>CM021109.1:81314733-81762668 GCA_007115665.2 Sequoiadendron giganteum
CAAATGGACTTCACAATCTCTTCAAATACCTTCACCAAGGGGGGCGACTTCATCAAGCAACATGTTATTTCATAATGGATGCAACTCCTTGTTTTATATGCACCCTTTCACCTTTGTCTTGGGCGCACCAATAGGGGTCGGCCCCTATAAAATATTCTTTTTTCTTTTCAAATTTAACTCCCCAAAATGGGGTGCATCAATAAAAGGGTCGGCCTCAACATAATATAATTATTTTGCAAATTTTAAATCATTAATGAGGGTGCCAAGAGTCTAAGGGTCGGCCCTTGGAAACAATATGAAATATCCCCCTATGGATATTACTTCAAATTGTTTTGAATGTTTCACAAGAATTTTAATGAACAGTTTGCATGAATCAAATTTCTATTTATCCAATAGCTTTGCAAACAAATTTCAATGTAAATCATATAATATCAGTTCAGAACAAAGATCTGAAATTACATATGAATATTGCCTTTAAATCTTCAAAAGAATAACAATAGAAATATCCAATCTTAGCCACAGAACTTATGGTCAGATTGGATAACCAGAAACATGAATTTGAAGCACAAAGTGAGACACCTAAATGATATCTCCAACAGACAATGGATTTCCGTCCACTGCCTCCAAGCTCGAAGGTTTCTGTCCTCAAACCTGCTAAAAGCCGAAGCTTCCCAGAATTCTCCAAGAGAAAACAATAACCAAGCATAAACCAAGCATGTTCATAAATGAGCTCTTAAGAACCTTTTATAACTTCCCTGGGAGAGCTCACACACTATCCAGCCAATGTGGGATAAACGATATAATTTTTTCCTTTAACATTCATGTCTACAAGTACTTTAATAAAGGGAACTTTTAATATTTGAATTACTTTCCCTTTTAACTTAAGTTCTCACATCAATAAAGTTAAATATTTTTATTTTATTTTATAACTTGACTTTATTGATAAATTAATTAATAATCGCAAATGATTATTAAAATCTCAACTCAATATCATCAATAACCATTGATTGGATATTATTTATGAATCATAGATGATCTTGACCTAGCCCAACTGACTTACTATAAATAGTAAGTACCCCAAAAACACATCAAAACACCTCAAAATTGCCTATAACTAAAACTGCCCAGGCCAAAAATCATCAAGACCCCCTTAAAGTCCTGGTTAGCCTACAGGGCCATGGAGATATAGGCTAATGACAACATCATACAACACATGCTAGAAAAGGGGACATTACAGTCCGCCCTTCCCAAAATTGCTTGTCCTCATGCAATTCCAATGCTACCCCAATATCACTATGCTGAACCAAACTAAAACTAAGTATGATCCCAGGGTCCCAAGTCAACCTAGGAGATCTATACCACCAACCACTGAAAGCACTGCTCTACTAGATGCCAACACAAGAGACCTCTTGATTACAACTAGTAAGTAGAGAAATCAAATACTACACCATTTATGTCAACTCCTCAAGTGACTACTCTCTGAAAAGACTAAATTGGAACACCATGGGAGTAAACCCCAGTAAGCCGACATTGGCTTCCTCATCCTCAACTATTGAACTGCAAACCTAAGTGATCCCAGGATTCCAAATCAACCTCAAAGGGAACCACCATGCTGACACTGTGCCACTCTGATATAATCATAAACTGAAACTCTGCTATCATGTGCAAACCTGTCACCCAAGTATGTACCTGAATCCCTTATGTCATTAAGCATACTCAGCATAAAATGAGGAATAGTTTTCAGCATATTTCCAAATGTAATCACACACATCTCTTCACAATTTTCAGCAGCAACAAGTCTGAAAAACTGATTTACACTCACTTCCTAAATGCCTTTGCTCTCATAGACTAGTAAATTCTCATCAATGTCCAATTCCCAAGTGTTGTAGAGATCATTATGTGTACTCAAATCTATACAACCGGTTGTTATCATCACTTGTGAGAGATTTGAAAAAATGTAGAAATCCTCATGCTTAGGCTTGCAATCTTGAGTATATGCAAAGTGATTTTCCAAATCCATATCAATCTGAAAATTCATATTTGATATCTTATGACAAACAAGTGCATAAGGACTGTTGTTCACCATCAACGAATCAGCATTTGATACAAATTCTTTCATAGAATCTTCATAGCATCCAATCAATTCTTCTTCAAACATCGGTTGCTCATCAATGGTGGTTGTCCTTTCTAATGTGGCTGTCATAAAAAACTGATTTTCTGATTGAGATTGTGCCAAACCCAGCTCTAAGTTAAGCTTGTCAATATGATTTTCTGCTCTTTGTAGAGCCTCTTGAGTAGCTTCCATGGTATCCTTAGTATCCACAAGCTCATAGGTGAGATTGACAACTTCTTCTTCTTTCCTAAACAATGATTCTAAATAAATTTCTGCAAGATTAAGGAGGTGGTCTCGATCTGAAAGTAAGTGCAAATAATTTTATTTCATAGTTTCCATAGCTGCTTTGAACACCTGTAAATCAGCATAGGAAGATTCTTCTTCACCCCCTTTTTGTCTTCTCTCAAGTTGTCCCTTCCAAAGGTGACCTTCAACCAACTTGTGCATGTCATCAAAATGTGTTAATGCTGCAACTATCTTATCTTCATTTACCTTCAGCTAGTTCTGCAATTTATGTTGCTTAACAAGCTGTAAGAACCCTAGTTCTCCCATAACGGTATTCCTCCAAAACTTCTAAGTGAAACCACTGACTGCTGTTTTTTTTTTTTTTTTAAATTGTGTTTTTTGCAAATATATGCCAAGCAAGAAATAAAATATTGGAAAAATAAGAAATTTCTGAAAGGAAATATCGCAGCAAGCTATCTTTATTATTTATTGATTCACTTTTTAAAAGCTTTACAATAGAAAATTCAAAATACCCAAAAAGCAAGAAGAACAAAATATCAAAAACTGGGGCGACTGGCAGCCATGACTGGAGTTGAAGAATGAATCGCCCAGCTGCAAATATGAACTTCTCCCCACATAAAATCACACCATTCTCCTCTTGGATGATGAGCACCTCCAAACATGAAAGAAACCCCTTCAGAACTGAGGCGTTTTTGCTCTTGAGGAGCTCGCCTCTCTTTAGATGGTACGTCTGCAAGTACAATGGAGGTACGGCCTTGTAATGATTGCCAACACACTAAATATGAAGCTCTGGAAATGGACGCCTCTCACAATGGAAGATGTGCCTGAAACCCTTACAAAAATTTCTCCAATATGCTCAAACTCAACTCCTGGATGAAGCCAACTGTGAAGCAACTTTAGTTGATAGTCTCACAAGCCTCATATTGTTGATACACTGAAGGAGCTACGCTCTCCAATGCCAATACACTCCAGAAAATACAAAAACCCTTGCCTCTACTCTCCAAAACGCCAAATTGTTCTTCAAAACAATTTCTCAAATACTCATATGATGAAGTCGACCTCTCTTGGCTACCTTTTATATTTCCTCTTAAAAGTTTGATTTTCCCTTTGCCCTAATTTTGATCGTTTAAAATAATATCATATTTGCACTTTTGGACCTTATAATATATCTTGAACTAGCGCCCCAAATAATTAATTAAATGGTCCCCCTTTTTATGATAAATTGACCCTTCAAATATAAAGTGCAGATATAATTTTAAAATATAACATTAAAACATTAATTATTATTAAAATAACCTTTAATAATAATTAAACATTATATCTCAAGCAAAATTCCTTATTTCTCCAAGCCAACTAAAAATCGAGATCGACATTGCCAAAAATACCTCAATCAGGTCCCCTCCTAAAAATAGTAACTTGGAAGCAAGACTTACTATAAATAGAAAGTATGAGAAACTAAACTCTAAATCCTCTAAAAAGACCAACCCTGAACCTCTTTGAACTTGAAGAAGAATAACACCAACAAAGACCAAGTTTTTGCCACCAAGACCCTCTATCCAAACCCATTAGCCTACGAGGGTCGACTGATAAGCTAATCCCTACTGAATTACTGAAGTCTAGTTAGAACGGGACATTACACAAGCTTATGAACAACAATAGATTCATATGATGAAGTAACTGAATTACTCTGAAGGACTTGGCTCTCACAAAAGACTTCTTCTATGATATCTTATTTGCACACTTGTTGATTTAGTGCTAAGGCAGCGTTAGAACCAATTGTAAAATCACCATCATTATCATGTGGAGGAAATGGGGCAGCAATAACATTACTCATAGGATCGTCAAAAGAAGCCATTACCTTTCCCGGTTTGTCAAGCATAATCTCCAAATTACCTACAAAGAAACTTGTGTAACCTTTACCTAAAGCCACAATTGATTCAATATGTTGGGATATATCCTCTTCATCGCTGGTCCAAACTTCTTTCACTGACTTATCTTCCTTACTAACCCCACAATTGTGATCAGGTATCCAAGACCCCTGGCATGTGAAACAAATCTGCTCCCTTCTCATTTGGTTCTTACTTTTTCTAGAAGACCCTGCAACCTGTAAGCCGATTGAGATTAATTCATCTTTACTCATCTGTTTCTTGAGCCCCTCAAGCTTCTGCCCAATCAGCCCTTTTGAGAATTCATAAGCCATAGGTGAGATATTATGCTCCTTTCTCCAAATGGCCAACAAGTTTGATTGCAACCTCTTGCAGATATCATCATCCTCATCTAAGATTAAGGACATAATAGTTTGCATACAAGCCCTCACATTGTCTAGATGATGCTTCCTAATTTAAGTTAAGAAGCATTGAAACATTTGAAGAATCAATTTATCACATTTGAGATCCAACAAAATGATAAATGATCTGGTTCTTGCCGTGATTTCTAAAATCTTAGCCCTCTTACGAAAAGTAGGGGCTTTGACATCATCTAACCCATATAGGCTCTCCACAATCAAATGTAGAACCTTCTTCAGTATGTCATCGTTATAGGGTGCCATAGGAGCTGTTATTCTTCTGATTTCACTGTGACAAGAAGCAACTGCAAGTCTCACCTCTTCACGAGGATGTTCCATAAACTTGTGCTGGACCAAAGTGAGCATTGAGGGTTGCAAAGCCCAATTCAGGAGCTTCCAATCTGCCTGGTCTACTTTGGACAAATATGTGTCTAATTCCTCCATTTTAGAGAGACCATCATCAGGAAATTTCATGGACTTTAATCCAATTACATAGAGCCAATTTCATATTTCTTTTTCTTTCTGCAAGACCCTTAGTTGTTCACCATTGAATGTATCATTGAATTCTTTTGAGAAAAGGACACTTTTCAGATCTGCCATTGTCTTCATTATATTTACTGGACCCTGTTGCAGCAATTAAAAAAAACACCCTTCACAATGCCATGCATACCCAATGGATTTTGTACAATAATTTCACCTTTTTCCACTAAGGAGTTTCATCAAACAGTTGTGTGAAGGCTATTGGGAAACTCAAATTGCAAACATGCAATTGAGCAACTATTATTGATTCTTCTCCTCCAAATTGGGTTTCTAATATGAATATAACTCTGAGCGAATCCCACAGAATATTAAATGATATGGTCCCTTATTGACAACATCTATCAGAATACAAAGATACGTTAAGCATCAACACTAGAAAGTTCTACTAAAACAAACACAGTCAAGAAAGATGGCTTTTCAAACTCTCGGATCTCTCTTTAATCTCCAATACAACTGACAGAAATCCTTTTTACGAAGTAGATGCCACAACTACTCATTAATTCTAAGTCGAGTTGCAAGTAATCTCAACCGCCAAGCACGGCTCAAGAAGTCTCACAAACTTAGGGGTGGGTGTGGCTATCTCAGGATGAAATCGACCACCACAATCATTCATTACGCTATTCCAGATTCATAATATTGTTCAGGGTGAACCGAATCACCAAGTTGCCCGACTTACTTTCATCAAATATTTGCTCTCATTTCTAGGGTCATTTAGTCGAACAATTCACATGCATTTTAACTCCTAAACAGCTACAATAGATGGAGTTTATTGGTGCCAATCACAAAATTACTCATGCTCTTCATACATTCATTTTTGGTGGAATTCAGAATACTTCCCACTCCATTGCTCAGCTTCAAGAATCTTTGACGTCACATTGCCCAGTAATATTGATACGCTCATTAATATGATTCTTGTTCTGTGAAAATGTGAGATGGCTATAGGAAAGTCGAGCACATTGAAATCTCCTTCCAATTCGATTCTCCAACTCTGCTTATTCCCAAATTTAAACCTTCAGAAATCAAACATTTTGCCAAGTGGTATTAGGGACGGCTCCAAAGATGAATATCCAACTATATATTTTATCACGGCTTTAAGACTCCTATGAGGGGTCGAAGAAAGGACGCATTGGCTTGTAAATGCTTTCTCGACACCTTCAATTATAATACTCCGCCAGCTTGGATTATCTTCTTCAATGGAGGAATATGAATGCAGCCACAAATGAAATAATCTGCACCAATATTTGCTATTCAAAACATTATTAAAAATCACTCTCTTAACTTAAACCTTCAAAAACTCAAGGCAGATAAAAACAGTGAACCCCGGGGATGCATCCCCGCCCCTAGGCCCTAGCGTTCCCGGAACGAGGATGTCCCGGAGACGTGAGGACGGCGTTCCCACGTCTCCAAAGGCGCCACCAATTTGCTCCCTTGCCGCTGGAGACGCAAAAACGCACCAACGTCTCCGAGACGTTGAGGGAGACGCCTGGGCATCCCTCGAGCATCTCGAGGATGCCCAGGCGTCTCCCGTGGCGGACAATCATAAAGGTCCGTTTTTTTTTTTAAAAGACTCAATTTTAAAATAAATTATTGGTTCTATTCGAACCCTAAGGGCATGTGGGGCCCATCTACACTCTTCTATGCTATCAAAAGCCCCTCCTAACTTCATTTTTATTCACATTTGCATTTCTACTTGACTGCTACAACAAGAAGAAGAAGAGTGAAGAGCTGAGGAAAGAGTGATTGGAGGAGTGAAAGGAGTGATTGCAAGTGAAAGAGGAGTGTCAAGGAGCAAGAAGAAGAAGAGGAGGAAGATTCTTCAGCTTGTTGAAGAGAATTTTCAAACAAAAGGTAGGGTTTTGAACTGATTTTTTCTTTTACTTTCTGATTTTCAATGTTCATTGTTTTAGTTTTTTGAATTTTCTGATTTTCATTTCTAAATTCTAAGTTCTTAGTTCTTGTTGTTTCATTTCTAATTCTTGTTGTTTTATTTTCTAAATTAGTTAAGATTTTGTTTTGCAATTTAAAATTTAAAACATAGAGTTTTATTTTTTTAATTTTAAAGTAGGGCATTGGCTGAAACTATGTGTTTATTGAATTTTTTTTTCATTTTGTGAAATGCAATGTCAAAATGAGCTCCCACGGTCATGAAATGAGTGAGGATGAGCTGGAATTGGAAACTCATTCTCATAATGCAAGCCATTCAGAATATGAACCTGAGCATGAGGATGAGCACATGAGGGGGGTGAACATGGGTCAAATCCAAAAAGGCAAACTAGTTCCATAGCTAGGGCACGTGTTGCTACTGATTGCCCCTCTCAGCTTTTGGCAGAGTGGGCTAAGGGTCCTTATGATCCCAAATCTCCTCTCAAACAGTTTGCAACAAGAATAACAGCCCCAACATCATCAGGTGCATAGTTGAAAAACTCGGACTCGGCAATAACTCGGCAGACCCAAAAAATTTAAAAACTCGGCAAAAACTTGGCAATAACTCGGCAAATTTATCGAACATTTGAAAATACACAATTTTTTAAGATATTATTTAAAAACACACATATAAACTGAATTTTTAGAGCATATTACTGATTTCATCATATATAAATCAAGATTAGAGTCTAATGCATATCAATCATCAACGTATCTACTATCAACTGATTTCATCATATATAAATCAAAATTAGAGTTTAAAACCTTAATACATATCAATCATCAATGTATCATAGACCAAAAAACAAGTTCGACTTCTCAATACATATCAACTTCAAGTTTCAATATCAATAAAAATTATCTATCCTAAATTTCTTCTCCGACTCAAACTCAAAAGCTTTTGTCGCTGTTGTGTGGGTGGTGCTGATGTAGATGGTATAGTTGTAGTGTTCTCAATAGGAGCCTCAACAGGTGCGTCGACAGGTGCCTCATCCATAGGGATAGGATCAAGTTATGTGTGTGAAGAAACCTCTGCTGACTGACCAAGCTCGCCTACTTCCTCCTCATATGCTACCACCTCTACTTCCCATTCAGTTGCCTCTACCTCCCTCTCCATCTCAGCGAACTCCTCATCACTTATCCATGGTTCCACATCGACCTCATCAGGCTCAGCAGTCCAATCTGAGAATGGATCAATGTCATCAAGGTCAAGTGCTTCATGTGAACTCAGCCCTTGTACCTTCTTCTCATGCAACCGAAGGTTGTACCGAACGTAGACAAGGTCATTCAAGCGCTTTTGAGTCAACCGATTGCGCTTCTTCGTGTGAATGGCCTCAAAGACACTCCAGTTGCGCTCACAACCAGATGCACTACAAGGCTGCGATAAAATACGAATGGCAACCTTTCGAAGATTAGGCGTTGTGGCACCATAATCTTCCCACCACAAATCTGCAAGGATAACAATTGTCATTTATAACTTAGTGAGGATTTAATAAACTTAAACATTAACATAAATTGTAAAACAATATTAAACACATGAATTTGTTACCTGGTTGTAGAGTGTCTCTCCTACGAATGCAATCTTTGGAAAAAAACAATGGCCCTTCGACCTTCTTATAGCTCTGTATCTCATCAAGTATGAGATCTCGAAGCTCATCATTACTAACCAATCTCTCAATACATGTGTTGAGGCCAACAAGAACCTCTGTATCTTCTTTGAAAGTAGGAGAGAAATAAAACTTGGGGTTCAAAAAGTGGGCAGCAGCATGAATATGTTGGTGGAGTTGTCGGTTCCACCTCCGATCTATTATGCGCCATATGGGTTCATATTTGGTCTTGTTTGACCCATATAAATGTTGAATTGCCTCTTTGGCCTTATCCATGGCCTCATATAAATACCCCATGGGGCTTTTATCCCCATCCACCAATCGTAGAACTCTAACCAACGGTTCTGACACCTAAAATATAAAAAAAATAACAAAATCAGCAAGTTGTAATATTAGAAAGCAAAAAACTAAATCATCAATCAAAGTTTGAAAACTTACATTGATGATCTCCTCCATTTGTTTGGCAAATCTATCATCAAAAATGGTCTTCTTGACTTTATCTGCTTCAGGCTTCTTGGAATAAGAACTCTCCAACCATTTTTCACTCACAAACATGCGCTTGAGGTTGGGCAATGTAGCTAAAATACTCTGCAAGGTGAGGAAATTGGTGGCAAAGCGTGTGACTCCTGATCGCACGAGATCCTTACCATCAGTGTGCTCTCTCATAAGACTTAGGACCCATGTGTGATTGTAGATGAACTTTTTGATATTCCTTCCATCTTCAACCACATTCTTCACTTAACTTAGTTTCCCTATGTCCTCAAGGAGCAAGTCAAGACAATGGGCAGCACAAGGGCTCCAAAATAATGTAGGATGCCTCGCCATTAGAAGTTTACCAGCTGCCACATATGCAGCTGCATTGTCGGTCACAATTTGAATTACATTTTGAACTCCTACTTCCATCACCACCTCATCCAACATGTTGCACAAGGTCTCTGCATTTTTTGTTTCATTGGAGGCATCAACTAATTTTAGAAATACCAATTGTCCCCTTGAAGCCACTAGAAAGTTGATGAGTGTCCTATTTTTGCCATCCGTCCACCCATCAGATATAATGGTGCAGCCATTCTTTTCCCAAGTTCTCCTTTGTTCCTTCACTAGTTTGTGTGTGTTTTGGACCTCATTCTGCAATAATGGCCCACTCAACTCATAAGGACTTGGGGCCTTGAACCCCTTACCTGCCACGGTCAATGCAGTGACAAACCCTTCCCAATAAGGACTAGAAGCAACATTGAACGGAATATTGTTGTAGAACCAAAATTTAGCACATGCGAACTTCACCTCATTTTGCAACTCTTTATTCCAAGAAGTACCTTCCAATGAAGGTTGTGCACTAGGAGTATTACGTGGAACAAAAAAACTAGAACTAAGGCTGCCCACACTTCCAGTTCCTAATCCTCGTATCCGTGGCCCAAGAGAAGAAGAGCCTCCCATAGTCCTCTGTGACCCTGTAGAACTAAAATCTGCATATGGGGCTGCCATCGCCTCTGCTGCTCTCTTTTTACTTTCCTTCCTTTGGTCAAATGCTGCAAGGAGTGCTTTGGCCTCCATCTCAACCTCTTGGGGTGCCTTTGTACATGGTGTAACATCTCGACAAGGGATTCGTGCCAGGTGGTATTTCAACCGATTTATGCCACCAAAATAAGACACGGTGCAATGGTTGCAAATCACCTCTCCTCGCATTGCACCTGGTGTTCCATGTTTCTAGCAAGGATCTCTTGGTTTGCCACCACTCTTTTTACTTGCAGAAGCCATTAGTAAAATACCTAGCAAAAGAGAGACAAGATAAACGGTAAGAGATAAAAAGTGAAGTTAAAGTTAAACAAAATAAATGAAACATATTAAAATTTAAAAATGATTGAAATTTGAAAGATTTGAATTTTGAAACATATTAAAATTAAAAATGATTGAAATATTTTAATATATTAATTTATATTATGGTAAATTGATAATAATGAATAGTAGAATACTAGAAAAGACAGTAATAATAATAAAATATGATATAGAAATAAAATTTGCAATTTAAATAACATTATTTTTGTTATTATTTTCTTTTCTACTATTCATCAATTTATCATAATAAAAATTAATATATTTCAATTATTTTTAATTTTAAGTTTTAAAAATAAATTAAATTAAATTAAAAGTTTTTAATTTTCTTTTACAAGTTAATATATTATATTATAAATTTATAAGTTTTAAAAACAAAAATCTAATTCAAAATTATAAGTTAATATATTAAATTAAATTATTAAAAATTATATTATAACTTAAATCAATTATAAATTATAAGTTAAAAAAAAATGAAATTAAAAATTATAACTTAATAACTTAATACATAGTTTACATACTCGGAATTGGAGAGTACTCGGCAAGCCCAATGGGGTCGAGGGGCAGCGCCCCTTGTGGGGGTCTAGGGGCAACGCCCCCAGCGGGGTCGAGGGGCAGCGCCCCTCGTGGGGGTCTGGGGGCAACACCCCCAGCGGGGTCGAGGGGCAGCACCCCTCGCGAGGGTCTGGGGGCAGTGCCCCCAGCGGGGTCGAGGGGCAACGCCCCTCGTAGGGGTCTGGGGGCAGCACAAAACTCCATGGCTGGTACTCCAAGAAAAAAAACACGGAAACAAACCACTGTAGCATTTGGCGAGTAATCTATGACTTAATATATTAAATTGTAAGTTTTAAAAAACAATTAAATTCAAAATTTTAAATTCTTATAATTATAGACTATAGTTATTGTCTTATTACTTATAATATATTATATAATATGTATAAATTATTTTTTACAAATATTTGATTACAAATCAATAAATAAATAAAAATTAATTAAAAAACTTACTATATGATAGATCTGGCGCTGGACAAAAATGTTCAAAATAATTAATTAAAAAATTTATGTGGGCAAAAACGTTATAGATTTTAATTTTTTTTAGGTCTTTTGTATGTATAAATTATTTTTTACAAATATTTGATTACAAATCAATAAATAAATAATAATTAATTAAAAAACTTACTATATGATTATGATAGATCTGGCGCTAGACAAAAATGTTCAAAATAATTAATTAAAAAATTTATGTGGGCAAAAACGTTATAGATTTTTAAATTTTTTTAGGTCTTTTGTTTGTGAATCTCGTGAGATTTTCAATGCAGACTAATCTATTGAATTCGTAGAGAAAATCAAAGAAAATACCTTCAATTTAATTCCTTATCCGTCGATTTCTTTGCCTGCGTTTTTCTCCTGCGCCGCCATCGCGTTTTTTCCTGAGCTTGCGTTTTTCTCGAGTCGCGGTCCCGTTTTTTCCTGAGCTCGCGTTTTTTGTTGCCTCGTTTTTTCCTCACATTTTTCCCTGAGCTGCCGTCACGTTTTCTGCTATCTCCTGTTGAACGAAATATCAAATAACAACGAAACGCTGTTTGCAGAGTTTGTGGATAAAAACTTAGGGCAAAAAATATAAAAATGTTTTTTTTGTTATTTCGCCCGCGTTTTTCCTGGTTTTCTCGCGTTTTTTCGCCTTTTTTTTCAAAAGACGCGCCGCGATTTTTTGGTATTACCCGGCTGCGAGTTATTAAGCGATTAACTCGCCTCTCAATTTGCCTCGTGATTACTCGCGAGTTAGGCGAGTTTTCCGTGAGTTTTTCATCTATGATCAGGTGGTGGTACGAGAAAATGGAAATGCAACATTTGTGGTGATGATTGGTTTGGGAGCATCACCAGAGTTAATGATCACTTCCTCTTTTGGCCAAGAAAAGGTGTGGGAACATGTGCTTTTTTGAAGGAAGCTAAAAATATGAAATACAGAATTGAGTTCAACAAGCTTTGGGGTGTTCCAGATGACGTGGCAATTCCTATGCCTACTACCTTGTCTGGTAGGAAAAATATTCAGACTATACAGCAGATTCAGGAGCAGCATATGGAGAGGCAGCCACATATTAGAGCAGGAACATTGTCAGGGGCAGCCATAGGACCTTCATCCACCTATAGTGTTATGCCTGAATCGCAACAGGGCAAGGGGAAACGCAGGATGCAAAATCAGCCTAACCCCATAGCTGATTTATTTAATGTGCACCAGAAGGATCAAATAGATGATTCCATTGGCAAGTTCTTTTTTGCCAATGGAATCCCATTTCATGTAGCTCGATCTCCTTATTATAAGGAGATGATGTTGATGGTGGCGAAGGGAGGACCATCATATGTGCCACTAGGTGAGCACAAATTGAGGACAACAATCTTGGATAACAACTATACCAAGATCAGTTCATTGATGGAGACGATGAGGGCATGTTGGGAGGATTCTGGATGCAGCATTGTTATGGATGGGTGGACGGACATTAGGCATCGTCCACTCATCAATGTCATAGTTATATGTTCAGAGGGCCCATTCTTTCTTAGGGCAGTTGATTGTTCAGGGCATCGAAAAGATGCTAATTTTCAGTTTGAAATCCTTCGGGCAGCTATTGAGGAGATTGGGCCACAAAATGTGGTCCAAGTAGTGACAGATGCAGCACATGTGTGCAGAGCTGCAGGGAGGCTTATCGAGACAACATACAGACATATTTGGTGGACTCCATGTTGTGTGCATGCCATGAACAATGCACTCAAGGACATGGGGAAGATTGAGTGGATTAGAGGAGTGGTCAACAATGCTAGAGATGTGCAGATGTATATCTGCAACCACCACACTTCACATGCCATCTTCAGGAGCTTCGCGAAGAAGGAGTTCTTGAAACCAGTTGAGACCCGATATGCATCCTATTTCATTCTTATGGAGAGAATGCTTGAGTTGCAAGAGCCACTACAACTCATGGTTATGACGCAAGAATGGAATCGGTGGGATGGGGCCAGGACAGAGCAGGGGAAGAGGGTGAAGGAGATAGTGAAGAGTGATGGATTTTGGAATGATGCAAAATATATTGTTGCCATCATTGAACCAGTTGTCCAAGTCATCAAATATGGGGATGGGGATGCACCTAACCTTGGAGAGGTGTATGAGTGCATTGATTCGATGCTTGGCCAGATGAGGGCAGTTGTGCGAGAGAAGGACCCCACTCTAGCATTCTACAATGTTTACATTCAGCCTATTATTCAGCGCAGATGGGATAGCCTAAACACTCCCTTGCACATGGCTGCTTATTCATTGAATCTGAAGTGGTACATGCCTAGGCCTGGTAGAGTTACACCGATTCAGGATGATGAGGTGAAGGAAGGGTTCTTCAAGTGCATTGATAGGATGTATGATGCTGAAGATGCTGGCAACATTCGCACTGAGTGGACAAAATTTGCTACTCTTAGGGGTTACAAGGCTACGGCAAAGGCGGATATAAGAACTATGGCACAGGAGGATCCGATTTTTTGGTGGACTTGTCATGGACCGAAATCATTGACTAAAACACTAGCCATTCATTTGTTGTCTCAGGTTTCTAGTTCTTCAACTTCTGAGAGGAATTGGTCTACTTATAGCTTCATCCACTCTCTTAAGAGGAACACACTTACCTCTAGGAGAGCAGAGAAGCTAATGGCTGTACATAGTGCCTTGCGTATCACTGACTGCAGGACACGTGTGTACAAGAAGAGCCCAGCAACACGATGGGATGTAGAGCCAAGGGAGCCATCACAGATTGATGAGGATGAGGATGTTGCAGATTTAGGGCTGGTTGGTGTTCCTTTGGCAGATCTTGACCTTCGGGAGTCCAATGGTTCCAGTGATGAGGAGTTTGTCGACCTCCCGAGGGATGATTAGAGGCCTCCGCCTGCTTCACTACATTTTGGCATTTTGACTTTGTAGTTTGTACTTGTTTTGATATCCATTTCATGCTACTCATTGTAATCATCTTTATGATATAATAGAAATCTTCCATTTGCTGATTCGACAATTGTTACATTGTAGTATTGAGTATTCTAATTTCAAATTTGAAAACTTCAATGTTCAATGGTTCATTCACTAGTTCATTGTTAATGTTCAATGTTCAAGTATATTGTTATACATCTTTTCATAACTAGCATTTTAAGTACCATATGTATAGTATATAGTATATACAGCCCCCCCCCCCAACCCCCAACCCCCCCCTGCCGTCCCCCCGTCGTCCCCAAATTGAGGCCCCTTTGTCCCCCCATCTCGGAAACTTGTCCCCCCGTCCCTGACGCCGATGTAACATAGGCATAAAAATTAATTAATTTCAAATGTCAACTTAAGAAATATCAACCCCACTTATATCATAAATAATAGCGGCCCATAATATTATTCATTCATTCCCGTTAACTCCTTGGGAAATCGAAACTTTATTCAAATGATATTTTTCTCATGCCAATACTTTGACCCAACTTTTAACATATATTCCTTCATCCGCTATTTATCTCTCCAAATACCATGCATTCCAACAGCGTAATATCATAGTCGAATCCAACAAATAGTGAATTCATATATTCCACACCTCCTTATATATTCAACGATCTTTTATATTCGCTCAAGCCAAACAATTAAATACAGAAATATTGAAGAGCGAACAATATAGGAAGCAATCATATCATTCTTCAGGAATAAAGTTGTCCAACCCTCATGATAATATCTTTGAATAAACTAATCCTTTACCAATTATCAACCATAGCATCCAAAATGAAATAAATTGTTATTTCCCAGACAATAATATTAATGCTATGTTTTCCAAGGTAACAATTGTTTCTGAGAATACAATAATGCCCTTACAAATTTGTCTCCCATGGAGACTTCACAGATTTTGTCCTAAAACTTCTGCAAAGTTGTCTCTGTCACTCATAAAAACCTCACAGGCTGGCAGGATTTTTAGCTCTGATACCACTAAAATACCCCCTATGGATATTACTCCAAATTGTTTTAAATGTTTCACAAGAATTTTAATGAACAGTTTGCATGAATCAAATTTCTATTCATACAATAGCTTTGCAAACAAATTTCAATGTAAATCATATAATAGCAGTTCAGAACAAAGATCTGAAATTACATATGAATATTGCCTTTAAATCTTCAAAAGACTAAGAGAAATATCCAATTGTAGCCACAGAACTTACAATCAGATTGGATAACCAGAAACATGAATTTGAAGCACAAAGTGAGACACCCGAGTGATATCTCCAATAGACAATGGATTTCCGTCCACTGCCTCTAAGCTTAAGGGTTTTCGTCCTCAAACCTACTAAAAGCCGAAGCTTTCCAGAATTCTCCAAGAGAAAACAATAACCAAGCATAAACCAAGCATGTTCATAAATGAGCTCTTAAGAACCTTTTATAACTTCCCTGGGAGAGCTCACACACTTTCCAACCAATGTGGGATAAAAGATATACTATTTTCCTTTAACATTCATGTCTCCACATACTTTAATAAAGGGAACTTTTAATATTTGAATTACTTTCCCTTTTAACTTAAGTTCCCACATCAATAAAGTTAAATATTTTAATTTAACTTTATAACTTGACTTTATTGATAAATTAATTAGTAATCACAAATGATTTTTAAAATCTCAACTCAATATCATCAATAACCATTGACTAGATATTATTTATGAACCATAGATGATCCTGACCTAGCCCAACTGACTTACTATAAATAGTAAGTACCCCAAAAACACATCAAAATACCTCAGAATTTCCTATAATTGAAACTGCCTAGGCCAAAAATCATCAAGATCCCCTTAAAGTCCTAGTTAGCCTATGAGACCATGGAGATATAGGCTAACGACAACATCATACAACACATGCTAGAAAAGGGGACATTACACAATATAATTTTATTTTATTTTCTTTGGACCTCCAATCTACCATCAATGAATCCCTCAACAAACCCTCTTGGTCTTTGAATACCTTTGACATCAATGACAACAATTTCCAACAATGTTGTCCTACACTATTTCCCCCTCCCCTCGTTTCCCTTTCCCACACCCAATATACCTCCCATTACCCCTTACTTCATGATCCATTTCAATGTTGGAGACACCATTAACCACTCTACCCATCTCTCCCACCTTATGACTAACTAGTATCCTCCACCTACCATTGCAGCCAAAAATGAGTTTTTGTCCCATTCCCTTTCAAAGGAATCCCTTGACACTCTTCCTCGTATTGTTTCCTACCCCCTACCATTCCCACACCTCTTTCCTCCCACATTTCTAGCTCATCCCCCATGAATCACTAGTATGGTAAAGAGTGCAAAATTGTGCATCCAATGCTCTATTTTTTCTTAGCCCATGAACCCTCCATATCTTCCACCCAAAGAGCCTATCAACATCTATGAGAAAAGAAACAAGTTTCTTTCCTCACAAATAATCAAACTCCACACCCTCTATTGTTCTCCTAAAGGCTTCTCACAAACCTTCCATGGTGCACCCCACACTCCTGACATTGACCTCTACACCTAGTTGCCTTACACCATGTCTTTATGGCATTCCTAATCATCCTGGAATCTATCTCATTCCCAATAACAATCTCATATTCAAGCGCACATCACAAGTGTCTTTCTTAGCTCCAACAATTTCCTAAATGGTGGAAGCTCATCAACCATGAATGCCATGGGAGCTTCAAATGGAGTTTTGAGGGGCACTCTTTGTGCCCCCTCAAGGTCATCTAGCCAAGGCCTCTTAGCATAGGGCATTCTACAAGAGACATCATCAAATCTTATATCGTTGCTTTCATAGGTATCAACATGCATGTTGTGGTTCCTCTTCTAATGATATAGATTAGACCCAAGTTACCTATTCCAACATTGCAACAATCTCAACTCTATTTTCTTTCACAATGAGTCCTTTATCTTGGATATTTGAACTTCTTATATACAATATTTAGACATCTTGTTGGCCTCACAAGTTTATTCCCTTCTGACTAGACTAGGGTTTCTCGACTCTAGATTGATCCTTCTTTCTTGTTCGTCAAAATGCCTTTCAACTCTTCTTTTCTTTAAAGTTATCTTTTAGTTTGTAGCTTCTTCAAAGCCTCTCATTAGCTCCCTCATGTTTTGTTTCTAATTGTATCTCCAAGTCCCATTGACCTATTTTGGTCACTCATGGACATTAATATAATTTCTTCTTTCCTTTCTTTCTCATGGATGTGGAAAAATTGCATTTGCCATCACTTCTATCTCTTCTTGAACTTCTTTCATACATTGCTTTCCACAATATAATCTAAATATAGTCATCTTTCTAGCCGATGCAAGAAGACAGTGACTATGACTATGTGTAAACAACCACAAGAAGACTGTGTGTGTAAATTTCAACACGTACTGCTTTATTTTGATTCTACTGTTTCAACGCTGCAACAGGAAGTAAAAGACATTACTGCAGATATTACTATTGAAGTTTCATGTTGTGTTGACTACATAAACAATTATTCTTTCCATAGGCAATGTGATTGAATATGTTTTAAGTACAAGTTTTTGTCATTCTAAAAAGGGGGTCGTTTGTCCTTTCTATCCTTGAAGTGCTGAGTTAACATAGTTCGATCAATTACTATTTCCTTAGCAATATAATTGATACAAAGAGATTTAATGTAGTTTTTATGACACATGGTAGCTGATTAGAAGGAATCAGGCATTCTATTTAGGTTGGCTGGTTTCCTTTCTTAGTCATGACTTTTCTTCTTATATTTGTGGCATCAAATTGGCCAATTCCTTAGCCAATAACCTTTTCTATTGCTACATGTACTACTTGTCCATTCATAGCAGCGTTGATAAATTATTCCTTGGGCATTAAACATTCTTTTGCTAAATTTAAGTTTTAGTGATTCTTTGAGTGCCTGGCTGGTCATTTCTTGGACCATTAATATTCTCTATTGCTGCACAAGTTTCCGTTGGATGATCTTCAATAGCATGGCAATAATCTGCCTATACTTGGCCATTTCCTTTGCTTGTGGAGGCTCAAGCTTACTGGTGACCACATAGTATCATCATTATGTCTCTCTTGGTCAATTCATTCTTCTTGGGTAGGCAGTTACTTCTCCAAATGGCAGCTATCACTTGTGCAAAGTTGACAACAAGATTGGTAATATCTTCTTGCTGGGCTACAAATATTTTTCAAGGCCATGTCAGTTTTTTTTTTTGGGACCAGCAATAGGAACAAAAGGTCTCATGGCTGAGGCAAAGAGGAAGCTGAGGAGAGCAACCTCTATTGAAAAGGAAAGAAGACTCCTTTGAGGGAAAAGGTTTTCATGAGATGGAGGACTTTTAGCCAATGCACTAGGTAGGCTGCAGAGAGGGAGCAGAGTAGAATACCTCTATTCACGAGGAGAGGTCTATGGCATTGAAGAGGAGAAATTAATGAACCCCTATAGATTGAAAGAATATGAAAGAAAACTCTGTTTAGCATCGTCAAGAGAAAGTGTGAATCCTTAAAGGTGAAATTGGGAATTTTAATGAGAGGAAAGTTGTGTAAGAAGCCTCATTGTGGGAAGAGTGGCAAGCTACAGGAGCTGTTATATTTGTTGTAACTTAATTTTTGTAATGCAAGTTGTTCACTGCAGCAAGCCAACGACAAAATTAATGAAATTTTCAAATTTTATGTATGATCGCTTCCGTTGTACATGGACATGTGTGGAGATTGTGTAGGCTGCAAGATCGGATAGTCTTTCATTGGATCCCCTGATCTTATCTACATCGATAGCTCATCACTTGTAACAAACATTGCAGGCCCGTCCCTCTATTGCTGAACTAGATTTCCAAGGATGGTTTTCTGTTTTAGGGGATTATTGTTTTCATGGCTAGAAAAAGTCCATGGCATCTGTGCAGCAAATTTAATGAAATTTCCTGATTTTGAGTCACATGAAAATTGTCCCTATTGATTCCAATAAACAAGCATTTATTAATTAGGGTTACACTCAATATGAGCAGCCACAATGAGTGGTAAGAAAAATATTTAATCCACCTTCACCTTGTCAATTAAGTCACCATCATTGCATTATTTGATTAGATAAGCTGCATAAAGTATGATGATCACAACACTTAACCTTTCCTCCCACACATACAAGCTGTACTTTATACCCATGACTAGACCACATATACTCTTTACAGTCATATTATGGTAAGAGTTTCCAACCACTGTGCTGACAAAATCATACCTGACCCAATGGTGTTCCATTTAGGTGTAGCAGAAAAAACCTTCTTACAGTAAATTACTTCTTCCTAAGCACATCCTTTTGCTACAGATCTAGCTTTGAACTTGTCTACTGAAGTATCTGATTTAATTGATCCTCTAAAGTTCTAAACCTGTTTGCAACTGATGGATTTCACATTCAGTGGACAGCCTGCCAACTCCCGCATGCCATTCTTCACAAGACAATACTTGGCAATGATCTGCTCTCTCCAGCCTGTTCTGAAGAAACATGTCATCAATGTTTGATTAACAAAGCTCAGACAACCTAGAAATCATTATTATCATCTTGGGAAGCTCCTCTGGTTCTGCATCATTGGATTTCTGTTTAGCCACTTTGGAATCTTTTTCCCCTTTAATGCAACCTCACTATATGTCTCAATCTTAACAAGTCTTATTTTCTAAAATCTGGCCTTAGGTGAACCATCCACGATAGAACTTCATAGTCAAGAATCAACCTATGCAAGAAATCCTGACCAAGTCCACTAAAAAAAATTTACTCATAAAATGTTTAAATTAAATTTGATATCTTGTACATCTGAATTTAGACTCTAGAGACACTGCTCTGGCATTGTGCAGTTTACTGTCTTATCTGATATTCTATTTGCGAATTTTTCCCTGGAACTCAGAGATCCCCAACTTCAATTTTTTTAGAAGGGCAAGGGGTTGAAAATTAATATCAAATCCAAAAGGCCTAAACACTCTCTAGTCACTATAGATAAACATGGCATTGCAGGTCTGAACCTGAAGCTAAAATGAAATCAAGGAAACCTAAACATTTTAGAAGCTAGCCAACCAAGTTACGTGCAATGGGAGTAGACACTCAACCATTCTTAGTTTACCACTGAAATAGAAGAAAAGCATTTCATAATTTTTGTGGGGATTGCCTTTCTGAGCATTGAAGGTTGGAAATAACCCATTTGAAATAGCTAGGATGTTGTAAATGTTGGAACTGTTTGTCAATTGTCATTGATGTCAATAGTGGCAAAATAGGTTGTCATTGATGTCAAAGTTTTAATATGCAGTGATTGATATGTAGATTAGCAAACAACAGTGATTATGATTAAAGGAGTAGCAATTATTATTCAAGTGCAGCAATGAACGTTAAAGAGCAGCGATTAACATGTATAAGGCAGCGATTAAGAAAGTGTTAAAAGACAACTATCAAAGCATCATACAGGCAACAACTTCATATTGAAAGATAGCAAATGAAATCTCTTGTTGGCTGACTTCATATGCATGGCAGCACTGAATTTTCATGAGGAACATTTACTATTTAATTGCTGGCCGACCCTACTCTTCATTGGTACCACTTTGGGATTTAAACTGAAAATTTAAATGACAAATAAATACCTTACTAAAGGGGCCAACCCCCTTGCTAAGTGTGCCCTATCTTAAGGATGTGAATTAAAATAAATAAATTACTTATGCTTTGGGCTGACCTCTTTGGAGAGGTGCATTGTTTGGTGAAGAGGTGTCATTACTGTTAGTGTTTCTTAGATCAGATTTAAACAATGAAAGCACTTAGAAATATTGCAACACATAAGACAATGAACACAACAAGATACCTTGGGAAAACCCTCCTCTTGAGGGAGAAAAACCCAGCAAATGAATCTTTTATATAATGTAGCACAAGAGCAGAAATTTGCTTACAACTCAGGCCTAGTAATGGCCAATAATGAATACAATGAAGTCGCACCTCTCCTAGATGCACAAGATACAAATGAATATGTTCTTCCTTGAAATCAGATCTGCTGCTATGAAGATGCGAATTCTGCTCTGCTCTTTAATAGCGAACTTGCTTGAATAGAATGGATGATACAATGACAAATAAGACCTTGTATTTATACAAGTGTGGCGCCTCTTCAAGATAGGTCGGCCCACATAAAAGAAACATAATAAATATAATAAACATGATAAGGTCGGCCCAAGTAATAACCAAAGTATGCGAGCTAGATAGGGTCAGCCCTCTTCATTCATTAAATATTGTTTGTGATACATTAAATAGCCGAATGGCTACTCATTTAATTTATGCTATCTTCTTGGAACTCATGCAAAGGAAGTACAGCCTGTAGCTGCTATAACATCAACAATTACAAGGTATTTATAGAAGATGTTTTTGGGAGATAGTGAATAAGAAACTAATGTGATATATATCTGATTTTGAGCAGACCTAGGGCAGGTAGTGATGAACAGTATTTCAGACTTATTTTGAAGTATATATGCAGCTGTTGAATGAAAGATAAGTGCAGATATATTTGATGAATATGTGTGAAAATTGAAGATATATTTTATATATGGACAAGCACTTATTTGGTGTGAAGAAGAGAAGTGTATGAAGACATAGAAGAGGAATTTATAGCAGATTTATAAAAGGTATATAAGCAGATTTAAAAGCAAAATCATGGCATATTTATGAGCAGAAATATTTTAAAGTATATAAGGGCAGATTTGAGAAGACAAGTGCAGATCTGAAGAGTATAAGTTCAGATTTAAAAGTGAAGGAGTGCAGATTTGTGAGTGAATTTATATCAAATTTGTGAGCAGATTTATATCAAGCTTCATAGCAGATTTTGTGAAGAAATTCTGGGCAGATTCGAAGGTGATATCATTGAGCAGATCTAAGGAGCCTTTTGTGGTAGATTTGTGAAGTGCTTTAAAGCACAATTTTTTGTGAAGGAGTTCCAAACAATAATCATTTTATTTCTTTGGAGGTTGGTGCCTCTCACTCAAGAGATTGAAGCCTCAATAGGTTGGTGCCTATAAGACAAGGGGATTGGTGTCTCCTGTGGGTTGGTGCCTACAAAGCTTGTAAGAAGATATATATAAAAGCAATATTTTGCTGTGGTTTTCTCCCATAAGGGTTTGCACGTAAAATTGTGTGTGCATCTCGTGTCCTCTATTGTTAGATCTTGCATGTGTGGATACTTTGATTATTGCTTTATAATTGCCAAAGTTACAAATTAAAAAGTTGGTCTTATACTGATTCGCCCCCCCTCTCAATAAAAGTGTGTGTGTGTTTTCTTCAGTAAATAAGTAAGATAACTTTGAAATTCAGAGAAGAAGACTAAGAGTTTATAAACAGTGATCTGGATATGAAAATCACAAGCTTGAAACTTCAAAATGCAGCTCAAATCATTGTAATACCAAAGAAATAGTTCATGGGATGATTTAAATTTTGTTTTAGGTTTAAACTTTTAGCCTTTAGGTATGCCTGACTAAATTTCATAAGATACAAAACCCACAACTAAAGATTTGACCATGGGTCCATCAAGCCTTGGTGTGGTGATAAAGATAAGGCCATTCAAATGACCACAGCCCTATCCATTGGATGAATGAGTCCAACGCACCTCCTGGGTTGTTTTTGATGGAAAAGAAGCCCCTCTTTAGCTAAAAGGCATGCCATGCATCACTCACAAACAGCATTTCCTCCAGAGTGTAATAGAATTTGATTATCTAAAATAGAGCAATACAATTTTTCCTCCGTTTCTTTGCCTTCCAATTAGAAATGCTTCTTTTGCCAAGATTTTAACAATGCATGTTGAAGCCTCGATGGGGTTGTGGTCAAGTGGTAAGGCCACTTGGTTTTCATGTTGAGACCAAAGTTCATTTCTCCCCGAGTACATCTTAGCACCAGAATAGCATGCTGAAGCAATAGTCCTGCTTCAGTTGATAGAGTATGTGGTATCCTGCAGATGATGGAGGAAGAAATAATGGAGCAATAAGGAGGAAGATGCCCTGTAGGAGGTACGAGGTGCGGCATTCATGCCAAAGGAGTGTTGGAGAAGCAAGCACAGGGAGAGCAATAAGGAGGAAGATGTCCTGCAGGAGGAGTAAGGAGCTACAGCTTTCATGTACGGATAGAGGGGCATTTCAACCCTCAGAATCTATAACTAAAAAACCAATGCATGTTGAGGCAGGCATTTCCAATATTTTGTGTCATAACTTCTGAAAACATCAACAAGATTTTAGTCACTTGGACTAATAAGAAAGTAGACAAAGATTCAGTTGGTTAAAGATGACACAAATTTTAATTAACTACACCCAGTTTAGTGCAACAAAAAGTGCATTTAACCTAGAATGCAAATGAATTGTATATATTTCAAGATCAAAACTTCACCTTTCTCAAGATATGAAGAAACACTTGGGCTCACCGAGAGACCTCAAGTCTATTTCCAAAGGTAGATCTGAAGATATATCAATCCACAGAAGTAAACAAATGCACTAAACAAACAAACATAGAACTGTAGCAATGAACAATGAATCACCTCAATAGTGGGCTCCATGTTGGCCTCTGATGAAAAGCCATAAAACCTACAAGCATAAATAGATATGTATTGCGTAAGAACTCCTGAAAAATCAAACTTACACTACAAGATAATAATCCATACTACTATTGCTTCAAATAACTGACTCATACATACAACATTCAGGGCATGAAATACAACATTGATACAGTTTATGCTCATACAGCTTGGTAGTTATTTAAAGTACCACAATAAATGTGTCTACAACAGTTTAAACCATCAGAAAGGATTAATTAACCAAGTTCCCAGGAAATGATCCAAAGCACACTGCTATCCTCTAGGCATCTCAAGTCAAATTCCCATTGTCATATATGTTCATTAAGCACCTTAATTTCAAATTTGTATTCTGATATGAATTTTCCATGGTAAAATTGTGGTTGATCAACAAACACAAACAAAAAAATAAAAAAGATTCTTGAAACTTGGAGGGGCAGGATAAACAATATGAAAAGGATTAGACACAAGAAAATACTTCCAAAGACAAAAAGTGGGAAAATTGGATAAAACTTAATAGTAACCTGTCATACAATTGGAAGAAGTTGAACTTAATTATCAGGTCAAGCAATCCACAACACTCCACAGTATGTTTTGTTTAATGGACTGACAAAAAGGAATCAACAGTAAATGATGCAATACTATATCAGTTAGCAATTATAGTGTTACTAAACTAATGTAAACAAACTACAGTATCAATAAAACAGTTAAGTTTTATGGGTACTCTTTGGTATCCATAACATATGTGTATCTGATTTATCCGATTTGGAAGCCAGTACAGATATAGCACAAGTACATATCTGGCCAACCAAATTTTCCGTGCTATATCCAGGTAGGTACAATCATATTTGGGCCACATCCAGAGCAAATATTCATGTTCCATTATTCTGAATTTCTGCTGTGGCATTTATCATTGGTCACACAACAGTAACAGGAACTGTCATTTTATTCATTCACAAACTTCAAACCATCTACCTTGTAAGACCTTGCTAGGAAACTGAATTTATAACTATATTTTATGGGTTGGAGGATCTTAACAACAGATGCATAAAGTGGGCAATATAGACAATGAATTAAAAAATGTCCAACTACCTTCTATTCCACGACATAACACAGGAAGATAAAGCTTAAAAGAGCAAGAACTATTCGTACTTGTTAACAATTAGGAACTCACTTAAATACACAGCATGTTCTCAACAGCTCTGAATAACAAGCAGGGTAGAGGAAGTAGCTCCACACAAAAGGAGGGCTAACTGACACTAACTAGCTGAAGGTTCATGGATGGTATTGATACTCCTATGAGCATTCTTTTGCATAGTTGATAAAGATAAGAATGTCTTTTAATGCTACCATTGAATAAGGTAAATGAATAACTACATTTTATCACAAGTTATGTCCACAAATGTGTCTCAAAACCATCTATCCACAGGATCATGACAAGTGTCTTAATACTATGTCATGAGACAACTAATATTAAACAACTTAGGACACAAGTATTAAATGTCAAAAGATAAGATAAGATCTAATGACAACTAACGCCTTCTACAAAGATTCCCTCCTAGGACCTAAGTAAACTTGACATGTAAACAAGACCCACTAATGAACTTGTTAGGTAAAACACCTATTTACACCAACACTTTCTCATGGGTCGATCCAATAAAGGTAATAATTTCAATGCTTCCTTGAATAAGGGTTGGTCACCTTGTTCTATCCAAATATTTAAATATTTCTTGTTTCGAGATCAATGTCTTAAACATCATAAGCTTCTTGTTATTCATGATCGCTGCCACTTCACATAAATTGATTTTCTTCTTGAACCGCTGATTTTCTCTTTGACATCAATAACGGCAATCTCGTTCATTCACTTTGACATGAATGACAATATTTCCAACAATCTCCCCCTTTGTCATTGATGGCAATGCGAACATAATTCTCTCCTTTTGCACTGCTCCCCCTTTTTGTATCTCTCCCTCTTTGACATCAATGGCAAAGGGAAACTTAGAACTTTCACAAAGAAAACTCCCCCTATCTATAATACTTCCTCTTGGCCTATTAAAATTTCCTATCTTCAACAAGGTATGCTCTAAGACATTGTCAGCCACTTAAGACTTGGCATCCTACTGAAAGGTGCACCCTTTCAAGGTATCTGCCAATTTCAACATGGCTATCTCTATTTTGGAGAGCTTCACCCTTGTTGTTGCCACTTTCAATACCTAGAAGAATTTGTAGTTCCTTGCTATCAAACATAATTAAATGAATGGGCAAAACAAATTTTAAGGACAACCAACCTTCTTTAACATGGAAAACTAACAAAGACAACCACAAAAAAAACAATATACTCAGCTTTCATACCTATCACCTTGATTATCAATTTCAGCAAGACACAAGAAAACAACTTCTGGAGACAAATTTCGTAGGGGTGTAACCAAATCACAAAGAACACTTAAACCCTAGAGAAATGAAACATGTTACACCTCTCATTAACCTTAATGTGTTAGCTAGTAGCTGATATACACTTGTTATCCATGCAAAGAACCTATGAAGAATTCAGATGAACATATTTACAATGACAGCATACCATTGCACATGTTGTTTAACTAGAGATAGTTAAAGCATGGTTTCAGACCTCTTTTTACCTTCAAAATACATATCACTAATCCTTGTTGCAAGGTGTGCGCCCTTGATCTCCTTGTGTTGTGCAGCGTAGCGCTCAGGTTCGTGACATGGCTTAACCGCCTCTCATGCATTCATTAACTCTAGCAATTGTATCGAGCATTAAAAGGTTGATCTTTTGGTGCAACGGCAACCGTTTGTGCAACAATTGGTATCAGAGCCTAGGTCATAGGTTTGAACCTCTCACTTGTACGGGGGAGGATTGTTGCAAGCTGTGTACCCTTGGTCTCCTTGTGTTGTGCAGTGCAACAGTCGAGTTCGTGACATGGCTTAACCACCTCTCGTGAATTCATTAACTCTGGTTGTTGTGTCGAGCATTAAAAGGTCAATCTTTTGGTGCAACAGCAACCGTCTGTGCAACAATCCTACCATATGTTTTTCTAATATCAAATATGAAAAACTACAGAGGAGCAACTACATGTGATATTTAAATTTGAATGCCTCCTATTAAGAATATTAGCTTCACAAGAAATTGCATAAGAAAATAGTTTACCTTCATTCATTTATGGACTACTACAAAATTAGAGGGCAATATAATTGCAAAGAAAGTTCATTTTAGCTCTTAGAACAATCCCAAATACTAGTAAAATGGGGACTAAATGCAGCAGCAAATATTATTGTGATAATGGTAAAGCTCGGAGAGAACAATTGAATTTTTACTGTATAACCTTTGCACTCCAGACATTTCCTACCATAGACAAATATTTTTCCCATCAAAAATGAAGACATATTATTGTAATAGTGGTAAAGCTCAAAGAGAACAATTGAATTTTCACTGTTTCACCTTTGCACTCCAGACATTTCCCACCATTGAGAGACAAACATTTTTCCCATCAAAAATGAAGACATATTATTGTATTAGTGGTAAAGCTCAGATAAAACAATTGAATTTTCACTGTATCACATTTGCACTCCAGGCATTTCCTATCATAGAGAGACAAACATTTTTCCCATCAAAAATGAAGACAATTATCATTTGTGATTTATGTAACTTTGGAATATCAATCTCATCAGAATATAAAAGTGAGATTGCTACCTCTGTCCAAAGTACATAATTTTAAGAGCCACATATCTCCTTCCACAATGAGATACACTCTGCAAGCAACCAACTGTTAAAAGGTAAATAAGTATAAAAGCCCCTTACAAACTACAACTACCATCATATAGAATTCAAGTTTAGAATTGCTTCTCAATATACAAAATAATCATTCCTCAAGATTTACTTTAAATGTTAACTTTAAAACACAAATATAAAAATAAGACAAAATAGCTGTTCTGTTCAATAACGAAATTTTTAGAACCTAGAACAGATATAACATAATATACATAGCATTCAAGTATGTGCCAATATGGTGAAGATAAAACTCAATTAGATACTATTAAAAGCTATCTCGTTAATTTGAATAAAAAGGAAGCAATTCACTAGCAAGTCTAAAAAGTCAGATGAGTTCATGAGGGTTTATTATTAGGACTAAAAATCTCACTGAAGAAGCTACTGGATGATTGATTCCTACAGAAGCTACCTTAATCATTTGGCTGAAAAGGCTAATCATCATGACTATCAGGTTAAACCCTAAGCTAGATTGCAGCAGAGATGATGCAGTCAAAGGACTGAAGCTACCAGACGTGATATTTGAAGATGTCATTTATGGTATTGAAACAAGCCTTCCCAGCCCAACCCAGTGGTGAACAAGCATTTGATCAGTACCACGTTCACTATTACTCTCTACAAGAGAACATAAGTGGTAGAATCTCAATTACTTAACAACAGAATTTAGCTCTTATATTTTCATTATTCTTTTCACTCGTACATGGCCGTCCATCCATGCCCCACACCAGTCGGGAATATTGTCGTCTTGTCCATCACAACAAGTGGGATTTTCTTGCTTCTTGGTGACTTCCCCTCCTTGCTGACCTTTAGCATTCCCCCAAACACTTTTGGCACACTCTTCTCCTAAGAAAAGCTGCAAATATAGCTTTTGGCATCAGCCCCAATGTGTGATTTCCTATACTCACTCTCTTTACAATGTGTCAGACCAACCTGCTATCATGGTCCCCACTTCGCTGTCAGCTTCTACCATTTTCTCCACAAGTAATGTTGGGACTACTCAGAAGTTATGTACCAGCAGAGCAGCAAATTGTGAAGGCCTCCAAGATGAATCTATCAAATATGGCACGGATTCCCTGGCCTCGCCTTGGCAAAGCTTTTCAATATGGTTGTTTGTTCAAGTTTTCCTTGATCTTGGTCTCAGCATATAATTCATCCTATTCATAAGTCTAAGGATCTCTCCAATCTTGGCAACTATAGGACTATCATGATTGTGTATAAATTAGCCAAACTTTATGTCATTGTGTTAGACATTCAACTTTCTCAAAACTTAGAGAAAGCTTATCTTCAAGTTCATGGTCAGGCATAAATTCGCTGAGCTTTATGTCACAGTGTTAGACATGCAACTTTCTCAGTACCTAGAGAAAGCTAATCTTCAACCTCATTGACAGGCCAGTTTTAGGGGATATTATTGGACCATTGACCACAACTTTACACTCCAGGCTATTATTAAGGAGGCTCACCACCACTCTTCCATAGTTTTTTGTTGTTTCATAGACTTCAAGAAGGCATTTGACTAAGTTCCAAGACAACTACTTTTCCAGTGGAAGTGCAATGTCGATATTTCCAAATCTCTCATTAATGCTGTTTGAGGGCTTTATGAAACAGTCATTGGGCAGCTTCACCTCTCATGGTCTCCCCAACTTTGTGAGGAATACGATTGGGAGCAAACAAGGGTGTCCTCTCTCTCCAAACCTCTTTAGCATCTGCATTGACAAGTTGGAAGAGTTTCTTTGGCTACATGCTCATATGGATGATGGTTGCAATTTACATTAGGTGGTTATACCATTCTACTTTTTGCTAATGATTGTGTTCTCCGCATCTGCATTGACAAGTTGGAAGAGTTTCTTTGGCTACATGCTCATATGGATGATGGTTGCAATTTACATTAGGTGGTTATACCATTCTACTTTTTGCTAATGATTGTGTTCTCCTCTCTCATTCTACAAAAGGGTTACAACAGCAATTTGACACCCTTACTCACTTTTGTGAACTTCACCAACTTGTGGCTAACCTTAGTAAAACTAAGATCATGATTTCAACATCTCCAAATATCTTATTTCTAGATTCCAACTTTTTTATAAGGGGGCAGCTTTGGAGATCACATCAACTTACACATACTTGGGGGGTCCAATTTTCTAGTCCCTCCTTCAGCACAAAACCTGACTCACATTTGCATCTTTGCAAGGGATACACCACTTTGATACCATTGTGTGCCATGTCCCCTCCCTAATTGAGTCGACAACAATTAATTTGAGGCCCAATTATTGTTCTATTTGGGTGCGCAAATAAACTACTATTTATTATTATAATATTAAGTTATTAATATAATTTTAGAAGGGTAGATTAATTTAATATTGGGCCCAAAAATGTAATGCCTAAAAAGGCAAATCTAATGCCCTCATTTTTATATCTGGATTATTATTTTCATGAACTCGATTTCAATTGAAGCTCTCAAGGATGAAAACTTTTGTCCATATGTTCTAGAGGACAGAAATCCTCTGGTTTCGTTGTTGTATTGGGGACAAAAAGCCTCAATTGTTCTACATTTTTGGATGCAATTCATGGTTGAATCTTGACAATTATACTTTTATAGGCTATTCAAAATCTAGGCAACTCAGTTCATTTGTTGCAGTGGTAACTGTGAACAACCCTTGTGCAACAGTTTGGTCAATGGTTGCTATTTATTTTAATTGAACATTGTGCTTTAAATTGTTGTGTCTCATAGAATGGTGAATACTAAATTAAATAGATTTAATACATAATCGCAACTCTTTGAGCTTTTATTTATTGCAAATTATTGATCTGGACTGGGCAACCTACAAGGTTATTCGTTGTTCAAAAGATTCATTAAGAATTCTGGATTATTGGTAAATACATTGCCAACCTCATATTCATACTATCACCTAGATCACAACCATAGTCTAATTGTGAATTAAGAATCATTCTGTGAATTTAATTAGACTATACCAGAAGTATGGTGTGCCTAAATTATAATTTCAGTTTGGAATTTATGCTGGTCAATCACCTAACCCAGCAGCATCATATTGTTAAATTACTAGTCTAGACTAAATCAAATCAGAGTGGGTTTTGCTAGCTCGCCATCCTTAATATATTTGCAGATTAAACTAGAAATTGCATCACGGGACTCCATGGCAACTTGATCTGTATTGGAAAACTGCCACAACTAAGTAATGTGTCTCCCCTTTGTAATTTCATGCAGGCCGCTAGTTGGTGAGTTAATTTAACTTTCGGATATCAAATTCTGATAATTAATTGCTATTTTCTAATTCCTTAATTTACTATTTGAATTTGTTTGGTTTAATGACAGTAAATTCTATAATTTGTAAATATTAAAAAAGATTGTATAAAATCTGAAAACATAAAATAAATAGTCATAATTAAAATAATATAGAATACAAAGGTTACATTTTGCAGTTGATTTGATTTTTATAGGGCAGAGTTTTCTATTTCATAGATTAGCATAAGGTTTAAATCTTCAATAAACAAAAAAATCAGGAAATTTCAAATAATTCCAAAAAATCCTAATTAGGTACTTTACAATATGGCTCTGTGGTTTGGGGGTCTAGCTTGAGATCTGTTGATTGGGCCTATACTGAGAGGATCCAAAATCTCAAGCAGCAGCAATTATCAAGTGCAAGCAAACTGTTTCTCAAAACATTGCTTAGGCTTCTATTGACCAGCCATTGTGTTTCAAGACTATCTTCCACCTTACTTTTTACATACATAGACTCAAATCTATCTGGTAGTGATAGATATCTACTTAGCTCTTGGTTATTTCAAGAGGATTGCTTCATTCGGCCCAGTTCAATGCTATCATTGTTGCTATTCTAAAACTAGTTCACTCCTTGTAATGTCCCCTTCTCAAGAGTGAGTGTTTGGTGAAGACCCTTAGCCTATTTATTTCCCATAGGCTAACTAGGATTTTGGCAAGGGAATATTTAATTAATTAAATTAAGTTGTCTTAAATTATTATTTTACAAGCATCTTATATATAATTAATTTTTTTTATAAATTTGAACATTTTATCATAAAGTGACTTATTTCAAAGCCCAAAGGCAAATTAAAAATTAAAAAAGGTCACTTTATAGGAAATAAGGTATAATTTCTCAAAAGTTCGAAAATGAGATATAAAAAGGGAATTGCAAGGAGAAATGCTCATCTTTTGGCAAATTCACTTTTTTCTATTGTGAAGTTTGGACGTATTGTTCCAAATAAAACCCTAGGATGAAATGTAATGTCCCCAATTTCGCCCTATGCTCTACATTTGGATTTAGCCTAGTTCCGGAAATCCATAGGCTACTCAGATGTGCAAATTTAGGGTTTCCACTTTCAGTAGGTCTTGCTTCCAGCTCAATTCAGCTTTCTGTTGGTTTTGGGGTGAACTTACTATTTTTGGCATTGGCTATTTTTAGTAAGTCTAATTTTGGCAATGGCATCATCAGCAGTTCAGCTCGAGTCATCATGTTATTTTTGGCAATCCATCAGTTTCAGTATTGGCGTTGGTTTTGGTTATCTCCTTGGTTTGAGTTTTATACTTAGTCAATTTCATGTTTTTAAGTTGTACCCCACGCCTAGGCTTGATGACTTCAAGTTGTGTTAAAGAGGGGACATTAAGGGGTCAAGTTGAGCATTTAATGATTTAATAAATGCTTTATTGTTGCATTTTGAAATGGACGCCAAAAAGGGAAGATGAATAATATTTTATTATTTCAAAATAAAGTGAATGGTTGAAGTGGCGTCCCTTTTGGAAGTTGAAGTGATTCGACTTCTTGGAATTCAAAGTGTTTCATTTGCCATTTGAAGCTTATTTATGGAGGCCTTGCTCATTCATTCTCATTTTTGGAAAATTATAACAAAATGTTGTTGGATTGAATTCAGAACCCGGCTAAAGGGAAGCTTAGCAATTTGACTCCATTCTTCAGGCCTGAAACTATGGTTCCCTAAATGGTGGATTGAGAGTGTGCTTCATTCAAAAGTGCACATTGAGAATTTGATGTTATTTTCAGAATTGTGTTTGCTGGTCATATCATGGCTGAAGGAGGTTTTCATTTACAGCTCTTAATACGATTTTAATGTGCTTCTGGGTACTGAAGAAATTGATTCCTAGTATAAGGGCGATCCTTCTTGCAAATTATTGGATTTTATTTTGCAGATTTGGAATTTCTAGAGGAGGTCGTACTTCTCCTTGGCTGTACCATTCTCTTGATGTTTGCCTTGGGATTCGAACTTGGCCAAAGGTGGTTTATTTGCATTGCTACATCATTATATGTTGTACGTCTTGCCCTTTGGGAGCTATGATCGAAATTTTGAAGAGCTTGTTGAAGGTTTGGTGAGTGAAATAAGCATTTGAACGATTGTTTGCTTGCTGGTCTGCATTTTGGTTCATTGGAAATTCTAGAACAGACTTTGCTCTTCCAGGTTATGCTTAATTGTTGGGTGTTTAAGCTTCTAGTTCATGTGTATACAATCTGAAGGAGATAGAAGCATTTTGGAAGAAGTTTTGAATAACTTAGTGGAAGGATTAGTTGCTGTTTTGGAAATCGGACCTGATTATTTCTCCTATCATGTTTAATTTCTTGGTTTTCAACTCACATTTGCAATCAGAGATATAGTATAACCTTTGCAGAAGTTTGGAGCAGATTTCTATTCAAAAATTCATTGTAAGAGGCTCATTGTAAGTTGGTTATAGTAGTACTGTATCAACCCTTCTATCATTAGTTTATTTTCAATTGTAACACTTTGTAAATTGCAAATAATTTGCATTGTAAGGCTGTGAATTAGTAGTACTAATCCAGTCAATAATATTGCTGCATTCACTTTGTGATTTTTATGCAAAACACTATAACCCCTGGATGGTTTACCGCTTGTGTGGAGAATAAACAAATTGTATATCTCTTTCTCACCCACTGAAAAGTGGAGAATCCCCACTCCCAAGTGGATGCCCGCCGCAGCGGATGAATTAGTTTGTTTTGTAATTTCTTCCCCCCACTGTATTAGTGGAAGTGTGGAAAAACTTTCATGGCTGGTTCACCACCTAGCTCCATTCAAATGTAATTTCATTTCAGTTATTGCTAGTTTTCTCTACCATATGACAACACCTCTCCTTCCTTGGGATTGAGTGTTCATTCTTGGCGTTGAGATCTTTTAAATTTGGATTTCAATTTTGGAGCTAACGCTAATTCATTTGGCATAGTGTTGATTGTTTGTGAAATTCTTGCGAAAAATTGAAGGGGCTTATTTCATGAAAACCCTAAGGAAAAGCCAGTTTTAGAGATGGATTTCTTTTTAGCCAATAAAGAGTGGATTTATCCGAAGTTCACCAGTGTGCAGAAATGGGTGATTTAAAAAATTATACTTAAAGATTTCAATTTGGCATATCATTTGCAAGTCTAAGTTGTCTAGAAATATCGAGATATCATTTTCAGGTATTTTGTTTGGGCTCTTTCCAGTTGAAAAGTTCTGAAATATATACACAGAGACTAATTGTGATTACAGAAGAAACTAGAGTGGACTTTTTGATGCCCAGCAATGGCATAGCATTATGAGATTACCCCAACCACTAATTTTAAGAATGTTGTACCGATTGGAATAGGGTGTGGAATGGTTCAAAGTCATCACTGGTCTCTTTTGAAGGAGTCATAATGTCTCTTGGACTGTAATAAACTTACCATACAGCATAGGGTGGTGTTCGAAGGCTTAAAAAGGTAATCACCCAATCCTACAGCAGATAGGATTCTATAACCTCAGCTGCCAGCAAATATCGTTGGTGTGTAAGCCTTAAAAACGCACCAGAGAGTTGGGAGGGAGCCATTGGGTGCTAGGAGAGTGATGTACGGGTTTTGAAGAGTTGACTGGAAATTAAAATATTCCCAAAAAGTATCACAGATATTAAAAGGCAGAAGTTGAATATGTCTGGACTCTTTGTGACCTGTTGTTTCTGATCACAGCTTTAAAAGGGTTGACCACTGTTCAGAAAATAGGGACATTGGAGTATAAGGGGAATACTAGAAGGCCGCTGTTGTTATTTTTAAGGAAATGTGAATCACATTTTGCCAGTGTATACGTGGGAAGATTAATAAACTGCAAACTGGGCACCAATTACTATGCCAACAAACCTCAAAATGCCCACACCCAATGGTGCCAAGTCTTCACATCAGAGATTCTTCCAACTGTGCCCAACGCTGCTTCAATAATAGTCACTTCAATCATCCCCCTAGATTGATGCAACTCATGACTTTTTGTAAATGTTTTGTTTTTGTTTTTGTTGAGAATTTTCTAATTATTCGGAGGACCAAAAACAATTTTGCACACAGACGGTGTTGGATCATAGATGCCTCCTACTCATGTTGTGCAATGTCTTTAGTTAACTAGAACTTAGTAGACAAGTCTAGGAGAATAATCAGTTAACTAAGAATGCATCCAGGTAACTAAAATGTGCACAAATTTCACATTTGTGAGACCCAATTTTGATGGACACTTGCCATGCAAACACGAGTCATTGTATTGCATGCACATTAAAACTAAGTCATTGTGTTGGGGCAAAATGCCCATAAAACCCCAAAGATGAAGAAAGAGAGGATGAATATATAAGCGTACCAAAGTTCTGCCATTTTATATCTTGTGAATGTTTGTTGAAACATTTCATTACCATGTAACATACATGTCTGAGTTAAGTAGTAGTAACTACTGTGTACTAACAACATGCACAATCTAATGAGGGTTGTCAAGCCCTAAGCATGCTTTTGGTGAGAAATTGTCTATAAGCCAACACACATAGTAGGCTACAAGAAAATGTTAACCATGTTCTAGTAAATGCATTGAAAGATGGTTAACACTATGGGCTTACTGTTTTTCATTAGAACAACACTAATTCCATGCTAGGAGGCATCACACTCCATAATAAAATTTTGGTGAAATCTAGAGTGATACACATAAAATCCTTGAGCTTCTCAAAGGCTCTTGCTACTTCCTCATGTTGGAAATATTGCCATTGATGTCAAAGGAAATATAGGAAACAGATGTTATCATTGAAGTCAAAGGACAAGGCCTAAAATCGGGAAATGGCTAAATTATTGTGCAAGTCTTATGCCAAATTTATGGCACCATTATCAACATATTGTGAGCAAGGAGGAGATAATTAATTGGCAAAATGATGGTTTATTTTCTACATGGGCTGACCCATGTAATGCATCTTTTGGAGGAGTGTTATTGCAAAATTAAATCAGAAAAATCGGATGACCTCCCTCTTGGAGCCACCCCACATTGGGGAATAAAAATAAAAAATTAAATTAATTATTATTTTTGGGTTTCAAATTTAGACCGACCCCCTAGAGAGGTGCACCCAACTTTGGGAAAAGAAATTAAAATAAATAAAAATTATTTGCTGTTTGGGCCGATGTGTTTGAGGGGATGCAACCCTTGGGTGAAAAGACAGTTGATGGTGTATAAATAAGGATTCATTGGAGGTTCATTATCCATCAATTCAATTGCAATATTGTTCTGATTTAGAGCAGATTTAATGGTGTATGAAGAGCAGAAAGAAAGAGTTATTGCAGAAATTATTTATCAAATATTTGAGCAGATTTATGAGACTCATTTGATCTTATTGGAGCGAACCCATGAGGGAACATCATTGAAGATTATAGTGCAGATATATTGCAGATTTGTGAACAGACATTAAGGCGAAAATATTTGTGAAAGCAATGCATTATTGTGATCAGATTTGTGAGTAGACATTAAGGAAAAAATATTTGTGAAAGCAATGCATTATTGTGATCAGATTTGTGAGTGAATTCATGACATTCAAAAGCAGATCTAGAGCAGAAAAAAGAGCAGATTTATGAGCAGAGATCAGAGTTTTCAAGAGCAGAAATCAAACATATTTAAAGCAGACCTAAAGCAGATTTTGTGAAGATAAATTTCAGATTTGGGAGTATTTATTGAAGATCCATTTTGCAGATCTGAGTGGGAGCACTTTGCAGATTTAAGAGAAGAGTTTGAGGCAGATTTTTGTTGAAGTCCTTAAACGGATCTAGGGCAGATCCAACAACATTATAATCACTTTGTTATTTCGAAGGTCAGTGCCTTTACTTTGCTAGATCAGGAGGTTGGAGCCTCTCACTCAAAGCAATCAGTGTCTCTTGCTGAGTCGGTGCTTGGTGGAAGGGATTGGTGTCCATTGTGGGTTGGTGCCTATGAAGTTGTAAAAACTTTCCTATAAAAGCAATATTTTTCCGTGGTTTTCTCCAACAAGGGTTTCCACATAAAATCATGTGCATCTTGTTGTGTTCTCTATTGTTAGATCTTGTTTGTGTGGAAACTTTGATTATTGCTTTATGATTGTCAAAGTTATAAATTATAAAAGTTGGTCTTATACCGATTCACTGTAAGAAACCTGGTGTTTCTCAACCCGGTCACCGTCTAAGAATACTGTATTTTGTTTTGGTTTTCTGAATTTTATGATGTTTTTTGGTTTTTTTGCAGCAAACAAGGATTTGCGATTTTGCAAGGAAATGCTTTAAAAATTCATAATAAATAAATGGATAATAGATATGCATAAATATTGATCTCCAGATGAAGGCGCATACATGTACTAACTTCCAGAATACAAAGATAAAGAAAATCGATCACACAGAGGTAAAACAATATTTTTTATTTGAAAAGAACCTGTAGGCTTGCAGGCACCAAAAAACAATGAAGAATAGTACGGCCAAAGAAGAGAAACAATCCTCAGGGCCTGAAATCGATGTTGGAGCTCCAGATACCCTAGGCGCACCAAACTGAATGCACAGAAGCTGAGAAATGATGGCGTGATCTCCTGTGAAGGAATGTACGGCTTGCTGGTACAATAAAGTACGGCCCAGCAGCAGCAGCAAATAAAGTACGGCCTCAATAAATAAAGTGCCAGCTCTCTGTAGAATAATCTCTGATAAGTCACCCCAGTCAAGAGATGAATAAACTCTGATAAATCCTTCTTGAATCGATCCTGTAAGCTCAACTGCAACCTCTGTATGAAGTCACCAAGTACGACAATCTTCAATTGGTATTTCACAGTCTCAGTATGCCAGATCTTGAAGAGAGAACGTTCTCCAAAATCTTCCATCTGCTGAAACCCTAGGTTTTGCAAACTCCAATGCTCAGAGCAAAATAAGACAAATTGAATAATCATAACATAAGAGTTCGATTTGTCTTGGCAATCAATATATACCCCCTCTTGAGAAATTCGACCACACCCTCTGTTTTAATAATCATTTAAATAAATGATTAAATTTGCCTATTTGGACTTCTAAAAAATCTTTAATAAATGGCGCCCCCACCATTAATGAATAAATACTTATTCATTATATTAATTATGCCACTTTATTATAAAGTATTAAAATACTTTATAATACGCCATTATCATAATATTTAAATACATTAATAAAGTGACTTTATAATATAAAGTTAAAATATTAATTATTTAATAAATCATTAAATACTCTGTTATTTTTCCATCTGACCAACAAACTGATGCACTGGGTCGAATCTGAGCTGACCTGCTGAACCAGGTGCCCTGCCAAAAATAACAGCTTCCGCCTGCCTGACTTACTAAAAATAGTAAGTATCTGAAAAACCTCTCCGAACGACTCTACGAAGGCCCAACCTGAATCAACTGAAAGAATGAAGCTCCAGAACACCGGGTAACTGCCTCAAGTGATCCTCTACACATATCTGTCAGCCTACGAGGACCAGGATGATAGGCTAACCACATATCCAGCTGCGCTGACTAGGATGGGGACATCACAGTCTGCCCTCCCTGAAATTGCTTGTCCTCAAGCAATCTCAACTCTGGATGCTGTAAAATCTCCTCAGACTCCCATGTAGCATCCTCAACTGGCAAATCTCTCCACTTGACCAGATATTCCCTGATCACCCGCCTCCGAAGGTGTCTCTCTCTCATCTCGAGGATGGCCTCAGGTACTAGTATCAATTTCCCTTCGTCATCAAGTGGTGGCAAAACTGGGGAGGGTATGACATGCTGACCCAATGCCTTCTTCAGGCGAGAAACATGAAACACGTTGTGAACCCTGCTATCTACTGGTAAGTCCAACTCATAAGCAACCTCGCCCACTCGTCTAACAACACGAAATGGACCATAGTAACGAGGCTTCAGCTTCTCTACACCACTCTTCCGCAGAGTAGACTGACGATACGGCTGCAACATAAGATACACCATATCATCCACATCAAAGGAACGCTCAACCCTCTTCTGGTCAACATTCTGCTTCTACTGATTCTGTGCCCACTGGATATTGTCTCTGAGAGACCTCAAAATGTCCTGCTGACTCTGCATCATATCCCCTGCACTCGGCACTCTGCTATCACTCAATATCAAATCCAAAAGGTTGGGCGCCTCATACCCATACAAAGCCATGAAGGGTGTCATCTGTATCGTCATGTGGTGAGTCGAGTTATAACAATACTCGCAGAGGTATATCCACCTCACCCAAGCTCTCTGCTGTCCAGCTATGTAATTGCGCAAGTAACCTTCCACCCACTTATTGACAATTTATGTCTGCCCATCTGTCTGCGGATGGTAGCTGGTACTCGGTGTCAGTTCGGTCCCACAGAGCCTGAACAACTCCTGCTAAAAGTTGCTCATGAACCGACTGTCTCTATCGCTGACTATTGTCCGAGGCAACCCATGCAACCGGAATACCTCTCTGAAGAAGAGCTCTGCAGTCTGCGATGCTGTGAATGTAGTGGCAATCGGGAAGAAGTGTGCATATTTAGTCAACCGATCAACCACTACGTAGATGCAATCTTTACCTTGGGCTTTCGGCAAACCCGTGATAAAGTCCATCGATAAACACTCCCACTTCCTGTCAGGTATCGGAAGTGGCTGGAGCAATCCAGCAGGATATGTGTGTTCCTGCTTGTTCTGCTGGCAAACAAAACACTCTCGAACATACTGTAGAACATCATTTTTCAGCCCTTTCCAAGTAAACCGCTCCCGAACCATCTTATATGTCTTGTAGTACCCGGGATGGCCCGCCATAGGAAGATCATGAAAAGCTCTCAAAACTGTATCCCTCACCTCAAAACCAAGAACCAGAAAAATCCGCCCCTTGTAAATGATCAAGTCATCTACAATGGTGTACCTACTATCCTGCTCTATCCCATCAACAATGCTAGAAGCCCATGGGTTCTTAGCATACTCTGCAATAATCCGATGCCTCCAATCCTCTGAGATCTGTGCCATGGCATTCAACTGAGGTCTACGAGACAAGGCGTCAGCTACAACATTCTGCTTCCCCTTAATGAAAGTAATATCAAAATCATATGATTGTAGTTTGCTGACCCATTTCTGCTGCCTCTCATTTAGGTCTCGCTGTCCAAGGAAGTGTTTCAGGCTATTGTGGTCTGTGCGCACACTGAACTTGCTGCCTACCAAGTATTGCCTGAACTTAGCCAAAGCATGCATAATGGCTAACATCTCCTTGTCGTAAATGATGTAGAACCTCTCAGGACCCCTAAGCTTCCTGCTCTCAAAAGCAATAGGGTGCCTCTCCTGCATCAAAACCGCACCAATGCCCTCTCCTGAAGCATCGCAAAACAAATCAAAAGACTTCGTAAAATCAAGCAATGCTAGCACTGGACATGAAGTCATGATCACCTTAAACCTGTCAAAGCACTCCTGCGCTTGTGGTGACCAAGTAAAAGCCCCCTTCCTTGTCAGATCAGTAAGGGGTGCGGCGTGACGTGAGAACCCACTAACAAATCTCCTGTAAAAAGCACACAACCCAATGAAGCCTCTGAGCTGCGTAAGGTTCTCAGGTACTGGCCACTCAACTATAGATCGAACCTTCTCAGGGTCCATACTCACTCCCTTGGCACTGATGATGTGCCCCAGATACAACAACTCCTCCATACCTAGCTCACACTTGGATTCCTTGGCGTAAAAGGACTCCTCAGCCAAGATACCCAAAACTATGTCTAAGTGGGCTAGATGCTCCTCCCATGACCTACTGTAAACCAGAATGTCGTCGAAGAAGACCAATACAAATCTCCACAGCTGAGAACTGAAGACCCTGTTCATGGTAGCCTGAAAGGTGGCAGGTGCATTGGTTAAGCCGAAAGGCATAACCAAGAACTCAAAGTGACCGCAATGGCACCTAAAAGCGGTTTTCTCAATGTCCTGCTCCCTCATCTGAATCTGGTGGTACCCTGATCTCAAATCAATCTTCGTAAAGAAGATAGCACCGTGCAACTCATCAATCAGCTCATCAATGCATGGTATCGGGTACCTGTTCTTAATCGTCCTCTTGTTTAGCTGGCGGTAGTCTATGCACATCCGAAGTGACCCATCCTTCTTCTTCACCAATACAACCGATGAAGCAAAAGGTGACTTGCTAGGTCTAATGTGTCCCATAGCCAATAACTCATTGATGGTCTTCTCAATCTCATCCTTGAGTCGTTTCGGATGCCTGTAGGGTGTAATCATAATGGGCTTTGCGCCCTCCTCCAACTCAATGATATGCTCAGTGCCTCTGTCTGGAGGTCTACCAGGTGGAATGTCGCTAAACACTTTGGAGTGTTTAGTCCTCAGTATCTGGATGTCTGGATGGTACTCAGTCTTCTGCTGCTCCTGCTGTGCTGGCATTAACATACACTCTGCAGCCCAATCAACCATGTCATGACGAATGAGTCTCTCCATCCGTCTGTACGATACCATCCTCAGATTACTGTCTCTAATGGCTTTGATGACATGAGGTCTCCCATTAGCCTTGAACTTCATCTCCATGTCTCGTAGATTGAGTGTGAACTCACCCAGATCATGAAGCCATGCCATCCCTAACACCACATCAGTATCCCCCATATTAACAACATAGAATTCAGTCTTGAACTCATAGTTGTTCAATCGCATCGGAAGATCAGTTATTTTCCTATCACACTTGAGGGTGTATCCATCAGCTACCTTAACCCGAATGCCCTCAAACTCTTCTGTCTGTATGCCACGCTTCTCAACCAAACGTGCATCTATGAAGTTGTGCGTCGCACCTGTGTCAAGCAGTGTTATAACTTTCTGACCAGCTAGGAGCCCACGTAGCCTAAAAGAGCCATCTCTCTGAAGACTAGTCAAGTGTGCCTCCTGTAATTTCCTTCCACCATCATGTTCACTATCATTTTCAGACTTTTCATCATCTGAATGTTCTGAATCAGCTTGCTGGTCTGACAGATCAGATTGCTCTTCACCCTCATAAAACCACTCCATTTGATTACTTTTGGCTTTAGGACGAAGAGGGCATATATGTTTTTCATCATAGGGTGCCTTGCACCAAAAACATAACTTCTTCTTGCGTAGTTCGTTCAATGTCTCTCTGTCAAACGGTGGTGCATTATTTCTTTTAGGATCAGGTGGATCTCTCTTCCTGTCAAATGGTCTATCTCTATCAAACGATCTATTCGGCCTTGAGTTTGGCGTAGAACCCGAAGAGAACCTGCTGCGAGGTGCTGCATGCTCCATACTGCGTGCCTTCCTCATCGCCTCCTGAAGGGTGGGAGGATCAAATGCCTTGACCCATCCTCTCATCGGCTCATATAACCCCTCGGTGAAGAGAATGACAAGTCTCCTCTCCGAAATACGTGTCACCATGACTGCCGTTTTCGAAACTCCCCAATGTAAGCATCCAAACTACTTGTCTGTCTGAGCTGTGCTAGCTCTCTAAAGTAAAGTTCTGGATCTTTTTTATCAAATCGCTCAATAAGCCTGCCAGTGAAATCTTGGTAAGTAGTAACCTCAGGAGTCAGTGTAGAATACTCTCCAAACAGTCTGGTCACGTCTGCCACTGAAGTACCATGCTGTGGCTGAAACTCTGTATGTTGACCCTGTTGCTCCGTCTCCGGAGTCGGTGGTGCCTCTCTACTGATAAAGGTAGGTTGTCCAGGCCTACGCTCGTGAACAACCGCTGACAGCTGCAGTCGTGTAGACATCTGTGGCTGGTCTATGCTTCCCAAACCACTGGACTGTCCTATCTGAATGTAATGCTGGTGAGGCGGAGTATACTGTCTTATGGTGCCTATCAGCTGTGACATCATGTCCATCATGTTGTCATGTCTACTCCTGTATTCTGCCTCAGTCATCTCAGCATTTTCTTTCTCTTTCCCTAAATCTCTAGGAATTTCTTGATCTGCCATGAGTGTAGTCACACTGTTTTCACTGCTGCAAGGGCTAGACCTGTGTATACCAAGAATCCCTGATACTGTCTCACCTTCTGGAATAGGTGGACCTGTCCAATCCTCAACTCTGCCAGTTCCTCTACCCTTACTGTAAAATATAATGTCTCTACTCATGAAAAAGCATCTAAAAGCAAACTTCTGAATGAAAAAGCACAGGCTAGCAGGACTTCTGTGCTCTGATACCACTGTAAGAAACCTGGTGTTTCTCAACCCGGTCACCGTCTAAGAATACTGTATTTTGTTTTGGTTTTCTGAATTTTATGATGTTTTTTGGTTTTTTTGCAGCAAACAAGGATTTGCGATTTTGCAAGGAAATGCTTTAAAAATTCATAATAAATAAATGGATAATAGATATGCATAAATATTGATCTCCAGATGAAGGCGCATACATGTACTAACTTCCAAAATACAAAGATAAAGAAAATCGATCACACAGAGGTAAAACAATATTTTTTATTTGAAAAGAACCTGTAGGCTTGCAGGCGCCAAAAAACAATGAAGAATAGTACGGCCAAAGAAGAGAAACAATCCTCAGGGCCTGAAATCGATGTTGGAGCTCCAGATACCCTAGGCGCACCAAGCTCAATGCACAGAGTCTGAGAAATGATGGCGTGATCTCCTGTGAAGGAATGTACGGCTTGCTGGTACAATAAAGTACGGCCCAGCAGCAGCAGCACATAAAATACGGCCTCAATAAATAAAGTGCCAGCTCTCTATAGAATAATCTCTGATAAGTCACCCCAGTCAATAGATGAATAAACTCTGATAAATCCTTCCTGAATCGATCCTGTAAGCTCAACTGCAACCTCTGTATGAAGTCACCAAGTACGACAATCTTCAACTGGTATTTCACAGTCTCAGTATGCCAGATCTTGAAGAGAGAACGTTCTCCAAAATCTTTTGTCTGCTGAAACCCTAGGTTTTGCAAACTCCAATGCTCAGAGCAAAATAAGACAAATTGAATAATCATAACATAAGAGTTCGATTTGTCTTGGCAGTCAATATATACCCCCTCTTGAGAAATTCGACCAAACCCTCTTTTTAATAATCATTTAAATAAATGATTAAATTTGCCTGTTTGGACTTAGGAAAAATCTTTAATAAATGGCGCCCCCACCATTAATGAATAAATACTTATTCATTATATTAATTATGCCACTTTATTATAAAGTATTAAAATACTTTATAATACGCTATTATCATAATATTTAAATACATTAATAAAGTGACTTTATAATATAAAGTCAAAATATTAATTATTTAATAAATCATTAAATACTCCGTTATTTTTCCATCTGACCAACAAACTGATGCACTGGGTCGAATATGAGCTGACCCGCTGAACCAGGTGCCCTGCCAAAAATAGCAGCTTCCCCCTGCCTGACTTACTAAAAATAGTAAGTATCTGAAAAACCTCTCCAAACGACTCTGCGAAGGCCCAACCTGAATCAACTGAAAGAATGAAGCTCCAGAACACCGAGTAACTGCCTCAAGTGATCCTCTACACATATCTGTCAGCCTACGAGGACCAGGATGATAGGCTAACCACATATCCAGCTGCGCTGACTACGATGGGGACATCACATTCACCCCCCCTCTTAGTATAAGCGTGTGTGTGTTTTCTTCACCTCATTCTATTAAAATAATATTCAATTATTATTTAATGGTCAATATCTTGTAATATCCTACACATAACTTGTAATGTAGTCGTTATTTAGCTGCCATTGATTTGTTTCTATTTCTTCATCTTCGATGATGTTTCTATTTCTGTTTTTCGGAAACATCCTTTGTAAATCTATTTATGAAGCATTCTGCTTCTATTTTAATATATCGAAGATTCCCAATTCTTCTTGTTTCATGGTATCAAAGCAAGAAAATTTTGAATTTTTTTCATTCGTCTCCCATCTTCTGAATCTTTTTGGACCATGAAGCTTTTTCATGTGTCATTTTTTCAATGTGAGTAGCGTTCTCCTTCATTCTACTAGTGGACGCAACTCATATTTTGTTACTTGCTCGTGTACAACTTCGTGAGTGATCGGGAGTTTGGTTTTGAGCGTCGGCTCTTCTTTGCACGAGATTTTCTAGGTGCCTTTCTCTAAGAACGCGTCTATGTATTTTGAGCACGAGTTTTGATATTTTCTCCTATGCGTGGCTTGTTGAGCGTCGATTCTGTAAAAATCATGACTTGTTAGTTGCACGTGACCTTCAGCCAAAGCCGTCATTTTCCCATTGCACGCATTCTGAAAAAAACGTGGGTCTTGATAGCTCGGCATAGTCTCCTTTGGTACGCATTTTTTTTCTCTTAAAGAATCATGTTTTGCGGGCACACATCTAAAGAAATCACTCCTAAAAAAAAATTATGTGTTTGTTCGAGATCAAGGTGCACGCGTCTCTCTAAGTCGTGTTTTCTTGACCTCCCTCATTCTATTCGTGATTTTCTTCTGATCGCGGAATTTTAATCTCTAGCTTGTGGGTGGTTTCTTAGCTGAGAATTTGTCATTGACATGGTTGTGCATGTAATCTTCATTCAATTGAATTTTGTCTCTTTTGGCCATTCATGTCACTTTCTCTGCAGTTTGTGGGTAACTTCATCAACCGTCAAATTTGTCTTTCTCTTCTGAGGCGGTTCTTTTCTCTGTTGGCTATTCCTCATTGGTGCATCTGCCTATTCCTATATGGTCTAGATATTTGCTAATCTGTGAATATTCTCTACATATTCTCTGTCAACTTAGAACGACCTCGAGATTTGTGCCTTTTTCTATTATGTCCGATTGTCTATCAGATTTTGTCTGTGAAAAATGGCCTCTTTGTCACACATTATGCTAGAGGGCAGTCAAAAATTCAACAGTCGCAACAACACCTAGAAGCAACGAATGATGACAATCTTCTAATATCGTTGCCTTGACTAGATTATTCTAGGCAAAAAGACATGACCTGCATCGAGAGATAACGATCAAGAAAAGTTTGATGAGCAAAATCATGAAGCAATGATGCTCATTAAATTGTCTGTCACCGATGATCAGTTCCCTCAAGTTTTGTCTAGTAAATCAGCAAAAGAGATTTGGGATCATCTAAAGGATCTTCATGAAACTTCCAACAAAAGTCATGTGTTCTTCCTGAAGAACATGTTTTCTATCATGATGGATGAGAAAACATCTTTGCAGGCACACTTGACCAAGATCAAGGGCATCCGTGATCAGCTTGAGGGAATTGGTCGGAAAATGGAGGAAGAAGATATGGTAGTTATCACTTTGAAAAGTCTACCAAAATCTTACGAGCATTTTATCGAGACTCTCAGCATTACTTCAAATAATGTTGATTTGAAGTTTTCAGATCTTTGCACCATACTTCTACAGTAGGATTGTTGGAAACAACAGTTTGGTAGTGGTGCTAGTTCGTCCTCCACTGAGTAGGCATTTCCTGCCAAGACCGTTCAAAAGAATAAGGGCAAAAATCTGCCCTCTCAGCAGGCCAGTCAAGCGCAGTCTTTAGATTCTTCCAAAAAGAAGAATGCTCGGTGCAATTATTATCATAAGTATGGTCACATGAAGAAAGATTGCCAAAAACGCTTGGCTTCTGAACAGAACAAACAAGGAGAGTCTAAGCCTAAAGCCAATGTTGTAGAGCACATTGAGCAGAAGGAGTTTGCATTCTATGCCTTTATGGCCAAGAGTCCTGCAGATCCTGTGAAATCTTCTGCCTAGTACATTGATTCAGGTGCTTCTCAACATTTCACTGATCGCTGAGACTGGTTCATTGAGTACACGCCCTTCAGAGACTCTATTATCTTTGGAGGAGGCGAGGAGTTTACTGTTGTTGAAAAAGGCAACATGCAGATTCATTCTGGAGGGAGAAATTTAATATTTCTCGATGTATACTTTGTACCTGGCATGGAGTTGAACCTTCTTTCTGTCAGTCAAATTATGACATACTCTCTTCAATTGGATATTGTTTTCAACATGCACACATGCAACATTGTTGACAAAGAGACGCGCACTACAGTTGTTCAGGGCCTTGAGGATCATGGTCTTTATTGACTTGTTGACTCCAGTGATTCTCAAGAGCACGCTATGGAAGCCAGGAGTACATCCATCAGCAGTCTATGGTATCAATGTTATGGGCACTTGAACATGCAGTATCCCTCTCAGTTAGCTCGTGATGATTTGGTTGGTGGCCTCCCTGCAATTCAGACTCGGAATCATGGAGTATGCGAGGCTTGTCAAGCTGGAAAACAACACCGGACCCCATTTTCAATTGGTGACTCATGGCGAGCTTCCAAGGTATTCAATTGGTTCACGCTGATTTATGTGGTCCAATGAATACTTCTTCAGTTACCGGTTGCAGGTATTTTCTATTATTTGTTGATGATTTCAACAAAAAAATGTGGGTGTATTTTTTGAAAAACAAATCAGATGCGTTTAGTATATTTCAGCGGTATAAGGCCTTAGTTGAAAAAGAGTCTAGTTCTCCAATAGTTACTCTTAGGTTTGACAATGGGGGGGGAATTTTGTTCTAATTTCTCTACATTCTGTGTTGCACATGGCATTAAGCGCCAACTCACCACACCATACACCCCACAGTAGAATGGTGTCGTAGAATGTAGAAACCGCACCATTATTGAAATGGCTCGATCTATGTTGGAGCATAAACATGTTCCTAAGAAATATTGGGCTGAAGCAGTTTATACTGTTGTTTATCTTTTGAACCGATCTCCAACTCGTGTGGTTAAGAAGATGACTCCTGAAGAAGCCTGGTCTGGACAAAAGCCTAAAATCAGCCACTTGAAAGTTTTTGGCTCTACTGCTCATGTTGGGATTCTGGACAACAAACGCACTAAGTTGGATTCCAAAAGCCAGAAACTCATGTTCACTGGTTACAATGAAAATCATAAAGCATACAGGTTGATTAATGTCAAGACAGATCTTCTCATCTTCAGTCGTGATGTTGTGGTTGATGAAACTACCGGGCCTTTCTTTCAGTCTTCTACATCTATGCATCCTAAGGATCAACCTCCGACAGCTTTTGAATTGGGTGTTTGTCTTCCCCTGCATCCACCTGATGGGAGGGATTTTGTAGTTGAGCAACCACCTCAGCAAAATGTTCAACTACTCGCCCCTCCTCAAGACAATCTGGATCCTAATCCAGCTGATTCTATACCAGCCACACCTGGTGATGTTCCACCTATTTCAAATATTGGTACTTCTACTCTCCAACCTAAATGGTATGCTAAAACCATTGGTGATCTTCATAATGATGAATTGATCGAGGGTAGAACTGCTCGAAAAAAGAGCAAGTAGCCGAATACTGTTAATTTTTCTCTCATGCCCAATCTGCACAGCATCTCTGAGCCTCAAACATATTTTGAGGCTAAAGGCATACCTGAGTGGGAACAGGCTATGGAAGTTGAACATCGTAGCCTTTTGAAGAATAACACTTGGGTCCTTTCTGATCTTCCACCTGGGAAGAAGCCCATTGGCTGTAAATGGGTGTATAAAGTTAAGTACAAGGCTGACGAAACCCTTGACAAGAATAAGGCTCAATTAGTAGCCAAAGGGTTCTCACAGACAAAGAGCATTGATTATGAGGAGACTTTTTCTCCTACAGACAAGATGAGTACTATTCGACTTGTCCTCGCTACAACAACCCAGTATGGTTAGAAAGTCCATCAAATTGACATCAAGAGTGTGTTTCTCAATGGTGATCTACAGGAAGAAGTCTATATGACACAGCCTCCCGGTTTCAAGGTTCCTGGTAAAGAACATCAAGTTTGCAGACTTGTGAAAGCACTCTATGGCCTTAAACAGGCTCCACGAGCATGGTACATGAAAATTGATAAGTACCTTACTAACCATGGTTTTCAGAGAAGCCCTTTTGACTCAAATTTGTATGTCAAACGATATGGTGATGATATCTTTTTGCTTGTTGTCTATGTTGATGACCTTATCATTACTGGCAGCTCAAAACATTTGATTGAGGAGATAAAACACAATCTCAATCAATCATTTGACATGACAGATTTGGGAATTCTTCATTATTGCCTTGGTGTTAAGGTTTGGCAAACAGCTGACAACATCTTCATTTCTTAGTCCAAGTGTGCTCGTTGTTTGCTTGATAATTTCAAAATGAGTGACTGCAAACCTGCATCAACACCTATGGAAAAAGGGCTCAAACTATTAGCAAAATCAAATTCGCCTATGGAAAATGAATTTGCATTCAGGCAACTAGTAGGCAGCCTCATTTATCTCACTGCTACTAGACCTGATCTTAGTTTAATAGTTTGCTACATCTCTCACTAAAGCAAAACATTGAGTTGTAGCGAAGCGTGTGTTGTGATATGCGAAAGGCACTCCCGACTTTGGCATTTTCTATGGAAGGTGCAAAGATCTTAAGCTGATTGGTTATACAGACTCAGATTGGGCAAGTTTTGTTGATGATAGAAAGTCTACTTCAAGGTATGTATTCAGTTTGGGTACAGGTGCAGTTACATGGACCAAAAAGAAGCAACAGGTAGTGGCTCTTTCCTTGAATAAAGTTGAATATCAAGGAATTGTTAAAGCAGCTTGTGAGGTGGTTTGGCTTCGAAGGGTGCTTTAGGACATGCAAATGTCTCAAGCAGGGCCTTCCCCCTTGTACTGCGACAATCAAGGGGTGTTGAAACTCGCCAAAAATCCAGTCTTCCATGAAAGGACAAAGCATGTTGAGCTTCACTGTCATTTCATCCACCAGCTTGACGAAGATGGATCAATGGTATTGTAGTATGTTCCAACTAAGGATCAGATTGTTGATATTCTCACTAAGAATCTCAGTCTAGATAAGTTTGTAAAATCCAGGGGGCATCTTGGTGTAGTTGATAGATTGACCATTAAGGGAGGGTATTAAAATAATATTTAATTATTATTTAATGGTCAATATCTCGTAATATCCTGTACATATCTTGTAACGTAGCCATTATTTAGCTATCATTGATTTGTTTCTATTTCTTCATCTTCGATGATGTTTCTATTTCTGTTTTTCGGAAACATCCTTTATAAATCTATTTATGAAGCATTCTACTTCTATTTTAATATATTGAAGATTCTCAATTCTTCTTGTTTCACATTCCAATGAAATGTGTCTAGTAGTTTGATTGTCATGAGGTCTCCAAGGGCAATTTATCCAAGAGTATTTGGGAGCTTGATCATTGTTCAATAATACAGTGGTACACCAAATCAACTACAATATGCAACATACGCTTTGCAATGGTCTCAAACTAAAATGTCTTTGATTTCCGACTAGCCACCATGAGCATTAATTTAATTAATTCATTATTTATTTGTCCTAAATTAATAATTTGGACATGTTTATATTTAGTTAATTAATTTATTATTAAATGGATGGAGAAAATATTAAATTAAGTTACTTTAATGGAGCAAAATATTTTAATATTAAAAATTAAAGGTGGTGCAGTATAAAAGCGAGTGAAAAGTGATTCATTATTATCTTTTGAAAATTTGATTATCAAGAATTTGGAGAGGTTGGCTTTTTGGACCTTGAGGACGAAAACCCTCGGGTTTAGAGGTTTGGATGAAAACCTAAATCCTCTTACAGGCAGATTCAGCTCAAGATTCACATAGAGTTTAAATGGATAGTTGATCGTTTATGGGAAATTTGTGAAGCGTCCTTCAGAGACAAATTTCAGAGTATAAGGTTTAGGATTAGTTGCATACAGAATATAATATTATTGCAGAGGTAGCCTTGTCGTACTAGTATTTGTGGCGGATTATTTCATTGATAATAGTGACTGCAAACTGTAAAAGGTGTTGATATCTTGAAAGCACCAAATATTATTCTCTTGCCTATCGAATCTACTTTATGAAGTGTGTCGTACATCACAAGGAGTCTAATGAGAGGGGACGTGGTCAATTGAATGGTCAGTGCCAACCTTGTTTGAGGAGCCGTGAACATTAAGGAGTTTATTTTCACTTTTTAGGAGCTGCTGAAATAAAGCGCAGCCTTGAGGAAATAATGATGTACTCCTTTGGCAGTCTCTAGGGTGACGTGAAATCACCTTCAGCAGTCAAAAGGAGTCTATGCCAGCTTTCCAACACTTTAATTCTTCTAAGTTTGGTTGTTGAGTTTTAAAAAAAAGGTATCGGGTCTTCCAAATAGTCTTCTATTTCAATTAGGACTGTCAAAAAGTTGTCGTTAGCTTGTGGGAAAGGTAAGAATAGAAGACTTTTAACGTCCACGAGACCAAAAGACGGCCTATGGGACAGTGACCCCAGCAATTTTAGCATTGTGAAGTGTCATTCTCCTGCCGTTTAATTTGATAATGAGCTCTCCCATTCTGCCCACCCATTCCATGCTGAATAGATCTTGAAAATTTCCTGTTGTTAACCCCCTTATGTAGCTTCCTCTGATGTCATTGTAAGCTTTGCAATCTAGGATAAAATGCTTGTCTGTTTCCATCTGCCCTACTGCACAGAAGATACAAACCCTCTCTTCCCAAACTTCTTTTGGCCTTTTCCATCTCCTCATTTCACACCAAAGACGATACGAGTTAGTCCTCAATTGTGCTATGAGAATCTTTGACCTCCACGGAATATTTGCCTCTATATATGTTTTTTGTTGATGGTCCAAGTTGGGATTAAATTCTTCTACATAATACTTTTTCTTTCTCCCAACCGCCCTTGTCCGCATAATCTTGCGAAATTTTTCAACCACATACAACTTTAATTCCTTACTATTATTAGAACACTCGTTCAAGTGAATGTTCCACTTGCTCATCCACTTACAATTTTGATTCATCCATGCCTTCTTTCTTTCACCTAAGACACCTCTAAAAACAACATTTGGCCACCGATGCGTTTCCATCTGCTCAACCTTTTTCAAATATCTCAAAAGACTCACCATAGCTATGGCCTCAATAGGAATTGCCCCTGTTTCAGCATGAAGTATTTCATAGGGAACTGAAGCTTTTAGTTTGAATTTGTTTGTGATCAAACGCTTTTGAATTCTTTCTATCTGTACCCATTTGATGTCCGAAGTGCTACTAGCCCAAATTTCACACCCATAAAGGACCACCGGTATAACTAGCAACCCAAACAATATTTGAATAATTTTCCAATCCCATAACTCTGCTTCTCTGCATCTGTTGTGAAGAGAAAACAGCACTCTCCAACCTCCCAGAGTTCTTTTCCTTCTGCAAGTTTCCCAACATAACTTGTTGTTGAAGTCAATTCCCAGGTATTTATACTCTTTTACTTCCTCTAGGATACTCCTGTCGAAATAAAAGTTGAACTGATTTTTTTTTTCTTCTTAGAGAATACCATGATCTTGGTCTTACTAATGTTAACTTGCATACCAACATCTTTGCAGAAATGCTCAAGAGCAGCCAAATGCGCTTGCAACCCTTGAACAGATCTAGCAATCAAAATAAGATCATCGGCGTATAAAAGAAGTTACTGGTTACTTCTGCCACCACCTGTAAAGTGCAAAAACTGAACCATACCACATATAAACAATTCAAGGAAGGGGACGCCAATTAAATAAAGGTTGTGTATTAAGGTTTTGGAAGCAGCTGGTGGAATTTTGGGAGGCATGGAAAGTCATTTCTTTGAGCTGGCTGTCACATTCAGCAGCTCAACCATTTTATTGATCACTACAACAACCTGGAGTAGTTTTATGAAACCAAGCATCTAATCACACCTGTTCACTTACAGCATGCCAGTACAAGTCCAAACAGCCACTCAGATCATTAATCTTTCAGTTCTATGCAACCAGGTTGTTGTCATAAGGTCGGGGTATTATTCATCTCTGTATTTCTATATCTTTATGAGTTTAAACCTGTGGTCAGTTGTTAAATATATTTCTGTCTATCAAAAGTTTGTGAATGAAATGCACTTGAACTCCAATATCTGCTCATTATCATGTTTGAAAGCAATAACTATTATGGGTATTATCTATAAGATTTTGTTAAATCTTTATATAAACATTCAAAGACTGCCAACATCTCAGTGAGGAATTTGTCAGAACTTAATTTTTCCTTGAAGAATTGGTGAGGACCATTACACAAACACACATTGTTGAAAACTCAAAACTAACGAGCGCAACTCATCATATGAAATACCATCACATAACAATGTTAGCTCTATTCTAAACACACACTATGCAGCACTACCATTAAATGACTAAGCATGGAATATCAACCAATGAAAAGTGGACAGTTCCTTTTCTTGTAACCTTCAAGCTATACTTCATCACCACACTTATATATCTACGTCTGTTATCTATTCTTTGAATAAGCTTCTGGTTTGTCACATGGTTAAAATTTCAATTGATTCTACATCCAACCTCTCAAATAATCGTACACAGCTGCCAGATTCTGAATTTATAGAATAAAGTATTATAGTTCTACCTTGCACTTTTATGTATTATCTACAATCTCTTGTCATAATACCATAACTATTGTTCTTAAAGCAATATTAATAGTTTCCACCTATAACACATCTTAAAAAAAATTTATCATGTTATCTGTTGGATCACCCATGGACTCTAGATCATTGACTACCTATGCAAATATGTTACTCTATTTCATAGTGTTAGAGTTACTTAGATCAGATTGAGCAATATAAGTACTTAAAGAATTGCAACACATAAGACAATGAACACACAAAGATACCCTGGGAAAACCCTCCTCTTGAGGGAGAAAAACCCAGCAAATTAGTCTCTTATATATTGTATAACAAATGACAGAATTCTGCTTACAACACAGGCCCAACAATGGCCAATAGAGAGTCACTATGAATTCGCACTTCTCCTTAATGCACAAGATACAGATGAATCTGTTCTTCCTTGAAATCGGACTGCTGCTACAAATGCGAATTCTGCTCTTCAAGTATATGCGAACTTCTACTCTTCAAATGGTAAATGCGAACTTGCTTTATTAAATCGAATGCCTTTTGCAATGATAATGACCTTGTATTTATACATCATAGGCGCCTCTTCATTTAGGTCGGCCTTTCTTGAAAAACAAGATAAACAATAAATTAACTTGAGGTCGGCTCAAGTTGAGGCAAGGATAGTCGAATCATAAAGGGTCGGCCCTTTAGCAAATATATTGTTTAATATAAATTAAATAGCCGAGAGGCTAACCATTTAATTTATCTTTCCTTGGGAAGTGCAGACCGAAGCTGTTATAACATCAACACATAGATACACCTTTAAATAACATTTGTTTTTGGCATCTTCCTTCTCAAAATTAAGACCTGCATTTCCAATTTTGTTTTATTAACAGAGTTAATAGGTTTCTATGGTGTACCGTGTATCATTAATATGTCCGAAATTTTGCTTAGCAATTTTGTCAAAATCTAATGACATACTTTTGAATCTTTGATATCCATTGCTGAGTCCGATTATTAGATTTTGCTTATCATCATTTATTTCTCATCATAATTGTTTAGCATGTGTACCAGGGTTATTTCCATTTCCATACGCTAAACCCCATACATTCCGCTGCATTAATCTTTCATTTTCCAAGGTAGGATTATTTTGTTGTTCATTTCACTATTAAAAATGCTTTTCTTTTTTACAAACTAACTTAAACTGTTAGGATGTTCTTCCCAATCAACATCATGAACAACTCTCACTGGTAGAAATATTTTTTAATGTTGCTGCATGTTTCAAAGGGATACATATAAGAATTGAAACAAAAACAATCTAATAAAAGAAAAGTTAGCAACTGTCTCCAATATATTTTCTATTAGTTTCCCATTTGATTCAACATATTCCTCTGCAAATGCTATAAAGGTTTTCTACCATGCCATTGAGTTAAAGTTTGTTTGTAGGGTTCACTTTAGGAAACTCCATAAATAGAAATCTACTATATTGTATCATAATTGAGTGTGAAAGGTGCCAATGGGGTTGAGATGAGTGGTGAGGAACAATGAAATTCACATTGTTGACCAAGGTTCCACTTGTACAGACTCCCAGGCACTCAAAGTGGCCATGTTGACACGTGGAGGTAGGTGTTGAAATTACTGTCATGAACCACATGGAACGCACTCTGATATTCAGACCCAAGCACATTCCCATGTACACTTAAAGCTCTACCATAAAGTTATTCTCAATTGATTTGGGGTAAGCAATGGGGAACAATGAGTTTGAATTGTTGACCATGGTTCCATATGGGGACACCTGCAGGTAGGAGTGAAACTTATGATTGTGAACCACATGAGACACACTCCCTAAAATTATGGACCCAAGCCCACTGATGTTTATATAGGTGTCGAATTTACTGTCATGAACCACATGGAACGCACTCTGATATTCAGACCCAAGCACATGCCCATGTACACTTAAAGCTCTACCATAAAGTTATTCTCAATTGGTTTGGGGCAAGCAATGGGGAACAATGAGTTTGAATTGTTGACCATGGTTCCATATGGGGACACCTGCAGGTAGGAGTGAAACTTATGATTGTGAACCACATGAGACACACTCCCTAAAATTATGGACCCAAGCCCACTGATGTTTATATTTTGAGTTATGTCCTCAAAAAAAAAAATATTGACCAATGGGTTTGGAGAAAGCAGATAGGACAATGAGTTTCACACCATTGGCCAAGGTTCTATTTCCATGACACCTCAAAGTGATAATGAGAAACTTGGAGGTAGGTTCAAACCTACCATTGTCTAATATTATGGACCCAGGCCGACCCCCATATACACTTCAAGCTCTAGCCTAAGATTTACCTAAAATTTTAGCCCAATAAGTTTGGAGCGATGGGGCACATTGTCGACCATGGCTGCATTCCCAAGAACTCTTAGGTACCTCAAAGCACCCATGGGGACACCATGATGTTGGTGATAAACTTATTGTCGTGAACCACAAAAACACAATCTCTAGTGCAAAAAACTTTAACATGATCTAATCCAGAAACAACAGCAATCAGCATTATGGATTGTGGAAATCTGTTATCATTAACAATCTCTAGTATTACAGACCCAGGCACATCCTAGGTCAGTGTTACCAGACTTGATCTCGACACAAACTCAATAAGATGATTTTTTACTGACTCTGACGCAGCAAAAATTCAGCAGAGACTCAATACTAAACACACAGTTAATTCCCAAAATTGATATCTATAATGATTCCAATAAGGACTGGTGCTACCAGAATCAGACTTGGCACACACACAACAGTTGTAATATGGACGTGCTCGAGCTCAGACTCAAAGGACTCACCAAGCATACACAGAGTCCTATAACCTTGCCCAAGTTACACTATGAGATCTGCCCTGAGATTTACCCTAAATTTTTAACTTTGGATTTTTTCATTTCTAACCATGCTTTTAGTGTTCCTTCTTGTTAGTCTATTTTTAGTTCGTTTTTGTCTCTTGGTTGACTATTGCAACCTTTGCCTTTGTACTTTCCCTTGTTCTGGGCAAGGGACACATAATATAACCCTCATTTACCGGTCAAAAAAAATGATCATAAAAGTGCAGAATTCACAGGACAGCAGTTCAAAAATAAAAGCAGATAAGTGTAATTAACTAGTACCTGTTTTTTGTTGTCTTTTTTCTTCTTCCTGACATGATCATCTTGTATGTCAGACACTTCACAAAATTTACTGCTGTCATCTGTCAGACAGTTGCCAGCTTCTGCTTGTCCAAATACAGTGTCCAATTTTGCCAAAGGTTCATTTTCAATATTGGCTTGACCCAGAGTAGTTCTCTGATCCATTTCATGGCATCCGTACATAATATTTTTTACACTTGAATCTGTATTTCCAAATACCATTGTGTGCATGTTCAACGAACCTGAGACAACATTGTCTTCTCTAGAACTGAATTGAATAATTACATCATCATTATCCTCGAAATATAATGTAGACAGATCCTGCTCATTAGAATCGTGGATATCAAATTCTATTTTGTTTCCCCCTTCATTTATTTCATTAGAGTCTGCCACCCTGATCTCTCCATTACAGAGAACTTGACAGTTTTCCCTCTCTTCATGCATCTGCATCACAATGCCAAATGTAATAACAGTAAGCTCCAATATATAAGAGATTGGGATCCCAATCCCCCATGAAAATCTAGATGTAGAAATCCATCTTGGTATGTGGAAATGGGGTTATATAATGCGTGTGCAAGCTAAATCCAGACCAAAAAACAAATGAAAACAATATAAGACATGAAATTTTTGTGTCCAAATTCTGCACAAGTTATATTCAAAATTGCTGAGTATCAAAAGAATAGAGTCCAAAACTAAAAATTACCATCTTCCTTCACAGGGAAAACATTTGTCTAATAAAAATGACGCAAGGATAACAACATCAAGTTCTGTTTGTAAGTCCATGAGGTGAACACTGAAATCACTGTTATCTGATAGTAGCCAACTCAACTTAGAGATGAAACATTGTGTTGTCTTCAGGATGACTACGTTGGTTTAATCTTCTTAATTTAACCTGTGCACAATAAGGAATAAGGCATGACACAGACATAATTAAGACTTCAACAAGACTTCCAAATTTTGTTGTTGGAAGTTGTGGAACAGAGTGTCAAGACAGCAAAATATTGGAAAACCAGTTTTGTCACATGGTGTCTGAACATGTGCCCAGATAGCTACGTGTGATCGCATACATAGTTCATATAAATTGTTTAACAAAATCAATCTGCATAATGTTGGACTTTTACTTTAAGATATAAAAACTTATGGGAAGCTATGCAACAAGTTATGGAGATCCAAGAAAATGTTGTTAAGTACACCCTGATAGCCCGAATATGGAAGCATACAGAAGACACACAAATTGTTTCACAAAATGACTCCACATGATGTGGTCTTCTGTATTCGTTGCTGGAGATTCACAAATTGGGTTTGCTATAAAATGGCTCCACATAATATGGTCTTCTGCTTTCACTGCTGTATATCCATAAATTGGGTTTGATATAAAATGGCTCCACATAATATGGTTTTCTGCATTCACTGCTGGATATTCACAAATAGGGTTTGATATAAAAGCCTTGAAGATACTATGCAATTGCAATTGGTAATTGTAAAGCCAAATTCCACAACCTTGCCAACATCACTCCAGCGTGTACAATAGTGCAAGCTGAGGAAGAGAGATTGGAGACTGTCAACATGTTGTAATTGTATATGTCCTGATAGAGATGATCGCAAATTGGTAAAGCACACAGAAGGCACACTATTTGCTTGTCAAATGATTCATTTATATAAATCTCATTTAGTAAGAATTTTCACTGCCTTGAGTATTTTTATACCCAAATCATCACTTACTTAACTATTTTATATGACTAGGCATTTATGTATAACCTTCACTGATTGGTAATAATCAGGGGACCCACAAAGGACAAGGACATGAGCAATTGCTGAATATGCACAAATGACTTACTGAAAGACTATTGAAGAACTTAATTGTAACTATGAAATGCTAAATAGTTACTGCCCTATCTTTTGTAGATTTAAGACGGATTTTCAACGAAAAAACGTATTCCTAAATCAAATAAACAGACTGACGCAAAATTCTAACAACTTACATTGTTGCTGCTGCTCAGATATTCTGAAAGCCTTGTATTCTCAAGCTCCAAAACCTGTATCATCAATAAATAAAAAATCAAACCAGACATAAATTTCTATCTTGCGGAAAACAAGAACAATGCCAAAGTACCTGAATTCGCTTGGTGAGTACGGCAACTTGTGACTGTAATTGTGTAATAAGTTTGTTAGCAGCCTGTAGCGCTCCTTCTGACTCCATTATAACTGTAGCTTTAACTGATGCACAGAATAAAACTATTCCGAGCTTGAAGCTCCTCAAAGAAATAGGTGGAGATACAACTGAAGCATTAACATTCTTTTTCTTTTAACCCACCGGCTGCAAGTAGAATTATAGTTTATTGCTTTTTAAATTACGGGGTAATTATACTTAAGAGTGATGGTGGTTCGTAGGCGGTAAAGATTAATTTTGCATAGCATGAAGATTTACTATTCAAATCAAATGGAATCCTCAAGCCTCGAATTTATAATTAAATTAATGTTATTATTTGAAATAGAGAAAAATATAAATATTATATTTAAATGATATCTTTTTATAAATATAAAAATTCTTCATACAAACAAATATAATATATTTATTTTTATCAGTACATGTGGTGTTATGGGATCAAATCTAGTATATTAGTAAAACTAGTAATCACATCATGTTGTGCAATGGGTACGCTGAAGAGGTGTAGAAGGTCAATTAAGGGAAATTTTGGTCTATTTTTTACATACATTTGTGTAATACATGAGGTCAACTGGCAAGCAACTTAGCAAATGATGTTGTTTGTGCAACAAATGTCTTTATGGAGAAGTGATAGGTTCAAATCAATTATGCATCCACTTACAAGGATCTAAATACAATTGAAGAAAACCTCTAAATCATGAAGATTATTAGAATCCATTACTAATAAGCCTGTGTTATGTTTGCAATAGGGAGAGAGGGAGAGAGAGGGATAGAGAAGGATAGAAAGAGGGAGATATATAGGCGGAAGAGCGAGCGAGAGGGGAAAGGAGATAGAGATAGAGACAGAGATAGAGATGGAGAAGGAGAGGGGGAGGGATGTGAGATAGAGATAGAGATAGAGATAGAGATAGGAGAGGGGTATGGAAGAGAGGGAGATATAAACAGAGGAGAGAGGGATAGACAAAGATGGAAGAGATAAATATATAGAGAGGGGGAGAAGAGAGAGGAAGAGATATAAAGATAAAGATATATATAGAAAGTGATATAGAGAGAGGGAGAGTTATAGGGGTGGAGAGAAGGAGAAATAACGAAATAGAGACATAGGGAGAGATGGAAGAAGAAATATGGAGAGGTAGAGATAGAGAGGCAAAGAGATATAGATATAATAGAGGTCTAGGAAGAGGGAGAGGGAGAGAGATGGATGGATAGAGAGAGGGAGACATGTCTAGAGATATAGGGGGAGAGAGCAAGATAGAGATAAAGATGAAGATAGATCAAGAGAGGAAGAGGGAGACAAGTAGATAAAGAGATAGAGATAGACCTAGAGAGAGAGAGATAAAGATAGAGATAGATGTGGAGATAATGATGAAGAGATGGAAATATATGAATGAAGAAGAAGAGGGAGATAAAGATGAAGATATAGAGATATATAAAGGAAGAGGGAGATGGAGAGATAGAGAGAGATATAGATGATGAGATATAGTGATAGAGAGAGATATAAGGAGATATAGAGAGATGAGGATAGGGAGATAGAGATTGAGATATAGACAAACAAAGAGAAGTAGCTATAGAAAAATAGAGATAGAGAGAGGGAGAGATAAATAAGGGTGATAAAGGGAGAGAGAAAGAGAAAGATATAGATACATGGGAAGATATATATATATACACAAAGGGGGAGAGAGAGAGAGAGAGAGAGAAATGGAGGAGAGATAGAGATAGGAAGGGAGAAACAAGGATTGTGTGTGAGAGAGAGAGAGATATAGAGATATAGATAGGGATGGAGAAATATGGAGTGTGTGTATGTGTGTGATTAGAGAGAGATGGAGAGGGAGAGAGATACATAAATAAGAGATGGGGGGAGAGAGGGAGAGAAATAGAAAGAGGATGAAGGCAAGGTGGAGAGATATATAAAGAGGGAGTGATAGTGAGAGAGGGAGAGAGAGGGAGAGATCGGGATAGAAAGAGGGAGAGATAAAGAAATATATATGGTGGGAAAGATAGAAGGGGAAGAGAGAGAGATGTAGGGAGAGTTAAGGAGTTAGAGATGGGAGAGAGAGATAGAGAGAAAGATAGAGATGGAGATGGATGTGAAGATGGAGATGGATCAGATCTTTCACATATTTTGTATACATATTTCTCAATGAATGTGGCTTCTAGGGGCACTGTAATATGTTCCAAAAAAGGTACAAATGGAGAAGTGACAGCTTCAAATAAACTAGGCATCCACTTACATGGATCCAAACATGACCAAAATAAAAATTATGAATCAAGAAGATAATCAAGTTCCATTATAAATAGGACCATGTTATGTTTGTGATAGGGAGAGAAGGAGAAAGAGGGAGAGGTAAGGATAGAAAGAGGGATATACAGAGGAGGGAACAGCGGGAGAGAGAGATAGACAAGGATATAGAGATAGAGAGGAAGATAGAGATGGAGATGAAGAGGAGCATTTATTTTAAAAACAAAATTATCTTCGGAGTCCATTGTGCATTAATTAAAAAAAATAGATTGTTGAGCATAGGGATTTATTGCATGATGAAGTGACACCCAATGATCTTTGAAAGGCCAATAAACCCTTTTTGTATGCACAATCATGTTTCTCTATCTTTTGTCATAAAGAGACCCTTTGAAAAATTATATCGACTCCACTTTTATATGGTAGGGAGTTGGAGATATCTTTTCAAGTGGGCCCAATCTATCTTTTAGACCCCTAGATAATTTGTGTATATTTTAGAAAATTAGTTGTATTTAAATAGTGAGAATGATAATTTATTTTGTATTATATTATTTATCAAAGTTTTGTTTTTTTGTATGATTGATCTTTATTCAATCCTTGAATAATTTTGACGGGTTGGATAATTTACTTTTCATAGTTTAACAAAATGATAACTTCTAATTTAGATATACACTCCCTACACCTAACATACAAAAATTAAAAAAATTATATTTATCTATATACCATTATTTTTTCTTTGATTAAGTATATCAATTGTTTTAATTTAGTCAAACTATTAGTTGTAGAAAATAAAAATATTCAAAAATTAAATAATTAAAATCACACTACAAACTAAAGAGTTTCAAGTGTTTTGTAATGAAGATAAAATGATTAGTTATACTATAAGTTAGATTTTCATTCTTTGTTTCCTTAAAAACAATTATAATTTTAAAAAAATGCAAGAGGATGTAGATATTTGATCTCAAAATTATTTAATTTTTTAAGTAGTGATTTATCTCTTCATCAGCCTAATGAAGTCATCATATATATCTTGATCCTCTACATGTTCTTGCAAAGATTTCATGGATTTTTTTCTCTAAAAACTTATGCATTAGCAATGTAATAAAAAATTTAACAATATTATTAAGTTGAACCATTTATAGTTAATATAGGTAGAAAGTAGGTATAATATCACTAGTATATTTATTAATAATTAAAAATATACAATTACATTAACTCTAGAAAAAATATTAAAAATTAAACAATTGAAATAATACTACAACATAAAGAATTTAAAATTTGCTTTGCAATGAAAGTAAAACTATGATTTATACAAAAATCTAGATTGTTTATTTTTTGTTTCTTTAAAAGTAATTGTAACTTAAAAAGGAATGTAAGAGTAAGTAGATATTTTATCTTCATATTATTTCTTATACTATGCATGTTCTTAGGATTCTATGTATTTTTTTCTACTAAATTTATGCATTAGCAATAGAATAAAAAAATTAGCAATAATTTCAACTTGAACAATTTGTAATCAATCTAAATAAAACGTAGATATAATAACCATAATATATTTATTAATAATTTAAAATATATGATTACATTAATTTTAGAGAGAGAATAATTAAAACAATACTAATGATTTGTAATGAAATTAAGCTATGATGTATACAATAAGCTATATGTTTATCCTTTCCTTCATCGGGAAAAAAAATAATTAAAACAGGGAGAATATGTAGAGATTTGATTTCTAAAAAAAAGAGTTTTTTAAAGTAGTGATATTTTTAATTTGATTCATTAGTAAAGAATATATAAATTAGATTTGTTTTTTACAAAAATAAGTTTTTGATAAAGGAAAAAATAGGTTTTAAAGGGGCCCCAAAACCCTTTAACAGTAGGAAAAGATAGAGTAAGACATTAAGAGTTCAAAAAAAGATACAAACTGCCCAAAGAGATAAACCAAAGACCAGCGGAGAGGTAGTACAACAAAAACTAGCAGGAAACCTAAGCCAGATTTCTCAAAACTTCAGCAATTTCCTTTTCCAGGTTATCCATGTTGATAGCAGCTTTCTTCATCTCTTGAATGTCCACAAGAGTCTTGTCCACCTTCCTTTTCAAATTTTCTCTAGTATGTTTGCTTGGCCCGGCCCCTTCAGCTTGACTTTGCTCTTTATCATCCTCAACCTCCACCATGGCTTTAACCTAATGAGCTCTTTCCAAGGTCTCGACCATCATGTTCATAGTGTTGGTCGTGGATTTAAGGATTTTATGGCTCATTTCCATAACTTTCTAAATAGAATCTCTTATATTCGTTATCCTCCCCTCCATATCAGAAAGCTTCCCATCATGGTTATTCTTGAAGAGCTCTAGGTCCTCCATAGTTTTCTTCAAACAATCCAACATATACCTTTTTTCATCTTTTTTCCACAGATACTTAGCTCTATCTTTATCCTTACTCGTGTTATCAAACTCCTCCGCCTTTTACAACCTACTATTATAAGCCCTTTGATTGAGCTTAATTTCCTTTATCTCAAAAAAAGTCCACCTGAACAAACGAAAATTATCAACAGAGCTATTACGGGAAATAGCAAGGACATCAGAAGGGTATTCATGCTCTGCTTTGAAATAGTGATCCTCCTCCTTCAAATCATCAGGGAACCAAGGCATGTCCTCCCTATCCATGGTTGGATAACTAGAGTACTCAGACGGACTGGTATGTTGGGAATCCTCTTGGTCAATGTGATAGGAGGGATCTTCCTCCAACTTTCTTTTACCCTTCCCCTTGGGAGAGACATTAGGAGTACAATTAAGATTAGTAACATTAGACCTCAGATAGATAATCTTAGCCCTACCAGTAGAAGTCATCGCACTAGGCTTGGGCAGGGGACAAGCTTTAGGTTTGCGTTTGGTTTTACCCTTCTTCTTTTCTCTCATAGGGTGCTCATCCTCCCATTCCATCTCAGTAGCCCACTCATCCTTCTCATAATAAATATCACCCAACTCCTCTTTCTGTGGGGAAGGGGTATGTTGAGAGATAGCTGACATAACCTTAAAATATTCATAAATAAGCACGAGCAAGCCCTCATGGATTAAGGGATATCTAACCGGATTAGACATACGATCCTGAAGATTCAAATTTAAAGAAGTGGAAAGGTAATACAGAAGGGAAACCCTAACCTGGTGCCTGAAGTGATTCAAAATCACAAAGTGGTACCCAAAAACTCTAATATATCTCTCGTCCAAAGTGACATACTCCATAATCACCCTCAAAACCTCCCTCCACAACAACTTGAGTTTAGTAGCATCATAGCTACTCTTTGTGGCTCTCAGCAAGTCCTCCCTTTCCTTGTCAGTGCACGAAAAATTCTTGATCGCCTAATCAGAGAGCTTCCTCTCTTTATAGAATTTAAGACCCCCCATGGGCATCCCAATAACATCTGAGATCAGATGTTCATCAATTATCACTTTCCTCCCAAATATTTTAATGCTCCCATTGTTCCAATCCTTAGCAAAGGCCCTGGTAACCTCCTAATTTCTGCCATGAAGCTTCTCCATATAGCCCGTAATGCCACCCTTCTCCAATACCCTCCACAATTTATCATTGGTCTTCAAATCTTTGCATTTTGTTGGTTCCAATCAACAACAATCACCACCCATTCTGTCTGCAATGCAAGCTTTCTTCTAAGACTCTAGAATACCTCTACAACAGAGCACAAAAACACCCAGAAAGCATGTGAAGTATCGAAGAATAATTAGGCTATTAAATCCGTAGTACTCTATCCCTTGAGAAAATATGATGAAACAACAGTTCTGAGACTGCTTAGAAAGACACGCCTTCATCTTATTCATAATTGAGAGGGGGAAATTGGATTTTCCCGTGTATAGAATCATACTTCATTAAGGCCAATATATCAGCTTCTAAACCATCATTCCTTTGCCAAATGATTTTAGTCTTAGCCTTAACCCCCATGTTGGCAAAGTAATCAACCACGATATTAATTTCCCTATAGATATGGGTAATGAAGTGGTTCTCAAAGGAATTAATGATTTCCTTAGATAAATTTATCCAATTCTCAATAGTCCATGAGGCTTTTTGAGCCCCCTTAATACATTGAATTATATTATTGGAGTCCCCTTCAATCCATACATTCTTCAAATTCAACTACCTAGCAAGGTTAAGGACTTTAAAAGCCCCTTATGGCTTTAGCAATGTGGTTGGTCTAGGTGCCCAAGGGGAGCGCCACTGCTGAAATGAAGATGACATTCTCATCCTTGATCACTCCCCCACACCCAGCTGGCCCAGGATTACCCTTAGCTGCCCCATCAAAGTTAATTTTTACCCATCCAGGAGGAGGGAAACTCCAAAATATTCCTTCCCTAGGCCCCTTGATAGGTTTAAGCTCATGATACAAATTAGGCTTAATCATCCACTTCTCAGCAATCCTTAAATCAAAGTCTTGATATCTATTATTTCCTTTCACCTTTACTTTTCTATTTAACAGATTGAAATTCTCTCTCAGTGCTCTAATAATTTTCTCAAAGACCACCTCATCCGAGAGGGCCGAGTCCCTAAATTTTTTGTTATTGTGCTCCTTCCAAATTGACCATGCAATATGAGGAAAGATATATTTCCAAAGCAGGCCCAACATAGGATTACTTGAAGGCAAGATCCATTGACTAAAGAAATCCCTGACAAATCTAGGAAAAACCCAATGAAGATTCCACATCTACAAAATCCTACACCAAATGTTGTAAACTAAGGGACAATGAAGAAACAGGTGTGAGGCACTTTCAACCTCTACACAACAAAGATAACATCTATTAGGAAAAGAAAAACCACACTTACAAAGGTTATCATTGGTCAAGATTTTATTCTAGAGAAGGATCCACAAAAAAATGTTAATTTTCGGGGTTAAGTTATGCACCCAGGCCTTTGCCTAGACAAGAGAAGGAGAGATAAAGTAGCAAGAAGCAAATGCAAACAAATAAAAAAACCCCAAAGGGAGAAAATTTCCAAATCATAGTATCCCCCATGCCCCCCAGGTTGAGCACAATAGAGTTAAGAACAGTCTGCAAAGAAGAAAGGTCCAGGCTAATTAAAGACAAACAAACCCACTGGCCCATCCTCCAATAATCCCCAACAAAGGTACCAAATCTGGATTTACACTCCTCCATATGCCTACTGAAGGCCGAAATATTACAGAAGGGTTCATTCCCAACCCACTTATCTTCCCAGAACAATTTTTTTTTGCCATCCCTGAGCTTCCACATCGCACCTTTCCCTGCAAGGTCCCTGGCCTTAATTACATTGTTCCACATAAAAGAACCAGAAGGAATGGATGGAGAAAAAAGGAATTCTTTAAAAGAAGCAACACCCCACAAATATTTGATATGCCAGATGGAGTTCCATTCCTGAAGATCAGAGAAAGTCCGCCAAACCTTCTTGGCCAACAAGGCTTTGTTCAACACACTTCGCAAGCCCAGACCCCCATATTTCTTAGGTTTACATACATTTTCCCAAGGAACCAAGGGAATATGCTTTTTTTCCTCAACACTTGACCAAAGAAAGCGTTTCTACAATTTTTCAATAATATCAACATGTTTTGAGGGAATCTTGAATAGGCTTAAGGCGTAAACAAGTAGATTCTGCAAAGAGGATTTAAGTAACAAAACTTTTCCAGCCTAACTAAGAAGGGCACCTTTCCAGCCAATCGGTTTGCGGTTGAACCGATCCACAAGAGAAGTCCGGAAAGAATCCAGAGGTTTAGACCCCAAAGGCAGACCCAAGTAAATGGAGGGCAGAGAACTGATAGCACAACAAAGATTTCAACAATCTTCCTTTGCCGCCGTTCAGGGGTATTAAAGAAGAAAATAGAGCTTTTCCCCCTATTAATTTCTTGACCAGAGGCAGCTTCATACATCAGAAGGGAACTTTTTAAAACTCTAGATTCTCCAACAGTGGCACTTCCCATGAGAATAGTGGCATCAACAAATTGCTAATGAGAACACACTATGTTAGCCAAAGAAGGTCTTAACCCCTTTAGGCTACCTTCATCAACCTTTCTGAGTAGGAACTGACCAAAGCTTTCCGCCAAAAGGGTAAAGAGAATAGGCGACATCGGATCTCCCTATCTCACACCTCTGGTAGTTTTAAAAAAATGACAAGGAGAACCATTAACAATGACAACAATGCTAGAGGTAGAGATCATTTCCTTAATCAATTGCACAAATATCTCAAAAAACCCAAAAGCTCTTAAAATCTTCAACAAAACATCCCAGTCCACTCTATCATATGACTTTAACATATCCAACTTGAGAAGGAAACCTTGATTCTTAGACACTTCAAGAGAATGGATGTTTTCATGGACTGTGATAATGGAGTCCAAGATCTGTCTTCCAGGAACAAACCCATTTTGCTAAGGGGAAATAAGTAGAGGAAGAATACCCAATAGTCTAGAAGTAACAACTTTAGACATGATTTTGTACAAGGAATTGCATAGACTTATTGGATGAAAAGACTCAAAAGTGTTTGCACTTGGGAGCTTAGGAATGAGAACAATAAAGGTCGAATTAAGCTCCTTCAACAATCTTCTGGACCCAAATAATTATTTAACAGCATTTGTAACATCCTCAGCCACAATCTCCCAAAAAACTTGGAAAAAGAACATGGGGAAGCCATCAAGCCCAGGCGCTTTGTTACCCTCAAACGCAAAGACAACCTTTTCTTACTTCCTCCCTTGAGTGGATAGCAATCAAATCTTTATTATGATCCTCATTTAGAACATTAGGGATAACATCAACGAGGTTATGTTGAGCGAGCCCATCCAATCCACCATCATTAGATAACAGGTTCTCAAAAAACTAGATAGCTTCTCTACAAAAATAAGTTATTTTATTGATATTAGCTTATTTTTCTATGGACAAATCTTTCTCAACAGTCTTGCATCATTTTGGCATTTTTGAACCGTTGATAACAAAAGTCAATCAATTGAGTTCATATAAGGAACGCCTTCAGTGTCACACCCTGTCTTGTTATTACTAATTTACTTTTACCTTCATGGGTAAATAGGATGGTAAATGTAATCACGATTTGGATATGCTTGCTAAAAGAATGGAATACTGAAATAGGTATTATGTGAAAATGTTGATAAATGCTTAATATGTCTTTGAAAGAGTAAATATGTTTACATTGATTTCTATATGAATATGCTAAAGTTTATGATACATATGGACTTATTATGAACATATAACCACCATTACAAATGTGCTAAGTTGGTTGAAGGGACAAGTTCAATCCTCTGAAAGGGAGGGGAAGTATCACTCAAGAGAAGTGATTGGTCGGATAACCCTAAATGAAACCTATTTGAGCTATACACACACACAGTAGAATGGTTGATTCAAGTTATTATGTTTGGAATTGGTAAGTCCTTAGTATGAAGTGTTTGCATTAGTAAGGGTCTTGATTACTGTTGAGTGCATTCTTGGATGATTTTTATATGTTTAGAGATTATGTGTTCTTCCTTATATTACTATTGATGAGGTGCACACACGTTGAATGTATATATGTATGCATATGTGTTTCAACAATGGACCATATGCATGGAGGAGCATGTACATGAGAGTACATAGGTAGATATACCTATGCACAATTATGAATGGGTTGCTTATGAGTATGGTGATATCGAATGGACAATATGACATGTACGTGTATATGTATATATACATTGCATGTATGTTTCCTATCAATAAAATAGTAATTGTTTATGTGCTTGATTATGCAATTGAATGTGTATATATATATGTATAGGATATATAGATATGTATACATGTGCCAATACATATGTATGTATGACTAACGGAAATGTCCATATGGATGTATCAACATATGTATACGTACATGTACATGTACATGTACATAGAGGTATATATATATAGTCGATATTATCATTATATGAATGTTAAGTTGATCTTATTCATTTGTATATCAAATGTATATGTATTTTATTGTCATGGAATATATATACATATTAGAGTATATATATACATATACACATATATGTGATAGTGTTAAGGATATTCGTTGACATATATATATATATATATACATACATGTATACATTCCAATATATATTTATATATATGATAATTAAATAGAGGTTGATTTGTATATAAATGCTATGCAAAGTATTGAAGGTTGATTTATGCATTAATATATATATGGAGGTTTTATGGTAAATAAAATAAGTTTAGACACCTATATGGCACATTCATAAATAGGTGTATGGCTTATCAAAAGTCAGAGACTTTATGTCATACCTACTACACATGAATTGAAGCGCCTATATATGCAAAAGATAAGACTTTTACAAGAGATATGCATTGCCTTATGAAACAACAAATGCCACCAAGGGTAGCACACTATGTAATTGCATAAAAGTGAAACTTAATCAAGTAAATGCAAGGAATACGTTAAGGGACTTAAAGTGGCATATAGAATAGAAGACTTTTAACCTCCATGAGACCAAAAAAGAAGGCCTATGGGACAGTGACCCCAACAATTTTAGCGTTATGAAGTGTCGTTCTCCAGCCGTTTAATTTGATAATGAGCTCTCCCATTCTGCCCACCCATTCCATACTGAATAGACCTTGAAAATTTCCTGTTGTTAGCCCCCTTATGTAGCTTCCTCTGATGTCACTGTAAGCTTCACAATCCAGGATAAAATTCTTTTTTGTTTCCACCTGCCCTGCTGCACAAAAGATACAGACCCTTTCTTCCCAAACTTCTTTTGGCCTTTGCCATCTCGTTGTTTCACACCGAAGATGATGCGAGTTAGTTCTCAATTGTGCTATGAGAATCTTTGACCTCCACAAAATATTTGCCTCTATATATGCTTTTTGTTGATGGTCCGAGTTGGGATTAAATTCTTCTACATAGTACTTTTTCTTTCTCCCAACCGCCCTTGTCCACATAATCTTGCGAATTTTTTCAACCACATACAACTTTAATTCCTTACTATTATTAGAACACTCGTTCAAGTGAATGTTCCACTTGCTCATCCACTTATAATTTTGATTCATCCATGCCTTCTTTCTTACACCTAAGACACCTCTAAAAACAACATTTGGCCACCTATGCGTTTCCATTTGCTCAACCTTTTTTCAAATATCTCAAAAGACTCACCATAGCTATGGCCTCAATAGGAATTGCCCTTGTTTCAGCAAGAAGAATTTCATATGGAACCGAAGCTTTTAGTTTGAATTTTCTTGTGATCAAATGCTTTTGAATTCTTTCTATCTGTACCCATTTGATGTCTGAAGTGCTGCTAGCCCAAATTTCACACCCATAAAGGACCACCGGTATAACTAGCAACCCAAACAATTTTTGAATAGTTTTCCAATCCCATAACTCTGCTTCTCTGCATCTGTTTTGAAGAGAAAACAACACTCTCCAACCTCCCAGAGTTCTTTTCCTTCTGCAAGTTTCCCAACATAACTTGTTGTTGAAGTTAATTCCCAAGTATTTATACTTTTTTGCTTCCTCTAGGATACTCCCTTCGAAATAAAAGTTGAACTAATTTTTTTTCTTCTTCTTAGAGAATACTGTGATCTTGGTCTTACTAATGTTAACTTGCATACCAACATCTTTTTAAAAATGCTCAAGAGTAGCCAAATGCGCTTGCAACCCTTGAACAGATCTAGCAATCAAAATAAGATCATCTGCGTATAAAAGAAAACATAAACTCCTAAGGGGACCCCTTCTCCACCCTTCAAATTCAACCACTCCTCAAGCTTATCTATATAAAGGCCAAAGAGAGTAGGAGAAAGAGGGCAGCCTTGATTAACCCCAATTTCACTCCTAAAGCTTTCTAAATTACCTGCCCGGGTTCTGATTTTCACCCTAACATCCTCATAAAGCCTATGGACAACAGCTCTAAAATGTTTAGGAATGCCAAGATCTTTCATTCTATCCCACAAATTTTGCCTAGGCACTGTGTCAAAAGCTTTCCTAAAGTCCACAAAACAACAAAAGGCTTCCCCTTTCTCATCCCAAATCTTTTCAATGATATGCCTTAAAGTGATGCCATGATCAATTGTTGAGTGTTTTGGCCTGAAACCCGCTTGCCCCTTTGCTCTCTTATTTTTAATTTCTGCCCATTTTCTGATTTTGTGCTCAATCATGCTGCCAAACAAATCTACAAACAAAGGGTTGATCATGATGGTACGATAATTAGATGGGTTGTTAGCATCCCCACTCTTGAATAGGGGAATGGCTAAGCTAGTTATCCAATCTTTCAAAAAACCACACTGAATGATGTTGTTAAATATATGCATAATGTGAGGAGCAATGATTTCCACCCCCCACTTTAGATACTCCACTTGAAGCTCAACCAAGTCTCTTGCCTTTCCTATCCTCAACTTTTTGATACCTTCTTTAACTTCTTGCAAAGTGAAAAGCTTTGTTGATGTGTTTACCCTTGGGGGCTTTTCATTTTCTACATCTTGCTCATATAAGCGTTTTGCATATTCAAACCATTGAGCTGAGGTGATGTTATTCTTTGGTTCCTCTTTCTTTGCTTGAAGCTCTTTCCAAAAGAGTTTTGGGTTGTTCTTCCCAAGATAAAGCAGTTCTTCCCATCTAGCGCTCATGAAACCTATTTTTTTAACTTTTACCATTTGCTTGTATAATTTTGTATTTTCTTTTTCTTTGCCTAGCTGCATGCTTGCTTTCCTTGCAGCTTTACATTCCTCATCAAACCAAGCATTTGTTGGAAATTGACTTACTTTTTTTCTCTTATTCTTTGCCCTTTTGCAGCCAATAAGAGCTTCTTGAATTTTATGCGTTAGCTGATGACTTTTTAAACCTTGCTTTTGATTCCTTTCTTGCTGCATTAACTTCCTTAAAGTTTGCATAAATATGTTACAATTTTCTTGTGTTAAAAGAATTTTGCCCTTTTTTTCAGTTTGATGATCAGGTTGTTCTTGTTTCATAGATTGGTAGTTTTTAGGCCAAGACAACCAAAGGAAAACAAGATTATGATCAAACTTTAAGTCTTCCATGGGTTCCTCAATCACAACTTTCATTATTTTGCAAACAAGGGTTTGCGAGCAAATAACATAGTCAACAACGCTTGCCCCATTATATGTTTTGCATGTGAAATTACCAGAGTTCATCTAATGTCTCATGCCATTACAAATAACTAGATCAAAAATGCCACAAAAGGCAAGTAATTCTTCCCCAAAATGGTTGATGACCCCTCTATCCTCCGAACATCTCACCCAAAGCTGATTGTCTTTTTCTGTTAACCAAAGAGGATTATTATCTTCTTTGTTGCACAGGCTACACGCTTGCTCATTGGTTGTCCTTGCATTAAAGTCGCCCACTAGAAGAACTTCTCCCTACTGCGAGAAAGAAGAAATATCATTTTTGAGAGATGCATAGGGTCCTTGCCATCTAGGCCATTCTTTTTGTAAGTTTTTGACCCTTGCGGAGCAAAATAGCATGCTGCAACTAATATGAGTTTATTATTTTTTGAGATTTTAAACCATATGTATTGCTTACTTGGGTCTATTTTTTCTAACTGAATGCTTCTGCCCCAAGCCTCTCTTATTAAGACCATAATATCACCATATCCCTTGCCATTACTAGTTGCCTCATTCCAAACCAAAAATTTTGTATAGCCATCAAAAATAGGTGACTTGCAACCTTCATGTTCATGCGTTTCTACAAGACATACAATGTCTCTCCCATCAGCAATTGGCCCTAACCCAGGTCCTCTTCTCCATGGATAGCCTCTACAATTCCAGCACACTAACTCTAGTTTTTCCTGGGGGGTCCCTACTTGCTATTTACCTTGGGACCAAAGGCTCATCTCCGAATTATTATCTTTTTTCAACCATTTTTGTTGTGTTCCATTGTTGTCCTTACATCTCCTTTGTTATGCCCTTGTTGCATTGTATTATTTTGCGACAAAGGATTGATAATGATTGCTTTTCCCTTATACAACCATGCCCTTTTACCCTCTCCTCTAGTTGTTCTTATTTTGGACAACTCCTCCCTTCTCACTGCTTCTTGCATGACAGTTAAATCTTCATCTAAGAAGAAATAGGAGCCCCTCAAAAGCCCCTTTTAGCTTAACAGCTAGTGTTTCTCTTCTAGACTCCTCAAAGTAACTTTGATGGGCCTCCAACTCCCCTCTCTTAGCTTTCCAACCCTTTTCGCTTGTAGAATTTGACCCCTCCATTGTAGCATGTCCTTCAAAAAATCGCTTGAGAGATTGTACATATCTTCATTCCTGCCATAATCCTTAACCCCTTTAATGATTATGTTTTTGGCCCTTTCTTGCCTTTCTTTAGCCTCATTTTCTTGTTCTTTACTTGTTTTACCCATTGCTTCTGTTAACCCATCTGCTGGACTTTTAACTGCATGAGTCCATGAAATGGTGCCTTTTGAGCTGATTTCCCTACTATTTTATTTTTTCTCGAGAAATTGGCCACTTGCTTGCTTAAAAGATTGAGTCTCATTATTTTCCATTTTTTATCCTGCCATATTTGAGATTGTTTCTATTGTTTGCTGCAACGATAGCCATTTCTGCTTCATACCTTGCCATTCCAACTGCCCTATTTTTAAGACTTTTTGCAATGCTGGCACCTACTCTTTTAGTTTTCTTCCATTAGAGCTTGGTTAACCGCCATGCACCCATTGGCCTTGTGTTCAGTTTCTTGGTCCTTTATTTCCAGCAATTCTACCCAACTTTTAGCATTTAAAAGCTCTCGCACATATAGATGTGCAGCCCAAGTAAGAGGAGTTGAGATGGGGATATAAACACCATCTCCATCACATGCATCTATAGCAACTTGCCCCCCTGCTTTTTTTTCCATAATCTTTGCTTTATGAGTTTTTGTGCTTTGTGTGTTAGCTGTAGCCTTCCCTTTTTGCATTTGTTTCCTTTTTGTATGTTCCAATTTTACCCAAGATATTCTCCGTTTTAGAATACCTTTATACTACTTTGCATTTACCTACACCCATTTGCTAGTTTTATCCAAAAGAGCAATTTTCATATTCCCAAAAAAAATTATTTTCTCACCACCAAAGGTTTCATTTTCAATGTGTGTTGCTTGTATGTTGTCCATTGGAAAGAAAAATGCAAAAGGGAGAAAACCCTATTTTAAGATTAAAAAAATGAGACAGAAAAACACTTTGCAGCCACTGACCTAACCCAATGTATGTTTGTTTAAAATAACCGGACCCACTACCTACACAGGAAAAGCTGGTGTTTCTGATTGTCTCACCTCGTGTCTGTCGAAGACTACTGTGCTAAGCTATAGGCCCCGTGCTTGGATTTTGCCCGCACCTTTTTGCCTGCCGCTGCCTACCGCATTTGCTTCCTGAGAAGCAGTCGACCAGAGCCCTAGACCCACTGCTTGATGTTGCCTATCGAGCCCTGTCCCCACTGCCTGATGTTGCCTATCGAGCCCTGGACCCACTGCTTGCCGTTGCCTCTCATATAGCATTAATGAAATTTAATGTATAGCACACTTATTATAGTGAGTAATACATATCAATATGGAGGTCGCACATAATATAAAGCACTGAATAAATATTGTAGCATGTTGATTAAGAAGTGGTAGCGCTATAAGCGCTTAGGAAGTTAAGCCAATGATATGAGCTGGATATATAACCAAGATCAAGTCAAAACATATGAACACAACCATATATTGATTGACTTATTCTTTATTTAAATGGAAAGCTATGGTATAGGGAGATTGCTGAAACATGGCATCATTTAATGAATGCTCTGTCTCTACAAAATTCTATCATGTTAGCAAGTAGATTGTCATCATTTGGGCATGTGCACATTTTAATTAGTCTTAAATTGTTGTCAACTAAAAGGGTCAATATGTAGAAAACTATGCTAAGTTTACACTTAGATTTTTGTCACCTTTTTGTTGTGTGTAGTGAGTTGACCTGCATGCTTTGAGCTATTGACTGGCATGCCTTTTTTGTAGGCTACAATGTCTCATTTATCTGTATAAATAGATGAGATAGGTCTCTCATTTGGGATGCACTATTCTTCAAATCTATTCTACTACAAATATTCTGAGAGCTATATTTTGTCAAAGCTTAGAGTTATTTGGTGAGAGCTTAGAGTTACTTTGAGAGAGCATTGAGCTATCTTGTGAAAGAGGATATAGTGAAGTGTCTCTTTGAGAGGAAAAGTGAAGGCTAGCAAGTTGTCTTTGGAAGGTTGTGCAACAAGTCAATCAATTGGGTTTAGTGTATTACAAACACGAGGATCTAGTCTTCTCTTATTTGTCTTTATTTATGAAAGAATTATATTTGAATGCTTTGTTTGAATTGCTTGAGAATACATGCATTAGGAAATCATAGCATTTGCTGTGGAAAGGAAATGAAGTTTCTTTATGCTTTTCTATGAAAGTGTTTGTACATACTCCATAATAGGAATGTTCTGCTATCATTGGTATTACATACTATAAATGATGAAATATGATTAAGGGAAGTGTCTTAATACTCCTATGTACCCTATACAGGAATTAGATATTGGTGTTCTATACATAGATAGTTTAGACTATGTGTATAATGTGAAATATGTCAATGTCAAGAAGCGACTTGGCACTATTATCTAATTATGCTAGGAAACCTTGGGAATGATAGGGTTAGCATTACAAAAAGGAAGGTATGAAAGACATGATGTGACGTTATGCAAACCACATCAATAATCTTTACTTAAATGATCACTTGATCATACTATACTCTTGAATGGAACCCTAGGTTTAGATTAACCTATTAGGGTCGAGAAGTATTATATGATTAAAGAATGAGACCTTGGGTAGAGTTTTACCTACTAGATTGGGATTTATTATTGACTACTCATTAAAACCTATGGGTTGGGAATAACCTACTTTGTTGAGTTGTTCAATTGGCCTTGATTGGAACATATAAGGTTAGATTAATCTATATAATCAGACTAGTCATTGGTTGATGACTTTATCATAAGAATAGGATGTATCAAGGTTAAAACTCACCTTTGTGATTAAGCCAAATCACTTGAGTTTATGGAATTCTATATGTTTGGAAACAAAGGTGGGAAATACCCAGTGAGTTAGAGTTCCTACTTGATTAGTTGTATTACACTCTTAATACGAAGTTATAGTATTGACAAGAGTAGACTCTTTGTTTAAACCCTTTTAATTAAGGATAATACACTCTCAAATGGAATCATCTATTGATATGATTATTCTCCGATTGAGGCCATTCATTGATGTGGATATATTCTTGATGACACCACTTATTAATGTGATATATTACTAATTGGAGTCAGTTACTTGTGAATATTTAATCTATGAGTAGATAAAGCTTATGTAGCTATACTTTAGATTACAAAACCATAATTGGGATTAGGTTGTCTTTTGAAGCGAATAGCTTGTTTACGCAAATCTAATTTGTAAACTAGAAAAGCTTGTATGTTACACCTGGGATTGAGTTATCCATTAAAGGGGGTAACTTATGCTTAGGATATATTGGTAGAGATACCATTGTATTTTAGGAAAAGGAAAATAGGTTATTTATGAGGTTAGGGATTACCTATGGAAGGAAATTACCTAAGCATAGTATATGAGCTATCATAATCCAAATCAAGCTATAGAAGTGTACATGAATAGGAAGGTTGTCACTCAAAGGATTGGGTGAGAATACTTTGGCCAAAGTAGTGTAAGTATCCACTATTTACACTGTCAGTTCATTGTGTTCCTTTTATGCATTCTAGTTCAAGATTTTCATACTCGTAGGGGATACGACTATATGATTAGGTTATGGTATTTAGGACACAACACTAAGCTTGAATAGGCATTTGTTATGAGGTTCACCAACCAATCTCTTTGTTGAAGGGTAGGGACATCTTGTCATATGTGATGAATGTGCAAGGGACTACATTTGAGTCTATGGTTCATGGAAAATAACTTGAGTGATGCTTCTCCTCATCAATTGGCAGTCGAGGTTTTTGGATGTTTGCGCTAGCATTGGGAACATCTGGAGTGTATGCACCAGTGAGCGAGGAAATCTAAAATGTGTGCACCATTATGGCGATATCGGGATCAGTTTGTATATCTATTGCCAGATGAAGCTCATAAGAGCTATGTTTGTATCATGTACCCATGTATATGGAAGGATGTAATCATGAATGATAAACTTGAGTTCATTCAATGAGAAATATATATTATCGAAAGATTTGTGAAATTGCAATGGAATGCAATGGAAGTTTGGAAATAATGTTATTTCAAATGTGTATGTAATTTACATTATGGAAAGAATTTTATTTTTTGCTATGTCATGGCATCATATAATATTCACTTAATGTGAAATATTTGGAATTTTACTAAGTAGAACACTAGGGTTGTCACATTTGGTGTAATAATAAAATCTATAGTTGTCTACCCTAGAGGGGTAAGTCTGCATTCATACTTGCAGATAGTCATCTACGAAGGAACCATATATATTAGGTCTCTTAGCATATCTTCAAAATAACACAAAAATGGTCGCTACATATGTTAGGCCTTACAAACCTAGACCTTTATACTTATAGGAATCGAGAGACAAAATGGCCTTATTATACATATAGAATACTATCTATAAAAGAAAAAAACTTGAGGCCATGGTGTGAATTGACCTGGCCAACCCTAGTTTTTACCTTCTATCATTTCTTCATCCTCTGAATCATCATCTCAAGCAAAAGACCAATTTTCTTCCTCTACTTTGTTGTTGTTTTTTAATTCCCAAGCTACACTCAAATTTATTCTATAATATAGTCATTTATAATGATCAAATATCTTGAGGATTCGGCCAATGAACATGTGAAAGTTGGATAAATGCTCTCCCTCTATACTTTAGGTTTTGCAAGACTTGGGAGGGTAATCCCTTGCAATATTATGAAATATCTCATTGCCATTTATCCTAAATAATGTAATAAGCAAATATGTTCTCAACAGATTTGCTTGATGATTATGAAAAACTCAAAGATTAGGCTAGATCATTTAAGCATTTAAACAATTTATTGCAAGAGAACATAGAAATAACATTAAGTAAATAAAATACTTTATAAATTGGAGTAAACATGATTGATTTTCAATTTGCATGACTAGGGAGATGTACCAAACATAGTTGCACATATTAGTGCCTTAACCTAGGGCATGGAGATAAAGATGAATGTAATAGAAATTCATATAATAGCAAGTTTCCCAAACATCAAAAAGCTATGTATAAATGCCTTGCATTATTACTCTTGATATTCCATCCCAACTCTACTTAGAATCCTTTCACACATACATACAATTCAACATCTCTATTAAAGCATTTAATCTACTCTTTGAGTAAAAGCTATAACAGAAATACTCGAACATAGGAAAGACTATGAAGATGAAGAAAATAATCCTTGATCATTTTATTTATAAATTATATAATGCATACATGTAGGAGACAACTAGACTAAAAATTTGCCTTTGTATATTCATTGATTTTGATGCTAGTACTATTATACAACACTTGCAAATTATATACAATCCTATTTCATAAAAATGACCTAGACTCAAAGAACGAACTTAATTACAATTGCTTTGTAATATAAAATTCCTCCAAGATCCTATGCAAATGGCCTTGAATTCCCTTTCATAAGAACAAGGGAGAAAAATAGGCTTCAGGACCATTTGACACATGTCAAATTTTCATTTGATGGACATTACAAAACAAAATATTATTACAACTGTCCAAGGGAGAATGTTCCATAAAGGAAAAACGTAGTTATCATTGTAGTTGTAGAATATTATTTTATGCTTCCAAAAGCACTCGTTGCAAAAAGTGGTGGTAATTTTAACTAAATATTCTCTTATCTTCACTTTCTTTGTTTTTTAAAAACCCAGGACCTCTTGACCTAGAAGACGAGGACAAAAAGCCTTAGCCCACTAGCATACAAATTACTGTTGAAGTTGATTGAAGTCCTTGTTGGTGTTGAATGTGTAGAAAAGACAAAGGAATAACTCCATCTTAAATATCAAAAACAACAATAGTCAAGACACTTCATCAAAAACTTTATAATTCTGGCAACCTATTATATTTGTCGTCCCATGCTTTATATAGATATTCATTTGGCTAGTTCAATGCAAGAAATTCATCTAATTTTGTCTTGTATGTTCTATATTTCAATACCACCTGAATTGCTTCTTTATAAAATTCTTCTAAAAACCTATTGATATCCTAAATCCTGTCTAAGCTATTCTTCATTAGCTCAATATCAACTAGATCCCTCTCACATATGAGGTAAGCTAAAGTTATAGTAGAATTTTCCAATTGTGCTTTCCATTCCTCACATGGCTTAACCTCTCGATTTGCTTTCATTATATTTGGAAATATGCCCAAATCATAGTCATCAAACTCTTTGATCAAATTTTTTTATCCCGACTTCTAAGGGACTTACCAATCCCTGATACTCATCAACTATCTTAACAATTTGATATGTGGAAATAATTTCCTCAGGTTTATTTAGATCAAATGTAGATCCCTTAATTATAACAATCAAAGAATTAAGTCTACAGACCCATTTTCTCATTAGAGGAATGGCCTTTGTTTTGTCCCTTACAAATCTGCCAATTGCAACTATTATCAAAGAATAGTTTTTATGCAAATTGTCTAACTTCTTCATTATTTTTCCCATTAGATGTCCTAACATGTTTGAAATTATAATCATATTGTTTTCATTCCTATCTTCCTTATAGTGCATGAATAATTCTTCACAAGTATTTAACTACTCAAGCAAATCCCCTCTATTATTTCTAGCTCTTGGGGGTGGTGTAGAAGAAGTGCTTGCTACAATTAACCTATCTCTTCTCACTACAAGTGCCATTCAAGTTGGTGGTGATGGCGGTTCCTATTGTTGTTGATGTAATTATGTATTGTCTCCTTGACCTTGTTATACTCATTCAAAAGTATTGGTATTCTTTTAAAGACATCATATTTTTATTGCAATGATTTGGTCACTGACTTGTTGAATTATGCCACATCAATAGAAAGATTTTATACTTCTTATGCAACTTTCTTAATATCAAGCCTCCTCTTAAATCCCATTCAAGTTTTGTAACTTATGGATTGTTGGTGTTTGGAGCTAGAGCCCAAATGGTGAGGGTCTCCCCTCTAGGATTAAACCTTGATCTTAACAGTGCCATTGTTGCTTCATCCTTTATAGAAAATATTTTTGTATCATTTCCCTTGATTGTATCTAAAGAAATTGTAGAGGCTATGTCTCATTCTTGAAATAAGAGTAAGCCACTTTCCCTTACTAGCATTCTTCCCTCTTCAAGTGTGATCGTCTTATACTCGACACTCATTTTTGGCACTATCCTGTTAGAGATTTGTTTTCTTGTCTCTCCTAGAGACTTAGCCATTTCATCATTTAATCTCTTTTCATATCCCCCTTTTGCATCTCCAAAGGAAGTATTTAAATTCTTGAGACTCAACAAAAAGAATCATCATCAAGAAATCTGGTGCAGGATAGCTCCCTAACATCATCTGTGTGGTCAATGCCTCCAAGGATGTTCTTTGTTATCCTATCCACAGGAGGAGGAACATTCTCATCTCTCTGAGGAGATGGCATTGTTTGTAGGATATCATAACTAGTTATTTTATATTCCTTTTCCTCTTCAAGAGAAATTGCATAGTCAAACAAGGAAATCTTTTCAACCCTTCTCCTTTTGGGTGATGATTCTCTTGGGGGAGAATCAATATCTATTATATTTCATGTTGGAGGAGATGGGATCATATGTATTTTTGGTGGGGACTTTGGTTCTTCCCTAATGACAACCCCTTTCATCTTTCTCCTAAATACATATGGTTTAGAACCTATTGGATGATATGTTGGTCTTTACTCCAACATTGAGGCTTTCCCCTTATCCCTTTCCTCAATTTGAGGGGCCTCACCAATAAAATTTTCAATATTCTGCCATATATCTTAGATCCTAAGGATAGGATCATCAACATCAATATATGCACCTTTATATGAAATATCCTTCCTCTTCTTTTCTTCTTCACTTCTTTGAAAAGTAATCCACTTCACCTTTTTCATGTTTACCTCATGCTCATCCGAGATGTTTCTGATTGCATCTTCTTTGTAATCATGTTGGTGAAAGAATTTTGACCTCCTAATCTTTATTCTTAGCTCATTTATGAATCCTTCTGGGTCAATTTCTTTCCTACACTTGAGCCATTTTGAATGGTTTAAAATTTTCATATAACTATTTCCAACCCTATTTATTCATGTTGAAATTTAAAAAGAATATAAGAAAAGGGAAGAATGAACCTTTCCTTTGGTTTGTCAAGTGGGCATCCTCTATCACTACTAATTGCCATATGACTTCTAAAAATCCAACTCTCAAGGGTACAAATTTTGGTAGGACATGGGGTGCTATAGTACCTCCATACACCCTTAAGATAGTGCAATTTGAATGACGAATGAAATCACCCCAATTATGTTGAATACCCAAGTCTAAAATTCTCACCATAGGCCTCAAAAAATCAAGTAGTTGTGTAGGCATCCTAAGCACTTGACCTTGTAGGAAAGATAAGATCCTAGCAACAAAATGGTTTCTTAATGTAACATAACTTGACTGCCCATAATGCATATCTAGTAAATGGGTCCACCTCTAGATTGGGATTTGTTCTTCATTCTCATCTGTAACATTGATTTGTAATGTAGTGTTGAATTCTATCCTCCCCCTAAAAAGGAACATGTGGCATATAAGAGAATACCACCAAAATTCAATTCCTAGTTCACCCTTTTTTATTTGCACCAATCCCTTTTGGATAGCATCTGAAAAATATGTTGTATAGTCAAATTCATCGTTCACCATGACATTTTGGACATTTGATGCCATGTAAATTAAAGCAATGGGAATCACTTCTTGTTTGTCAAATCCCAAAAATTGGTACAGTGAGTAGTAAGTTTTTGAGAAATAATTCTCAAAACTATCAATCTTAAAAAGCTCAGTTTCCATGGGCGAAATTCAAACACTCTTGCTATTAGGACTCTTCACCCTGAATTTTTGTAACAAGGTAACCCTATAGGTGCTTCTATTTTGATTGTACTTCTTTTTGAAACCCTCAAAATCAATTGGTTTGTTAGCATCCTTGTTGAGTTTGGATATGTATGAAATTTGCTCCTTGTCAACCATAACCATGAATTTGCCCATCATAATTCTTACTTCCCTAATTGATTCATCATAGTTTGTTGCAACTGCTCTTAATAGGTGACATCTGAGAAAACATTAGGAACTACGATTTTTCCTAAGTCAAGTCTCCACACATTGGATGTGGGAGATGGTGTATTCCTCTTACCATACTAGTGCAAGAGGAGTGACCATCCTGTTATTGGGAGCTTGACATATGTTACACCATAGAAATGATCTACAAAACCCTTGTCAAACCCAAGATCTTGTACTCTAACACTTTTAGTGGTTGAGCCTAGCAATTGTGCAACTAAATCTTCATGTAATGCTCAGCATAAGGTTGAACCGGAGAATTAGGCTCGAGGAGGAGACATTTTGTAGTGATTTTGAGGAATAACTAGGGTTTTGATGCAAATTAAGCAAACACTTAGGCTGAATTTAGATAATTCAAAAGCAATTAACAATACCCTAGCATGCAATTTTGACACAACAATAAGTAGCTAGATGCAATTTTGATGGAAATTGAGAAAGAAATTGGTTACAAAATCACTTACTAGTTCACAAATGTGAAAACCCAAATTTTGATGTGAAACTGTTCGCAAGTTCACCCAATTTGATCTCTAGATGCTCATAATGCTTTTGTGGATGTTTAAATGATCAAATCCTACTTTTATAGAAAAAATTATTAAATTGTAGGCTGGATGGCATCTTATGGGCCATTACTCTCATCTCGTATGAGCCAAAGAGCATGCAACTACCCATTTCTCAGTTTTGAGTTTGGACCATTGATCTTCCAGCAAGCAACTTGATCAGACGATGTCAATTAGTCAAGCGAATTTGAATTTTTTTGACTTGCTAAAAAAAAGCATGATCCAATCACATAACCACATGGAATTACTTTACAATTCACCTAGAGCCTTACTACTAAGAAAATAAGTCAACAGAGTCTATGTTGCAACTTCCCGTAGTTCCACGACCTTGAAATAAAGCTACAGATCTAGGTTTGTGAAATAGCCAAAAACTGCTAAGATCTTTCCATGCAATGCTAAATGATCACCCTTAACCTTTGATTTATGTCTTCAACACTTAGAAATTTCTTTGAAATCATTTACTTATCCATCAAATGACTTAAAATTTGCCAAGTGGTGGCCTCCCGTGGTTCCGTGCACAGATCAAGCCCTTGTATAATATTCCCTACGAAATGTTGGAGAGCGCATCGAATTGTGCCAAGTGGCACCTTTACAATATTCAGATGATGGGCCCGCTCAGAGCTCTACTATGTGTCACCTTCCTGCTCTTCCACGGTCCAACTGTGGGTCCACCCAAAGGGTGTAGCAAAACGGTGGAAAGCCTTAGCGCTCGCCATGTCAAATCTGGTTGGATTGACCAAGGGTCCCACTTGAATGCTTTTGTAGTGTATAAAAATGTAATCCTTTAAATTTTCACACTATGTTTGGGCCCCTTAATTTATTTGACTTAATTAAGCTTATAATGACCTAAATTATGCATTACCAAGCCTTGTTTTTCCCATTTTCTGAAAGGGAAATCGATAAACAATTGCCAATTTTAATTAATTACCTTGGAAATTGAGTGTCCTAAATTTAGGTCCCAAGACCAATTCCTCTTTGAGTGCCAAGACCCAATTTTTAACATGTTTTTGGTAGTGTTTTCATGATTCAAATTCAAGTTTCACATGTCAGCTTATGGAATCCAATTTTGAATAAATTAGATAAATGCATATAAATATAAGGTATTTTTATCAATTCATATCTAAGTTGCATAACTCAAGTTTCACAAGAGAAAAAATTATTGTCAAGAGCATTGAAGGGCAGATTTATCAAGCATCTACAACAAAAAATCAAGAACATATCATCATGTCAAAGTTATGTGTGTTCATATTATGTTTTTGGAGCTAACCTTGTTATGTAGGTTTCAAGCATTCAAGTGCCAAATCAAGCTATCATTCAAGCCAATTCATGCAAGATCCAATCCTTAGAGATCATGTGTTAGACTTCAGTCCTACAAGAGCAACCATTGAAGGTTTTGTGAGTTGTGACATAGTATTGTTCATTCATCAATCCTTGTCATTTATCATTATCTTTTATTATCAATGTTTAATTATTGAAATGAGGTTTTACCAAGGCAAACCCCTATTCACTGAAAACAAACAATTTTTCCCTCAATTTGTGTCTGAAAATTTGCAAGTGAAGAAGGATTGAAGATTGATCAAAAGAGAAATTTTGCAAAGTTATCAAAGTTGTCAAGCCACAAAAAATCACTTGTAGAATTTATTTCCGATTTTCTGACAATAGAATCTGGAGGAATCAAGAGTGTAGATTCGGGATCAAAGGACTATGAAATCATATTTAAAACCTTATGTAGAGACCCGTTTACCCTAGATAAAATCTATTCCAACAAGATACTCCACAACCACTTTTGGATCCTGGCACATGTCATTCTACCCTTCTCAGATCTTCTTGTAGCTTGTTTTTTTGGTTCTATCCTTTATTTCAATATTTCAAGTTTCACATTGCATAATTGAGTTCATTAGTTTTTTAATTTTTATCTCCCTAAAGTGCATTTCAGTCTTATTTATCATAAAGGAAACAGTAGATCCCCTAATAGGGTTGACTCACCTAAAGATTGAAAGTAAATGCTACCTTTGGGAGATCCCTTTTCCTAATGAAAATAAAAGAAAGATAGGTGACCCATATATTACAACAACATCCATTCATTTGCCCCATTTTTCACTATTCCATTTTAGTATTCTTATTTTTCTTTGTTTCATTTTGACGAACTTGACATTGTTGCACTATAAGATTTTTGATTTGGAGATCCTTCAAACCATAGATCTAGGATTTTGCATTAGTTTGCATTGCATCTCATTTAGGTTTTTTAAAAATTACAATAGTTTTTATTTCATTTAGGGTTTTAAAATTGTATTTTACATTGTTTAAAACTTCAAAAATTCAAAAATTTGTAAACATATTCCATTCATTTTTTATAATAATCTTTGTATTGGTATTTTTCATTCATTTATATCAAACAAAATCAAACAAAATTGCATCTAGAAAGTTGTCATTTTGCTTGTTGTTCGTCATCAAATGGCACTTGCATTTCATCATAAAAATATGGAAATCTATAACTAAAAGTCTTTGTTTAAAACCTGAATTAGAGACCTTGGACATCAACTTAGAAACCCATATTTTAATTTCTTCAACCCCTGTGCAAGGACCCATTCATCCTAGGCGAATCTATCCTTATATAGGTCATTTTCTAAATTTTTGGGCATAAATTTGTCTATGTTTTCTATACATCTTTTTGTTTTTAGATCTTAGTTTCAGTTTCTAGAATTATAGCTTTGAAATTGTTTGCATTCAAGTTAATTGGTCAAAACAAGTGAATATTTCAAACCAAATATTTACATTCAAAAGACATAATTTTTAGGTTATTGCATTTTATAATCAGTCAATTATCATTTCAGATTTGAAACTTTGCATTAAAACTTCATTATGGAGATGTGTTTTGGTAACATATGGATGACCTTAAGATCCTTGGTTGATGTTTCAAATTTTATATTTGGAAATGATCCTAATGTAATTGGTAACACTCATGAATCTTCACCTCCTAATGAATGTCCTCATGAGGTGGATTTCTTAGGCCAATATGAAGATAACATGCAACAATTCATACATGAATCCCTACACAACCTCGAGAACAATGTATCCTTCTATCCATAGATGCAACAACCAACACCTCCTATCATCCCATCACATGATATGTGCAACCTTTTACATCCCGAAATTGAAACACAAAACAAGCCTCAGGCATCAATCATGAAAGAACTTGTTAACAAGGACAATATTGATACTCTTTTATCCTATGCTCATAGAGTTACTAATACACCCATAAACTTAGAAGAGAGTTATGGTCAAGGATTCAAAATCTTAAGAAAACAAGGATGTGACATAACTAATGAACATATAATCCATCAAAAGATACCAAGGGACTAGGATATCAAGGATCTCCTCCTCCTGCTACCTCTCCTCATGGGAAAGGTATTCTCTTTCACAAGAATGTTTCACAACACCAATTAAGGCCTCATGATCATGATTAAGCAACCTTAGATCCTCCACCTCCACCTCTATAAGTTTCCTAATCAATTAAGAAACACATAAACTCAAGAAGTTGTCATTCTTGCACACTATAACAAAGATTGAATGAAAATTGGTTCAACTTCTTAGTGTAGGATTGATTATACTATCACCTATCGACGAGGTTAAACATGGAAAAAATACAAACATGTCTTACTGTGCATATCATAGAACTCTTGGGCATCTTACTAATCAATGTCATTTTTTACAAAAGTTTCTATATAAATATCAAATTATTGACTAGCATGCACACACTTTGCTCCTTGCCATGTGATGGTTGTAGAATCATAGCATAGTCACTATTACATGTATTAAATTTAATGTAAACCATTTTTTATTACAAGGAGAACATTCTCATCACCTATCTCAACTCATCCTTGTTCTACATTTGGGGGACAAGGGGTTAGATAGCCTTGTCCTAGTTTGGCCCTCATTGTTTCCCCTTTCGCTAGTCATCTGCCTTTTCTATATGATGAACAAGATTTGGATGCACACAACTTCCTTTAGGTCATATCACATGTGTCATACTAGCTTTATGTCTTCTTTTCATTTGATTTGTGTGATTACATGTGCATAATGTGATCCCCCATTTTGTGTTGCTTGGAATGTCTATGTTTTTTATCATACTTTGGATGACCCTTGTCACTTTGTTGGTGCAAGGATATAAAGGAATAAAATATGTTGTGACATTCTTCCATTTGTATCTTCTATTTTTCGTAACCATTGTCTTTTCTCTTGTCTTGTGTTTCCTTTTGGGGATGATGCAAAGCATTTAGAAATTTATGTCTCTTCCATGTTGACCCAGCTTGGGTGAATATTTTGTAATCTCTTTATAGATTACAAAATAGTGATTTTAGCCATAGTTATTATGAGATAAATCTCCCCTCTTAGAAAGGGGAGGCTCCCTTCTTACTGTTTATTGAAATAATGTAAATTGTACTAAGCTAAAGGTATTTACACTAACTTCAATCATGTGGGGGGTTTTACATTCATCATTTTCTCTTCTTTCAGAAAAGATGTTTACAATGTTTCATGATAATATCTAATAATGCTTCTACAATTCTAATATTAACCAAAATAGTAATCACCAATATTCTTGATTAAATGTGTGGATAATCAAAGAATACAAGTATAAAATATGTGATATGTGATCGAAACAAACAAAAGCACAAATTCTTTTTGTTGCCTTTAATGAGAGTTCTATAGTAACCAATGATGTAAGTTGAAGCACAAAGTCTTCCAACTCACTTCACAAAGAGATTCACATACCAAGTGAATAATCCCAAGCATAAAGTCTTCAAATTATCCTCCAAAAATATTTTATAATAACTGTATCATCAGTTGGAGCACAGAGTATTTCAACTAACATTACCATTGATCCACGTAGTGAATAATCACAAGCTCAAAGTCTTGATAATTATTCTCCTATAAACACTTTCAACACACACAATTTCAAGAAAATGATATAACACAAAGTTCATATAACTTATCTTGAAATTCCTCCAATCTTAATAAAGAAGCACCACGTATCTAATCAAAACAAAAGAAATCAATAAGAGTGACATAAGAATATCCTTATTCATACAAATTTGATTCAACACAAATTTTGATACCAAAATTGCCTTCTTTATTAATTGGAATTAATTTGCAATTTGAAATCAAAGTCTCAAAGTTGATTCTCAATTTGGGTAGCACTTTGTTGCAATAGATTTAAGGTAAAAATTACAAATGAGTTCTCTCATATTTATAGATGAGACCAAAAGAGCTAATTTAGGAAAATTCTAACTACTTTGACTTATTCAACATTGGAGTTCAAAATTATCGGAGGACTTCATTTTTATTATATGTATTTACAATTTGACAAATGACATGTAAATTGTCTTCGACTAACTAAAAAAACTTGTAAATGACAAAAAAATTGAAATCTAAACTAAGGCATGATCAACCTTCTTCAACATCCTTTATTAGGAATTCATCATGATTCTTCAAGATCGACTGCACTTCATTTTCATCTAGCCCTGAAGTATGTTTCATGATTCCATGAGCTCTTGATACCGAATCTCTAATAGTGTTGAATGTTTTTTTATGTCAACAAGGTATTGTTTTAGGTTCTCCAAAGTTAGTGGAAGATCAAATATTTGATCCATTAGAGGAACTGAAAATTCCCAGTCTTCAAATTCCTTTTGAATCATGTTGAAAAATTGTTGAACCACATTATCTAGGGGAAGTAGTTTTTGACTATCATCTTGTAGCTTACATGGAATTTATTCAATTTTTTTAATAAGCTATAAATCATGTTCTTCACCAATTTCACATGTTGATTATAGATTATTGAGTAATTTGGTGAGAATAGTGTCTTTGTGAATCAAAGAATCTTCAATTTCCACATACATGTCTCAATTAGGAATAATCCCAAATTTCTCTAGTTTATCTATTTTTAGTTTCCTCATTTTGATCCAAGATTGTACTTTGTTTTGCATATCCTCTTTCTCTTGAGAGAAGGCATTTACAGTGTCACCCAATTTTTCTTTTATGCCTTCCACTTTTCTTGCTTCCCCATAGCGAACCCTAGCATTTCTATTCTCAATGCAATCAAACAGTCAAGATATTCACCAACCACTTTTCCCCTGGTATGTACCTTTTTTGCCTTTTAGATGACAGGATTTTTAGCACCGACTGTAATTGCCTCAAGCTTAATAGATTCAGAAGATTGAGTGATCTTTTGTAGCATAGTTGTAAGTTGTTCTGTCTTAGCCTTATAGTGACTCTTCATCTTCTTCTCCTTGTCAAATTTCTCTATAAGAGAATCCAATGCATATTGAATATCTTCCTTTTCCCTCTCATGAGTTACCTTGGCCCAATTCTACTCTTGTGAAAGAGTATTCTGTGATATCCACTTGTTCATATGTTTTTTCAAAGGGAGGATGAGTTATCTCTACATTCTTATTACCCTTTTTGTCAAACAACATCTTAAAAAGATTTTTTCCTTTTTCTTAGTTCTTTTCTTGGTAGATGTAAGTTGTGCAAAGTCAAACTCATCTAGAGAGATGACTTCTTTCCTCCTCTTTGGCGTTTATGATGACAACCATGGTGAGAGTGGTGAGCTCTCTTTAGGTTGTGTAGCCATATTATGGAATTTTGTTGTTGCATTCACAAAGGTGGTAGTCACAATGGGAGGAGTGTTAGTTAAAATAACTTTGGGAATTTCAGCCCTAGACCCTTGCATAGAGTCATTCAAGAACTTCTCTAAATCAGAATGTGGCGTGAGGTCAAAATATGGTGAGGAAAAACTTGGTAAAGACATAGGAGAACCAATCACATTATCTAACCCTTGTTTTAGGCTTTTAAAAGGCAACCTGAGATGGGAGAAGAATGCATAGATTATATAGATATGATAGGAGTAACCTGAACTATAATAGTAGGAGCAACAATAACATTGGGAACATTAAAAATGGTTGAAGACACAAGCGAAGGAGTAGGAGAAGATACAATATTTGCAATGGGAGATGAGGTGATAGGTGCTTCCTCAGGAATACTATCATGAGGGGACATCTTTATTTCCTCATGACCCTCTTTCTCAATTTTCCTCTCTTCTTGCACATACTCCTCTTGGGCCCTTGTGGATGGTCCCTCTGCAAATTTCTTGGTCTTCTTATTGCTACCCTTGACGATAAACTTGATCTTAGGCTTTGAAGATCTGTTGGAGCTTGGAGCATCATTTCTATTTTTGGTCATTTTCTCTAACTTCTTACTTGTTTGTCCTTGTGACTCATCTTCTTATCAAATCAAGAAAGGTTTCAATTGTATCCCTTTCGTCTAACCAAACATTCGTATTGGCAAACATGGGTTCAAATCTTTCTCAAATTGATATTACTTCTTTTTGAGACCACTAGATGGAAGGGAGAGGACAAGCCACAACTCTGTTTCTCTCACATGCAGGATCCAAAATAGTATCTTCACCCTCCATATCCTCTGGGATATCAGCAAGATCTAATTCCCTTATCTGATTGAAATTTAATCTACAATAATCCATTCTCTTCATTTCTCCCTCTGTCCTAATATAAGCTCATATGTCCTTGACTCAATGTACATGAGAGAAAGCCATTTTGATTCGATACTTCATACCTTTGTAATCAAAGTTAGATCTTGCTTTGTATAATTTTATTGTCACCTTTAATGCTTTTTGATTCAACCTCCTTGGCCTTATGTGAAGTCTGAATAGAGTATCTTCTGATTGCTAACAAGAACTTAAATCCTGGCTTATGGGATTCCATTTGTTTACTATGCACCACAATAATATACCTGCATAACTCCATTAGAATAATTTTATCGCTAGGATAACCTAGAAGCATATATGGATGAATAGCAAAGCATCCAAATCTTAAATAAATAAAAGTTGGGAATTGTAGATAAAGGCAACCATATTTGTTGACCACCTTCTGTGCTTCATAAGATACTCTTTTATTCTCCAATTTAGGATCAAAAGCACACATGAGTGATACAAAGAATGCATCATTTACCCTTCTAGGATAATTGATACTTCCCTAAAGGGTGATATGCAAGAAATAGTTGTAAACCTGTGTAACCTTCTTGTCTCCCTCAGTAGTTAGACCTGGAAAATTCCTCATGGATGCTACAACATAGACCAAATATAAAGTCATGTAAAACTTGTGCATTGTAATCACTTGGGTCAATTGGTCATGGAGGGAATTTGTTGATTTCCTTGCCCCAAAATATTTTCTACTTCCCTTTCATAATAATCTTGGTGTACACGAATATCTTGTCCCCAAAGGTGAATGAAGTAGGTAAAGCATGTACTTTGATATGAAGAGTAATGGGGTCATTTACCTCTTCTATAAAATCACTATAAGGAGGATTCTTAGGCCACCTAGTCTTGGGGCCTTCAACCATTTACTATTGATCATCATCTTGGTGGAATCATGATCTTTATCATACTTTTCTTGTGCAGATTATTTGGAAATATCTACATACGTGTTAGCACTTGGGCACATGAATACTTTATCAAATAAATTTACATTTAATTCCATCACCGTATTCCCATTTGAATCATGGACCTTCCTGTCATCCTTATTGTAGTGAGAGGCAACTTGTAGTACAAACTCAAGATTCTGAGTTGCTACCAAAAATAAAGCCACAAGATGTATGTTATTGTGAATAATTGTCTTCGTCCCATTGTCTATAGGTTATTTATTAGTTCTCTCAACAAAATTGGACATGTACACATGATCGATCTTTGTATCCTTGATTTCATCCACATTCGATGAAACCGCTCTAGGAGGAAGCACACCTTGGTATTTGCACTTCATAGATTTCCCCTTGGAAGGAGACAAATCTAACATTGACAAAAGAATGGCCTTACAGGAATGTAAATAGGAGATCTCAAAATGTGAGCACAAAGAAACTGCATAAAAAGTTTAACATTTTGTAGATGTTAGGAAAAATTTGAATTTAGGAAATAGTAGCGAGGGTGAATCAAAATGATTGCATGAAAATTGGGGTTTGAGCATAGTGAATGCGAAAAAATGGAGCACAAAGAGTTAACTTGGTAAAACAGGGAAATTTCTAGCGTTGGGAAAAAAATGTGTACATGCATTGCAAAGTGACAAGACTACAAGTGGAAATTGCCTTTGTAAAAAGTTGCAAAGTCATAAAAAATTAACAACATTACAAGTGGGGTAGAAGTTTCTTTTTGTAATTTCAATTTTTTTTTTGAAAAGTGGATAGATTACTGGTTTCTTTTATCAAATCATCAAAATTCAATGATTATACAAGTAAACCTGTGTTTTTATTTGTCTAGTCGGGTAAAAACCCCAACCCTACAAATGGGGTAGAACATAAACTTTGTTAAGTCATTAAAAATTAATGACTCTATAAAGAAATTTCAATTTATGTTGGGTCAGGGAAAAACCCCGACCCTACTAAGGGGTAGTACTTTTGCACTTGTAAGTTTAGAAAAAATTGTCGACGATACAAGTGGCTAGGATAGTCAGCCTTGTACCTGTGGGTTTACACTTAAGCAACACAATGTTGTTGTAGGGACGGGGAAAAACCCTGACCAAAAAATTGAAAGGTTTGTAATTAAAATTGTCTACACCATCGGTAAAAAATACCGATGATGCAATCAAGAGTTTATTTCATGCAGGGCCAGGGAAAAACCCCAGTCCTACAAAAGGGTAAAACAGTTTCATACGATCTCCATTTTTCAATTTGAGCGGGGTTTAATGTCGATCAAACATCTTGAATCTTAGGTGAGTAAAAACCTTGTAATGTTGATGAAAATCACTGACATCACAAGGGATGTTTGGAAAACTCACACACAAGGTCGTGGAAAACTTCTACCCTTGTATGTGGAGATTTCAAAGCATTGAAACCTTTTCACAAAATAGGATTTAAAACCTACTTAAAATAAGGGAGTAAACACATGGTTTGCACTCAAACAAAAAATCCATTGAAGGAAATGAAATTTTTGAGAAAAAATGAAAACTAATCCCAAAATGTAAGATAAAAATGAGATAAACCTAGGGTTTATGGAGTTATAATCACAAGATGTATGATAATCCAACACTCAAACAAGGATTAAATCCAAACTAAAATAGAAACCATTTTAAAAACAATGATATGTAAATAAAATGAAAATATTAAGTATTTAACAAATGATATTGATCAAAAAATAAAAAGGTGAAAATTGAAACTTGAACATACCCGAAAGGATGAAAACATAGAAAACCCTAGCTCGAAATTCATAGAAAATATGTCCAAAATTTGCTCAAACTCCAAGTAGAATCTGATGAATGGACTTGCAAAAAACTCTCAGGGAAGGTAACAGAATGGAGAATGATTAATGAAATGAGGAGGAAAACAAGCCAAAATTGATTATAAACCAATTTAAAAAGATTAAAAACAACAATGAATGCATGTGTGCGAAGCTAGAATTTTAGGAGCAAACTTTTATGGTGCGCTTACAAATTTGATGTCAATCATAACTTGTAAAATCAACATTTTTTGATGATTATACAAATGAAACTCATGTAACTTGCAAGGTCACGAAAAAACCCCGACCATGTAAATAACTATTCATTTTGTAATCTTGACTTGCAAGGTTGGGGAAAAACCTTGACCATGCAAGTGTAAAAAAAATTCTAACTTTTGAAAATTTGTTTTTTCAACTCGCACAAAAAGATGAATTTTGACAAACTGACAAAGGTTAACATCAAAATGCATTCCAAGACTTAGGACCACGTATGAGAGAAAATTGAGATTTGCCTCATTTTACGTGATTAGAGTACACGAGACTATGAAACAAACAAGTTTTGTAGGGGTTATCTCATGAATCAAGTGTAGATAGATTCAAGAATAACAACTGGCTCTAGTTGAGGAGCTTCCTTTGATCATTCTTTGAAATGACCGAAGGGAGAAGAATTCGTCTCTAAGTGCCTTCATCCATCCATTGGGCGTAGAGTCAGGTGACAAAAATAAAGACTCAAAAAGACTTAAAAATAAAAAGATGCAAAGACAATACAAATACTTACAAAACACATTTGTCACCTCATTGAGTGAAGTGCTTCAGATATTACCTATTATGTGGAAGACAAAATGGAGTTCCATCTTCGTATGCGAGAAGAAAACTATTTTTACCACAGAGTTGATGAATATTGAATGGTCCTCTCCACATTGAGTCAAATTTCCTGTGCATGCCTTTTGACTCTCTTCTCTTGTCCCAAAAAGGAACTAGATCTCCTACTTGGAAATATCTTGACTTTGCCTTCTTGTCGAAAATATTATTTACTTGATCTTGGGATTTCATAATATGGTTGACCACTTAAATACGCTTTTCCTCCAATTCAAAGAGATACATAATACACTTATTGATAGAACTATCAAATGTCTCATCCTCAATGGCCTTAGCCAATTTGAGGGTGGGCAATTCCAATGTGATTGGAATCTCTATATTCAACCCATACAAGAGTAGAAATGGTGACATGCCTATTTCTTTTTTGGGGGTAATTCTATCATCCCACAAAGCATCATACAACACCTTGTGCCATGACCTTTGATTCTCATCAACTAGCTTGCAGATGATAGAGACTAAGTTCTCATTGTTGGATTCTTCCTGACCATTACCGTATGGGTAATAATCTAATGAATGTGACAATGTGATTCCATTCTCAAAATAGAACTTTGTAATATCACTTGAGGAGAATGCAATAGTATTGTCTGCTACAATTTTTTTTGGCACACCAAGCCTGGAAATGATACTCTTTCAAGAATATGCAAACTACCTCTGAAGAATCATGCTTCACCATTACAACCTCCACCCAATTGGTGAAGTAATAAGTGGCTATGAGAACATCAACATGTCATGCACTTGAAGGTGGATTTACATCACCAATGAAGTCAATGCCATAGTGCTAGAAGGGCTCCTCGATGACAACGGGTTTGAGTGGAAGAGCAACCAACTTAGGGTTTCCTACAAATTGTTGATATAGTTCACATTTGCACACCCAATTATACATATTTTGAAACAAGGTAGGCCAATAGTACTTAGCTCACAAAATTTTGTGAGTTGTAATCGATGCAAAAAATGTCCTCCACATGCCAAGTTATGGAAAGATTCCAACAACTTGGTCTATTGTGCCTTATCAACACAACACATAAAGTACCATCCAAGCTCCTTTTACCATTGTCCCATAAGACAATTTTTTTTTCCTTGAACTTGACTATCCTTTTCTCCTTATGTGTCAAATGCTCTGGATATTCTCCATATATTATAAAGTAAGCAATATTGGTATAGAACAGTCGGAATATCTTTAGAACTTACCTCCTCAAAATCAAAAACTTGATAAGGATTGTTGTTAGCAATAAGCTGGCATAAACCTTTCCCACACACTGACTTGGTGGGATTTATGTCCATGTCATACTCTTTAACTTTGGAAATCCAATTTCCCCTTTTCATACCAAACTCTTGCTACGTCAAGATTAACTTGATAGTAGAATCACACACTAGTGCAGTGACATGACTATTAAGTATGTAGAACCAAAAATTCTTTAATGCCTTAACCACAATGAATGCATGTTTTTCTATTTGAGAGTATTTCAATTCATGAGCCTTCAATGGGAAACTCATGAATGCAATAGGGGACTCAAAGCCCTCGCTATTTTACTGCACCAAAATTGTTGAAAGTGTATGCTCAAAAGCATAACTGTACATAATGAACTCCTTGGTGTAATCTAGGAAAAATAATACTGGTGCATGCACAATAACTTCTTTAATATCATTGAACACAACTTTACCTTCTGCAAACCAATGAAAATTAGTATTTCCCTTCATCATATTAACAATATGATGCGTCTTCTCTGTGAATGAAGGAACAAACCTTTGCAAGAAATTCACCTTACCAAAGAAAGAGTGAACTGCTTTCTTAGTCACAGGCAGAGTAAGAGCTTGAATTGCTTTGACCCATTCACGATAAATTTGGATACCCTTCTTGGACATGTCGTGACCAAGTAGTTTACCTCTTTAACCCCAAAAAATGACTTCTTGAGATTCAAAGAAATTCCATGTTGTCAACACCTCTCTAAGAATTGTCTCAAATGATCGAAATGCTCGACATTTTTTGGAAAAGATTGTTAGATCATCAAGATAAACAACAATGAACTTACCCATGACATCATGGAAATCCAAGTCCATAGCTCGTTGAAACATAGCACCGACATTAATGCAACCAAATGAAATTATATTGTAGGAAAAAGTACCCCAAGGTGTGGTGAAAATGGTCTTATGTTAATCATCTAGGCTGACCTCCACTTGGTTGTAACCTGAAAAACCATCCAACATGGATAATATATCTGATCTAGTTACCATTTGCAAAACTTGATCCATCACTCGCAAAGGATAATTATCTTTCAATGATAATTGATTTAAATTCTTGAAATCCACACATATGTGAATTTCCCCATTCTTCTTACGAACTGGTATGATATTGGCTATCCACATTGAATGGTGGATAGGAAATATGATCTTGGCGTTTAACATTTTCTGGATCTCTAAAAGAATGGTTCCAAAAATCTTAGGATTGTACTACCTTTTCTTTTGTTTATAAGGCAATGACCTCACATCCAGTAGAATTTCATGTTGAACTTCCTTTGGATGAAAAGACTTCAAATCTTCATATGAGTATGCAAGTGCATCAATGTATTGCCATAGTAATTTAGCAAATTGATCTTTCTCTTTAGGAGTACAACATTTTCTGATGTTCACCATTTTAGGATCTGCTTTGGTTCCCAAGTTGATTCGCTCAACCTCATTAGATGATCTGGAATTGGACTGTTATTGCTTTTTGACATAATGGTTATGTTTGTCAAAAAGTCTTTCTATGGATACCAACCCCTTGAGAATCTTATTCCCTTTGAGTTGCATAAAATTTTCACCAATAATTGGATCAATTTAAGAAATAGATTCTTGGGGAGGAGAATCATTACCTTCAAAGTACAATTCATCAAAAAAACTTGCCTTCTCTAGAAAGGCCATCATCTAGTGATCATCGTTAAAAAATTTCCAGTTGTCTAATTTTTTTGGAACACTTGGACAAAAAACTATCTTAATGGTGTAAGTAGAACCATGGAAATATTTATGTGGAATCAGGAGCATACTTGATACTACCAATGAATCAACTCTGTAATTGTACTCTCTTGGAACAATGAAAATATTAAAAGCTTCAAACTCTTCTATACTATCCCAAACCAAGTTACGATAATGTCTTAGTCATTCGTTCTTAGTTTGATACAAGTTTCTCACTTGGAAAATGACTAACTCAACATCACCTTAAACATGTAAATGTCTTATCCCTTTCCTTCGTGCAACTTCCATTCCTAAAAACAATGCTTCATACTCTACAGTATTGTTAGTATTGTCAAACTTTAGTTTAAAAGGAAAATGAAAGAATCCCTTACGGAGAAATTAAAATAATTTGCACTCTTGAACTTGTGGATGAGCAACTACCTTCAAACTCAATTGTCCAAACACCATTTGGATAACCAAGATTAGTAGTCTCAAAATTTGAAACTTCTTCTTTAGATGCAGATTCACCATTTGTAAATGACATATCATTCGAAGACAATTATTTTGAAGAAGATGATTCTTTCTCTAAAATGGATGAGCCATTAGTTTCTAGCTCATTACTTGTCTTTTTATTTGAAGATTCAACATCTTCATCTGTTTGCAAAAATATGTTCCCACACCTGAAGATGCAAACACAATTTGACCTCTTAGATCATCTGACTTGGTCACAAATTTTGTTCATTCCCTTTCTTGAAGCAAATTTTGCATAACAACCTTGACGAGTATTTAAGCTTTACACATATCCATATTCAACTCACCTCCTACATCCTTACAAAAAAATTGTCCAAGAAAAATACCATAGGATGCATGAACATCTACACCCAAGACCATCATCTTGATTGTCTTGTCTAGGAATGCGGAAAATGAAAATTATGCATCCTTAATTTTCCCGATCAAAGGAACTTGCCTATTCTCCATTGAGAAGCAACAACCAAAAGTCTCATTAACATTCAATGCCAAAGTATTAGCTACTTTGATGGGCATGGCATTATTAGATGCACCGAAATCTATTACATAATTACTTAACTTAAAATTGTTAACAAGCAAAGAGATGTAAAATGGGTCTATTCTTCCAGGAACAGATGAAGGAATTGAAACTAAGTTACTCTAAGGAAACTTAGCTTTTGGAACAACAGGGATATCTGAAGATGAATCTCTACTAGGGTGAGTTCTCTTATCTTTAACAAATTCAACCAGTCTATCAAACTAGTCAGGATTGGCCTTTAGATATTCATCTTCAAACATTTGTATCTTTGTTTTATTTGCATGATCAATTGTATCAGAGGCTTGGAAAGAACTTTGAAAAGATGACAGGGTAATATCACTGGTCTTTGGAACTTGAGTATTGGCCTTTGGTGTTGAGGAAACCATAGGAGGATGAGTGGTACTTACTTGCTTATTGGTTGTATCTTTAGGTTGCACTGGAAAAGGAGTTCCCCTTTTAGTAATAGTCACTGTTGGATGTGAACCATCCTTTACTTTTGTTGCATCATCTTGAGGTTGATCAATTTGATTTTGTCGTGAATGCATGAACGCACCATAAGCATCAGTCGCAAGATCCTCTTCATCAAATTTATTTTCAACATGTAGATATCTAATATTTGAGTCACCAACTAGATTTGCTTCCTCCTCGTAGAATTGATCAATATTTTATTCAATAGGAAATTTTGGTTGCACATAATCATCTTGCTCAACTTCATAATAATGCATGATTGCATTGGTAGGAGAAGCCTCAAGAGCAAGTGTTCCTTGCAATGCAAGAAGTCTGTTTTAATTTCAATTACTAGAATAGTTGGAAGAATTTGGAAAGGTTCTCCTTGGAACATCCTTGTATGGAGGATTAGATAGACCTTGAGAAACTTTTTTCTTCAATGCGAGTAATTCATTTTCTTTTTTTTGCACCATAGGATCAATGCTCATGTTAGTAAATGAAGATGAAGACACTTGTCCTTTATTCTTGTTTGTTTCTTTTCTTATTTTACTAGCAAGAATCAAATCATCTTCGAAGCTAGTAGCCAACTATTGTGGGACTTCAAGATTAGATGGAGCTGCCTTCCACAACAAGAAACTTACCTTTGGTAGTTGTGTGTTAATGAAAAAACATTTGAGCTTATGATTCGTTGGCTTAGCTTCATCAGGAATCCTTGTTATCAACAGCCACGAATTCATGCATGGGTTCATGTGCTTCTTTTCTCATAGTAGTAAATTGTGATAACAAGGCATGTGCATCTTCAACAGGCTTGAAATGTTCTTCAAATTTAGTACAAAGAGTAGCCCAATTCGTAGCAGAACTAGGAGCAAGAGTATAAAACCATTCTATAGCTACTACTTATAAGGTCTCAATTGAAAACCTTATGAAAACATCCTCATGTTCAATGCCAAGAACACCACATACTATATAGAAAGTAGCAATATGTTTGTCTAGATGTTTCTTACCATCATCATAGAACTTTGGGATATTCTTGCATAGAATGCGAGGAAGCTTGTGCAAAGGGGTTCAAAAATTTAAAGGGCCAAACGAATTACCCCAAGGACCAATAGGTGGTTAAGCTGCCATAGTGCCTTAAACAACAATAGCTTCAACTAGTGTGATAGATAAAACCCTTCAAAAATTAGAAGATTCACTTGGAAGCGGTGATTGGATTCTTTGAGGTGGATAATTTCCTATATGTTGTAATGGTGAATTTTCTCGTGGAGGAGAAGGAATAATATTATGGTGTTGCAAGAACTTGAAAATGGATCAACTTGACCTTGTACCCTTTGACTACGAGTGTATCTCATGTATGCCGAATGTATTCCTTGAAACAAAAACAAAATCAACAATATACAGATATTCACAAGCTTTGCAATAAGAAACTGGAATACTTGTCTACTTCAAAAAAATGTGTGAGTTTGTGGTTGCGTACTCATTCAATTCCCCAACAGAGTCACCAAAAAACTGTTGGGCGAATATTTTGCAGTACCTTTATAGATTACGAAATAGTGATTTCAGCCATAGTTATGATGAGATAATTCTCTGCTCTTAGAAATGGGAGGTTCCCTTCTTACTGTTTATTGAAATAATTTAATCTATACTAAGCTAAAGGTATTTACACTAACTTTAATCATGTGGGGGGTGTGTTACATTCATCATTTTCTCTTCTTTCAGAAAAGATGTTTACAATGTTTCACAATAATATCTAATAATGCTTCTACAATTCTAATATTAACCAAAATAGTAATCACCAATATTCTTGATTAAACGTGTGGATAATCAAAGAATACAAGTATAAAATATGTGATATGTGACCGAAAGACACACAAAAGCACAAATTATTTTTGTTGCCTTCAATGAGAGTTCTATAGTAACCAATGATGTAAGTTGAAGCACAAAGTCTTCTAACTCACTTCACAAAGAGATTCACGTACCAAGTGAATAATCCCAAGCATAAAGTCTTCAAATTATCATCCAGAAATATTTTAAAATAACCGTATCACCAGTTGGAGCACAAAGTCTATCAACTAACATTACCACTAATCCATGTAGTGAATAATCACAAGCTCAAAGTCTCGATAATTATTCTCCAATAAATTCTTTCAACATACACAATTTCAAGTAAATGATATAACACAAAGTTCATATAACTTATCTTGAAAGTCCTCCAATCTTAATAAAAAAACACTGCTTATCTAATCAACACAAAAAGAAATCAATAAGAATGACATAAGAACATCCTTATTCATACAAATTTGATTCAACACAAATTTTGATACCAAAATTACCTTCTTTATTAATTAGAATTGATTTGCAATTTGAACTCAAAGTCTCAAAGTTGATTCTCAATTTGGGTAACAATTCGTTGCAATAGATTAAAGGTAAAAATTACAAATGAGCTCTCTCATATTTATAGACGAGAGCAAAAGAGCTAATTTAGAAAAATTCTAACTACTTTGACTTATTCAATACTGGAATCCAAAATTATTGGAGGACTTCATTGTTGTTACATGTATTTACAATTTGATAAATGACATGTAAATTGTCTTTGACTAACTACAAAATCTTGTAAATGGAAAAAACTTTGAAATATAAACTAAGGCATGATCAACCTTCTTCAACATCCTTCATTAGGAATTCATCATGTTTCTTCAAGATCGACTGCACTTCATTTTCATCTAGCCCTAAATTATGTTTCATGATACTGAATCTCTAACAGTGTTGTAGGCTTTTTCATGTCACCCAAGGTACTATTTTGGGTTCTCCAAAGTTAATTGAAGATCAAAGATTCAATCCATTAGAGCATTGAAAACACCTGGTCTTCAAATTCCTTATAAATCATGTTGACCAAATGTTGAACCACATTATCTGGGGGAAGTAGTTTTTGACTATCATCTCACAACTTTCATGTAATTTCTTCAATTTTTTTAATAAGATGCAAATCATTTTCTTCACCAAGTTAAGGTGTAGATTTTAGATCATTGATTAATTTGGTGAGAACAGTGTCTTTGTGAATCAAAGAATCTTCAATTTTCACATACATGTCTCGGTTGGAAATGATCTCAAATTCCTCCAGTTTATCTATTTTGATTTTCCTCATTTTGATCCAAGACTATAGTTTGTTTTCCATATCCTATTTCTCTTGAGAGAAAGCATTTACACTGTCATCCAATTTTGCTTCTATGCCTTCCATCTTTTCCAGCTTCGCCATGGTAGACCCTAGCATTTTTTTCCCAATGAAATTAAATGGTCAAGATACTAACTGACCACTTTGTCCCTAATATGTACCTTTTCCACCTTTTGGATGATAGGATTCTCAACACCAACTACAATTGCCTTGGATCAATAGATTCAGAAGATTGAGTGATCTTTTGTAGCACAGTCGCAAGTTGTTCTATCTTAGCCTTATAGTGATCCTTCATCTTCTTCTCCTTGTTAAATTTCTCTATGAGTTAATCCAATGTAGATTGAACATCTTCCTTTGCACTCTCATGAGTTACCTTACCTAATTCTAATCTTGTGATAGATTAGTATGCGATATCTAATTCTCCATATGTTTTGTTAGAGGGAGGATGAGTTCTCTCTTCATACTTATTACCCTTTTTGTTGAACATCTAGGAAAGATTTTTTGCTTTCTTCTTAGTTCTTATCTTGACAAATGTAAGTTGTACAAAATCAAACTCATTTGAAGAGATGGCTTCTTTCCTCCTCTTTAGTGTTTGTGATGACAACCATGGCAGGAGTGGTGAGCTCTCTTTAGGTTGTGTAGCCATTACATGGGATGTTGTTGCTTTATTCACAAAGGTTGTAGTCATGATGGGAGGAGTGATAGTCAAAATAACTTTGAGAATTTCAGCCCTAGACACTTGCATAGAGTCGCTCAAGAACTACTCTAAATTAGAATGTGACATGAGGTTGAAATATGGTGAGGACAAACTTGGTAAAGACAAAGGAGAACTAGTCACATTATCTAAACTTTATTTTGAGCTTTCAACAAGCAACCCTAAGATGGGAGAATAATGCATAGATTGTATAGATACAGTAGGAATAGCTCAATTGTAATAGTAGGAGCAGAAGTAACATTAGGAACATTAAAAATGGTTGAAGACACAAGGGGAGGAGTAAGAGAATATACAATATTTGCAATGGGGGATGAGGTGAGAGGTGCTTCCTTAGGAATATCATCACAAGGGGACATCTTTATTTCCTCGTGACCTTCTTCCTCAATCTACCTCTCTTCTTGCATATGCTCCTCTTAGGCCCATGTGGATGGTTCCTCTGCAGATTTCTTGGTCTTCTTGTTACCCTTGACCACAAACTTGATCTTAGTCTTTGAATATTTTCTAGATCTTGGATCATCATTTCTATTTTTGGTCCTTAGCTCTGATTTCTTACCTATTTGTCTTTGGGACTCATCTTTTGATCCAATGAAGAAAGGTTTCAATTGTATATCCCTTTCATATAACTAAACATTTGTATTCGCCAAGATGGGTTCAAAACTTTCTCAGATTGATATTACTTCTTTCTGAGACCACTGAATGGAAGGGAGAGGACAAGTTGCAACTCTATTTCTCTCATATGCAGGATCCAAAATAGTATCTTCATCCTCCATATCCTTTGGGATATCAGCAAGATCTAATTCCCTTATTTGATTGAAATTTAATCTACAATAATGATCTATGAAAATTGCATGTGTATGCTTAACAATTACAACATTTATTTTGAAGGTCTTATAAACGCAATAACATATTCGAAATGCTTAAATGAACATAATAATAATAAAGTGATGAACTGAACAAAAGAGAGATAGAAGAGAGAAGACAAAACACAAGTTGATAACGAAGTTCACCAGTATGGCTACGTCTTTGGGTCCCTCTCCAACAGAGTGATTGGTCCTTGATTATGCTCCAAAAATGGTTACAAGGCTTCAATAGAATACAATGCAAAGTCTCCTAGTTTACAAGAGTTTCAAAGTCATCCTCCTTCAAGTACAGCAGGGCGACACTTCTTCTATGCAAAAATTTGGACACTCAGACTCTCCATACAATTTCTCTCATAATCACCACTTCCCCAACTCCTAGACTATCCCCCCTATTTATACATAAAATTTACCCAATATGGTTAATAACCATATGATTTCCAAATCTCCCCTTTACAAGTAAAAATCTTCACAATATCCCCCCTAAAATCCTTAATATTCTTTTCAAAATCTAACCCCTTAAAATTAATCTTTAAATATCCTTTAATATTTTCTTTAAGCCCCTTATTTATCATGTTTTGGGCTATTAAAATCTTTACATATCATTAAAATTATTAAATTGGGGTTTATGTTATGAAAATAGGAGATTCGACTTTAAAATCTTCTTTAAAAATCATTGAGCCTAAAATATACTTAACACCGCCCATCGTGTAGTGGTAGAGAGGGATATTAGGAGCGAAAGGGTCAGTGGTTCGACCTTGGCCCATTTTAATTTTAAACTCAATTTTAAATTTATCTTCATAAAAAGTAACCAACACCTTATATGAGTAAAGCGCATTATGTGTGGCTTGTTTGTGGAAGACTTGGCTTGTATGGAGGAGGTTAAGAGGCCGAATCCCCATCCAAAAATTTTAGCAAAAAATTCAAACAACTGATGAAGATCGAGGTGTCCCGTGTCAAAGTCAGATTGGTTGATTATGCCACGTCATTTGCTAAAAGGATGCCATGTGTTGGAATTGGATTGGTCGGCTATGCCACATCATCTGCCAATAGGATGCTATGTGTATTGCCATACTACTACATGTCCTCATCTAGGCTTGCCATGTTAGCATACTGTCTGCTTCATCAACATGTTGATGCCATGCTGACATCATCATTGTCCTACCCATTCAACATAGTTGACCCTCAACTTTGACCGATCATATATTTGACATGTGAGCTTCAATTTAGGCGAAACGAGTGGCGTTGGACTCATGGCAATGAGCTCTTTGTTTTCATATCATTTTTGACCAATTTTGAAATGATCATTTTTTCCTTTGCATCCTACCTCTGGTACCCTATTTGACCCAACTTTGAATGAGCATATCTTGAGCATACGAGCTGCTTTTGACTATGTTCAAGTTGCATTGGGTTCATTTTTCTAAGAAATTCGACATGGTGACAACTTATGGAGCATATAACACTTCAAATTTTGATTAAAAGTATCCATCTAGATCAGTCCTCCCCACTGGAGAGATTTTGGACCTCTAAAAGCTTGATTACCTAAAAATTAAGGGTAAAGTTCCCTCACTTTACCAATCTCCATCCATTTTTCCTTGCTTGGATTCATCCCCTTCAATCCCTCTTTGAGGTACTCAACAACTCCTCTTCATGAAGTCTTGACCTTCCTATCTAGGATGACATCCTTTGGAAACTCTGTCATATACTCAGGTGAAAGATCATCAAATGATGGAACTTGAACGCCAATTTATTCATCCAGTATCATTGGAGGCTCATAAAACTTTAGATTCTCTACATTTACAACTGAGTAGATGTGCATGTATGGAGGAATATTTAGGCGGAAGGCATTGGTACCGATCTTCTCTAGGATCTCAAAGGGACCATACTCGATCGGCTTGAGCTTTCTTCCTTTTCCTTGCATCATTTCCTTGCTGATATGTAACCAAACTCCATCACCAACCTAAAATTGATGATCAAAATGATGCTTATCCTATCGGGATTTGTACTTTTCTTAGCTCTTTTCCAACTACGATTCCACTACCTAATGAATTGCTTGGACTTTCTGGATGAACTTCAAAGCCTTCTCTGCATCATGGCATCCATCTCCAACATTGTCCTTCCCAAAATCAAATTCCATCGATGTTTTTGGCAGATACCTGAAACATGTTTCAAAAGGAGATCTTTTTGTAGAAGAGTGTGTTGCATGGTTGTAAGTATGTTGCACATAGTGTAGATACTTATCCCACAACTCAGGATGCTTATTGTAGTAACCTCTTAGTAGATGCACAAATGTCCTATTTAATACCTCTATCTGTCCATTATTCTATGGATGGAAAGTTGTACTGTTATTTAGTCTAGTGTCCATGAGTTCCCACAATGCTGACCAAAATTCCCCCAAGAATCAAAAATCTTGATCTGATACAATAGAAGTAGGGAACCCAAAATGAACCCATACAAATTGAAAGTATAGATGTGTTGTTAGCTCAACTGTGACCTATTTTTTGCAAGGCATTAGAATGCACATTTTGTTGACCCTATCAACTACCACAAACAAATAATCATGTACCTTCCTAAACATGGGAAGTACCCCTACAAAGTCCATAGAAAAAATCTCCCATGGACGGTACATGTAGAGGAGTGTACAACCATAATTTCCTATTGCTAGTCTTGCTTGTTTCATACATTACACATCCTCTAATGTACTTGGTTATAGTTTCTTGCATACGAGGCCAATAACAATATTTTTGTAATTGTTCCATTATTTTTCTTACCCCAAAGTGTCCAACAATCAATGATGTGTGTGCTTCTTTGATTACCTGTGCTTGTTCACCTTGTGGAATACACAATTTAGCCAAGTGATACAATATTTTTTCCTGCACATAATAGTCTTTCTCTTCTACATGTTTTCCTTGGATTAATGTTGCATAAATATCCTTAAATTCTTTGTCATTAGAATATTGTTCCTAAAAAATTTCATGTGCCATGGAACTACCTTGAAGGATAACCAAAACATTCATGACGGGAGGCCTAGACAACATATCTATTACTTTATTGTGGATACCTTTTCTATATTTAATAACCAAATGAAACTGTTGAAGAAAACCCGTCCATGTAAAGTGCCTATTTTTTTGTAGTTTGGATTGTGAGTGCAAGTACTGAAGTGGCTGGTGATCAGTATCGATTACAATTTATTTCCTCATTAAGTAGTGTTTCCATTTTTTAACACTCTAAACTAATGCATAAAGTTCCTTATCATAAGTAGGATAATTACTTACTGCAATTGTAAAGGTTTTAGAGTGATAGTAGATTGGTTTACCTCCTTGCATGAGTACTGCTCCCATGGAAAACCCATTCGCATCTGTCTCGATCTCGAATGGTTGTTCAAGATCTGGTAAAGCCAGAATTGGTGCAATGCTCAACTTTTCCTTTAAAGTGTCGAAGGCCTTTTGCTGAGGACCTCCCCACTGAATTTTTTTTCTTTGTACTAGTTAGTGTGTGCAATGTCGATGCAATGTAGGAGAAGTTGGCGATGAACTTCCTCCAATACCGAACTGCACCTTAAAAAATTTTGACTTTTGTGATTGTACTTGGCTTAGGCCATTTTATAATAACTTTGACCTTTGCAGGGTCTACTTTCAATTGACCACCACCCACAACATAGCCTAAGTACACTGAGGATGTCTTAGCGAATTTGCATTTTGACATCTTTACAAATTTTTTTCTTTTTTCAATACATCAAAAACTTTCTTTACATCAATTACATGCTCTTCCTGAGTTTGACTCAATACAAGAATATCATCTAAATAAACTATGACAAACTCATCAATTAAAGGATGAGACTTCATTCATGAATCTCATAAAGGTATCTCATGCATTACATAGCCCAGAGGGCATGATCAACCACTCAAATTCCTTTTGTCTTGAATGTAGTTTTCCAAATGTCATTTTCTGCAATTCTTATCTGATGATATCCACTACACAAGTCTAACTTAGTGAAATAAACTGCATGTTTCAATTGATCAAGTAAGTTATATATTCAGGGAAGAGTATACTTTTTCTTTATCGTCATCTTGTTCAGGGCTCTGTAGTCGATGCACATTCTCCATGACCCATCCTTCTTTGTCACCAACACAATCGAAGAACCACAAGGAGAGGTACTTGGACAAATAACTCATTTCTCAACCAACTCTTGAATCTGCTTCTTGATTTCCTCATTTTGCATGACTGATAGATGGTACATTACAATGTTTGGAATAGGCACATCTTGTTGTAACTAGATTTCATGTTGTATATCTCTCTTTGGTGCAATCCCTTCGACTCCTGAAATAAGTCATCATAGGCGGAAACTACTTTGACCAATTCATCTTTATGCTCTAGATCACACCCTTTGAATGCCTTGGATTTATCATCTTCTTTGGCTTTTACAATAATTAATACAAAGTTTTTACTAGCATTGACTAACCTCTTCATTTGAGCAGTATTCACCAATGTTAGATTAGTCTTAATCTTATGTGCTCGTACAATGAATTCTTTACCATCCTTAAACAAGTGATATTTATTTTCCCCCTATAAAATATTGCCTTTCGATCATAAAGATAGGGACTCCCCAGTACAAGACCACAAATATCTAAAGGAACCACATCAACTTCTACCTCATCTATAAAGTTTTCAGTGATAGAAAATCTTAACTTACATTGCTCTGTTGCTTGTAACTGTGCATCATTTCAAACCCATCCAAGTGGATATGGCTTTAGATGAGGTGTTGTAGACAAGTTAAGTTTCTTAACAATTTCTTCAAATATTAAGTTTACTTGAGATCCCGTATCAAACAAAGTATCAACCTTAGTATGCTTTGTTACAACCCGAATATGAAATAATTCATTTTTGTGCTTATCAATCTTAGGTGGAGAAGATTCTTTACTTGCACTTGCACTTGAAAAAATTGTATCAAAAGAAAGAGATATACCTTTTCCTTTACCTTGGATCCCAGCAGTAACAATCTTTGTCTCATCCCCAGATTCAAATCCAAGATTTTGTTATACTACAACAACAGTCTTTTGTTTGCCTTTGTTTCCTCCATATTTCTTCGACATTAGTTTTGAATGCAACTTCCAACACTTTGAGTTATCATGCCTCTCCTTCTTGCAATGGGAGCATGTGGACTTATCACCCTCCTTGATGGTTGTTGTCTTTTCCCCTTTTCTTTTCCTTTGGATTCACCTTCAGGCTTAGATGGCTTCTTATCAGACTTTTCATTGAAAGTATTCTTACCTCTTGACTCCAAATGTGTGGCTTATACACATAATTCATCTAGATTATTATGATTTAAAACCAAAATGGTATGCCTTAAGTAAGAATGAAGGCCACCTATATACTTGAGCAATGTGTCCTGGGAGTATAATGGAACATTAAGTGCAATAGCCCGCTTCCTAAATTCATGAGTATGGTCTTGGACATATTGACCCTTACCCTGCCTAAAAGTTTGCCAGTTCATAGTTAACTGTTGCATATGGCCTAAGGGATAAAACTACTTTTTAAGGGAAACTTTAAATTTTATCCAAGTTAAATTGACACTACCATGACAAGTAATTTCTGCCTAAGTTTTACTCTCCCACCAAGTGAGAGTAGTTCCTCCCAATTGAAGAGTAGCTAATTGGATTTTAGAAGCATCATCTAAAATGCCTTGAATCCTATAGTATACTTCTACTTGTTGAACCCAATCATCTAATTTCTCATTATTTAGCTCTCCACAATATTTAGGTGGTTCAAATTTTACATCGTATTTGATTACAGGCTTCTTATGTGCACTTTTGAAAGAATTAACAAAAGAAGTAGAATTAGAAGAAGAAGATGGAGATGGAGGAGTTTTTGGAGGCTCTCCATCACCTTCTTCTCTTTTCCCTTTGTCCTTCCAATCCTCATCATCCTCACGCTTATCTCACTTTGATGTTCCTCCTTTTTCAAGTTTATTGTGTTCTTGCTTTTCTTGATAGAGCTCTTCCACCATAGCCTTCATGTCAAGAAAGGCTCATTGAAAGATCTTCTCATCGAGCTCAAAACTATTCCCAGCTTTTGTTTCTTCCATCTTTGATGATGGAAAAGTTCTTCGTTTACCGATCTCAGGATTGAATTCTGCAAGTATGCCTTCACCTCGTTGGCTCTTGAATTACATTAACATCCACTTCTGAAAAAATTAGTCAAACAAATCTCTTATACCAACTTGATTTGTTATTAGGATCTATGAAAATTGCATGTGTATGCTTAATGATTACAACACTTAATTTGAAGGTCTTAGAAACGTAATAACATAATTGAAATGCTTAAATGATCATAACAATAATAAAGTGTTGAACTGAACAAAAGAGAGATAGAAGAGAGAAGACATAACACAATTTGATAACAAATTTTGTCAATATGGATACGTCTTTAGGTCCCTCTCCAACACAGTGACCGATCCTTGATTATGCTCCAAAATTGGTTACAAGGCTTCAATGGAATACAATGTCGAGTCTCTTGGTTTGCAAGAGTTTCAAAGTCCTCCTCCTTCAAGTGTAGTAGGGTGATGCTCCTTCTATGCACAAATTTGGACACTTAGACTCTCCATACAATTTCTTTCATAATCACCACTTCCCCAAATCCTAGACTATCCCTCTTATTTATACATAAAATTTACCCAATATGGTTAATAACCATATGATTTCCAAATCTCCCCTTTACAAGTAAAAAACTTCACAATATCCCCCCTAAAATCCTTAATATTCTTCTCAAAAAATTTAACCCCTTAAAATTAATCTTTAAATATCCTTTAATATCCTTTAATATTTTATTTAAGCCCCTTATTTATCATGTTTTGGGCTATTAAAATATTTACATATCATTAAAATTATTAAATTGGAGTTTATGTTATGAAAATAGGAGATTCAACTTTAAAATTTTCTTTAAAAGCCACTGAGCCCGACATATCCTCAACACCATTCATGGTGTAGTGGTAGAGAGGGATATTAGGAGTGGAAGGGTCGGTGATTCGACCCCCGCCCTTTCTAATTTTCAACTCAACTTTAAATTTATCTTCATCAAAACTAACTGCCTTATATGAGTAAAGTGCACTATGCACGACATGTTGGTGGAAGACTTGGCTTGTGTGGAGGAGGTTAAGGGGTTGAATAACCATCCCAAATTATTAGCAAACAGTTCAAACAATTGACAAAGATTGAGGTGTCGTGTGTCAGCGTCAAATTGGTAAATTATGCTACATCATTTTCCAGCTAGATGCCACGTGTCAGAATATGATTGGCCAGCTATGCCACGTCATTTGCCAAAATGATGCCACATGTATTGCTATAATACTACATGTCCTCAACTAGGCTTTCCATATCAGCGTATGGTCTGCTTCATCAACATGTTGATGTCATGTTGAGGTCATCATTACACTGCCCAGTCACCATAGTCAACTCTCAACTTTGATCGGTCATATCTTTGATGTACAAACTTTGATTTAAGTGAAATGAGCGGTGTTGGACTCATGGCGATGAGCTCTTTGTTTTGACGCCATTTTTGACCAATTCCTAAACAATCATTTTTTTGCCTTTGTTTTCTACCTCTGGTACCCTATTTGACCCAACTTTGACTAAGCATATCTTGAGCGTACGAGCTCCTTTTGACTCCGTTCAAGTTGCGTTGGGTTCATTTTTCCAAGAAATTTGACATGGTGACAATTTTTGGAGCATATGGAACACTTAAAATTTTGATGAAAAGTATCCACCTCGATCAAATAATCCATTCTCTTGATTTCTCACTCTGTCCTAATGTCAGTCCATATGTCCTTGACTTGATGTACATGAGAGAAAGGCATTTTTATTCGAGAATTCATGCCTCTGTAATCAAAATCAAATCTTTCTTTGTAGAATTTTATTGTCACTTGCTGCATTTTTTATTCAATAACCTTGGCCTTATGTGAAGTATGAATAAAGTGTCTTCTGATTTCTAACGAGAATTTGAATCTTGGCTTATGGTATTCCATTTTTTTACTATGCACCACAATAATCATCTTGCATAACTCCATTAAAATAATTTTATCACTAGGATAACATAGAAGCATATATGGATAACTAGCAAAGAATCCAACTCTTAAGTAAGTAAAAGTTAGGAATTATAGATAAAGGAAATCATATTTGTTGACCACCTTCCATGCTTCATCAAATACTCTTTTATTCTCAAGTTTAGGATCAAATTCACACATGAGTGGTGCAAAGAAGGCATCATTTACCCTTATAAAATTATTGATACTTCCATTAAGGGTGATCTACGAGAAATAGTTGTAAACTTGTGTAACCTTCTTGCCTCCCTCAGTAGTTTGACCTAGAAATTTCCTCATAGATGCTGCAACATAGAACAAATATGAATTCATGTAAAACTTGTGCGTTGTAAGCACTTGGGTCAATTCTTCATGGAGGGAATTATTGATTTCCTCACCCCAAAAGATTTGATACTTCCCTTTCATAATAATCTTGATGTACACAAACATCCAGTCCTCGAAGGTGAATGAAGTAGGTAAACCATGTACTCTGCTAAGATGAGTAATGAGGTCATTTACCTCTTCTATGAAATCACTATGAGGAGGATTCTTAGGCCACCTTGTAACACCTTTTCTTGGGGCTTTCAACCATTTATTATCGATCATCATCTTGGAAGAATTAGGATCTTTATCATACTTTTCATGTGTAGATTCTTTGGAAATCTCTACATATGTGTTAGCACCTGGGCACATGAATAATTTATCAAAGAAGTCTGCATCTAATTCCATCACAACATTCCCATTTGAATCATGGACCTTTCGTCATACTTATTGTAGTGAGAGGCAACTTGTAGTACAAACTCAGGATTTTGAGTTGCTATCGAAAATGTAGCCACAAGATGTATGTTACAATGAATAATTAACTTAATCCCATTGTCTACAGGTTGTTTATTAGTTCTCTCAACAAACTTGGACATGTCCACATGACTGATCTTTATATCCTTGATTTCATCCACATTTGACGAAACCATTGTAGGAGGAAGCACACCTTGGTATTTGTACTTCATAGCTTTCTCGTTGGAAGGAGATGGATTTGACGTTGACAAAAGAATGGCCTTGTAGGAATGTAGATACGAGATCTCAAAAATCATGCACAAAGAAACTGCATAACAAGATTAGCATTATTCTAGATGTTAGGAAAAAATTGCATTTAGGAAATATCAATGAGGGTGAAATTGAATGATTGTGCGAAAATTGGGGTATGAGCACAATGAATGCGAAAAAATAGAGCGCAAAGAGTTAACTTTGCAAAGCAAGGAAATTTCTAGTTTTAGGAAAAAAAATGTGTATATGCGCTACCAAGTGACGAGACTGCAAGTGGAAATTTCCTTTGTAAAAATTTGAAAAGTCATTAAAAATTAATGACATTACGAGTGGGTTAGAAATGGTTTTTTAAATATATTTTTCGGTAAAAAATATTGATTTTACAAGTGGATAGATTACTAGTTTTTTTGTCAAATCGTTAAAATTCAATGATTATACAAGTAAACTTGTTTTTTTATTTGTTGGGTCAAGGAAAAACCCTGACCCTAAAAAAGGGGTAGAACACATACTTTGCTAAGTCGTTAAAAATTAACGACTCTACAAAGAAATTTCAATTTATTTTTTGGGTCAAGGAAAAACTCTGACCCTACAAAGGGGTAGTACTTTTGCACTTGTAAGTTCGACAAAAAATTCCGACTATACAAGTGTCTAGGATACTCAACCTTGTATCCATAGCTTTACACTTAAGCAACACAATGTTGTTGTAGGGTTGAGGAAAAACCCTGACCCAACAATTCAAAGGTTTATAATTAAAATTGTTTGCACCATCAGTAAAAAATGTCAATGATGTAATTAAGAGTTTATTTCATGTAAGGCCGGGGAAAAACCTTGACCCTACAAAGGGGTACTCCATTTTAAATTTGAGTAGGGTTTAATACCGATCAAATATGTTGACTATTAGGTGAGTAAAAACCTTGTTATGTTGGTGAAATTCATTGACATCACAAGGGATGTTTGGAAAGATCACACACAAGGCCACGAAAAATTTTTGCCCTCGCATGCAGAGATTTGAAAGCATTGAAACCTTTGCACAAAATAGGGTTTTAAACTTACTTAAAACAAGGGAGTAAACATGTGGTTTGCACTCAAACAAAGAATCCATTAAACATTCTATGGGTCTATTAGTTTTGGAGAAAAATATTTCCAAGATGTTTTGTGTGTTCCTCATTTGACAAACAATCTTCTTTCCATATATCAGATTACACATGGTGGAGATCGGAGGACTATGGAGTTCACTCTTGATTTAGTCATCATTCAAGACTTGGAGAGTAGAGATATTATTTCTATTGAGATGGTTGATCATGCATATGAGTTTTATACATTTTTTAATTTTTCTTCTCATTGTGACATTATTCCTTTGGCTACATTGATGCCACTTCTAATATGAATCATGATTCGAAAGAGACATTTTGCTTCTTGAACTTGGGTGTTCTCACATCTAATACAATTATTGAGCTATGCATTTCATCTCCTCCATATAATTTTGTATTTTATGATGCTTGTTTTACTACAAATATGGCTTCTTGTGATTCAGTGCAACAGGATATTCATTGTCTTTCAGATTTGGTTACTTGTGATGGCTTCTTGATAGGTATTTCAGACTTGTTTTTCGAGTGGGCTTCAAAAAATTTCAAAGACATAAAGCATTAATTTTGATAGATCACCAAAACACTCACACACTCTCTTTAATGAAACATGGTTCTTCAAGGCTACAAGACACCAAAAATGGAATTAAGACCCAAATCACTTATTGAACCCTTAATACACCTTGGAAATCAAGAAAATGATACGTTTAGGCCAATAAAAATCCCCAAGGACATTGTCTCTGCACTTTTTCCATAGTTCACCTTCAAGAAGCCTATTTGCTTGTAGTACCCCTACGAGACAAAAACATACACAAATTCCAAATGAATGGGGATATCCAAAAACTAAACCCAATTTCAAATACCCTTTATGGCCCTCCAAAACATATCAAGAAACCATAGTTGGTTTTTTTTAAAAGTAACCTTCAAAAATTGACTGTCCCGCTACTACAAGGCCTAACTAAGTTTATTCTCAAAGGGATTTATTGGATCTTTGTGCTTCTGACCTCAAAAAACCTCACCAAAAGTTTAGACACATCATATATGGTCTTTAAATTCTTCCTAAACTACTTATCACTCTATTCCAAATCCTAACTTCTAGCCATCAAATTAAACCTAAAAATCATGAAAGTTCAACTAGGGCAACAACAAATTCATGCAACTTGCCTTACCTTGCACCTACAAACAAAACCAACTTTAAAACCACCCTAATATAACCCACTCCACTTATTTTCAAAGGTATCCATCAATGGAATAGCTATTTATTCCACTTTTAGACTCTCAAACCCTTAAAATGAGGGTTTCAAGATAATTTACAGAAAAATGACTCAAAATGGCTTAAATCTCAATGAAATCTCCTCCAATCAAGTTTGTTTGAAAGCTAACACAATATTATACCAAAACCAATTAAAATTATGACTTGGTGATGCTGTACAGGCCGTTCAGAGCTTGCAAACAACAACAAAAAATAATGAATCTGTAGAAAACATGGTACTTTTATTCAAAATTACTTCAAGATACAATGTTATCCTCCTTTTCCTCACCTTCACAAGGCTCTTTAAACATATTAAATCATTTATTTTACCTTCCCCTTGAGTTTCCAATGACCAAAATCCTTCCTTTTATAAAGTGACTCTTCATATTCCATTTCTTGCACTTTTGCATTTTGACAACAATTGGAAGATTTTGCACCATTTGACCACAAAACCACCTAGAGACCTAATAAAAGACCAAAATACATTAAAATGGTTCTAGAATGACCTTATTACAATCAAAACATGATTAAGACTCAAACATTACAAGATTGCCTCATGGAGGCAAGAAGTTTACATGGTGCGGGCATACTCCCAAGATTTTTTTTGCCTCAAGTCCTCTTGAGGATAGTGTTTCACAATAGATTCAAGCTTATCAATATCATTCTTCAACCTTCAAGTAGTATTTTCGCTCACCAACAACTTAAAAATTTACATTTTCCCTTTGTCTTCAATTGGTTCTTCATTGTTGAATGTTGTCTTTCATTTGATGATTGATCCTTGACCTATTCTTCCATTGAAAATGGTGTTGAACCTACCTTTTGTACCTACCATTAAACCTTGTCCTTTCTTGAAATACACTACCTCCTTAGTAACATACTCCTCAAACTCATTTTGTATCTTCAAGATCAATTCATCCTTGACGTTCTCTATATCATGCTTCATACCTACTGTCTCAATATTCCCATGGTTTGAAATGGCTTCATCCTTCATGTTCTCTTCCTCATGCATATACCCATCTCTTTCATTGTTTCAATGCATCACACACTCCAAAACAATCTCTCACCACATACTTCCCTTTACCCAACAAATATCCTGGAAGATGCTTCTTCTACCCACTCTCTCTCTCTTAGTGGAGGAACTCTACACCTTCTCCCCAACTTCATCTCTATTGGAGGACAGTGATCACATACCCTCTTTTATGTCTGTAGCAAACACAGCATCTCATAACTCTTTCTTTCTTGCATATTCAAGATGGACCACTTCACTCTTCACAAGCTCCTACAACCAACACATTTCACAACCCAACAGGTCAACCAACTTTGATACCAATTTGATGCAGAGCATGGTGGGCTTCAATGTTTTTCAAAGACATAACACACTGATTTTGATAGATCACCAAAACACTCACAAACTCTCTTCAATTAAACACGGTTCTTCAAGGCTACAAGACACCAAAAATGGAATTAAGACCCAAATCACTTATTGAACCCTTAATACACCTTGGAAATCATGAACATGACAGGTTTAGGCCAATACAAATCCCTAAGGACACTGTCTCTGCACTTTTTCCATAGTTCACCTTCAAGAAGCCTATTTGCTTGTAGTACTCCTACAAGACAAAAACAAACACAACTTCCAAATGAAGGGGGATCTCCAAAAAATAAACCCAGATTCAAATACCCTTTATGTCCCTCCAAAACATATGAAAAAACCAACTATGGTTGTTTTGAAAAGTAACCTCCAAAAATTTACTATCTCGTTGCTACAAGGCCTAACTAGGCTTATTCTCAAAGGGATTTATTGGATCTGTGTGCTTCTGACCTCAAAGAACCTCACAAAATTTTAGACACATCATATATGGTATGTACATGCTTCCTAAACCATTTCTCACTCTGTTCCAAAGCCTTTTCACCAAACCCTAACTTCTATCCATCAAATTAAACCTAAAAATCATGAAAGTTCAACTAGGGCAGCAAAAAATTCATGCAACTTGCCTTCCCTTGCACCTGCAAACACAACCAAATTGAAAAAAACCCTAAACTAACCCATTCCACCAATTTTCAAAGATCTCCATTGGTGGAATGGCTATTTATTCCACTTTTAAACTCTCAAACCCTTAAAATGAGGGTTTCATGAGAGTTTACAGAAAAATGGCTCAAAAAGGCTTAAATCTCAATGAAATCTCCTCAAATAAAGTTTGTTTGAAAGATAACACACTATTCTATAAAAAAATAAAAAATTAATGACCCAGTGATGCTGTACAAGTCGTACATAGTTTGCAAACAACAAAAAAATGCTAAATCTACATAAAACAAGGTAATTTTATTCAAAATTACTTCAAGATACAATGTTCTCCTCCTCTTCCTCACCTTCAAAAGGCTCTTTAAACATATTGCATCAGTTATTTTACCTATCCCTTGAGTTTCCAATGACCAAAAACCTTCCCTTTACAAAGTGACTCTTCATATTCCATTTCTTGCACTTTTGAAATTTTGCATTTTGACAACAATTGCAACATTTTGCACCATTTGACCACATAAAAACCTAGAGACCTAATCAAAGACTCAAATAAATTAAAATGGTCCTAGCATGACCTCATTAGAATCACAACATGATTAAGAATCAAACATTACAAGATTGCCTCATGGAGGCAAGAAGTTTACATGGTGCTCTGCACCACTTTCATCTTCTCTTTGATGGAGATGATCATTTTTCAATTGTTGTGAGAGAACACTCTAAACCTCTTGTTCATTATCTACATGATCATCCTTTGTAGTTTTACATGAGTGTGGATAATTTTGGACAACATTTGGAGGAGGTTTTTTTTGTCTTTAGAGGAGATATCATTGTCTTTGGATTGTGTTCTACAATCACCTCTACTAGATTTTGGATTGTCCTCTTCAAAAGTGTGGTCTAGAACACCTGTTTGGAGTGTTTCAACTTTCATCATCGACATGGAGATACTTGAGCATGATTCAAAGAAATCATACATCATTCTTCTCCTACATCTTCCTTTCAGGAATGTGAAGAAATCCTACATATCATCCTAGTTTTGTTTCTTCTTAAGGGGAGGAACGTTGTTCAATGATCTTGGATCATCTTTAGCATTCAACGAAGAGCTTATACCATTACAAGATACTCACTATTGAGGGGGTATTTTTCCTTGTATGGTATTTTGGCCTTCTCATGCATCATTTAGATCTTTCTTTTATTTCATCTCTCTTGTGGGGAGGAGTTTTGTCCCTATGGGTTTTATCCCTTTCTCCATTTGTGAGAGATTTCATTTGAATTTTTACATGGGTACCTAACATGGCCTAGTATCCAAGACCCATATTTGAATCATTTGGATAATAATCTACTCCCTAAGTTGCACTTAAGGGGGTGTTGGTGTGGATAAATGTCTTGTACCTAGTTAACTCCTTACTAGGAGACTTAGGGGACTTATTCACATGTTTTTAAGAGATGGTATAGAATTATTTGATAAAATGTAAGAGTTGAAGATTAGCTCAACACCCAAGACCACCTGAAAAAACAATGAAAACTTTCTACAAGAGAGTATGCAAGAATGTGAGCTTGCTTTATATTAAGGCTTATCAAAATTATGATGAGGTATGAAGTATATTACATATGTGTACAATGAACTTCCTTATATATGAAAGGTGAGGAATATGATTGAACATGATTGTGACATGTGTCTTAATCCTATGACATGAGATGACTAAAAACTAACTACCTAGGAATCAACACAAAATCTAGATAAGATAAGTTCTAGAAAAGCCAACAAAAACTTTGAGAAATAATCTTATATCATAAGTAAACTTAACATGTCAATAAGTCACCTACTTACCTAGTGAGATAAATTACTAGGTACAAGACATTATATTCACACCAACACCCCTCTTGAGTGCAACTTAGGGAGAATATTATTATGTAAATGATGCAAGAAATATGCAAAGATGGGTCCCCGCTACAAGGCCATGTTAAGTACCCGTGTACAATTGAAAATGCAATCTCTCACAAATGGAGAAAAGGAGAAAATCCAGTGGGAAAAAATCCTCCCCAAAAGAGAGAAAATAAACAATCAAGTGAGGAAGGATGGAGGACTCCATGATACCCCCCAAGCACACCATTTGTCACACACACACACACACACACACACACACACAAACACATATATATATATATTACAAAATCCCCCCCATAAGAGGGAAAGAGAGAGACTATGTAGCCCCACCCCATAATGTGTGATCACTTGTAAAAATGGTAAGTGCTTGAAGAAAAAACATGACCCAATCTCGAAAAACAACTTGTCTCCCTTTTGGAAGAAACAAAACCAAGTAAAAAAGCATGAATGCTTCCCATTCTAGATAGGAATTAAAATAAAGAAGCATAAATATGTATGATGATGTCTCTGAAATTTGCTCATGTGTCTCCTTGTCCACTGAATATGAAGATCCCACAATCAAATCAGGTACATGCCCAATCAAAGAAGAAGGTGATGATTTGGGAATATGTGGAAACTGATGTTGAATAAGATCCAAAGATAAAGATGGTTTGACAAGAATTGTGAAATGACTATCATCAAAGAGGAGAGATAACCCCTCAAATGTGTCCTCCAAATCTAAAATGTGATACTCCACAAACAAGGATGTAATGTTTGATAAATAAGAATCCCAATGAGGAAGACAATGAGATACTTGTTGCAATGAATCACTTTAAGTTCTTAATGGATCATTAACACAAGATGAATGGTCCTGTTGATCAGGAATGATGGAAGCCTCAATCAATGAATCTGCACAATGAATCACTGATGGTGAAGGTGCAACAACTATCTCTAATGGAGAGGAAGGAGCATCTGAAGAACCGTTGTAATCCTCATCTGAAGATTCAAAGCATTCAAACTCTTTCATAGTATTATGATCATAGGGTATCTTGTCTGAAGAATAAAGAGGCACATGAAATTCTGAAACAGGATCATCTAGGAATAGTGGAGCATCAGGATCTCTGTTTATCTCCCAAATTTTAGTCCAAAGAGTATGAGGACAATCAAGATGATCAATAGCTTTCAAAATGTCATCATCAACATGCATTGGAATAACCTCTAAGACATCATACCTTCTGCAAATCTAGGAATTTTTTTGTATACCTTTAATTGGAGGGGGAACAAAACCATAGAAATGTGGCAACAATTGAAGTGATTGAAGATGGTTTATGATGCAATCTCTCCATTGTTTATAGTTTCCCCTTTCCAACATAATTAGAGAAGGATGAAATAAAAACCCCTTAATGAACTATGATAGATCTCCACAATACAAAGACATTAACCTTCAACAACAATTAGGAACTCCCAAATCTAAATATACAATTGAAAATGAAGCCCCCCATAAACAAAAATTCTCCAGGAGACATGATGTTCAAGTTATGAACCAGAAAGAAAATATGCAGAAGTTTGAATTAATCACAGTTGGGCTTGAATCTAAAAAAAGTAGATGAACCAAATGAAAGAGCTCCTAGATACCTTCCAAATGCAACTTGAATCACCAAAATTAGAGAAACTAGAAAATTTTTGAGCTCAAAGGTCCAAAGGGGAAATTTGACTTCAATTGTGAATAATTTGTACCTACAACAAAATTTGGAAAAAAGACCTGAACCATTGTGAAGTATGTGGAACCATATTTTTGTTGATATCTCAATTGCAAAATTTCTATATTGTGGCAAAAAGATAAAAATTTGAAAAAAGGCCTATTTTAGGCACTTGGGGGCCAAATCAGGTGCAAAAAAAAGCTCTTGTTAGGTAGCTCATGTCACTCATGTGACTGACCTACAAAGAGGGGCGAAAAATAAAAAATGAGGTCATCACCAGCTTGGGTAGCGGGTTTGGGTGAAGCCACTCGAAGTGGTGGCCTAATAGGGCTTAGCCTCCCATACTAAGTGTTAAGCACTTAAACTCAAAATCGCCGATCAAAACAATAAAACCAGGTACAAAACATACACTATTGGCCTTTTTGATAAAAATTTCTTTGAGTTAAGCTAACAAAATGTGGCCATCGACATTTAAACAAACATTAATACAACTTCTACTATTTATAAAAATTGCCAAATAAAATAAAATTTGAACAAGTGGATTTCCTACCCCTTGCAATGTGCACTAACAAGACTTGCAATAATATGACTAGTGGGAAAAAATTAAAGGGCTCTGCTTACTAAAGAAACACCGCTTGGTGTTGAAAATAACCACTGGTGTTGCAAAAAATTAAACTTGCAATAAAGAAATGCTCACAAATTTTAATGTGACATGGGACTAGCGGTTGAAACAATGATTGGCAGTTGAAAGGAACATTTGGTAATGAAGTGTGAAGAAGTCATCAAAGGTTGAAGCGCCCGACAAAATTCAAAGGGTCGACCAAAAAAGGACATTGACAAATGAAAGGAAGCCAAGTGAGTAGAAACAACTTCCTACACTAATCTAAGTAGGGGAGAGTTACAAAAAAAAAATCCTTTTAACACCTTAAATAGTTGTAGTAATGAGAAACACATAGGAATAATAGAGTAGAACAAAAAGTACACAAATTCAACAAACACCAAATATACGTGGGGAAAACCCTTTCAAGTAAAAAACCATGCCCTCCAAAATCACAGTACTATTGTATTACTTCAATTAAGAGTTGCAATATAGCCCCAAGTACAAAGATTTCTTCAACAAGTGTATCATCACAAACACCTATCCTGGAGTAAACTCAGCAACACTTTGTTACCTGCAAAAAATCTATGCATTCTACAATGTAAGGCACTTAATATATAGAGAGATGCAATCTTGAAGAAGAATCTAGAAGGAGAGGGGCGTCCAAATCCACATGGCACAATATCCCATGTCATAGACATGCATTTGGACACATGTACAACAATCCATTACACCCCTTACAAGTCTCATTACATGCAACATTCTTTCTCCAAGCTTGGGTGCGTAGAATATGCTAAAAATAGGCTATGACAAATGCCTTACAACTTTCATAGAATCTTTCAAATCATCTGTCATACTTACAACACTTATAGTTGTAAGAGAATCTATCACAATGACCCAAAATACCCAATTCTCTTACACCTTGTCATAACCCATCTTGGGCCCCAACTTCCTCCATGCATAAAGATGCCTTATGATGTGTCATAGAATCTATCATAGGTCAAAGATTCCAAAGTGGAATGCCTATGTCCACTTGGGATGATTATATGTCATCTAGTCACCTCCAACGAGGATGCCACCCAATTAGTGGGTCCCAAATTATGGCATGACACCATAGGCAATTAAATAAATACAAATAAATATAATAATACATCAATTAATTCAATATTAGGACTCTAAGGTTCAGACACCTTAATCCCAACATTCTCCCACTTGTCGAAGACCTCCTGAGAGTCATGCAAAATCATCTGCTCAAGGCCCATGGAATCAAAACACCATCTAAACTTCACTGTGCTCAGTGGTTTTGTCAGTGCATCTACAACATTCACCAAAGTTTCAACGTTTTCCAAGTTCACCTTTCCATCTTCTACCATATTAAAAAAAAAATGATGCTAAACATCGATGTGCTTTGTTCTGGTGTGGAAGGTAGGATTCTTTGCTAGGAAAATTACACTTTGACTGTCACAACAAAATATAATTTGTCCAACACCAAAACCAATATCAAAACATAGTCTCTTAAGCCAAATAGCTTCCTTACAGGCATGAGTGGCTGCCATGTACTCAACCTCTGTCGTGGACAATGCGACTATAGCCTGTCACTTACTCATCCAACTAATAGCACCACCAAACATCATAAACAAGTAACCACTAGTGGATCTTCTGCTATCAATGTCACCTGCCCAATCTGAATCCACAAATCCAAAAAGACTCATAGAATGTTGAGATCCAATAGGATAACCATGAAAACATAAGGCATATTTGGAAGTACCCCATAAATATCTGAATACTCTCTTAACCACATCCCAATGCACCCATCCAAGAATAGCCATAAAAGGGCTAAGGACTCCCACTGCTTGGGAAATGTATGGTCTCATACACACCATCACATGCATTAGAATACCAACTACACTCACATATGGTACTCTAGTCATGTCCTCCATCTTAGTAGGAAATTTTGGACAATCATTCACAAAAATATTTGTTCCCTACATCATAAGAACAACTAATTGTTTGCAATCTACCATGCTAAATATCTTCAACACTGAGTTCACATACTTGCTTTGGCTTAACCAAAGCTTTATGGTAGCTCTATCTCTCGTGAAATCCATCCCTAGAATGTACCTAGATGCACCTAAGTCTTTCATCTCAAACTGTGCTAACAACTGAAACTTCAAATCTCAATTCATACTTTTACCATTCCCAATAAACAACATATCATCTACGTATAAAACAATAATTAGAATGTGACCATTATCAGATTTATAATACACATAATGGTTAGATTTAGATCTCTAAAATCCCAATGACAACACATAAGTATCAAAATTTTGGGACCACATTCTAGGAGACTATTTCAAACCATAAAGAGACTTCTTTAGTTTGCAAATTAAACTTTCTTTACCTTTCTCAACACGAAATGCTCTAGTTGTGGCATGCAAATCTCTTTCTCCAAATCACCATGAAGAAATGTTGGCTTCACTATATCCATTTATTCCACTTCTAAGTCATATGCTACTGTAAGTGACAACAAAATTTGGATAGATATAAAATTCGCTACAAGAGAGAATATCTCCCCATAATCAATTCCCTCTACCTGTAAAAATTCCTTAGGGACCAACTATGCCTTATACTTCTCAACACTGCCATCAAGACCACACTTTTTCTTGAAAACCCATTTACAACCAACAATTTTACGTCTACCATGCAAAGGCACCAGATCCCAAGTCTTATTTTTCTTTAATGAAACCATCACCTCATCCATGGTTTGCTTCTAAGAATTTGCATCACTCATACCCATATCCTATCTAATAGTCCTAGGATCATCAATGTTCAAAATCAAAGAAAAAAATGCAACTAGAATCCAATAATGAATAACTAAACCTTTCTGGTTGCTGCCTAACTTGTGTAGACTTGCTTAAAGGTTGAGGTTGAGGTTCTTCTTCTTCAAAAATTTCAGAGCTTCTTTAGCTCTCCTCATCATCAGGTCTAATAGGAGTGCGTAGTTCATCTTTCTTCAAAGTAGGTGGAATCTAAACTCACTCATTTTTTTTCTCATCTTTCTCTAGTTGCAACTCAACAATGGAAGGTTTCATCTCTCTAAAAATCACACTTTAACTGTAGAAAACCTTCTGAGCTTCTGAATCCCAAAGCTTGTACCCTTTCACACCGTCACCATAGCCGATAAATATACACTTAATAGCCTTGTTTTTAAACTTTGGCCTTTTCTCAATCAAAACATAAGCATAAGATTTATAACCAAATAGTCTGATATATCTTATTGAAGGATTTTTACTAGACCATGCCTCCATAGATGTCTTTCCAACAAGCACTGAAAAACATTCACAAGACTAATTTTTTTTGAATGAACATAGTCCAAAACCCCATAAGACTTGTGAGAGCTAGAGTAAAAAGAAACACAATGTTGTTTTCCATATACACAATGTTCGAAAAAGTTGAACTCGAGATTACAATCATCAAGACCTTCAACAAGACTTATTTTTTAGGGTTCTAAGACCCTTCACACCGATGTGATCAAGTCATCAGTTCCATAACATTGTCTTCTCTACAAGAAGCTTCATTTCCATGGAATGAGCACCCTTTGGTACCCAAAATGCATGATTATCAGATGTAGCTACAACATACTTCTTCTCTGTACGATATGATGGTGAGGATGAAGAATCCAAATTTATCTTCTTCAGTACATCAAAAGAACTATTACACTATACAATGCATGCATCAAGCTGAAATAGAGTTCCAATACAAACTCCCTTAGCTAACACCATAACTCCTCTAGTCATCTTGCTTCCTCCACTAGAGAAAACAACTTGCACTTCTGAATCATTCAGTTTACTTATAGAAATTAGGTTTCGTACCAAACCTAGTATATGCAAGATACCATCAATCCCGTTCACTCGTCCATCAGGAAATATAATTTTGACTCTTCCACAACCAACAATCTTTAGGTGAGACTCATCACCTAGGTACACCTCTCTACCATTGTACTCTTCCTACTCCGAGAACCAACGTCTATGAGAAGTCATGTGAAAATATGCACCTAAATATATCAACCATACATCATCTAATGCATGGGCTACCAAGGATGCAATAAATTATCCTCATTTATCTTGAGATGATTTTTTAGATTCAGAATAAGAGAAAGATTTGTTTTCTTCTTCTCCTCCTTGCAATCTTTTCGAATGTGACTGACTTTGCCACAATTCTAACATTTTTCCTTGGACTTCTTACCAGGAGACTTAAATCTCCTTGGAGACTTTGACTTAGATTTCTTATTTCTTTTCTTTTTGCATCTCTCTTTTTTTCTACCATGAGCATCAAGGGCCTCCTTGGCCATCTCAAAAGACTTCCTTCACATCTCTTCATATAATAATGAGGCAACCACCTCATCCATCTTCAAGGTGGAAGTAGTGCTTCCAATAGCCATCACTAGGTGATCCCAATAGTTTGGAAACAAACACAAAAGGAGCATGTAACGGTCTTGTTCATCAGTCTTGTCTCCAATGGAACCCAGTTGAGCAACCAACATATTAAAAGAGTTCAAATGATCTGCCACAGATCCTCCATCTTCCATCTTCAGATACTACATCTTCTTTCTTAGGAAAATCTTGTTTACCAAGGATTTAGCTTGATAGACATCACTGAGATTCTTCCATAGAGAAGAAAAAGTCTTCTCTTTATGGACATTTAGGAGGATAGAATCAACCAAACAGATTCTACTAAAACCCTTGGCTTTCCAATCCATGAGATCCCAATCTTCTTGTTTCATGCTAGATGACATAGTTCCAAAAACAACAAGCCATAGATCATGATCTATGAGCATGTCTTCCATTTTGAGCTTCCAAAGTTTAAAATTATTGTTGTTAAACTTCTCCATCTCAATCCTCCAAGATGTGTCTGCCATCTCTTTCCTACAACAAGGTCATGAAATACACTTTTGCAAAACTCCCACTAAAACAAAGATCAACTCAAAAAACCCTTCTAACTCAAAAAAGGAATCAAGGCTAGCCAAGCTCTAATACCAACTGAAAGGAAGTTTAGTGAGCAGAAACAACTTCCTACACTAATTTAAGTAGGGGAGAGTTACAATTTTTTTTTCTTTTAACATCTTAAATAGTTACAGTAATGAGAAACACATAGAAATAATGGAATAGAACAACAAGTATACAAATACAACAAACACCAGATATACGTGGGGAAAACCCTTCCAGGTAAAAAACCCCACCCTCCAAAAGAATATTACTACTGTATTACTTCAACTAAGAGTTATAATACAACCCCAAGTACAAAGATTTCTTCAACAAGTGTTTCATCACAAACACCTATCTTGGAGTAAACTCGACAGCACTTTGTTACTTGCAAACAATCTATGAATTCTATGATGCAAGGCACTTAATATATAGAGAGATGCAAGCTTGAAGAAGCATCTAGAAGGAGAGGGGAATCAAAATCCACATGGCATAATATACAACACCATAGACAACATTTGGACACATGTACAACATTCCCTTACACCCCTTACAAGTGTCATAACCCATCTTTCATAAATGACTTGAAATACTTGATTCTCTTACACCTTGTCATAACCCATCTTGGGTGCCAACTTCCTCCATGTATAAACATGCCTTAGGACGTGTCATATAATTTTTTATAGGTCAAAGATTCCAAAGTGGGATGCCTATGTCCACTTAGTATGATTATGTGTCATCCAGTCACCTCTAATGGGGATGCCACCTAGTCGATGGGTACCAAATTATGACATGACACCATAGGTGATTAAATAAATATTAGGACTCTAAGGTTGAGACACCTTAATCCCAATAGAAAATAAATTCACTAGTCAATGAGTAGGAGAGGTCAAACAAAGCTGACAAGGGGCCTACAAAAGGCCGATAAAAACACTGCACACACGTGGTACGTTGACTGATAGTTGATAACTAGTAGATTGATGTGAAGTCGACGTAAATATGGTGGGAGAAACAACATGGTCCTATGAATATTTGAGGAGGACAGAGAAGTAGAAGCATGGGTCGACAAAACCTTGGTCAAAAAATTTGCAATAAAGGCCTATACAAAGGCCAATAAAAAAGGTACCTACAAAAGCCGACAAGAATGGAGGTTGGTAGAGATTAATGCCGACAAAATTCTTGACAAGTCTGCACATGGCCTATAGAGAATAAGTATCGTATAAATCTAACCACAAATATTTGATAAACCCCAAAACAATAGAATAAGCCCACAAATTTGTATAAACACCTATTTTTTAATCGGCCCAAAGAATAATATTTAGCCCGAATACAACTTTTTGAAAAAACCTAATAGATTATAAAAAATGTAGAGCATATAAAATTAATAGAATTTTTTTATTCTACAAAATTGCACCATACCCAGAGGGAAGCATATGACCTTCCCAAGTAAATTTTCTTTGCCTCGTGAATAGTTGACATCGAATATAGGTGTTTTTTATATCGATCTTTGTCTCTCAAGCCCTCTGAAGATGATGCCAAGGTTTGATTGGGGTAAAAATGCACCAGAAGCTCTGCAACCTCCAAATCTTACACAACTTCAAACCCTCATAACTTTGGAAAAAATGCCAAATTTAGGCAAAACAAAAGTCGATCTTGACTTTCTTAACTCCCTTGAACTTGAATTTGAGCTCAAATTTCCTCCAACACGAGCCAAATGTGACTTGCCATGGAAACCCACATATAGAGACAACCTCAAATCTGGTATTTTTTCAAGGTTTTTTTGATTCCCAAGTTCACCATATGGTGCAAGAGAAGAGCATACTCAAATTTACTAAAAATAACCTAGATCTTTCACTAGCAATAGCTCAACCCTCAGATTTGAGAAGGGTTTTGCAAGGCTTGGATCTGATACCATGTAAGATATGGTATAAAATGCTCTGATACCATGTAAGAGTTGAAGATTAACTCAACATCCAAGACCATTTGCAAAAACAATGAAAACCTTCTAAAAGAGAGTATGCAAGAAAATGAGCTTGCTTGATATTAAGATCTATCAAAATGATGATGAGGTATGAATTATATTATATATGTGTACAATGACCTTCCTTATATAGGAAAGGCGAGGAATAAGATTGAACATAATTTTAACATGTGTCTTAATCCTATGACATGAGATGACTAACAGACTAACAAACTAACAAACTAAAAATCTAACTACCTAGGAATCAACACAAAAGGTAGATAAATAAATTCTAGAAAAGCCAACTAAGAATTCTAGGAAAAAATATTATATCCTAAGTAATCTTAACATGTGAATAAGTCTCCTAATTACCTAGCGAGATAAATTACTAGGTACAAGAGTTTAAATTACCTAGTGAGATAAATTACTAGGTACAAGACTTTAAATTACCTAGTACTTGAGACTCATCTTTGCATCATGTGCATAATTATCTACTCCCTAAGTTCCACTTAAGGGGGGTTTTGGTGTGAATAAATGTCTTTTACCTTGTTAATTACTTACTAGGAGACTTAGGGGACTTATTCACATGTTATGTTTACTTAGGTCTTAGGAATCTTTTTAAAAGACTTAGTTGTCATGCCTAGATTTTATTTTTTCTCAGGTAGTTATGATGAGTTGTCTCATATCATAAGATTGAGACATTTGTCATAATATTATGACATATTATGTCTCACCTTGACTATATAACCAAGGGTATCTCATACATTGCATATTAAATTCTATTCGCATAATTGATAGGAATGCAATTTATTCTTGTCATATTGATATTCTCTCTTTGTGCTTTCTATTTGGCCTCTAGATCTTGGTAGGCTATCCCCATAGCCAACTCTAACATATGGGCCCACCAAGAAAAAAGAGAAGAGGTAAATTTGTAACATCCTACATAAATTCATAATTGGTAGTGATTTCAACACCATTTTAGACCAACTTAGAGAAAAGTGTGGGGGTGTGGGCAGAATCACACAAACTCATAGGGATTTTGTTGACTTTGTTAACAACGACAAAATGTTGGGCATTGTCATAAAAAATGGATTGTATACATGAACCAATTGAAGGAATGGTTTCACCAATATAGTGGAGAGGCTTGATTGCTTCATGATGTCTACGATGTGGCTCCAATGAGTACTCATCCCAATATTTATAATCTGATCGTATACCAATATAAGATCACTTCCCTATGGAGCTAACCATCATGGAGGAACAACAACCACCTCAATGTCAATTTTGATTTTAAAATATGTGGCTTCCATGCATTGGTTTCGTTGGCATAAATATGAAGCTGGTGGATAGAGCACATCCCTCATAACAACACAAATATGTACATATTCCATAAGACGCTATAGTTTCTAAAAGGAAAGCTTAAGATTTAGAAAAAAAAAGAGAGGTATTAAAAAATGTCTTTCAATAAAAATCATGTATCAAAGTCAAATCAAAAGATCTAAGCGAGGTGATCATTGGAAATTGAATGACACAATTGAGTTTCACAAAGAAAAAAATTGTTAGTAGATTACATAGAGGTTTTTGCCCAGGAGGAATTTTATTGGTGCTCAAAATCCTAGAAGACTTGGCTTACTAAAGGAGACCTGAATAAAAAAAATTTATAACACCTCCAAAGTATGGAGTGTTCAGAATAGGATCAAACATATCATGGTTGCAGATGGTAGTAAGATAACATACCCAACAACAATACATGAGGCTGGTAATTTTTATTTTTAATCACTTCATGGTAGGGAAAACTATGCATAGACTCTTCTAAACTCTTTCATGGACAAAATATCGTGTGTGGTGACTAATACTGATGATGCTTACCTAGTCTCACCAGTATCCTTTGATGAAGTAAAACATGCCACCTTCTAGCTTCATCTAGACAAAGCTCCTGGTCTAGATGGATTCAACACTTTATTCTTCCAATTTTGTAGGACTTCATAGGCAAGAATATATGGGAACTCGAGGAAGAATCACAAAAAAAGTAAAAAATGCTCAGATACTTCAAAGGCACCAACATTGTTCTCATACCAAAGAAAATGGATTGTACCTCCTTCACAAACTACAAGCCCATATCCATGTGCAATGCCATCTACAAGATAGTCTCTAAACTCATGGGTAACAAATTAAAAATGATCCTCCCCAAGATCATCTCAAAAGAACAAATAAGCTTCATTTTCAGAAGGAACATTGTTGATGGCATCATAATACACCTTGAAGTGGTTCACTCGATTAAGAAACATGACCTCAAATCAATGACATTGAAATTAGATATAAGCAAGGCCTATGATAGAGTTAGGTGGAGATTTTTTATCAAAACAATGGAAAAATATGATTTCAAAAAGGAGTGCCTCAATTGGGTTTTTGAATGCATATCTACCCTGAGATACTTTGTGATTATTATCAAGGCCCCATGCAACTCCTTTAATGGAGAAAGATGGGTGAGACAAGGTGATACCCTATCCCCCTTCCTCTTTGTGATAAGGGTTGATGCTCTCAATCAAAGAAAATAATCAACCATAGTGCAAGGTCGTTGGTTGGGTATTGATTGGGTATCAAGCTTGCTCATGACTTCCCAACTATTACCCACCAACTCTTCGCTAATGATACCTTCCTCTATGGTTACCCAATGACCAACGAAGCTGAAATCGTTAAAGAAACCCTTTCAAAGTACAATGAAGCTTCTTGTCCAAGTATATAAACAAGGAAAATTTTCTTCAACACCAATAGGGCAATGCAACGAAGAATCACCACTAATAAGGAATTCATGATTGATCACCTTCCCTCCACTTACCTAGGTATGCTGCTATTTGGGGGGGAAATAAAATTGGGCCTTTGGGGAGACACAATTTCCAAATGAAAAAAGAAAACGAAAACATGGAAGGGCCACCAGTTGTCCTTGGCTGGTAGGATCACTATGCTCAAGGTGGTGATTGCTACCATCCCCATCTACATGCTTTCATTCATCCAGTTACTAAATAAGGCCGCTAGAGAATTATTGAGCATCAAAAAAAGTTCCTATAGGATGGTTCCAATGACAAGCGAAGGGTACCACTCATTGCATGGGATACTGTTAAGAAGCGCAAAGAGGCTAGTGGTTCGAACATACACAACTTACAACTACAAAACCATAGACTGTGAGAAAAGCTATCATGGAGGATCTTTCAAAATCATGACAACCAATGGTGCAAGTTTCTATGGACGAAGTACCGAGATAATGAGGATCCCAAGAGAATCCTTACCACTGCAAATCCTCTTGTTGGGTTGCAAATATGGAACCTTATTATCAAATTTAAATGAACAATAACTAACCATCTCACATGGAGAATCAAGAATGGTTGTGAGGCATCCTTTTGGAATGGCTCTTGGAATGGGTATCCATTGCTTTCCAACCTCTCAGGAATGGAGAATGTGATACAACTTACCATGAAGTCTTATGATGATAAGCTGCAAGATTTCATGATTATCAGTGGCTCGGGTGAAAGTAAGGAATTCAAATGGAAGGGTTTTAAAATTTTGTATGGCCATTCTAGAGAAGTGCTTCTGAATGAATTGGAAAATTGATGCATCCTACTCTCAAACTGGAATAACGAGGTCCTTTGGTGTGCGGTGAAATCAAGAAAATAATCTACCAAAATCGATTATAAAGTGTTGTGTTGGGAGATAAATGATGAATCATGTACCTCATATCTCTACTGGTGTGCTGACGTGCTACCCAAAGTTGGTACCTTCACATGGACGATCCTAGATAAATGTATTCTAACTGGAGATAGATTACAAAAACTTAGAAGTAATGGTCCACATTGGTGTATACTTTGCAAAGAAAAGGAAGATATTTTTGACCATCTCTTTGTGTAGTGTGGTTTTTCCCAAGCATGCTAGTCATTTTTCTGCAACAAACTTGGCTAGCACGAACCCTTACCAAACAAAATTGATTCGGTCTTTGTGGCCTTGCCAAGATGAAACAAAGAATTGGTATGGGTTGGCCTATGGTTGGAGATGGAAGGTATGATAATCTGGTGGTTATGGAAAGAAAGAAACGTGAGAATCTTCAAAGACAAGGTATCTCCCCTCAAGTGCATTCTGAATAAAACTAAATTCGAGATCAATGAACACCAAAACACGAAGGCCAAATCTAGGAGGCACAAGTTTTATTATTCATGGGATCACCAATTTTAGAATGAATGGCCTCATTTAACCATGACAAGTGATAATTGGACCAAGAGAAAAATTGATAAATGCATGGTTAAGTGGTTACTACCACCAAGTAGTAGGTTGAACATGAAATTCGATAATGCCTTGAGGGGTAATCTTGGGGCCTCCAAAGTTGGGTATATAATAAGGGACAAACAAGGCAATCTTGTCAAGGTTTCTTTGGTGAAACTCCCAATTGGGACAAACAATGATTCAAATCTTTTTTCCCTCTACAAGGGAACACATATATGCAAAGAAAAGAATTAACATCACATCAAAATTGAGGGGGATTTGACCATTGTGTTTAGAGAAATCATAACAAGGAAGGTATCAAGATAGAAGTCCTTAATGTGGATTGAAAATATACACACCTTGCTAGGGGAAATCAAAGGATACACAACTAAGCATGTGTATTGGAAAGCCAATGTTACAACTAACTATCTATCCAATCATGGTATAGACCAAAAATAAAGCATCATCCAATCAAGTGAATATGTTAGCTGGAGTTACCTTCATAAGCATTTTGAGATAGATCAAATAGAGGCACAAAATCTGGAAAAGATAACTCAATAATGGCCCATTGGATTTTGCTCACATGAAAGTATTAAGCATAGTGCCCTATCATAGAACGTAAAGCTAAGTCACATCACTCATTTTTTCGAGTGGTGTCAAGGATCGAATTGGGACTAATTAACCTGGTATGGTCTCCGAATGACAATTTTACATTGGGATTTCTTGAATACCACATATTATCTCATCAAAGACTATAAGGTCATTCCGAGATACACAACACACTGGATGTCCATTATAAGCGGCAACATGGGCATGAAGGTGCAAGGATGGATACCATTATTATTTTTAGTTGCAAGTGCTAGTGCACTAATGAAGATGTTTTGGCTCAACTTGGCTGGATCTTTAAAATCCACAACTCATCTTTAGAGCAACCAATAAGGACGGTAATTGGGATAGGGAAGATCCACTCTATGCATATCCACGATGAAATCCTACTTGACATGTTCTTGCTGAACATGGTTAAGACCAATGATAGGAAGATGATTGGTTAGTTGAATGGCCAACAATTTTTTAAGGGATGATTTGGATAAAGAAGTGATCAATTCCATCTCTTCCTTCAACAAAACACCAAAAAATGGCTTGATCTTTGATTCTATAAACTATAAGCGAGTGAAGGGATGCAAGAAATTGGTTGAAGTTGTGGAATTATTTTGTACTTGGTTTTACAAGAAGAACCTTCAGCCTTTCCTAGAATTTATCATTGCATAACAAGGTGTATTGAAACCAATGGAGATAGATAGGATGACTGAGTTGGTTACTGGGTTGATAGCTATCTAGAATTTCAAGCCAGAAGAGTGGCTAAACATTTTTAATGATCATGTTTTTAAAGTAATAGAAAGTGAGCTACCCCCATGCTAGCAGTTTGCTAAAGAAAAAAGAACAATCACCATGTTTGAAATCAACATATTGATCTAACTTACCTTTAACAAAGCCAACTCCAAAAATATATGAAACAAACTTTTAACACTAGGGAAACATTCATATCATATAAAAGAAATCAACTTGTAAACCAAATATTTCTTTCCCTTCACCTCAAAGTGCACTCTCAATGAGTCATGTATATCTCCTCTTCCAAATCCTCATGCAAAAAAAATATCTTCACATCTAACCATTCAAACGAAGTATAGTCAAACATAATAGTAGCAATAAATATAATAAAAATCTGATAGATGAAAAATTTGTAATAGAAGAAAATATCTCACTAAAATCAATTCCCTCAACCTAGGAATTATCTCTTAGCCACTAAGCATTATTTTTACTTCTCAAACTTGGCATCTACATTGACTTCTTCATGGTTCTAAACCCATCCACATTAAAAGACAAAGTGAAAATAAGAATGCATATGAAAAATGGGTGGTCTATACCTATATCAAGTTAAATTTTCTATCAAGTGGACCTCCTAAAGTGTGGGGTATGAGATTATTCCTCCTTTGAATCACTTTGAGTCACTCTCTAAACAACCTCCTCATTAGATACATGTTGAACAATGTAGGCTCATCAATCTTTCTATAATTAAAAAATGTTGAGTGGCTCAACCTATTCCAACAATATATCTCTAATAACCATGACATCTCTAACCTCAACCTAGTCTATTTAGCAACAACATATAAACATCCAATCATGTTATGACAACCAAATTCCAACTACAACACAACAATGTCTAGGACCTCTAAAAGGAAAAATGATCATTATACTCAACACTAGAAGACTAATCCCAAACCATAATGAATGCACTCATCGCATAATCAATAAAAACTATAGAAACTTCCTTATGGAATAAGTAGCAAGGGATATAAGAAAAGTAAATTTAAAAGTAGTCATGTGAAAGGATGTTCCAAAATCAATCAACCCTGCATCCTCATGTACATAAGTATCAAGGGATACAAGAAAAGTGTTAGTAAAAAGATGTCCTAACCTTTGATAATTCCTAGTTTGTTTAATTATTTGTCTCATTAATTAATTATGTGCAATTAATGATGTCACTATGTGAGAGTTGAATAAGAGAGGTGTTAGACTTGAATGGAAAGTGATATGGTTGGCATGTGGGCTCCATATGTTGAAGATACTCAAGATAAAGTTCATAATAGAAAGTTGCTATCAGAGGTGTGAGTTTTTCATGTGCATGTGTTTTGCATTTTGTAAACCTTATAAATACAAGTATTAGGATTGGAGTTGTAAAATGAGATTATTTTACAAGTATCGTTATCTAGTTGGATTTATTCCATAATTGTAATAACACTTGTGACTCCTAAAAGATCTTGGCTCAGACATTGTATTATAACTAATTTGTTTACAATGAATATATTAGGCCGTATTTTTGGAGTATGAAGTTTTTCTCCAAAAAGGGTTTTCCTTGTGTAGATATGGTGTTATCTTGTGTTGTCTATTTTGCATGTATATATAGTGATTATTTTATTACTCTATCCTCTATAATTTGTGCATCTCTATATTGTAACTATTACAGTTTGGAAGACAAATTACAATCTCTCCTCTTTAGAATAGTGTAGGAAGTATTTTTTGTTGGAATCTAGGAACACTGAGAGGGGGGGGGGGAGTTTGAATCAGTTTTTTGCAAATCTTCTACTTTATTATTATGATATTTAAACCATTTAAAAATTTGAACTGAAGGAAAAATGCAAACACACAAAGAAGTCATCCACAACACCATAACACAAGGATTTTTACATGGAAACCCTGTTAGGGGAAAAACCACGGTGGAGGTCAATCCACAATTTGAGTACTCAAATATAAGTTTTACAAAATGGGAATGCACTTGCATTCAGACACACTGCTTAGAGCTCATTGCTCAAAGTAGGAAGGCTCACTTCCTTACAAAATATTTAGATTAAATCCATCCGAAGGGTTGAACTGAAGGAATAGAATCTACTAATGCCAGATTATAGTTCCGATTAGGCTCAACAATCAATCTTCTATTCTTCTAGCTGATTTTGCACTTCTGCTTTGCTTTGCTCTGATTCGCAACATAAATACTTTATGCACAAGTGAAACTGTGCATTATCACTCTTCTGCTCTGGTCGGATTCACAACTCACAATGACACACCTTATTCATATCTCAAAATGATATAAAAAATCTATCTTATATATCCACATCAAAGGATAATATCATCTTCATGTCGACTTTAGCAAAACATATAATATTTTCCAACAGTCGGCTAAATCCTCAAATGATTCTTAAAGTGTACCATCCACAATCGACCATAGCATAGTGAGGACCCAAATAAACATGTTTGAACACAAAAACATTTGAACAATTACTCTTTAAACATCTGCAACGGCTATATCCACCAAGTCGACCTTTTAGCACTGATAAACAAAAAATTAATACATCGGATCTCCAAAATCGTACACCGATTGATGCGCCAACACAAAATTCGAGAATAAGGTTTTTTAGATATCCAACGACCTTCCCTGAGATGCTCAACACAAACTGATAAACTAATAATACATATTGATCGATAGACTCAACTTTAATCGGATACCCTATTCTTCACTTTGACTCTCAGTATGAATAGATACAAAAGAGCATACTGGATCAATGACTTACGTTGCCATTAAAGACAACACTAGAAGCCATATGCCAACAATCTCCCCCTTTGGCATTGTTGGCAACAATTAGTGAAAAATGAATAAGTGTCAAAACCAATATAAGTACGCTGCCAAACTCCAAAAATCCAAAACATAGCCCCCCCTAAAATTGATAAGGCATTTTTCACTGCTCTCTCTCCCCCTTTCAAATATTACCAAAAACTTGTTGATTCAGAACTGATTCAAAATTTGAAAAAGAACAACTGTTACTTGAGTCAGAAGACTATCTTGTGTTTTTCTTTCATCTCCAGAAGAAACTTCTTCCAAGCTTCTACTGCAATCCCAATGATTATGATTATGTTGTTATTTTCAGATGTCCTCTTGATAATCTTGACGAGGGATTCCAAAATAGTGATGGTTTCTTCTAGTTTTTCTCTTTTCTTCAGAATCTCAATTAACTGCTCCAGTCTACATTCGGTTAAGTCCTTTACTTTCCAAAAAGTGTCCACAAGCTTGTTTCTGGTGAATTGAAATTTTGTATGCTCAAACTATAACTCTTGAATCCTTTTCTTGATTGCACCATCCTAATCCTGAAACATATCAAAACTTTGTACAATCCTATTTAACTCTGTTTCAATTTGCTCCAAATTTTCTTTGTATTTCCCAACTACACGAGGCCAACAAATGCAATAGTTGTAGATATTGTTTGTTGTATTTATGCATTGCCTTAGCTCATTCATTTTCCTTTTAAACTTGGTAAGTGATAGCCTGAACTACTCCTTCAAGTGTAGAATTATTTCTTCTTCTTTCTTGTCTTGAGACTCAGAGTCCATGATTTCCTTGATACATTCAATCATTTCTTCAGGTAGCGAATTCTGAGAATTCTCCAATTTGATCTGGTTGTGCACAATATAAGTACGTAGTACACTTAAAATCATATCTTTTTCATATGAAGGTCTAATAGACCTTAATTTAGCAATTTTTTGCATTCTATCTTCCTCATGAATAATTTGCAATATCTTTGCCTTGTGTAAATCACCTTCTTCTTCACTTCCTTATGTTTTTTCTTGATTTGGTTCAGCTGATTCCAATTCTTCCCTTAAGGTGTCCTTAGTTTCCTTATTCGATTCCTCATCTGGAATATCTACAACCACTTGTTCTTTTCCTTTGCCTTCAACTCTTGGAGTCTTGCATACCAGAGGAGTACAAACAACAATTTATTTTTCTCCTCTCTTCTTCGTTTCCATCTCATCGGAGGAGGAACCAACTTCAAGTGCCCTTACCGGAAGGGAAATACAAACTAATCCAAACTTTTCTAGCAGACCTCTAAAGAAACTTGCATATTCTTGATCATAGTTTGCCAAATTGTTTGAGTGTTCATAAATCTGCTTGCAAACTGGTTCATTCTCTTTCCATAGAACATTTATGTTCAATGGCAAGCAATTCAGAAAATACATCACAAGACATGTAATCAAAGTGCCAAACCTGAAAGGGTAACCTGTCTCCTTTGTTAATTGCACGTTCTCCATTAGTTGATCCTTTATCAGTACACACAGGTCAAAGTCCTGATCTTCCATTATCATTTTGTGAGAGATGTAAAATACACCAACTGAGGTTGCTCCTTCTCTATTTTTGAAAAATATTTTATAGGATACTCCATGTGCAATGTATCTTGTTACAAAATTTCTGATTGTCGAAATTATCAATTCCCTTTGGTCTCTAGTTACTCCGGTTAGGGTTTCAACTTCCTTGTTTTGAATCGACTTATTTCTCGATATATCCCCAACTTTGCATAATCTAGTTAGGACTCCAATTACCTATTTCCAAATATGATAGGGTTTTTCTAGAATTAGAGTGCCATCTTTCAATCTTCTCAAGATAAACGTAACAATTTCTACGTTTTCGAAATAGGGGAATTTACTCGAAATGCCCAGAATTTTGTGTTTCTCATCTTCCAGCCATTTTAATTCATCGGGCGATAAAAAGTTTCTTACAACTCTAATCTTCTCACTGCTAAACTCATCTAAATTCACAATTCCTTTGATTTGTTCCATTTTGCGTACCGAACAAGTTCTTCTACCAAGCACCAAATTAAATGGAAATTCCAAAAATGACTGAAATACCTGAAGGATTTAATGATTCACCTCTGCATTATCTTCACTCCTTCAAAATTATGTTGTAGAGCGCTCTCCTTCTTTTCTTCAATGCAAAGTGACAAAGGAGGGTTTTAACATGTCCTTTATCTAACTTTTAGTTGTAATAAATGATTTTTCCCTAATACCCTTTTTTCTTAGACACCAAGAGAAAAATTATTTTGCGGACCTTTATCTTCTCAAATTTTTGTACAAGTGATCTCCAATGTAGCTGTAAACTATTAGCACAACCATTGACAATCTCTTGCATTCTGGTGCCAACTACCGTTAGGGGGACAAAGGATTTTCTTGAAAAACTCCCCCTAGGCCAATGGTTTGAGACCAATTTCCGAAGGAATTACCGGAAGCAGGTTTTGGTATAGAACCATTTCCAGCATCAAGCTCGTTCTTCCTTACCAATGTTTTCTTCATCTGATCTCTTATTTCATTCACAATCACTTTCCGTTTTCCTTTATCATCTTTTTGTGCATTTCTACCTTTGTGTACCAGACCTCTTCTATCTATATTTTTATTTCTGCAGAATCTTGCAATGTGAGAATATCTATTGCAATTGTAGCACACAATATTTCCTTGTCCAGACCAATCATTCCATTGATTTCTTTTTGATTTGCATTGGTTAGCAATATGCCCAAATCTTCCATAGGTACAACATTCAACATTCCTTCTACTGATAGAGTTGTTTTACATATTTCTACATTTAGTTGACTTATGACCAAACTTGTTGCAATTGAAACACTGACAAGAGAATGATGGATCACTCGATTTCATTCTATTTCTACATTGAGCAGCCATATGACCAAATTTATTACAAACAAAACAGTATCCATTCAACTTTTGAGCATTAGGTTGTCTTACCGGATACCTTCCACCTTTGTTCATCTGATTTCCTTGCCTGAAATTTCTTTGTCCAGATCCAAAACTTTCTCCTTTCTCATATCCAAGACCTCGCTTGTCTTTAGCATTCTTTTGTCATTGAGTCAAATCATCAAGCTTAATTGAGCTAATCTTAAACTTCTCCTTGTATTCATTTGCAGTGACAAGTTCATCCCTGAGAATAATAATTTGTTTTCCAAGTTCTTCTTCATTGTTTATGGATTGTTGCAGTTCATTTTCTAACTGAATGAATTCTCCATTAATTCTTCTGCATTCATCAGATCTTTCTTTTAAGGATTGAGCAAGATTCTCTTCATTCTTCTTTCTTTCTTCAATTTCCTTCGCTTCATCACCATAGATTCCATTTCATGCTTTAGGGTAGCATTGTCTCTGGCAAGCTTTTCACATTCTTGAGTTATTTCCTTCAAGGTTTGATTCAGGTGAGCATCATCCATGTTTTTTCTCTCTTTTTGCTTAATTTAATCACAAAGATCCTTCCTCTTTTCCCTAGATTTAACAATCTGATCCTTCAATGTCTGAATGAATTTTTGAGTATCCCTAAGATTTGCTTTCAATTCCCAAACTTCTGCTTTAAACTGATTAAGATCATCAAGCGCCACCAAAAGTTGTTGTTGAAGACTACCAGTGTCTATTACATTCCAAGATCCACCTCAAGTTGCCAAACTCCTTCCAAGGAATTAGGCTCTAATACCAATTGTTGGAATTTGGGAACATTGAGAGGGGGCGTGAATCAGTGTTTTGCAAATCTTCTACTTTATTATTCTGATATTTGAACCATTTACAACTTTGAGCTGAAGGAAAAATGCAAAAAAACAAAGAACCCATCCACAACACCATAACACAAGAATTTTTACGTGGAAACCCTATTAGGGGAAAAACCACGGTGGAGGTCAATCCACAATTTGAGTACTCAAATATAAGTTTTACAAAATGGGAATGCACTTGCATTCAGGCACACTACCTAGAGCTCACCACTCAAAGTAGGAAGGCTCACTGCCTTACAAAATATTCAGATTAAATCCATCTGAAGGGTTGAACTGAAGGAATAGCATCTACTAATGCCATATTACAGTTCCAATTAGGCTCAACAATCAATCTTCTGTCCTTCTGACTGATTTTGTGCTTTTGCTCTGCTCTGCTCTAATTCACAACACAAATCCTTTATGCACAAGTGAAACTGTCAATTATCAGTCTTCTTCTCTTCTTGGATTCGCAACTCACATCGACACACCTTATTCGTATCTCAAAATGATATAAACAATTGATCTTATATATTCTTCATGTTGGCTTTAGCAAAACATATAATATTTTCCAACCATCGGCTAAATCCTCAAATGATTCTTAATGCGTACCATCCACAGTCAGCCATAGCATAGTGAGGACCTAAATAAACATGTTCGAACAAAAAAAATTTGAGCAATTACTCTTTAAACATCTGTAATGACTATATCCACCAAGTCGGCCTTCTAGCACTAATAAACAAAAAATTAATGCACTGGATCTCCAAACTCGTACACTGATTGATGCGCCAACAAAAAACTTGACAATAAGGTTTTCTAGATACCCAACGACCTTCCCTAAGATGCACAACACAAATTGATAAACTGATAATGCATATTGATCGATAGACTCAGCTTTAATCAGATACCCTGCTCTTCACTTTGACTCCCGGTATGAATACATACAAAAGTGCGTATCGGATCAATGACTTAGGTTGCCATCAATGACAACACTAGAAGCCATATGCCAACAATCTCCCCCTTTGGCATTGATGGCAACACTTAGATAAAAATGACTAAGTGTCAAAACCAATATAAGTACTCTACCAAACTTCAAAACTCCAATACATAGCCCCCCCTGAAATTGATAAGGCATTTTTCACTGCTCTCTCTCCCCCTTTGACATCAATGAAAATCATGTATTCAATCTCCCTCTTTGAAATATGACCAAAAACTGATTCAAAATTTGAAAAAGAACAACTATTACTTAAGTCAGAAGATTATCTTGTGTTTTTCTTTCATCTCCGGAAGAAACTTCTTCCAAGCTTCTATTGCAATCCCAATGATTATCACCATGTTGTTATTTTCAAATGTCCTGTTGATAATCTTGACAAGGGATTCCAGAATAGTGATGGTTTCTTCTAGTTTTTCTCTTTTCCTCATAATCTCAATTAGTTGCTCTAGTCTACATTCGGTTAAGTCGTTTACTTTCCAAAATTGTCCACAAGCTTGTTTTTGGTGAATTGAACTTTTGTATGCTCAAACTGTAACTCTTGAATCCTTTTCTTAATTGCACCATCCTAATCCTTAAACATATCAAAAATTTGTCCAATCTTATTTAACATTGTTTCAATTTGCTCCAAATTTTCTTTGTATTTCCCAACAACATGAGGCCAATGAATGAAATAGTTGTAGATGTTGTTTGTTGTACTTATGCATTGCCTCAACTCATTCATTCTCCATTTCAACTTGGTAAGTGATAGCCTGAACTGGTCCTTCAAGTGTAGAATTTTTTCTTCTTCTTTCTTGTCTTGAGACTCAGAGTCCATGATTTCCTTGATACATTCAATCATTTCTTCAAGTAGCGAATTCTAAAAATTCTCCAATTTGATCTGGTTGTGGACAATATGAGCACTTAGTACACTTAAAATCATATCCTACTCATATGAAGGTCTGATAGACCATAATTTAGCAATTTTCTACATTTTATCTTCCTCATGAATAAGTTGCAATATCTTTGCCTTGGATAAATCACCTTCTTCTTCACTTCCTTCTATTTTTTCTTGATCTGGAACAACTGATTTGAATTCTTCCCTTAGGGTGTCCTTAGTTTCCTTATCAGATTCCTCATCTGGTATATCTACAACCACTTGTTCTTTTCCTTTGCCTTCAACTCTTTGAGTGTTGCATACCAAAGGAGTACATACAACAATTTATTTTTCTCCTCTCTTCTTTGTTTCCATCTCACCAGAGGAGGAACCAACTTCATGTGCCCTTACGAGAAGGGAAACGCAAATTGATCCAAAATTTTCTTGCAAACCTCTAAAGAAACTTGCATATTCTTGATCATAGTTTGCCAAATTGTTAGAGTGTTCATAAATTTGCTTGCAAATTGGTTCATTCTCTTTGCATAGAACATTTATGTTCAATGACAAGAAATTCAGAAAATATATCACAAGACATGTAATCAAAGTGCCAAACTTGAAAGGGTAACCTATCTCCTTTGTTAATTGCACGTTCTTCATTAGTTGATCCTTTATTGGTTTGCACAAGTCAAAGTCTTGATCTACCATTATCATTTTGTGAGAGATGAAAACTACACCAACCAAGATTGCTCCTTCTTTGTTTTTGAAAAAGATTTTATAGGATGCTCCATGCACAATGTATCTTATTATAGAATCTCTGATTGTCGAAAATATCAATTCCCTTTGGTCTCCAGTTACTCCGGTTAGGGTTTCGACTTCCTTGTTTCGAATCGACTTCTTTCTTGGTATATCCCCAATTTTACATAATCTAGTTAGGACTCCAATTACCTCTTTCAAAATATGATAGGGTTTGTCTAGAATTAGAGTTTCATATTTCAATCTTCTCAAGATAAACTTAACAATTTCTATGTTTTCAAAATAGGGGAATTTACTCGAAATGCCTAGACTTTTGTGTTTCGCATCTTCTAGCCATTTTAATTCATCGGGCGATAACAAGTTTCTTACATCTCTAATCTTCTCACTGCTAAACTCATCCAAATTCACAATTCCTTTGATTTTTTCCATTTTGCGTACCGAACAAGTTCTTCTACCGAGCACCAAATTAAATGGAAATTCCAAAAATAACTGAAATACCTGAAGGATTTAATGATTTGCCGCCAAATTATCTTCACTCCTTCGAATTTTTTTTGTAGAGCGCTCTCCTTCTTTTCTTCGATGCAAAGTGACAAATGAGGGTTTCAACATGTCCTTTATCTAACTTTTAGTTGTAATAAATGCTTTTTCCCTAGGTGTTCCAAATACTCTATTTTCTTAGACATTGAGAGAAAAATTATTCTGTGGACCTTTAACTTCTCAAATTTGTGTACAAGTGATCTCCAATGTAGTTGTAAACTATTAGCACAACCATTGACAATCTCCCGCATTTCGGTGCTAACTACCGTCAGGGGGACAAAGGATTTTCTTGAAAAACTCCCCCTAGGCCAATGGCCTGAGATCAATTTCTGGAGGAATTAATGGAAGCAGGTTCTGGTGCAGAACCATTTCCAGCATCAGACTCGTTCTTCCTTACCCATGTCTTCTTCATCTAATCTCTTATTTCATCCACAGTCACTTTCCCTTTTCCTTTATCATCTTTTTGTGCATTTCTTCCTTTGTGTACCAGACCTCTTCTATCCACATTTTTGTTTTTGCAAAATCTTGCAATGTGATAGTATCTGTTGCAATTGTAGCACACAATATTTCCTTGTCTAGACCAATCATTCCATTGATTTCTTCTTGACTTGCATTGGTTAGCAATATGCCCAAATCTTCCATAGGTACAACATTCAACATTCCTTCTATTGATAGAGTTGTTTGACATATTTCTACTTTCAGTTGACTTATGACCAAACTTGTTGCAATTGAAACACTAACCAAAGAATGATGGATCACTCAATTTCATTTTATTTCTACATCGAGCAGCCATATGACAAAATTTATTACAAACAAAATAATATCCATTAAACTTTTCAGCATTAGGTTGTCTTACCGGATACCTTCTACCTTTGTTCATCTGATTTCCTTGCCTGAAATTTCTTTGTCCAGATCCGAAACTTTCTCCTTTCTCATATCCAAGACCTCTCTTGTATTTAGCATTCTTCTATCCTTGATTCAACTCATCAAGCTTAACTGAGCTAATCTTAAACTTCTCCTTGTATTCATTTGTAGTGACAAGTTCATCCTTAAGAATAATAATCTATTTTTCAAGTTCTTCTTCATTGTTTCTAGATTGTTGCAGTTCATTTTCTAATTGAATGAAATCTCCATTAATTCTTCTGCATTCATCAGATCTTTCTTTTAAGGACTGAGCAAGATTCTCCTTATTCTTCTTTCTTTCTTCAATTTCCTTAGTTAGCTTCATCACCATAGATTTCATTTCATGCTTTAGGGTAGCATTGTCTCTGGCAAGCTTTTCACATTCTTGAGTTATTTCCTTTAAGGTTTGATTCAGGTGAGAATCATACATGTTTTTGCTCTCTTTTTTCTCAATCTGATCACAAAGATCCTTCCTCATTTCCCTAGATTTAACAATCCGATCCTTCAATGTCTGAATGAATTTCTCAACATCCCTAAGATTTGCTTTCAATTCCTGGACTTCTGCTTTAGATTGATCAAGATCATCAAGCACTACCAAAAGCTGTTGTTGAACACTACTAGTGTCTATTACATTCCAAGATCCACCTCAAGTTGTCAAACTCCTTCCAAGGAATTAGGCTCTAATACCAATTGTTGGAATTTGGGAACATTGAGAGGGGGGGTGAATTAGTGTTCTGCAAATCTTCTACTTTATTATTCTGATATTTGAACCATTTACAACTTTGAGTTGAAGGAAAAATGCAAAAAAAAAAGTAGCCATCCACAACACAAGAATTTTTACATGGAAACCCTATTAGGGGAAAAACCACTGTGGAGGTCAATCCACAATTTGAGTACTCAAATATAAGTTTTACAAAATGGGAATGCACTTGCATTTAGGCACACTGCTCAAAGTAGGAAGGCTCACTTCCTTACAAAATATTTAGATTAAATCCATTTGAAGGGTTTAAATGAAGGAATAACATCTACTAATACCATATTACAGTTTTGATTAGGCTCAACAATCAATCTTTTGTCCTTCTGACTGATTTTGTACTTTTGCTCTGCTCTGCTCTGCTCTGATTCGCAACATAAATCCTTTATGCACAAGTGAAACTGTGGATTATCGCTCTTCTGCTCTACTCGGATTCACAACCCACATCAACACACCTTATTCATATCTCAAAATGATATAAACAATCGATCTTATATATTCACATCAAAGGATAATATCATCTTCATGTAGACTTTAGCAAAACATATAATATTTTCCAACTGTCGGCTAAATCCTCAAATAATTCTTAATGCATACCATCCACAGTCAGCCATAGCATAGTGAGGACCTAAATAAACATGTTCGAATACAAAAACATTTGAACAATTACTTCTTAAACATCCACAATGGCTATATCCACCAAGTTGTCCTTCTAGCACTGATAAACAAAAAATCAATACACTAGATCTCCAAACTCATACACCGATTGATGTGCCAACACAAAACTCGATAATAAGGTTTTCCAGATAACCAATGACCTTCCCTAAGATGCCCAACATGAACTGATAAACTGATAATGCATATTGATCGGCAAACTCAACTTTAATCAGATACCTTGTTCTTCACTCTAATTCCTAGTATGAATAGATACAGAAGTGCGTACCAGAGCAATGACTTAGGTTGCCATCAATGACAACTCTAGAAGCCATATGCCAAGATTTTCATATACCTTTATTCTTTTTAGTTGGTACCACCGCTTAATCAACTTTGATTCTAGTTTGGGTAGAGGGTTTTTTGAACTGATTTTCTTTGAGTGGGTTGTTTTTGTAGAGTATTTTGTGACCTTGTTGTAGGTTTTTTATTTTCTTTAGGTTAGGGAATATGTATTTTTCCTACACATTATTAATCTTTCTTAGATTATATTATAATGATTAGGATGAGGACATGTAGCATAAATCCATCATTCACATGTGTTACTCACACCCACCTTTGGGTAGTTGAGTCTCACAACCTCTTTTGGATTTGTTAGCCACCTTCCATAACCATTTGTTTGTCTTTACCTGAGTAGGTATAACCATGTAATTTGGAATTTACCAAGTAGGTAAAACTCCCACCTATTATGGGCACTTGGGAGTTATTACCCCTCTTGGATTTATCTGCCATTATTTTTCTATATAAGTAGCACTCACCCCTCCCCTTGGCAAGCATGATGGAATGCTAGTTCAGTGCTATGGGAGTGATGAGTTTATCCATCTCTTTTCTTTCCTTCCTTCAATCATTCAGATCTTGGGTGGTTTCACAACCGAATCTAACAGGAAGAAGATGGATAGCATGTATTGAAGGATAGAGATGGAAAATAATTGTGATGCTTTTTTTGCAACTTTGGCAACACATGTATCAGAAGATGTGTGGTTGATAGAATCTAGTGTGTCTTTCCACATGAACTCACATCGAGGTCGATCTTCGAAGTATGAAGAATTTGAAAATGGGAAGGTTTACTTGGGTGATGACTCTCAACTAAAAATAGTTTTCAATGAAAGATTCAAGATTGGATTCCCAAATGGTAGAGTGAAAGGGATCAATGGTGTAATACATATCCCAAGTTTGGAATGGAACCTACTTTCAGTAGGTTTAATATGTTGACTTTCTCTTTGTTGCATATTTGTCCTTGATGTCAAAACTGATAAGTTGGTTTGATCAGTACCAATGTTTTCATTTTCAATGATTCACACTTATGTAGTATGTAGTCACATGATGTTTACAGTGATGGTGACATATTTACATGTTGATGACTCATGTTAGTTTGGTGGTTTGATCTTCATGGCATATGATGCTTTACACAGTTGATTTTATTTGCCACATGCATATTCAGCAGGGATAATATTCAATTCAAGTTGACTAATGCTTGGCATTATTATTCTCTTTGATTTCATATCATCTGGCTTTGTTTCTATTATGTCATTATGATACTATCTTTGGCTGGACTAATCTTTTGGGTACATGTGTAGTTCATGATCGGGTTTCAGTGATTACATGGCATTGATAAGGCATATACATATGAAGGTATTGTTGTTTTTCAGTTGTGAGATCTTTTTGTGCTTCACCTTGTGTGAAGTCTTATAGCACACATTCTTATACATCTTGGTTGATACACAAAGGTGAATTCTTGGTCTTTGACTTCAGCTTATCTTGATTGGTCATATATGGATTCGAGTAGCTTTTTTAGTTTTTGTATTTGAAGCACAATGCATAAGTGCCTAATCACATTGCATCGGTGTTTGGTGTGGTAATAAGGAGATTTCTTTAAAGTTGACTCCCATTTGAGAAAGGTGATTACACCATATCTTTTCTTGATTGGCACTCCTTGTAAAAATCTTGTGTTTACTTTATACTCTTAATGAGTATCGAAGCATGTGATAAAGGCATTTGTTAAATGTCATTGAAATAGACTTTTTAAAAGTCTTAGCAAATGGTATTAAGAAGCGAATATTGTTTTGAGTCTAAATTGGGCTCCATGGGACATTAAAGGCTTATATTATTTGTTTTTCATTCAAAGCGTTATCATTTGGCTTAAAGTGGTGTTATCATCAATCATCATTTACAAATTATCATAATGCTTTCAGTTTTATTTGTCAACAACAGTGGACTTCAAAATGATTTTAATCATTGTATAATCTTTGGATTTCAAATCATTATGTTTTTTGTTGGACTTCAAATGGTTATCTTTTTGGATGAAGTCTTTGAAAGGTAAAGAGGAAAGTTTAGGGCAAAGTGTTTTTGAGAAATCTTGTGAAACCCTAGCCACCACCATGCAAATGTATTAGCAGATTTCTGTCTTTGACAGTGAAAGAAGGTAGTTTACTGAGCTCGACAATGGAAGGAGTTAGAGTGTTGACTGTGGTAGTTGATTTGTCATTCAGCTGGGTGGTTTCGATGGTCTGCAACAATGTCATATGGTATGTGTTTCATTTTCGCCTACCGTGAACAGGTAAAAGGAAAAAATCTCTTCACATTCATTCAGTTTTTCCTTGAATAATTGTTTAATGAGATCTATATTGTTGGTTTTTTGAAAAAGAACAAAGAGGGAAATGGTTTTATAGTCTATTATTTGAAAGTTAATAAGGGTTTTATGTTTTTGGGTATTATGAAAACCCTCATGTTGTTTCCAATAGTTGTATTGTAAATTTGTTACATGGGATTATGTTGATTGCTCAATTTGAATAAGTGAGTTGAAAGTTTGGGTAACTTTAACCTCAGTTGCTTTGATAGTTATATAAACTACATCTAGAGATTTGAAGGGTCTTTAAAAAGATGACTTTGAGGCATTGTTTTGTAGAGATAAAAAAAGAGGAATATAATGTTTTCAGACATTTGATACAAAAGATATTACATTGAAAATATGTTTATCATTTGAGAAGATGTTGATATACAACATTCTTCAAAAGGCTTATTGAAAATCTTTCAGAGTCTTCTATTGTAATTCTAGAGTTGCAAAATCTGCAATGTAGGGTTCTGATAGGATGCTATATCAGTGATATGTTAAATTGAGTTGGTGCTCCTATTGAAGTTGGTACTTCAGAATGTTTGGTGTTGAGTTGGTGCTCCACCATTGTAACAGAGTTGGTGCTCTTTTGAATGAATAAAAAGATAAATTTACGAGTGGTTTTTTATACCCCAAGAGGGTATTTCCACTCAAGAAAATAATGTGTTATGTTTTTCATTATGTCATTTGTCAATACAATTCATGCAATGCTTTGATACTTGACTAAATATTTCATTCTATTTTTACATGAAGTCTTGTGAAAATAAAGCATTAAAAGGAGTTGTTCAATCAAGTTTACTTAAACAATCAATATCATGCTTTGACATTGTTGAGTAATTTTTTTGTGATCAGTCTTTCTGTTGTTAAAAATCATTGACTTGTCCATGTTCACTCTGCAATTAAAAAGGTTGCATTAAATTGGTTTAAGGTCTTAGTTCAAGTTGTAAGTTGTAATTCAAGTGAAAATCTAATAACTCTAATTCACACCCCTCTCAGAGTAATTCATCTTCCAACAAAATAATACGGGTGTGTAGGTTGTCTTATCGACTGAAATATGCAAGATGATGATAGGAGCTATAGTTGTTGGTATGAGTTTTCCACAGTCCATGAAGATAGATAATAAGATTTTGGATTCAAATGTGTATGTTTTTTATCGATGTTTCAGATCACACTCTGTGATCCATCATCAAGAAGAGGAAAAATGAGAAACAAGAGTGCAAATCAGCCTAATAAAAGGTGGGGTAGAGAAGAGGAGAGAGAAAAAATAATTAAAAATCAAGGTAAAAATAAATTGACACCAACACAAGTCAAAAAGAAAAAGAGAAAAGACAAGCAAGAAAGCCCAAAAATAATTAAATAGGATGCAAATATGAAGTGTGAAATAAAGAACAAAGATAAAAGACTACTATACATAAGGGTAGTTGCAAATGCATGAAAGCAAATTATGCATAAAAATAAAGAATAGATACATAACATTTGAAAATACACTTAAAATATAAAAATAATAATATATCAAACCTTAATAATATTTTTATATGAATTATTTTTTTATATATTTTAAGTGTATTTTCAAACCTTATGTATCTATTATTTATTTTTATGCATAATTTTCTTTCATGCTTTTGCAACTACCCTTATGTATAGTAGTTCTTTATCTTTGTTCTTTATTTCACACTTCATATTTTCATTCTATTTAATTATTTTTGGCTTTCTTGCTTGTCTTTTCTCTTTTTCTTTTTGACTTGTGTTGGTGTCAATTTATTTTTTTCTTGATTTTTTTCTCTCCTCTTCTCTACCCCACCTTTTATTAGGTTGATTTGCACTCCTATTTCTCATTTTTCCTCTTCTTGATGATGGATCATTGTGTGTGATATGAAACTTCAATTAAAAACATACACAACTGAATCCAATACCTTATTATCTAGGAGCTATGGTGTTTGCTAAGGTTATTCAGATAGGCGCTCTATTTCAGCTAGATGCATGCACAGTTCAGTGCAATAGTTCTTTTGACAAATCAAAGAAAATAATTTCAAAGTCTTCATCCACACAGTTGGAAAATGTTGTGAAGAACAATGTTTCATCTACTTCTAATGGTCATGCTTTCTAAGTACCTAAGGGTGCTCATGCTTTGGAGATGAAAATTCTAGTGGAGAAGACAATTCTTTGGAACCAAAGACTTGGCCATATTGGTGAAAAGGGTCTTGAAGCCCTGAAAGATAAAAGCATCATTAAGGGTTTAGATGATTGTAATATTTAGTTTGATTTTTGTGAACATTATGTCTATGGAAAACATAATCATGTTGAGTTTTATTTTGGTTCTCATAAGTCTTTTTTGTGTTAGATTTAATTCACTTTGATGTGTTTGGTGTCGTGAATGTTCCTTCAATTTATTTTATATACTTTGTATCTTTTGTAGATGATTACAATAGAAGGATATGGGTGTATTTCCTCAAGAACAAATCTGAAGTCTTTGGTTGGTTTAAAGAATTAAAGGATTTCTATGAGAACCGAACTCGTAAAATAATTAAGTGTTTTAGGACTGACAATGCTGATGAATATTGTTCTACGAATTTTGACAATTTTTGTAAAGAACATGAGATTGAGACGCATAAGAAAAATTTATATACCCCTTAGTAGAATGGAGTTGCAGAGAGGATGGACATGATGTTGATGGAGAGCGATAGGAGTATGTTGAGAGTGGAGTTGGCCTTCAACAAAATTTTTGGGCTAGATTTGTTTCTATTTCCTGATATTTGATTAACAAATCTCCCATATTCATGCTTGTTGAGAAGACATCTATGGAGGTGTGGTTGGCAAGAAGCCCTAACTAAGACATCTTGATATGTTTGGTTGTGAGGAATATGCTAATGTGCCAAGGGAGAATAGATATAAGTTGGAGAGCAAGCCAATTAAGTGTATAATATTCATTGACTATGGTGTTGGTGTGAAAGGGTACAAGCTTTGGGATCCAATGGCCGAGAAAGTTCTTTATAGTAGAAGTGTTATTTTTAGAGAGATGAAACATTCTTCCACTATTTTGAAGCCTACAAAGAAATAAAAGAAAGAATATGTGGTTCAAATTCCTCTCAACCTTGAGAAAGTTGAACCAAAGCCCATGATGGACATGATGGTGAGGTGGAATTTGGCAACTTTGAAAGTTTAGAAGAAGAACCTCAACCTTGTTCTTTGAGGAGGTTCATGTGAATTAGGCAGCAACCAGAAAGTTTTGGATATTCATTATTGGATTCTAATTGTCTTTTTCTTTGATTGCTAGTACTAATTATCCAAGGACTATAAAAGAGGCTATGGGTACGAGTGATGTAAATTCATGGATAAAACCCATGGAAGAAGAGATGGTTGCACTAAATAAAAATGACACATGGGATCTGTTACCTTTTTTTGATGGAAGTAAACTATTGGTTGCAAATGGGTATTCAAGAAGTTTGGTCAAGATGGAAATATTGAGAAGCATAAAGAAAGGTTGGCTATGAAGGATTACTCATAGGTGGATGAAATTGATTATGGTGAGATATTATCTCTTGTTGCTAAGGTGACATCCATTAGATTTTTGCTATCACTTGTTGTAGCGTATGATTTAGAAGTTGAGCTCGGATGGATCTGAAGACATCTTTTCTTCATGGTGACTTGGAGGAAGAAATTTATATGTCATAGCTTGAGCATTACATTGTAAAAGGTAAAGAACATTTGTCTTGCAAGCTGAAGAAGTGTTTATATGGTCTAAAATAGTCTCCTAGGATGTGGTACCAAAAGTTTGACACCTTTGTGTTGAGTTTGGGATTTCCAAGATCTAAATCTAATCATTGTATTTACTATAAAATTGATAATGGTCACATTCTCATTATTAAATTCTATGTGGATGATATATTTTTTGGGAATGGTAAGTGTTTCGTTTCGGAGTTGAAGTCTTAGTTGTCAACATAGTTTGAAATGAGATATTTAGGTGTAGCTAGGTACATCTTGGGAATGGTAAGGGTTTGATTTATGAGTTGAAGTTTCAGTTGTCAACACAATTTGAAATGAAATATTTAGGTCTAGCTAGGTACATCTTGGGAATGGAGATCAGATGATATAGAGTCGATAGAAAGCTTTGGTTAAGCCAGAGCAAGTATGTGAACTCAATGTTGGAGAGATTCAACATGGCAACTTGGAGACAATTGGTTGTTCTTGTTTTACAGGGAACTTGAAGCTATATGTGAAGGATTGTCCAAAATCTCCTACTAAGATGGTGAACATGACTAGAGTACCTTATGCGAGTGATGTTGATAGTTTAATATATGTTATGGTCTACACAAGATGAAACATTTCCCAAGCAATGGGATTTCTTAGTCAGTTTATGGGTAATCTTGGATGGGTACATTGGAATACAATTAAGTGAGTATTCATATATTTATGGGATAATTTTGAGTATTCCCTATGTTTTCATGGTTATCCTACAAGACCTCAACATTCAATTTTGAATTCGTGAGAATGTGGATTCTAATTAGGCAAGTGGCATCGATAACAAAAGATCCACCAATGGATATGTGTTCACGATGTTTGGTGGTGCTATAAGTTGGATGACTAAGTGACAAGTTATAGTCACTTTGTCCACTACAAAAGTAGAGTACATGGTAGCTACTCATGCTTGTAAGGAAGCCATTTGGCTTAAGCTTTTGTGTTCAGATGTTGGGTTTGATGTAGGGTTGATTACTATTTGTCAGACAGTCAGTGTGGTACATGTTTATCAAAGAATCTGACCTTTCATGCGAGGACAAAGTAGATTGATGTCCAATACCATTTTGTTCATGACATACTAGAAGATGGGAAGGTGAAGTTGGAGAAAGTAGAAACTTTGGCGAATACTGTAGATGCCTTGACAAAGCCTTTGAGCACATTAAAGTTCAAATGGTGTTAGGAGTCTATGGGCCTCATGACCCCTAGTAATTGAAATAATGTTGGGAGTCATGTGAAAGGACATTCTAAATCAATCAACCATGCATCCTCATGCATAAGTAGAAAGGGATATAAGAAAAGTGTTAGGAAAAAGGTGTCTCGACCTTTGATAATTTCTAACATGCTTATTTATATACCTATTTAACTAAATTATGTGCAACTAATGAAGTCACTATGTGAGATTTGATTCGAAGAGGTGTTAGACTTGCATGGAAAGTGACATGGTTGGCATGTGGGCTCCACTTGTTGAAGACAACTCAAGATAAAATTGGAAAAGGGAAATTTCTATGAGAAGTGTGTGTTTTGCATGTGCATTTTCTTTACAAGTTGAGCTTTGCATGTTGATTTTTGCATGTGCATGTGCTTTGCATTTTGTAAACTCTATAAATACATGTGTTAGGATTGGAGTTGTAAAATGAGATTATTTTACAGGTACCGTTATGTTGTTGAATTTATTTTGTAATTGTAACAACACTTGTGACACCTGAAAGAGCTTGGCTTTGAGATTGTATTGTAACCAATTTGTTTATAGTGAATACATTGGGTTGTGCTTTTGGAGTGTGGGTTTTTTTCTCTCGAAGGGTTTTTCCACATAAATCTGGTGTTATCCTATGTTTTATGTTTTGTATGTATCTATAGTGATTATGTTATTACTCTATTCACTATAATTTGTGCATCTCTATATTGTAACTTTTAAAGTTTGGAAGAAATTTTGCACTCTCTCTCCTCTTTAGATTGGTGTAGGAAGTGTTTTTGCATACCTTTCTTCTTTTAAAAAATCATATTATCATCATTAGAGTCTCAAATATATATAATCATCAAACTCATTCTTTTCTTTCTTCTCCTTACAACCCTTAATTTGTCTAATCTTGCCACAATTTCAAAATTTTATCTTGGATCTTTTGGGAGACTTAGATCTCTCCTTCAACTCAAATTTCCAATCCTTCTTGCTCTTTCTCTTATCCTTTGAATGACATGAAATTCAAAGCATCTTTAAAAAATTCTAATTTTTTTATCGTGTCTCCTCTAACAGTAATGCACCCCAACCTAATCAAGCTTCAAATTTGAGATGGTGCTACTAATCACCATAACCAAGTTGTCCCACATATTGAGCAAAGAACACAAGAGGATTATGCACTAGTATTCATCATCCATTTCATATATGTGGATGCCAACTAGGTCACCAAAATGTTGAGCACATTCAGATGCTACCTCACAAGTCTCCATCACACTTCCTCAAAGAGTAGAGCTTTCTTCCACAAACAAAGCTTTTTTATAAAGGACTTTGTCTAGTACAAGTTTCCTAAATTCTTCTAAAGGAGCCCAATGGTGATTTCTATTGAAATATTCAAGAGCACTAAGTTTGCAATGCAAAGAAAAACAAGGCTCCTTGATTTTTTGTCAATCACAAGTCAATCTTTGGCTTTCATTTCAAAAGGCTTCTAATCAAAAATTTCTATCTATTAATTTTTATCCATAAGTAGATGCCCCATTGTGAGCTTCCAAATCTCAAAATTGGTTCCAATGAATCTCTTTGTCTCCATTCTAGCAGTGTTTGCCATATTTATCCATAAAACATAAGATCACACTATAAGGCTCCCATAGAAGCAAGGATTAGTTACACAAACTACTCCAGGTATTTCAAGTTGGCCAAGCTTTGATACCAAATTAAAGGAAAGTATGATAAATTAATACAAATTACTAGTTAATCCAATTATAAGAAACCCATGGACCTTACCAAACCCATGTGCTAAAACCACATAACAACAATGAAATCTATCCAAATAGGGTGTCCTTTATATGTGGGCATATTATTTACAATATTGTAAGATATTAAATAATCTAACTAGACCTAGGAATCGCAAGGTGTACAACACACCTAGTTCCCTAGTCCTAATAATCACTCCTCTATGTGACACTCCTCTTTTGAAGGACACACAAATGCTTGTCTTCTCTTTAGGGTCCTTTGATAAAAAAAATATTGGGTTAAATATGAAATTGGTAAAGGGGAATTAATTTGGGGATCTCCCCTTTCTAAAATATCAAAAAAATTGTTACAAGATTGCCTATAGTATATTTATATTCTATTTTTAGATTAAGGAACTTTCTAATTTGGAATGGTCATCTATCTACTAAGTACAATGTGATTTATGGGTTTTTGACACTAATTAGGATTCTTCTATCCTTTGGGATTTGATTAAGTGAGCTTATTTGGATTAGTGTAGCCACCTTCCTCACCCCCCCAAATGTTATGATTTTCTTTGGTTGATTAGGGATAATAAAATCCTCACCTTTGATCATTTGAGGAAAATGGTTTCCAAGGTCTTTCTTGGTGTGCCCTTTGTTTACACGAAGAGAAATTAGTGGATAATATGTTGTTGCATTGTCCTTTCTCTAAAAAAAATCTAGTCTTAATTATGAATTGTTTAAGTATAGCTCAAGCTTTCTCTACTTTGCATCAACACTTGGATTGTTACCCAAGGATACTCCTAATTTAAAAATTCTATGGAAGATTGCCATTAGTTGTGCTTTTGGGACATTTGGCGTGTTCTAAGTCTTGTAGAAAAAATAGTTTTACATCAATGCTTTCTTTGTGCAATTGCATTTGGATAAGGTGGGAGACAAGCTTTCTTAGCTAGAAATTGGGATTACCTAAGGGTGGAACCTTGCTCCTAATCCCATTAAAGCAATACTTGATAATAAAAAATTGTAAAGTGCATTAGATATCATCTAAGAGATATTTCTTGAAAATGAATTATGATGGAGTAGCTATAAGTAATCTAGGTTTGATGTTTATTGCAATTATTGAAAACCACAAGATATTAGTGTTTAAGTCCTAAAACCCTACAATATACTTGTTTTCTATAAAGTCCTTGAATCCCCCAAGGTACTAGTTTTGACATAATCCTTGAACTCCATAACACATTATTATTATCTACTAAGCCTTGAAACCCCACACAACAATGATATAATAAAGTCCTTAGCCTCCAAGGCATTAATTTATTGAAGTTCATCAAATTTTAATTGCATTTATTTTGTGAATTCATGTGGTCTCTATCAAGCGAAGATCCTGGAATCTCTCAAGGTACTATAATTACTTTATGTTTCACTTACCTTTATTGGTTATTGGAGTACATTAATAATATCTTATAATATTGAAAATCATGTACAAACTATTAACCTTACAAATATATGTGTATGCAACTTGAATAAAGGATATTGTTTCATATTTTGCAAAAAAATTATTTAATTAGGATTGTCCATTACAATCTTTGATTTGGAGCATCAAAAAAATTTAATTTCGAATTCAATAATCAAACATTTCAGATTTCCAAAGTTAGCTATAAAAAGAGTTAATTTCCATTGTTTATTTATTAATATATGATGAGAAAGTGGACATCATATTGAATGTAATACACGTGATGTTTCCATAATCCATGAAGTTGAGTTACATAGATATTTTAAGAAATATCTATGTAAGTTGTTTTGCATTTAATCACACATAGTGATTCATCATTAGGATGAGGAAAATAAATGAAAGAATTGCAAACTAGGCTAACACACTTGTTGGAATTAGATTGAACATTGAAAATCTCTTATGCTTGTGTCATGTGTTTACCAGATCTACCTCATCATGCACTTGAATCCAATAGCCAACATTGAAACACTTGCACCAACTTGCCAACAATAACAACGCTAAAGAGTAGTCTCATCTAAAGTGCTCTTCAATTTGAAAGCTCAATGCAAGAATCCTACAAGGCAATAAATGTTACAACCTATAAATTAACATGTGCACAATAATAGAAACTGAACACATAATTTGACACAACACTAGGGGAAACGTACCAGTAGCCGCCAGGGCTAACTTCGCACATTCGTTCAAAGTGCAAAATAGGTCCAATTTTAATTTTTTTTTTTTTGGTTTTCTTCCTAAGCAAGTTAGGACCTTAAAAAGAAAAATTTGGCTTGTGGGTATTTAAAATACCTTTTGTAGAACCTGTCAAATGAGAAGTGCTAAAAAAAGGTGTTTTTAAGCCTCCGCCCGCTACATTTTCATGACTTCGCCCATACCCGTTCATTCTAAATCCAATAATATTTTATAAAAAAGCCAATTTACAATTATCAATTAACCTATTATAAATTACATTTGTATGTGGGCCTGGTCAAAATATCACGTGGGTCCGCTAGGAGGTGGTCACTTTAATCTCAACCTCACCACATTACATTGTTAACCACATGCCCCATATGCTTCATCAACCCACACGTATGTCTCAACCTCACCACCTGCGCTTGTTAACCATGTGCCCCATTCGCCTTCATCACCACACCAAAAAATTCTAACCTAACCCCTAGTTGTTGGGTAGCTTTAAGCCCTAAACTCATCGTGTCCCGTGGTTTTTTCATCATCGTCTCCTCTCTCCCGCTGTCAACGCGAGCTCATGCGGCCATGGCAACTTCGTTCGACACCAGAACGCTGCAGGTAATGTCTCCACCTCTCTTCACCTACAACTTTGTTTGTAGAACAGTGGGTTTTCGTTGGCGTCGACGGTGTTTGAGTGAATTTCTTTGTATGGTGTTGTGGTAATTGACTTTAATCATTTCGTTTTACATGTGACTGTTACAAAATTGATTCCTCATGAATTATTTTGTCAATGCCATCAAGGGTTTGCTTGGGTTTGACTATAATCATTTTGTTTTACATGTGACTGGTACAAAATTGATCCCTCGTGAATTATTCTGTCACTGCCATTGAGGGTTTGCCTGGGTTTGACTGTAATCATTTTGTTTTACATGTGACTGGTATAAAATTGAACCCTCATGAATTATTTTGTCAATGCCATCGAGGGTTTGCCTGGGTTTGACTGTAATCATTTATTTTTACATGTGACTAGTACAAATATGATCCCTCGTGAATTAATTTGTCTATGCAATTGAGGGTTTGCCTACTATGATTTTATTTGACATTATTTTATGAAATAATCACATGTAATGCGATTCAAACAAAACATTGACATAATTTTTACCAAGTATAATAATGAAATTTTATGGGTTTCCAGTTTTAACCCCAAATTATTGAGGGGTTTCACCATACGGGTTAATGGGTTTATAGATTTTGTTGATTCTCTTCGAATCCCTTCATCAACCCACCAAAAACTTATAACCTAGCCCCCAGTTGCTAGCCAACTTTAAGCCCTAAACTCATCATCTCCCGCGGTTTTTTCATTGTCGTCTCCTCTCTCTCGCCATCGACGTGAGCTTGTGCGGCCATGGCAACTTCGACCGACACCCAAACGCTGCAGGTAACGTCTCCACCTCTCTTCACCTGCAAGTTTGTTTGTAGAACAATGGGTTTTCGTTGCCGTCGATGGTGTTTGAGTGAATTTCTCTGTATGGTGTTGTGATAACTAACTATAATCATTTCGTTTTACATGTGACTGTTACAAAATTGAACCCTCGTGAATGATTATGTCAATGCCATCGAGGGTTTGCTTTGGGTTTGACTGTAATCATTTCGTTTTACATGTGACTGTTACAAAATTGAACCCTCGTGAATTATTCTATCAATGCCATCGAGGGTTTGCCTGGGTTTGACTGTAATCATTTTGTTCTACATGTGACTGGTACAAAATTGATCTCTCATGAATTATTCTGTCAATGCAATCGAGGGTTTGCTTGGGTTTGACTGTAATCATTTCTTTTTACATGTGACTGGTTTAAATGTGATCCCTCATGAATTAATTTGTCCATGCAATTGAGGGTTTGCCTGCTATGATTTTATTTGACATTATTTTATGAAATAATCACATGTGATGTGATTCAAACAGAACATTGACAAAATTTTTACCAAGTATAATAACCAAATTTTATGGGTTTCCAGTCTTAACCCCAAATTATTGAGGGGTTTCAGCATACGGGTTAATGGGTTTACAGATTTTGTTGATTCTCTTCGAATCCCTGCATTATCATGATGACATTTTATTTTATAGATAAGTGTTACCAAAGGGGGTAATTCCCATGTACATTCAGATTTGGCTTTTACAGGTCTATAACAAAATTACAAACCCTGCTCATTCTATGAGCAAGAAAATTGTTGCAAGGATGTCTCCCATCCTGGTCAACTGTTGCAAGCGGACCCCATTGAGCCAAGCCAAGTCGGATCGCATGAAGTTGGAGAAGGCGTCCATGTTGGCTTTTTTGACTTCTGCTCTAAATACTTCCCATGCGTCAATACAGAAGTTATCTGCTGCAACCCGACGGGCACTAGCTGCATCTTCGTCCACATCGTCCTCTTCGGATTCCGCCTCCTCCTCATCATTTTCCTCCTCATCTTCTACCACGCTCAATATTGTTGTGTCAAAATAATACTTTAGGAAGCTAACCCAACACTCATCACTTAGGTTCAAAATAGCATTGGCTACAGCCTCGGCGTTACCGATTTCTATGAATCTGTCGAGCCGCTCAACCACGACTTCCCTGGCCTCGGTTATGTCCACTAATATGCATAGTATGAGCTCGTAGATTCTGCCGTGGCACTAGTGCCGATCAAGAGACAAAACCTCAGAGACTAGGTCGACAACTGCATTCCTTATTGCTAGGTCTGGAATGTTAAAAAGCCTTCTGCACTGGGCCATTCTTGACTCCTTAGTGCAATGGCAGTTGACTCCAAACATGAATACCATCTTGCTTTTCTGGAAAACTTGGGGCTTCTGTGAAGAGATGGAGGTGGAGATCATACTATCCAACTATTAATAGTCTTAATCCTGTAACGATAAGGATTGCTTGAGAACTGGGCCCCTCGATTCATGCCATACCAAATCCGAACTAAATCCGTCCTTAGATTTTGCACATGTGAATCCAATCTTGCTTTGAGGTTCGCAAGGTTTTTGGAATGAGAGATCTGGGATTTTGGGATGAGTGTTTGTTTGGAAATTGTAATCTGACAAGAAATCTGCAGGAGATGATGAGTTTAGGGCTTAAAGATGCCCAACAAGCCGCAGTTAAGTAAACTCATACGCGTGGTTTGATGAAGGCATATAGGGAACATGGTTAACAATGTAATGTGGTGAGGTTGAGATTAAAGTGACCACCTCCTAGTAGACAATGATATGTTCTTTACAGACAATGAAATATACTTATCAGATTGTATATGTGTATTTACAGACAATGATATATTCTTATCAGATTGTATGCATGTATATATATACATACTATCTGATAAGAATATACCATTGTCTGGAAATAGTGATCATTGTATTTGCAGACAGTGATATGTTCTTATCGGATTGTATGTATATATTTGTAGACAATGGTATATTCTTATCAGATTGTATGTATATATATACAATCTAACAATAATATATCATTGTTTGCAAATTGAAATCATTCTATTTGCAGACAATGATATATTCTTATCAGTTTGTATATAAATGTTGATCACTAGTTCTTTGTTAATGATTAATGTTCTACTAGCACAATATCTTATACCATCGATTATCACAATCTAACCACATTGTGTGGTATCACCAAGTACACTATGTTTCAATGTTTGTGAATAAAAAAATCAGATTGTATGTATATATTTTTAGCTTCATACATTGGATCAGAACATTGTGGATTTTTATATACAGTGTATTTGCAGACAGTGATATGTTCATATCAAATTGTATGTATATATTTGTAGACAATGATATATTCTTATCAGATTGTATGTATATAATGTCAATCACTAGTTCTTTCTTAATGATTAATGTTCTACTAGCAATGATTAATGTTCTACTAGCACTATATCGTATACCATCGATTATCACAATCTAACCACATTGTATGGTATCACCAAGTACACTATGTTTCAGTGTTTGTGAATAAAAAAATCAGATTGTATGTATATATTTTCAGCTTCATACGTTGGATCAGAACATTGTGGATTTTTATATACAGTGTATTTGCAGACAATGATATGTTCATATCAGATTGTATGTATATATTTGTAGACAATGATATATTCTTATCAGATTGTATGTATATATATACAATCTGACAATAATATATCATTGTCTGCAAATTGAAATCATTCTATTTGCAGACAATGATATATTCTTACCAGTTTGTATATAATTGTCGATCACTAGTTCTTTCTTAATGATTAATGTTCTACTAGCACTATAGCTTATACCATCGATTATCACAATCTAACCACATTGAACTGCATTTTTAGCAACTGGGGGTTAGGTTAGAAGTTTCTGGTGTGTTGATGAAGGCGAATGGGGCACGTGGTTAACAAGCGCAGGTGGTGAGGTTGAGACATACGCGTGGTTTGATGAAGGCATATGGGGCACGTGGTTAACAATGTAATGTGGTGAGGTTGAGATTAAAGTGACCACCTCCTAGCGAACCAACATGATATTTTGATCGGGCCCACATACAAACGTAACTTGAAATAGGTTAATTGATAATTGTAAATAGGCTTTTTAAAAAAATTTACGCACCATTGAAATTAGACAGGAGTGGCCACTCCAGTATGAATAGACCGATTATTTGGCAGGAAATTTGAGATTTGAAATTCAATCACCACAATTCAATGCATTCAATATGCACATTCAAATGATTTTATAAGAGGGAATTTCCAGTGTCATTTTCAGTACGAATTCTCTTATGCTTTCACTGCATATCCTCTGCAAAATTCAGCTCGGTACGTATAATGAAAACTAAAAACGTATTATAATAGACTGAATTAATGCAAGCCACCTATTTTATCAAGCACACTCCAATGTTTTTATAAGAGGGAATTTCCAAGGTCATTCCCTCAATATCCTCTGCAAAATTCAGAGCTTATTCATGTTGGTACACCCAGAATAACTAAATACATGTTTTTATTTATCAGCTGACTGGATTTACATTAATGTTGTCTGTTTCATTATTCAATATAGTCTTATATATTTATGTACTGAGTGTTTGTAGTATTTTGATGCATACAAATTATTCAGTACATGTATATGTACATGCATATACATATACCTGTACATGTACATGTATATATTTATATGTAAATGCATTTACATATACATATACGTGTACATGTATATGTATATGTATATGTACATGCATATACATATACATATACATGTACATGTATATGTATATACAGATTTATATACACTGTTATTTTCAGCTTCACACATTGGATCAAAACATTGTGGATTTTAATGCTCCAATCAAAACTCTTATTGTTGTGCATGCAATATTGTAAGGATGATTTGATGTGGGAATATTACGAGTACCGAGTACTACCCCCGTTTATTACAATTTTTTTGCAAACAAGCGAGAGCGTTAAGAGGTGAACCAAGTATGTCGATTATCAACATACCATGGAAGTTGTGTTTGTTAACACAATAAACTCTATAGGGACATTTTGCTCTTAATGCTTTATGATATGTTTATATTTTATGTTGCATTGTTTTCATACGTATTTTGTTCTTACAAATGCTTATTTGATTCGAGGAATATATTTAACTACATTGGTCTCTTAATGGCAGACATGAGAGGATTGGTTCGCAATCAACAGAAAGTTTTAAGTGTTAATGACAGGTAAAGTCTTTGACTTTACTTTGGCAATGACCTAGTAATACAAAAAACTATGTGATTATATATATATGGTTGAAAGTTAGATGAACAAACTATTAGGAATAGGGTAATTATAATATGAAGTAAGAATATAATATTAGTATAATGTTTTATTGCAAAGTTATTGTGTTAGAATGAAATGAAAATAACAATATTATTATGGAAACTTTAGGGTCACGTGTAACTGGATTTGTTTGAAATAATACGAATTCTATAGAGGGTTAACTTAGAGGCTAATAGAGCAGCTAAGAGTGCAGTTCAATGTGGTTAGATTGTGATAATCAATGGTATAAGCTATAGTGCTAGTAGAACATTAATCATTAAGAAAGAACTAGTGATCGACAATTATATACAAACTGATAAGAATATATCATTGTCTGCAAATAAAATGATTTCAATTTGCAGACAATGATATATTATTATCAGATTGTATATATATACATACAATCTGATAAGAATATATCATTGTCTACAAATATATACATACAATCTGATAAGAACATATCACTGTCTGCAAATACAATGATCACTATTTGTAGACAATGATATATTCTTATCAGATAGTATGTATATATACAAGCATACAATCTGATAAGAATATATCATTGTCTGCAAATACATATATACAATCTGATAAGAACATTTCATTGTCTGTAAAGAACATATCATTGTCTACTAGGAGGTGGTCACTTTAATCTCAACCTCACCACATTACATTGTTAACCTCGTGCCCCATATGCCTTCATCAAACCACGCGTATGAGTTTACCTAACCGTGGCTTGCTGGGCATCTTTAAGCCCTAAACTCATCATCTCTCGCGGATTTCTTGTCAGATTACAATTTCCAAACAAACACAAATCCCAAAAACCTTGCAAACCTCAAAGCAGGACTGGATTCACATGTGCGAAATCTAAGGACGGATTTAGTTCAGATTTGGTATGGCATGAATCGAGGGGCCCGGTTCTCAAGCAATCCTTATCGTTACAGGATTAAGACTATTAATAGCTGAACAGTATGATCTCCACCTCCATCTCTTCACAAAAGCCCCAAGTTTGCCAGAAAAGCAAGATGGTATTCATGTTTGGAGTCAACTGCCATTGCACTAAGGAGTTGGGAATGGTCCAGTGCAGAAGGCTTTTTAACATTCCAGACCCAGCAATAAACTCATCTCCCATGGATTTCTTGTCAGATTACAACTTGCAGACAATGATATATTCTTAACAGATTGTATGTATATATATTCATATATACATATAATCTGATAAGAATATATCATTGTTTGTAAATATATACATACATTATGATATTTTTATTGACAAACACTGAAACATAGTGTACTTAGTGATACCACAAAAAATACAAGGTTGAAACCCTCATAAAATATATAAGAGACTTAACTATGAGGTTCGAATAAATATCAACAACAAAATTAGGACATTTTATAATCATATCATAGTTATATTTTTTATCAAATTGCAAGAATTCATTGGGTGGTGCGACAAAAAAACATGGCTAAAAAATACATGAAACATATCAAAATATTACTGGGTGCTTGTATTAAACTTCTTCTCACCTTAAACATATGTGAGGTTCCAAACATAATAACAACAGTATTATCACATTTATAATCATATCACAATTATAACTTGAAGCAGATATTTTGATCTGATATGCAAAGCAGATCAACAGAATATACCGCTACATCGATCAAAAAACAAAACTCAATATCAACATATTTAGTTTTCCATATTGCTAGGAAAAGAAGGTGGCGTGAGATATCCACCAGTAGCTGAGTCTGTTCCACTTGTAGGAGGTGACACTTGGTTAATTGAGGTTTGAAGGCATGTTGCTATTTGAGCAAGCAATGTCTGGCTTGCATCTACAGTCAGTCCCATTTGTTGTGAGCCACTCCCAACTTGCATATTGTTGATAGTTGTTAAGGTCGGTGCCAATATGTTCATCATATCGAGCAGTATAGGGTGTTGGGAGGGTATAGGATTCCCCACTGTAGACTTACGCTTTATCCTCTCCGCTTGTTGTGCTTTCTTTTCAGCTGCCTTTCGTAGACGTTCAGCCTTGGCCTGATCTTGTCTGATTGCTTTCTCCTGCATTCTAATCATCTTCTATCGCTTTCCTTGCTTGCTTCTCAGCCTTCATTGCTTCCTTTTCAATTGCTTCTGCTTCACGTTCTGCCTTTCTCTTCAACATCTGGTCCTTCTTACGTTGCTGCAGCTTTGCTTGCCTTTTCTTCTCTGCCTCGTGTTGAGTATACATTTCGATGAAGGCGTCCGATGTTAGTACTTGGGACTGCCTACTAAAGCGAAGCACTCCAGAACGACCTCCCCGTGATGATCCTTGCACCCTCTGCGCTGGAAGTTTAAAAAATTTGCTATTTTGTCTTCTTGATTGTTGTCCATCATGTGGGGTGCATGGCACAAACTCAGCTTCTTCGTCACTATATGCATTGTCATCTTCACTTCGACCATCACTATGCTCTTCCCAATTCCTTGCAATAGTGAAGTAATGTATCACTTCAACCGGATCAATGTGTGGTGAGGATGGCATAGAAAGGTTGACTTCTTCTTCAATCGGATTTAATTGGCATCCAAGGTTCGTGGTTGCTTCATGCATCCAATCTGGTTGGCTGACTTGAGTTGGTAAACTCAGACTAGCTGATGTAGTCTCTGTATTTTCATTGCAGGGTGCAATAGGAGGTTGGAATTCTGCTTGGAAATCTGCAACAACTGGTTGAATTTCTAGTTGAATGTGTGTTGCAGTTTCAGTGCCCTCATTGTAGTCTGATGTAGTTTTTGTATCTTCATTGCAAGGTGCAAAAAGAGGTAGGACTTCTACTTGGAAATTTGCAACAACTGGCTGAATTTCTAGTTGAATGTGTGTTGTAGTTTCAGTGCCCTAATTGCATTCCCGCACAAAACCATCAATCTGCTCCTGGTTGTAACCAAGTAGACGCAGGCATGTCTCTGCTACAATAACATCCTCTTCATCTTCCATCGTGCAAGCATCACCTTCTGTTCTAGGACTTGCTACATCGTCTTCAACAATATAGCCTTGACTTGGCCCCATGTCCTTGTCAAAGGCTGACTGATAAAGTGGCCAAATACCTGTTCTACGGAACCCACTAATAATGTTGGATGGTGTCAAAGCTTTTTTGAAAGCTTGGCTTGCTAGAGTTGCCAACTCTTCTCGCCCAATATCGATATGTGGGTTGTTAGCTTGCCAGATGGTTTGTACTTCTCTAAAATATGCCTTGAATGGAGGAAAAATGCTGACATCCAATGGCTGTAGCTTGTGACTGGTATGAGTAGGAAGTGTTAACAAGTCTATTCCTAATTATTTTGCTTCTTCAATGGTTTTGAAAGCCACGTGGCTACCATGGCCGTCAAAAATCAGAAGGGCCCTGTTTGTTGGTGAAACGCCACCGAGGATATTAGTTGCAAAATGGTCTAACCATTTGACAAATAGTTCCTTTGTCATCCAAGCATGTTCTTGGATTGCCATCAATGCACCTATCTCACAATTTACTATATAATTCTGCATGTGACTTTTTGATTTAAACAAGTAGAACCCAGGAATACTTAACCCAACTGCATTTACATAAGCCAACACTGTGATCCACTCTCTTCTTTTTGAAACCAAATGTGGTACACTCTTTACACCCAATTTTGCAATAACTCTCATTCCACAGTTCCTACTAGTTTGAATACCCGTCTCATCACAATTCCAAATTATGCTTGCTCCATAGTGGTTAAGGTTAATCAGATCTTGAAGGTTGTCATAGAAAGCTTGCACGACTAAAGGATGAACCATAATTGCTCTGTCAGTGTCCACTCCTTCAGCAGTTCTGATTGTCAAATCTGGGTGCCTTCTTCGAAATCTTGCCCACCATGACCTCCCGGGGACACCATTTGTGAATGGATTGGGCCGAGTTGTAGTGATTTGGGCAACTGTGGATTGTAGCTGATTGACCTGCAGTTCGTGGTCCAAATCTTCCATGTCCTTGCACCATTGGACAATTTCACCCTCCTCCTCATCAAATAATATGGTACATGGACCCCTCTTCTTGGTGGTGGTAACTCCTAATAGCCACGCCCTCAAACTACTAGTTGGCATACCCCACTTGATTGTTGCTGCCTTGACTGACATGTTGTGTTCTTTGACACTTTTGATTGCTCCTTCCATATCAGCATATGTCCATTGCCTAATGGGTACAGGTGAGGGCAGTTGTACATCAGGCTGAGCATCTGGTTGAACATCTGGCTCAACAGGTGGTTCGACTTTTGTTGTGTTGGTGGCTTCATCCGCAGAGTCAGGAACATCTTCTTCTGCGGGAATTGCATGCACTTCCTCTACAAGCTCTTCATCAACGAAGTGCACCCCACGAGTGACTCTAATGGCGCGTGGTCCTCCTACAACCCTTTTGGAGAGTTTTCTAGCACACGCCATTATATTCCACTTAACTTGTAGGGATTCAAAGAGAATCAACAAAATCTGTAAACCCATTAACCCGTATGGTGAAACCCCTCAATAATTTGGGGTTAAAACTGGAAACCCATAAAATTTCATTATTATACTTGGTAAAAATTCTGTCAATGTTCTGTTTGAATCGCATTACATGTGATTATTTCATAAAATAGTGTCAAATAAAATCATAGCAAGCAAACCCTCGATTGCATAGACAGATTAATTCACGAGGAATCAAATTTGTACCAGTCACATGTAAAAAGAAATGATTACAGTCAAACCCAAGCAAACCCTCGATGGCATTGACATAATAATTCATGAGGGATCAATTTTGTACCAGTCACATGTATGTAATCTGATAAGAATATATATATATGAATGCATGTATACATTATGATAAGAAAATATCATTCTATTTACAAAGAATGATATATTCTTATGAGAATGTATCATTGTATTTGCAGAGAATGTTATATTCTTATAAGATATATATACAATCTGATATGATGAAACCCTACATGGCATGACTGTATATATATGTATTTGTCTGCAAATTGTAATCCATAAATTGCTCAATAAATTGGGACAAAAACTATAAACCCATTAAACTTCATGATTAGTAAAGAGGGATTCAGAATATAACTGTGATATGATTCCAAAATGGGTAATGCTACTGTTATTAGCGAGGATTTATGATGAATGCAGATGAAAAAAATGTAACTATGATATGATTAAATGATGGAAAATGCTAAGTTGAACAGCTGACTAAAAACATATTAATTTGTATGCTTGAAAATAATGTAAACGTAAAGTACGTAAATATAAAAGAGTATATTCAATAATGAAATAGGCAACATAAATGTAAAACATATTGCCTGAAAAAAATGCAAAGATTGAGTACGTAAATAAAAAACAGAATATTGAATAATGAATCAGACAACATAAATGTAAAATAGTATGCCTGAAAATAATGTAAACAGTGAGTACATAAATATAAAACAGTATCTTGAATAATGAGAAAAGATAAAATAAATGAAAAACAACAAACTAATAATATAAAACATGAATTTACCTATTCTGGTAATATAAACAGTGAGTACATAAATATAAAACAGTATGTTGAACAATGAAACCAGATAAAATAAATGTAAAACAACAAACTGATAATATAAAACATGAATCTACCTATTCTGGGTGTACCGACCTGAATAAGCTCCCTTTATAGACGAATGTGCAGAAATTCTGATAGGAAGCTCTGAATTTTGCAAAGGATATTCAGTGAAAACATAGGATAATTCGTAATGATAATGACCTTGGAAATTCCCTCTTATAAAGTCATTCGAATGTGTAAATTGGATGCATTGAATTATAGTGGTTGAATTTCAAATTCGAATGCATTGAATTGTGGTGGTTGAGTTTCAAATTTAAATTTTTTGTGGGAAACAATTTGTCATTTCATTTTGCAGTGGCCATTTATGCCTGAGTTTTGTCGTGGCCTTTAGGAAATCAATTTTATATTTGGTTTAATAGATAAAATAGGTGGCTTGCATAAATTCAATCATTTATATGAATTATAATATGTTCTTTGGTTTATTAGGGAGCCTTACACCATTAACTGTGTGTGCAGGTACACACAAGTTGATGGAGATAATACATGAAGATGTGATAGGAAGTGTGGGTGAATGTGCAATTGATAGCTCATAAAGCTGATCAATGTTTGCTATTATGTCGAAATGTGCACCATTAACTGTTCATAATAGTTTATATAATGTGAAATTGTGCACCATTAACTGTTCAAATATACATTTATATATAATGTAGTTGAAGCTTTGAGCCACTTGCATAGAGTGGTAATTGTAAACATCAATGTATTTAAAAAAATGCAAAAATTACTTTATTGTCTTCAACTTGTCTTGTATTCAAAACATGTATGCACCAATAGATGTTTAGATTTTATTCTTTTTATTGGTTAGCTACACATTTAGTAGTGAACATATATTCGTGTCATGTGTAAATTTTTATTAACATAAATAAAATAATGTAATGACTAAAATATAAACGGTTATTGGGGGGTCAAGTGAGCATGGAGTGAACGGGTATTGGATCGTGGGTGGCAATTGGGGGTTTTCCCCTAAAGCTTCATATTCACGTCACAATAAATATAATACATAAAGATTGCCACCAAAGGGCAAGGAGAGTTGAAACTCACTCCTTTCCTTTCCTCACTTGAACCTATATGGACTTAAATCTCTCTCAACTTTGTATATCCTCGTATGCATAGGAGGGTTGTTTTTATGGTCACAAATAAATTTTATTTTTCCAATAAAATTTCACATAAAATCATTTTCAAAACATTGATTCATGCCCAAGCTAACTCTTGTGCATACTTTTCTTAACCATGGACTAATACATTGCTTTACGTGCAAGCAAACTCTATACATGTACAACTGCAAAATAAAAGATTTCACATTACTTATGAATTACAATATCAGAATCTAATAATAGATATTTTATTCAAATGATTTATTTGGCTCCAACAATAGGAGGAATTCATATTGGCTTGCAACACACTTGTTGGAATTCTCCTTTCAACACTATCTCCCACGTCAACTCTAACTTCGATGAGAGTAAGCAACACATGCATCCATGTCAACTTCAATTCCTCTTGGACTCGAAGAAACACTCGCAAGCTTCGTCATCCCAATCTGAATATGTCAAGATAGGCTATGATTGCACAGAGGGTGAAGATTGTACTTATTCATCTAAATGATCACATTCATTATCCGTGCAGAATTGGCTATAGGCAATAGGTGCATGGTCAAAACATATCGAAATGACTTGGCGCAATATAATGGGAAAAGGAATGTCTCCAATGATAAGACACCGAGTCTCCAATATTCTGAAACTTGAATTACTGATGATACTTAATAGACTCGTGTAACTGTGGACAAAAAGCGTCTGTATGAACTCATCTAGGAAACATAAAGGAAAACATGGTAGGTACAAGGATTGACTGTAACCACCACAAGTCCATTACATCTCGAGTAAAAAATCTTTTATCAAAAAATGCTTTGTATTATTTAACCGTGTATTGATCAGTGGATGTCACTAAAATATCTAAATTAGCTCCAATGTTATGAAGTCTTAAATTTAATAGATCTAGAAAGTCGAATTTTTTGAAAAGACAAATCAGAAAATCTGAATTTTCCAAATTAGATATCAACTATTTGGGCAGCAGGGAAAACAGCATAAAGATAGCCAGAAAGTCAAATTACAATTGTGTGGAAATAGAATTACAAACAATACATAGGATAAAAAGGAATTTTACTGAGCAGGTATGAATGCCATCTAAGGCCTAAAAGATTCCGAGAACCATATGGGCATTGCATTTTGGTCGAAGAATAGTCTTTAATCGAATATCTGCACAAAACAACACACCAAAAGCACTTCGTATAACATATTCTACTATGGAGTATGAAGAACTAACTACAATTGCCTTTCCCTTTAACTCCCATCGTCTATTTGAAGTTGGAATCAACACAAATTTGTATGAAGTATATTGTAATACCATAACTTCTCTTTATTTCAGACTGACTCAATCTTTAATTTGTTTATAATTTGTATACTAGCCTTTCAGCCATAAAAATAATTTACTGTATAACTATTTACTTCTTAACATTAAGATGCAAGTTAACCCTGTTTGGTGGAAGTCCATTCGTCCTAAAATACATCTTGCTGGCTTTGAGTGGCTTTCACCTTAATTTGCAGAAGCTTTCGGTCATTAACTGAAAAGAAAAAAACATGATTCATCCTTACCAATCCATTTGGCCATTTTAAGACCTAAAATTAGTTTTTTGCATCAAGTTGCACCCCTCTGCCTGCAATCAGACGTTACCCCTTCTCAGATTTAATGTACAATTCATAAAGGTTCACACAAATTTTGTTATTATGCTTTAATCATTGCAGTCCTATGGCAATATCAACCCATGAAGATGCTACTGCATAGAAAAACAGAACCATATCCATCCAGCTACTCCTTTTAAGTTCACCACCATGTCATTGACCAATAAGATGTGGAAATTCTGCAACGATTCATTTTTTTACCCTTCAAATGGCATTATCTTGGAGTTTATGAAGCTACCAGCGCAGCTAGAAGCAATGATTCCCCCCACTATTCTTTCCTTAGATCTTTCTTTTTACTCAAGATTTGATATTGAGTTACTCAAGCATGGCAACAAGGGAACTTCCTAATTAGTTGCATTCAGCATTTGGAAATAAGTTCCCAAAAAAAAATAGTAGATTGATCATATAAAAAGGAGAGCGAAAACAAAAACTGACAACTGAATCTTATTGTGAGCCACTTGCATTTTACAGTTATGCCCACATTTGGACACCTCTCTGTCATTGATTTGTTCATTACATACCAATGGATGAAACAGATGCATCAAGCTATAGTTGTAACTTGCAAGTATTCTTTCATCTGCAACTTATGTGATGTAACAGTAGATTGCTGCATTGTCATAATTCTGGTAAAGCAAAGTTGAAAAGACTTGTTACAAGACCGTCCACTAATGAATTTGCAGTGCATAACTATCATGAAACCAGGGGCAAGATCGAATGCTCATCTGATTTAAAGGCAGAGTTCTGCAAATATTCTCATTACAAAATGTAGTAGAAAATAATTCAAGAATTCGGGTTTGCTCCAGTTCTATGGCTTCATTAAACTCCATTTAATTTGCTTAACAGACAAAAGTTGGATCTGCTGGAAAAGAGATTTAAAACAAATACAGAGATCTGTGTTGATAATCAGTTCTATTAAATTTCTGGATCTACAATAGAGAAATATGTTCCATGACGTGGGTTCCTACATGTAAGCCACAAGCAAGGATTAAATTAATGGCATCCTGGTGACTGCGTATGAATACAACCACATATGATTAGCTCAAGAGCGTTAATGTTCTCCATACAAAGAAACAAAATATTTGTTTGAGGTTACTAAAGGGATTAAGCAGCAGTTCAAAATTGATCTCTGAATCTGAACTTTGCAAGTGGTCTATTAGAAATCATTTTTAGGATGTTTTAAGAAAAAAAAAGTAGATTGACCCCAGTTTGTAATTTGCAAATAGCATCTCATGCAAAGTATGTTTGTCGCAATTTCTGTTTCTAAGTTGTAACCACATAGCAAGCAACAACACCGCCCATAAATTTGAGAATATAGAAATATTATCAATGCTATATAGACTAAGAAAACTGTGCTAATCTATGCTCCACGGAGTTTCGGGAACGGGGAGGGCAGGGGATGAGGTGACAAGTTTCCAGTACGGGGGTACTTTTGGGCCATTTTTCAGGGGACAGCAGGGGACAGCTGATAAAAAAATAGGGAAATTTTAAAAATATAGAGAAATATCAAATGTTCATAGCATAACATTGATAAAGCATTCATCATAGACATTGTAGAAGATTAATACATAACAGTAGACTTGAATTGAGATTTCACATGAGAATTGACAAACAAATTAAAGAAATTCAAATACTTTCATTGTGAATGTACATACATATTATATAAGAATTATAAAGATATGCACAAAGGCTTCAAGTTTCAACTATAAAATGACAAAAACATAGAAAATATATGACTCCAAGTTAAATGGGCCTTTTGCATAGGTTTTGAGGACTTCGGAAGGACATTCAAATGGCTTTGAAGTTGTTGGCCCTGCTACACTCCCACTGCCTGAAGAACCCCCAGTGGCTGCCATACTTCTATGTGTTCTACTTCTAGGTCTACTTCTTTAATGCATTTGAACCTCAACCTCCTCACTATCATTACTAGTAATCTAACTGCTGATCATGATTTTTTTTGGTTAAGAATTGAAAAGAGAGCTGCAAGTTCAAGTAAAGGAAAAAATAAACTCACAATGCCCTTCCTATGTGGTAAATTTTTTTGAAAAAATGGAAAACAAATTGAAAAAACAAATGTAAAATGAAGAACTTACCTCTAATGAAGTAGATTTGATGCCCTAGTCTCCCCTTTCAACTGTCGTTTTCTCCTCTTTCACTTGCTGTTCTTCACCTCAAGTTTGCAAATGTCAAAATGAGAATGTTTTTTTCTTTTTGTTGATTTGATAAGTCAAGTAGGTTTGGGTTTTGTTTAAAGGGGTGGGGAGGTCCTTGTGGGCCCATCCATCCCCTTTTTTTTAATGTAAAAATGTGGTTTTTTACAAAAAAAATAAAGTAAAATGTTGCCAGGCCATAGGGGACGGCTAGCAGTCCCTGGGACAGTTAGGGGACTTTTGCAGTCTCGGGGACTGCTAGCCATCCCCTGCCGTCCCCTACCTTTTTTGGGACGTTTCCTAAATTTTGCAGAGAAAGGGGATGGGTAGGGGACATTTCCTGGCCATCCCCACATCCTCATACCATCCCCAGTATGGGAACAAGGCTAAAAAGCCAGGGGACGCATCCCCGTGGAGCACAGGTGCTAATAGAACAGATGGAGTACATTCTTCACACTGACAATGAGCTGCTCGATAGATCAATGATAAGAAGTGTTACAGCAATGTTCCACAGAGATGTGCAAAAGATAGTTAGCCAAATGGAGTCTACCAATGGTGATATGCCTATAACAAAAGCTGATTAACTTACTTCAGTCAAAAACAAGTTACTAAATTGAAATGACTTTATTTTAACCTTTTTCATAATAGAATGCAGACAGTAATTGACAAAATTTTGCATGCATAATACTCTTGCATTGTAGCAGGAAGCATGCTCGTCTCAATCATAATAAGTTATAAACATTCAAACTCACCAATGCACACATCCGGACAGCAGAATCAAACTAACTTTATCTTTTGCATGATCAGGGCAGCGTTCCTGCCTAGATCACCACAAAAGTTCCAACTCATGACTAGACCACATCCTGACAGCTAAAATACAAATTAGTTTTTTCCTTTTTTTGGTGTTTGGTAAACAGGAGATGAGGTTATACACCACCTTTAACACAAAGTTAGGTAAACTCATCTTATAAATATTACACCATAACCTTACTACATGACCACTGAAATGATAGGCTGCCTTATTGCTGTGAGGAAAATGTAAACCTGGATTATGCTCTTATGAGTGCCCCCACTACCATTATGCCTGCGATCCCTTAAACAAAATTTAGCAAAATTTATCCTAGCTATAAAGACTGTAGATTTTTTAAGAAATTTTATCTGAACCTGAGAGAAAAGACCTAATAATGATACTATCTATAAGTATGAAAATGCCCTTATCATATAAGTATCATAAGAATGGTATCTAACTACTGAGGTTTAATTATTTCTAAAAATATAGTTTGACTAGGCTAAACAGAAGTTTAAAACTCGAGAAAATGCTTGGCCTGTGGAAAACAGAAACACATAACTTGTAGGCCTAGGAAACATCTCAAGCAGTCTAGCAGACCTAAGCAAATAGTTCTAGCAAGTCTCTTACCTACAATGAGTTTTACAACACAAGATTAGAGGCTTCAACGACATGGCCTTTAGTGTTGCTTTGGTGTTTTCTTTTGCTGAACTAGATTGGGACCTCAAAAATCAGGTCTTCTCCTCTCTCAGCTTTCTTCTGTCTCTGTTTACTCATTAACATATTGACGATCTTTTATTTAGCAAAATGAAAGAGAATCATTCAGCATGGAATGCACTTACCCTCTTTCATCCCTTCAAACTTTATCACTAATTTTCATGTCCCTGGTTATTGAGAGTCAAGTTAAGCATCATGTCAAGTACAATAAACAATAGAATCCTTGAGTTTAAAATTCACCACAACAAAAAGAAAATGCAAGGCAAGCAAGAGAAAAATGCATAGACTGCATACAAGTTGTAAACCTTATGAAAATCAGCTGCCAATTCTAGCTATTATTTGTACCTTAAGAGCCCTATAGCATGAGCTCAAAAGAGACTACTCTTTTGGATTCAAGCTCTATAAACAGAAGTCAAATGTATCATGCATGTATCAATGCACTGAAAAAAGAAAGTTACTCTATGTAGTTCTCAATAACAACTGTCTGCTTTCAATCCAGAATTTCCGTTGAGAATAAACAACTACCTAAATTAAAATAGTTCATTGTTTCCTGAATTCCAGCATGTTGTGATGTAAGATTGACATTTTGCGTTCAAACTGAATTGAGTGTTCACTTCCTGAGAAGAGAGAATAGAATACCAAATTTCTATGATATTTTATTCAAAACATCAAAAAATCAATTGTTGAGAATCCATGACGTTGAGTTTTTTCAGTGAAGCCTCTGCCATATGTCAATTATTAAACTATGAACAAGAGGGAATTTACATTTTGAGTAATGAAGACATGATTTTTAAGAATCAACTACACATTCTAACAAATTGTTTGTGCCAGTTCCAATGAATGCACATTACAGTGAGAAACTTGTTTGATGGTAGTTGGCATTGCTTTGTGTCCCTCTCTGTAATCCAGTATTAAAATTCAAGTACAAGTATGCATCAATGAATAACCTGATCTCTTGTATAAGGCATTCACACTCTAAACTGTTTCAAAGCATGAAGATTCAAAAATCTGTAGAACTGTCTATAATAAGAAACCATCTCTACTCTCCAGACATATGTCCCATGGCACTCATTTCTCTTCTTTCTTCTCTTCTTTTGCTAAATTGCTGATATCTTCATGTAATGGTGATTTTAAAGAATCTTTTGACTCCATTGTTTCTGCTATACCTTCTTTATAGCCTTCAATGAAATTCTTTAGGGCATCTTTATAGGCTGAGGCCCTGGTCATGTAAACTCGTTGTAGGACAGGACGCAGTGTCTCCATACCACCTCTTGCTGCCACAGCTGTTTAGCCACCAATAAAAAAAACAAACTAGAGTTGAAAACATTCTTGTAAAAATCTCAGATTTTATAATAAGCATATCTTAGAAATAAATCATAAGCCATTGATGTTCAAAATTATAAGTTGCAGAGAATAGCTGCTTCTTGTCAAACAAAAAAGAATAGATGCCATGTACCTGTATATTACAACTGACAACAAATGCATATACCAAAGTGATGTATTTTAAACTGTATACAGCATACTCTATTTTGGGTGTCGAAAGCTAAACCAAATGACAAAGAAGTTCAACCCAAGCATATCCTATTTTGAATGCACAGATTAACTTGCCCTTGAAAGAAATTTGAAGTTCATGAACTATATTCAGGGAAGACAAAACAAATAGGTAAGCTATCGTTTCTCCATCTCAGGGATAAGGTTGCCAGCTACAAATAATTTAGATGCATCCAAAAAACACCTTTCAAGTTTCAACTCTTCCGCTAAGTTACACATAAGTTTAGTAGATTCTTTATCAATTATCTATATTTTATTTCTGTTTGCATCTTGTACCAATATTAAACTCTCTATAAAAGAGTAAATTCAATGACAAAACTAATAGGAATACTCTGCCAGAGCCATTCAATCATTAAACTAATCTCCTATATTAGATTTATGTTCTCTCAATTAGATGGGCCAGAACTTTGATGCCAGCTTCATAAATGGCCAAAAGAGGCAAGGAAACTACAGGGTTTTGATCTCCCTACCTACAAGGGACAAATTTATTTGTAGTTAGAAAACTGCAGTGTACCCCAGGGACATGTCCCCAATGTTTTACCAATGTACCTCCATCCAGGGACATTTGGAGAACGGGGACAGAACACCCCTCCCCCATCCTCAATCTGCAGAAATCTAGGGGAACATCCCCAGGATGATTCCCCAGACTGGGAGGCATTTTCTGAGACGTCCCCTCACTGTTGCACTGTATGCCTGCCCTCAGACCCCTGCTCTAGTTTTAAAACACTGAAAATAAAAAATCCATGCAGCACCAGATGGAAAAGCAATGCTTTTTTCCCGGAAAATATCTCAATTAGATTCCGAGTAAAGTATAGTTTCATTTGCTCAGTCAATCTGGATTCCAAGTAATGCTACTATGATATTCATATGAACCATTTTGATTTATCTTTAACATTTATGATTTGACAATTATCTGGTGTGTTTTCAATTCTGTATTCTATTTTATACATTTTGTTCAAATTATGGTTGTTTATATATATATATATAGGAAACAATTTGCTGTCCTTGAAATCCCTCCCCTCCACCTCAGAAATTCAAGGAACAGCGGAAAATTGCACCATAAACAGATTTCAATGAACTATGGCACCTCAAACAGTATAGATACCTTCCAACTCTAGAGGAATTATGAATTACTAGTTTCTTCTCTCACCAGCAGCTATTCATCCTTAGAGGAGGTTCTAAAGGTAATTATATGCCTCCTAAGATTGTCTTGCCTGGCCCCTTCAGCTCTGGACTCTCCCCAACAAGCATTGTCGGATCTTGCATTGGTGCTCCCACAATGATTGGTAGTAATATTGGTGGCTCTTCCAATGTGTGCCGAGGTACAGACACTAGATGGCATCTGTGCTTCCTACCCTGGTTGATAGAATTTGTCTTCATCAGCTCCAAACACTTTGAGGAATCCTCCCCTCACACGTCTATTTAAACCTGTATTTGTTTTGAGGTTACCATATTAGGTTTACACCTGCTTGTCTATTTCTTTGTTTTCTCACCTCTTTTTTCTTTCTTTTTATTGCTTTGAGTCTAGGACCCATTTTTCCCGAGTACTTTGCTATTGTAATTGCTGTACATTCTAGTCCCACTGGCCTATTTTTGGCTAGGTTGCCAGTTCAGGTACAGGATCGGATTCAGGTTTGGGATTCAGGTTTGCTGGTGCAGCAGATTTTTTTTCCCTGGGTTCCATGCAGCTAGGTACGACCATTTAATTTATATAATATTAATATATTTTATATAATATATAATATTATATTTATATATAATCTATTGGTAACATATAGTATAATATGAATAGGACAATGCTGCTCCCAACAAATTCCTGCACTCTCTTCAATCCCTGCTCCATTGCTGCACAGCCTGCATCATCCCTCTCCCCTGAAGTTGGCTCACAAAATAGATGATTCCAGAGGCCTTGGGTCAGATGTTTTCCACAAGGGAGAGTGCAGTTCTGGTGCCCAGAAGTATAAAATGGTGGTGATTTTCTCCACTTCTGGGGCCATGCATTTTGTTTCAGATGTTCTACTTCAGAATGTTGGCACCTCTGTTCCCTCTTCTCCTTCGGTGGTGACCATTAACACAGATTTTTCATGTGTACACCCAAGTATGGCCCAAGTTCACTCCATAGGGAAGCCGGGGTGCTAGGACAGAACCCATCCTCTTGTTCAGATACCTCAATCAATGTTTAGCATCTGATTCCTTTGTTCTATAGTAAAACTTCCACAGAGATTAATTTTCTTGGAGATTTAAGTGCTTAATTCTCAGTTTCATTAATTCAATAAGTAGTGTGATGCGGGCTCATTTGAGTACTAAGAACTCTGACTGATTGTGCATGCAATGTGTCAGATAGCCGATTCGCTTGGAGATTGACTAGTCATTTCTGTTAGTAGACCAGTCAAATAACCTTTTTAAAGTGTAGCAGACAACAGTGGAACCTGAAAACTGGTGTACTCAAAATATGTGAGGAAGTCATCATAAATACACTCAAATTGATGACTATCTCTCGTTTATCACGTTGAATACCATCATAAAAATATTAGAATAGTTACTATATTTCTCAAATAAAGGATGCAAAGACATAGATGCTTTAACTTTCCTATAATATATGATGGGAACCAGCATATAGAGGAAAAAGGAAGGAACTTCAGAGAGAACAGGGAACTTGTGCAAAACAATGCAACATAGAATCAGTATCTAGTGTGCAGACTAGAAGGCCACACACCTTAAACGAGGAATGCACAATCCTAAATTGCCCTGCTTGTGATAATTATACAAACTAAAAATAAGATAAATACTCAACACGTGACATTAGTCTTGAAACACGAAAGTTCAATTTAGGAAATCCAACAGCTAAGGATCTCAGATTGGAGTGATAAGTGCCTAAGACATTGATTATGTTCATATAAACTGCTTTGATCTACCTATCAAGTCTGTTTGGATATTAAAATTAAAAAATTGTAGTTGCGGGAATAAATAACAAATGCAATTAATTATGACTTGGCACATTTCCTGATTTTCTGATAAAATCACCAAAATGTTTTTTTGCTGATAAATTAGAATTAAATTGCAAACCCCGTTTAAATTGCAGTTTTCCATGACTTTTGGCAATTTGCTTTTTTGCCAAAAAAATGTAGGGTTTCTGGCTTCCATCTGATTTCTGCAGATTTTTTTTTTCTGGTTTTTCCCTAAATCTAACGCAATTTTTTCCTGATTAAATCCTGAAGACTTGAAAAAACTCTTTTGGTTTGCAATTTATCACCAAGATTGCTACTACTAAATAAAACCTATAATTAAAATTAGTTCTATACTAGTCTCCTCTACCGACACAATTTCTCCTCATAATTTATTTTTTACATATAAATTTATTTTTAAGAATCTCCACTTCTATTTCCTACTCATTTTGGAGGCAGTGTTTCTAACGCCATCCCCGTTGCTGAAACTGAAGCCTTTTCTCAAAAAAAAAAGGAAAAAGGAATATTCAAGAAATGAGAACTTAAATCATCTAGTTGATTATTCAAATCATGCAATTGCTTAAATGATAGCCCACTTACCAATATCCTCCAATGTAGAGGGTTCCCTTTCATGCCCTTCTTTCCCTTCTTTTTGTCCATTTTCAGTTTTGCCTTGTGGTGTTCTACCTTCCAAGATGTCAATTTCATCACTAATATCACGCTTCCAGCTCTCTACATAAAGTCTAGATGCTTTTTTTACTACCTGCAAAATAACAATTTTACATTGTTTCATTATTGCATCAATTATATATTTATTCAACTAGGTTATTCAGGTACAGTAGATGCTATAAACTATTTTGAGAATAAAACTCAACAAAATAAAACTATGCATTTCCCTAGGTTCTTTGTTCCGATTGAAAACAGTCTCATCTAATATACAAACATGTTCTTAGTGAAGGTAAACATGGTGGGTATAAACCAATTTAAAGTACCAAATAATTTTTGAAAATAGAGCCATGACTGTATGTATCACTGCAGTAAATTTTAACAGTAAATGTTGAATCTCACCTCTAACCACTCTTTCAATGTGAGTTTCCTGCGGGGTTTTATATGAGGGGGATCAGGCAGAGAGGATGGAAATGCAATCTCCTTTAGGTCATATCGGACATAATTTGAGAATTTCCTCCAAAGTTGCTTTAATTTCACCATCCTGGGCCCAATAAAGCAAAACATAGAATCATAATCTATTTCCCAGTTCATAGAAATTGGTATATTCTAAATGTACAACAGAAACAATACACATCCATACATGCAAACTTGCCAATAGCTTTCAATTCCCAGATGAAATTCCAATATCCGATGGTATCATGACACTGAAAATATTTTATTGAAAACTGGTTCTCAATTATCTGCACAATTTCAAGCTAATCTCAGGATCAGGAAAGAGATGCTAAAGTTGGGTCTGTTCTTAGCCACTTCTACAAATTTAATCAATAATATTTTTCAGAGTGCCACCAGTGCACTTCAAGCTCCAACTCCATTCTCGGCAATCCATTGTGTTTATTCATTTTAAAACATGATTTCTGTAAGTCTTAATATTATTATAAATTCTGGGTCAGTGGGCCTAGCTTGATTGGCTAAAGCATCCTGTTGCAAGCAAGAGGTCACGAGTTCTAGCCTCCCCACCATCCCCGTGGTACGGAGGGCGTGTCACGCCAGCGTCACCGGTCACATGAAAAAAGTTTACCAGGCGCACTGCAATTTATAGGGGGGCGGCTACCCGATTCCAATTCCTGCAGTCTTAAAAAATATATATATATTATTATAAATTCTCACTAATATATCGATGTTTGTAATAAGCCCACCACTTCCATTTAGGAATCTTCATATAAGAAAATATTACCAGAGTAAGATTATTTTAGGAAATTACCATGATCGCTGCAGATTTGAGGAATTAATAGCAAAAGAGGCAAGAGTCAGTCCACGATTATAGTTATAAAATTTAGAAGACTTTGCTTGCTGATTCATGAGATTCCATCTTCTTGAAAAGCATGTGTTTTTATAATGGAGCTTGCTCCTTGTCTTTTTTAGAACAACTTTTCATATGCTCTAGCTTGTGACATAGCTCCATGATTCCTCATCCAAGTCAGTTGGCTTAAGAGCCTTAGCGTATATCTTTAGTTCATCTTGCCATGAAAACTGCTCCGAATCAGGCACAGTACATTTCAGGTTTGGAATTGGGTACCCTGTGGAATCATTCAAAGGTACCACTTTTCTGTCCCAGAATCGCCTGAGTATGTCTAGTGACATACCCAAACAATTCTGGATTAGGACAGAAAGGCAGTACCCTAAGGACATACCCAGGCGATTCCAGAACAAAAAGGTAGTACACTTAAGTATTTTCCCAAGCAATTCCAGGACAGAAAAGCAGTACACTAAGCAATTACACAGGGTAACTGTATTTTTTCAGCATTTTTTTGTCCTCAAGTTTGACATTTCAACTTGAAAATCTGACCCTTAACCATAAATTGAACCTCAAAACAACTTAAAACACAAAACAAACACAATTATCTCATTTTAAAAATGTAAAACAACAAACCAAATTCACTTGCATCACACTTATTCTTGATTGTCATTGCACATATAGAGCTGAAGATTTGTCATTGAAGGTTCTGAAGAGGTTTGATTTTTTATTCCTACACACATGCGAACCCATTTGCTGCCAACGATATCATGAAGGAAAATTCTCGGATTAGAGTTAAAAGTTTTTTTGTTTTATTTTAAACTTTTTCCTCTATAAACGATCTTGTTTTATTTTTCATTCTTCTACATTTAAATGAGTTAGGATCTTTTTCTAATTTGATTTGAATATGTTGTTTTGCAAACTTTTTGTCATAGGGATTACAATAGCAGCCAATTCTAGCTTTGTGAACCAACCCCACTTCAAAACAAAACAAAATTTACCCTTGTGGAAGTATGTTGACAAATAGAGCAGGTTCCAAGTGGTTGGACATATATTTGGATTTTTAGTGCATGTGATGTGAGATATGCAAACTCCTACAATCCAGTGAAAACCCATTTGTGTGGTATTCCTAGCATGGACATCAAATCTCGCCTAGGCAAGAAGGATGCATGTATGCCAACACCAAAAGTGTTGGAATATATCTAAGAGAAGGAGCAAGCAAAAGCAACAATTGCCTTAAGATTAGGTAATCCCTTGGAAAAGAAAGGCTATCAATCAATGAAGCCCCCTTTCTGCTCCATCTCCTAACATTCTCTAAGTTGTGATAGAGAGCCACCAATCTTTTGCCATGCATGAAGAAGAGCCCACTTCACATAACAAAATGAAAGAGCCATCAAAAAAGTTATTTCAAAATGAATTTCATGAGATTGTAAAGAGAATTCATGAGACAAAAAATGCAAGAGTTTAGGCATAGCTCACATCACTTAATCTGACTAGTAGATATGACAGACGAGTGTCATAATATAGCTAAAATAGAGGCATAAACATCCAAGAGGAGAAATAACTCCAACTACCAAGAACAAGTGGGAGTTTCACCCATAGAAGCAGAAATCCTTAAAAAATCGTGTTTTCTATATTGCCAGAACTGCCGATTTTTTCCCCGATTTTTTCAGGTGTCATAATATAGCTAAAATAGAGGCATAAACATCCAAGAGGAGAAATAACTCCAACTACCAAGAACAAGTGGGAGTTTCACCCATAGAAGCAAAAATCCTTAAAAATGGCAAAAATTGAAACTTGCCGATTTTTTCAGGATTTTTTGTAGGTCGTTGACTAGCAAAAAATTGTTGAAAATTGCGACTTTTTGCCCGAAACAATCATGAAAAATCTCCCGCATTAGAAAAACCCTAACTTTCACGCATTTTCTCTGTTTATTGCAGGCCATGATAAGCTTACAGTAGCTGGTTTTTACTGGATATGCGTCGCAAAGCACTTACACCTCTGCCCTACATGCGCTCAACTGATTGTGGCTGCTGTCAAATCTGCTGTCTGCCTTAACCCACGTGAACAGGTTCCTTTCTGGTTCGGATCTTTGTCTTTGCATTATTCTGATCCTTATTTAATGAAACATCTATTGCAAGAAGGCACGTCTTCCCTTTCAAAGAACGAATCCTTACCATCAAATTTGCAAATCTAAGATCATATTTATAAATTTATTACATTTCATTTCTCATTTAATCAAAACTTGTATATTTGATGATTTTATGAAACACATTCATATTTTGTATTGGTATTGACATTACATTTTGTTATTTTATGAGGTCTTAGGATCAGTTGAGTCATTTTTAGGGACGATTACTATATATTTTTGGCTTATGTACAAATTGCTGATACATTATTAAATGAACATTGTCAGTTTACAGAACTATTGCCACCCAATAGAGATGATATAATAGGATATATCTATTTAAATAGTTACAAAACTTTCATTCATTCAAGTTTAACTTATATCGACACCGCTATCCTTACATTCATAGGGTGCAAATTGTTCCATAACTTGTATGAAATGAAAAGACATCTTTTATGAGCAGAGAGTACTAAATGAAGATTTGATATATTAGTTAGTGTTTGTATGATCCATATTTAACATGTATCTTACAATAACTCATATGCAGCATATTATGGCATTGCATGCACCAAAATCTGCCCAATAATAAACTTTCTATTAATTACATGCTCTCCAACATAATGATTTTTAATGCTACTTTTTTGTTTTGTTTTGGTGAAACAAGGAATATAGCACATCTCATTCTGCTTTTCTGTTGCACAGTATTGACATGCAAAAATGTGTAGGATTCTTCCACTCATTGTTGTTATAATTTTCTGGTACACATTTAATATGGAGATCATTCCCATTCCACCTTGCTGGGTTCATATTTATCACCTTATTTCCAAGTTTCTTTTTCTTAAGCCCTTAACAATTATGAAGATCTTAATGCCTGTGTTATTCTGTTGCATTTGCCCATAAATATATATTGCTCAAAGTGATTCTAAAATTGATCAAAGTGATTCTACAAGCTTAAGAGTTATTGACCTGCTCTTAATATTAGTCAGTGATATGAATATAAACAAAAAGAATCCATTTTCTACAATTCATGGGTTAAAATCTCTATTTTATTTGCTCTTTATATCTCTATGCTATGGAAATGACCTTAAGTTTTAAAAAAAAGTAGCTTTTGTCTCTTTTTCTACAATTTTTTACGTCTTTTTGCAAATTCGATTTTTTCAAAAAATCTTGAACTTTTGGTTTGCCGATTTTTTCCTCAAACAATTTTTGCTGCTATGGAACTTCACCTACTTGGTAGATTTCAAAAACATGATTGCATCTACTCAAATAAAGAAAAACAAATGGTTATGAGAGGTGGTTAATATGTGCAAAAGAGGGTGTGAGACTCAACTACCTAGAGTGGGTGACAATGAAACACATAACTAATGGATTATGGCATGTGCTCTCATAATAACCATATCTAATTAGCCTAAGAAAGCTTAATAATATGTGTAGAAAAAAGAAATATCCCCAAACATAAGGACAATAAACAACCTACACTAACACCGCCTTTGTTGAGAATCACAAAGTTGTCCATCATGATCCTCTAGTTTCTCCCAAGACTAAATTAAGTCCTGGTTTCAAAAAAATACCAAAAACTTCAACAAAAATCCAATCCATCTCCTCTAAGAAAATGCATTGAGGAAGAAAATAAAAATGAAAAGGAAGCAATAAGCCATAGCCTACACTCATTTGACATCTACATTCGATAGACTTCTTCCAATTCTACTACTTTTTTTTTTTTTTGATTTGTAATTCTCAGCCAAAGTTGAGCGCTTTTGACTGGAGCTATGAACCAATGAGGCCACATTCGAGGGACCTCATCCCCGTCATACTCCTCCTCTTCCTCCTTGCCTCCTTCTCTCCTTCTCCTTCTCCTTCTCCTAACTCCTTTTTCTCTCCTCCAACTCACCCTTGTAGCTCATCCATCTCTACTCCTCCAGCTCCTCTCCTCCTTCTCCTGCATCTCCTTTATGCTCCTCTCCTCTTCTTCCTTCTCTCCTTTCCCTCCTCCTTCTCCTCCACCTCCCATCCTTCATCTCCTCCTCTCTGCCTCCTCCAGCACATCCCTGCACGTCAACCTCCTTCCTCCTTGCATTGTCACCTTCCCTACCGCTGCTTAGCCTCTCTTGCTACCACACCTCTACTCCCTCGTCCTTCACTACTACTCTCCTCCACCGCAACACCACCTGCAGTCTATCGAGCACCATGTCATCCTCTACAATCGTTGGGCATCTATTCTCCATCGTACCCTCCAACTTTGACCCCACAGCAACGCCTGATCAACCTTCGTCCTCCGTCCTCCGAGCATAGTCCACCGTCCACCATTTCTTCGTTCTTCGGCCAGCAATCGGCGAGCGTTCGTCCCACCATCCACCGGTGGGATACTAGACAATAGTTTCACTACTGCTTGCAACTTGTTGTTGCACTGCGGGGTCATCCCCCCCAATTCTACTACTTCTAATACACATTAGTTGACAATATATATATAGACACACACACAAATTTTGTCCACTTTTTTCACTTGAACTTAAAGGATATAATGGAATGGATTTTTTCTACATTCACAACACTAAAATGAATGTGATAATAATATGAAGAAAAGAAAAGTCACCAAGTTTGTCAAAATATTTGACAAGCTTCCAATTGGCAATGAGAGATTGAACAATGATAATTTTCAAGTGGGAGAAGGACAAGGGTTCAAGTCTCTTTGGGGTTGTCACTGTGCAATGCACTACAATGTCAAAGCCCACGTATGTATAGCTCGGTAGTTAGGGAATTCAAGGCTGGAAGCAATGTACAAATTTGGTTTTGTTTTTAATTTAGAGATGAAAACAAAGGCAAGTGCATTTATGCAAAAACAATTGAGTTTAAAAAATTGATATCAAATTAGTATACTATATTTTTAATATTTATGGTAGTTTTGATTAGTATATGCATGATATGTGATATTCTAAAATTAATTCCCATTTTTAGGCTACAATGTATGTATGTGTATATTTATTTATTCATTTTGTATGAACAAACCCAATCCAAAAAAAATGTCATACAAGCATACAGTACTCACATACTCACACCCAATTTCAATTTAGCAACTTAACATTTAGATCATTGCTTTTCAAGGTTAAGATGGTACTAATGGTTCCTAATAATTTGTTTGGTTCCAATCGACTTTGTTATTTGTTATATGTGTCCATTGATGACATAAAAAAACAGTCAATATAGCTATTAAACCTGCTCATGGCAAATATTGAGTTGAGTCTACATGCATATAATTTTTAGTCTTTAGAAGTCATCCTTCCCACATGGGATAACAAATAAACAAGAGAACAGTATGACTAAAACATGGGTACACTAAGTGCACTACATCCTCGTTCAAGCCATGTTGCCAAGGACAAAAAAAGACTCTCATGTTTAGAGGTGTTCTCATTCAAAATACTTGCCTTGTTTAGAGGACACTAAAAATTGTCCTATCTCAAAAGTTTTTGGCTATGTGCCCCAAGGATGCATCCCTTGCTAAAGATGACCCTGTACCCCATAGGAGACATTTTGAGGATGCAAGGATGAGTAGTAAATGTCCCCTCCCTGTCCCCTATTTTGCAAAAAAACGGAAACATCCTCACTATGCAAAAGATATTTTAGGGGACCCTTACATACATTAGGTAATGGCTAGTCGTCTCCAAATACATTTTAATAACTTTAAAAAAAAGAAACTTACAAGCTTTCAATGCTTATTTGGTTTATGACATACCCATCTAAGATTTGCAAAAAAATATAAAAATGGCATGCACCATAAAGATTTATGTGGTTTTGAAGGTCTTCATTTGGATTAGGTAGCTCCTTGATCCCATTGGGAGTGCTGCCCCCAAACCCCCGCCAAACTATAAGTCTAAACAAAAAATAGACCAATGATTAATCATGATTACAAAATCTACAAAATACATATTTCCTGTTGTAGATCTCTGCATCTTCACAGTTGAAGTCATAGTGAAGGATTATCTTGTTTCAAACATTGGACAACCTATTTAGTATAAAAGGACTATCATAAACAAAGTTGGTGTGCTATAGTCATTATACTATTGAATACAAGTTAAGCCATAGTCGGCAAGAAATGCCACTTTCATAATGTAAAAATGTATCAATCATGCCCTGCATGGACAACTCATTAAACAATCCCATCTGTTAGTATCCCAGTTGACATCAAATTGGAACATAACCAATTATCTTTTTACTTAACTATTTCTCTTTGTTCATGAGTTTGACAGCAGAACATGCACCCTCTCAGGCTTCAAGAAAACTTAAATAATAAATCCCTCACCTGAATATACACACTAATCAGGCATGTCTTTATTAACTCATGCTCATATTTATATATATAAAGAACATCATACTAAAAGAGCTTTTAGTTAGCAGACCTTCAGAGTCTGTAAATGTTAAATTGTTTATTATCTTCCAGCTTCTTCAAATCCACATTACAGATATGTTAACTAAATTATAAGAATACTGGAGAATAATTCTACTAAGACTGTTCTGGGGTATATGGTTATTGAATTTAACTGTTAATGTGATGGAGAATGACTCTATTAAGGCAGATTTAGAATCTAAAACAGCCTTAATTGAATCAATCTCCAGTATTTTAGCAGTTTAATTAAACACTCGTAATGTGGGATGGATAATAAGGTTGCATTGGATTGCTATTTATTTGTTTTGTATCAGGTAAAGTCTTGAGAGTGGAAGTATTACACTCTCTAGAGTCCATGATCATACTATGGTAAATTTGTTTTAAAGTTTTTTTAAAATTAAAAGATGGTGATTATTAGAAATAGTTTTTCTTATTCTTATCTTTACTTATGCATGATCAATCTTTCACAAATGTATATTTGAATATAAAAATTTTATGATTTTATGTGTCCACACAATATTTAATAGGTATAATGTTTAAAAATAAAAAATTTATGAAAATATACATGTATATAGAAAACCATTTCTATTTCGTTTCTTAGGTGCAAACTCATCCAACCTCGTTTTCAGTCACGCTGCCATACCTGTCGTGTATCTCGTTTCCAGTAACATAGCCCTGAATTAATAGGCTTTCTAATTGCTGTGAGGAGGATGTGAAACTGGATTATGCTCTTATGATTGCCCCTTTACCATTAAGCCCGCAAACCCTCAAACAAAATGAACAAAGTTTGGCTTAGTTATAAAGATTATAAAAAAATCCAGAGATTTAATCACAATTTGAGAAAAAAAAAAAGGGGCCTAATTATGGTAGTATCTACGAGTACATAATGCCTGGATCATATTGCCATCACTGGAATGGTATCAAAGTCCTGGGGCTTGTATTTTTAAAAATGTAATTTAACAAGGCCAGTTTGAAGTTCACACCTCGGGAAAACGCTTGGCCTCTGGAAAACAGAAACACATAACCTGGCGGTTCAAGAACGGAGTTCATAAACATCTCAAGCAGATTAAGTACATGTATTAAGTGAGGGTACGAGGGGAAACCAAACTAGAAATCAACATAATAACAATTCCCTTCTTAAGAAAATTAAATACATAAGCATTCACTTATTTTGCAGGTGTTAAGAGGTCAGGAAATGGTTGGAAAACCCACCTCGCTCACTTAAGAAAACTGGTATGGAAATTGCTCTTCTCAAAATGCATACTCGGCTGTGGATATTTTTTCAGCTGTGTTGAAATGTTACGGATGTAACTGATAAAATCTGTCAATGCCGATACTGGGACTTTCTATATTTCTCAGTGATTCGAACACAGCATACATTTAAGTGTATGAATTAGGAAGTAGTTGCTAGACTCCATTTTATTGTGCATATTTTATTAGTTTTTAATATTCAGTGATATTTATGGATTTTTTAACAATTATTTTTTCGTTTATTTATATAGGTTAAATAAACAGGTTTTTTATTATTACTATTTATATTTATTTCTTAAATGGTGATTTTTAAAGGTGATCAAATGATTTAATTGTTTTAAGGGTAAAAATATATATTTATTAAGTGGTTTTGGTGGATTGGTAAAGTCAAATGTTTCGCAAAGAATTCATAAGGATTAAGTCTTATTGAATATAGAGGTGTAAATTTAAAGCAACAAACCTAGCATCATGTTTCAATGAATTCAATGAAATAAATATATCTTAATCTTTGGCTATAGTCAAAGGAAGTCAATTATTTATAAGTTGGAGCACAAATTCTAATAAACAAAAATGTTTATAATGTTTATCTTCTTAAAAAAATCGTTCAATTGAATTAAGTGCAATTATTAGTGCATAAGTTGTGTATTTTTGTGAAAAAGTTATCAAATAGCATGATCCTTGACTAATGTTAACTTCATTCATGCCAAAAGTTTAGACTTAATTTGAAATTTTACCCTTTCCTTTTATTGATCGTTTTCGCAATTGTGGATTTGGACATGGTTCAAATTTGTAGTTGTAATATTGATCTTCAAACTTTTGAATTTAAATTTCAAAATGGACCAAAGTCAACCCCTTTCTTAGTAGCCATTACTTGCTAACTTAATGATGAAGAGAGGGAAAAAAACACTCAAACCCTCACAACATAAAAACCATTCTTTAACACAAAATAAACATTAAACTTTCATTCAAACATTGTTGTAATATATGCAAAATCTGGTTTGCAACATGCAACCAGTTTACAATCTTTTATTACAAAATTATCTCCAATATTTACATTATTCCATGATGGATTCAAGGGCTGCAACATGGCCCATTTAAACTCACAAATAACAAAAAAATAAACTTAATAATAATAAATAAATTTTCCCCCTTCAATCTCCAAACCCTTCTCCTGCAGTAACACATAAACATTGCATTGGCAACTTGCAATCAACAACTTTTAAATGGATGAGCATTGCTAGGACTCCAGGACTGCAACATGGCCCATATAAATTCACAAACAACAACAAAATAAATCTGCCCATACAATCTTCAAACCCCTCTCTTGCAATAACACACAAAACAATGGATTGCAAACTTGCAATCAACAACTACCAATGGAAGAAAACTGTTGTAGCTTCATTTTCATGCCTTCAACCTAAAAAACACACTCAGTAAACCCTTCCTGGAGAAGATACATGCCCTTCTTGAGTCTCTCCACCAAATCCCCTGGAAAAAAACTATCTGAAAAATAAGAATTTTCACCTTTTGTATGCCCTCAAACCATGAAATGAAATGTAATTCATTCAACCAAATTACTTGCATTTCATGTGCACTCCTTATTGGTACGCCCTGTTTTTTGGAGGTAAAAAAATTGCAGCAAATAATATTAAATAAAATGCCATATCAAGCCAAAGAATTAATAAAGCATGATCCACTATGAAAGTGGATTGTTATCTACTTTTTTTGCTTTCACATTAAAACAAAATGCAACCTTATCTTCTTTGGGCGCCCACCTCCACTTCCCTATTTTTTAGGGATTTTTTAAATATGCAAGAAAATTGATTACATGCTCAAATTAATTCCCATACCTTTCTTTTTCAAGTATTGTGCTTTTAAAGAATCCTTTTCCACCACCTTCCATTATCCAGATGTACTTATTTCAAACTCAAATGCAAATTCAAATTCATAAAAGGGCCTTGACATTCAAATGCTCATGGAAGTGAGATTTACAAGCCAAAATTATGAAATATCATCACTCCAAAATTGCCAGTCAAAATTAAACAAAATTGAATTGAACAGAAATACCACTTGGCCATGGATGCTCCTGCATCAGACACCCACGGTAGAAATAAATGTTTCCTGAGTTGCACTCAGAAAAATTTGTAGAATTTGTGCTTATTTTGGATCCAGCTCATTGCTTTTTCCATTGGAGTCTTCTTGTTCATCAATTTCAGCAAACTTACAAGATAATACCTTTTCATCTTTACTCCTCTACCCTTCATGTATTTCAAAACTTCAAATATAACTTCCCACCAACACACTCCATTAGGATTAACAATCAAACATATGCCTCCACCTTCAACAAAACAAATATACTTTATTGCCTCTATTGTTGTTTACCTTTTTCCTCTCCTTCCACCATGTCTTCTCCCCGAAATTTCACTATTTCAATACCTTCTATAGGACATAACATCGCTGCAATCTGATTTATTTCATTCCAAATAACATTAGTTCCATTAACAAGAGACTCGTTTTCTATTTTCCCTAACAAGGAATCATAGTCACAAATTAAAACATTTTCATCTCCATTGTTCTCTAACAAATATTTATCAGAAAACTTTGCATTTACCTTCACTTTACACTCCCTCAATTTAACTTCATCAAATTGATCTACAACTGTAATAAAATCATCTACTTCTACATTCTTATTGTCATCAAAGTAAACATCAAAATCTGATTTTACCTCACCTTTACCTACAACCTTCATCTCACCTGAGATTAACTCATCCCACTCTTTTTCAACTGTTGCCATCCACATCAATAAATCATCCCCTTCACTTTCTTTTATGTCCTTCAAAGGACACTCTTATGCTACAACTTCATTAAACTCACATTCATCTTCATAACAACATTTATCAAAATTAAATTTTGCCTCAATTCTTTCATTGCTACAACTTTTTCTTCACTTGCAATAATTTGATCCCATTCTCTTTCAATTTGAATGAGTAAATCATCCTTCTCAATTTCATAGGTGTTCTTTAAAGAACTCTCTTCTACTGCTGCAATCACTTTAGTCTCATCCTCCATGTCCTCCAATAGACATCCCTCAGCTTTAGGTTCCACAATATTTCGCACTTATCCTCTTCTTTTTCCTCACTGTCACATGCATGACACTCTGTTGCATCCTCTTTCTTTCCTACATTCAAAACATCATTAGAAATATAATAAAAAGTATCTTCAACTCTTCTATTCTCCATTTTCAAGACCTCTCAATGCCTTAACAACACAAATCTTCAAACCCTCAGGTTTGACATATATAAACTGCCTCACATTCGACGATCTATTTACAAATTTTCAACACTTTCAGGTTCTATTGTAAACTGCCTCACACACGTCGATTTTTTCACAACCACAAGTACCTCATCTCCTCAAATCCTCGAAGTAGTTCCTCTTACAAGTTTCACATACATCTACAAGAAAAAAAAATCACACACACCAACCCCTCAGGTCTTGGTGCAAACTGCCTCCTTCCGGTGAATTTGCATGCACACTCAGAATCTTCTAGCTTTGATACCACTAATGAAGAGAGGAAAAAAACACTCAAAACCTCACAACATAAAAACCATTCTTTAACACAAAATAAACATTAAACTTTCTTTCAAACACTGTTGCAATATATGCAAAATCTAGTTTGCAACATGCAACTAGTTTACAATCTTTTATTACAAAACAATCTCCAATGTTTACATCAGTCCATGATGGATTCAAGGGATGCAACATGGCCCATTGAAACTCACAAATAACAAAAAAATAAACGTAATAACAACAAATAAATTTCCCCCCTTCAATCTCCAAACCCTTCTTGTGTAGTAACACATAAACATTGCATTGGCAACTTGCAATCAACAACTTTTAAATGGATGAGCACTGCTAGGACTCCAAAGCTACAACATGGCCCATATAAATTCACAAACAACAACAAAATAACATCAACAACAACAAAATAAATCTTCCCATACAATCTTCAAACCCCTCTCCTGCAATAACACATAAAACAATGGATTGCAAACTTGCAATCGACAACTATCAATGGAAGAAAACTACTATAGCTTCACTTTCATACCTTCAACCTGAAAAAAACACTTAGGAAACCCTTCCTGGAGAAGAGCCATGCCCTTCTTGAGTCTCTCCAATAAATCTCCTGGAAAAATCTATGTGAAAAATAAGAATTTTCACCTTTTGTATGCCCTCAAACCATGAAATGAAATGCAATTTCAACCAAATTACTTGCATTTCATGTGCATTCCTTATTGGTACACCTAGCTTTTTGGAGGTAAAAAAAAATGCAGCAAATAATATTAAATAAAATTCCATATTAAGCCAAAGAATTAATAAAGCATGATCCACTATGAAAGTGGATTATTTTATGCTTTTTCCACTTTTACATTAAAACAAAATGCAACCTTATCTTCTTTGGGCGCCCACCTCCACTTCCCTATTTTTTAGGGATTTTTGAAATATGCAAGAAAACTAATTACATGCTCAACTTAATGCCCATACCTTTCTTTTTCAGGTATTGTGCTTTTAAAGAACCTTTTTCCACCACCTTCCCTTATCTAGATGCACTTATTTCAAACTCAAATGCAAATTCAAATTCATAAAAGGGCCTTGACATTAAATGCTCATGGAAGTGACATTTACAAGCCAAAATTATGTAATACCATCACTCCAATATTGCCAGTCAAAATTAAACAAAATTGAATTGAACAAAAATACCACTTGGCCATGGATGCTCTTGCATCACTTAAGCTCAAAATATGTGATTTGCACAATAAAATTTTGTATAAAAGGACAAATCCTAATTCACTTTTAGACATCTAAGACATATATCCAATATATGTGCATTTACACATAAATTACATCAAAAGGGTGTCATCATTACATCATCAACTTACATCAACGTCTACATAATTAGTACACTCCCCATATTACACAATTATTTGGCATATTTTTTTCTTATTTTAAATCAATAAATTAGTTTCAAAAATTTGACTAGGAAGAATAACCCTTACATAAAAACGCTCACAATATTTGTAGATACCACCATTTTTAAATAGAAGAGGTGAGCAACTTTTTGTGTCATATGTACACTAGTCATTTCCACATAAAAGGATTAATTTTATAAAGAATGGGTTAAGGCCATATTTATGAGGATTAGTTACAAAGTTGTAGAATTAAACCAAAGCACAAAACAAGTCAACTTGCAATCTACCAAAGTCGTATAATTTTAAATATAATAACAAAGCATTATATTGAATTTATAATTGTAATCTTATGTAAAATATTATATTGCTTCTAAAGTTAAGTCTTTATTCCTTCATTTATCATTTCAAAAAATATATTTTATATTATTGTCTCAACTCATATTTAAGTATATTTATATATCATTGTGATGAATTAAGTTACTCTATATAAATTGCATGGGAAGTATTTGGTTTTCTTTATATATAATTATTATTTAAAATGAGATCTAACTAGTATATAGATCTTTATATGAAATCTCTATAAATAACGCCGAAAGATATATATATTATTCGAGGCGCCCCACTCTAATGATATAAAATCTTATTGAGAACATCATAATTTCCAATTTTGTCATAGTAGGCGAAGGGTGTATTTTGCAGTATATTGTTGAAACGTTGTCAATCATCACTTCCTGCATTCTTGCATGTCTTTTCGAGGATCCAGTTCACCTCACTGCTTTCATACTGGGAGAGCACAAAGAGTATCGTGGTGGAAACCAATTCATTTGTAAGCACTCCTCATTCTGAGTTATATCTTTCATGGATGAATGTCTCCCTTCTAGAAATTTTCTCTCTAGGATCTGCTTATCCTCTTCACTGAACTTATCCCAACAGGACTTTCCCACGCTAACCATCACTTCTTTTACTGAATCTCGAGAAAGTTTTTCCCCTGAGCTTTCTCACTGGCAAGTCCCTCTTCCCCATGTATTTTGCCCATATGACATATTATTATGTTCGTCTCTTGCAAATGTCATTCTATTGTTGAAAGGTATTTTGCCTTCTCTTATATCAAATGGGTTAAAAGTCTTTTTTTTTCCCAAGAGTTGAGCAACCAGTACACAACTTCGTAATTTCAGTCTTCAACACACAAAAGTAATGTGACTTCTAGTATGTCGATGAGTGGAACATAATAGAGAAAAATATGTAAAGAAAAGAATATACCCGAGCTGTAGTTTGATAGGCGCCTCGGTAATGATAACTCTCGACATATTTTATATATATTAATGTTTAATCTATGTATTCTAGTTAAACTCTAAGTGAAAATTAACCCTAAACATAATGAAATTGTAATCCTAATTAAACCTTAACACTTACTTAACTCTAAGTTGATTGTGAGCCGATGGTAGAGCTTCATTGAATTGAACATGCAAAACAAGGGACTTGAGACATGAATTTTTAGTAATGCAACACAGGTGAGAAACACCCCTACTGAATTAATGTTAGTCCAATGAATGGTATACAATAATTAAGTCAATAGTGATAAATGTAAATAAAAGGTGACGAGGCATAATAACACAAAACCTATTCCAACTGGAGAGATGAATCATGCACTGTACCAGATGAATTACTATTTCAAACAGATCGAATCAAGTCCTAAGATTATTTTATTCAAGCTAGAATACGAGTTTATTATCCTCAATACACTATGTATATCAAGTTTCATCTAGTTATTTGGATATAGGCCTCGAGGATATTCTAGTGAATAGACCATGTTAGTATAGAACAGGTGGTTGTATTACATGCACCCAGTGGAAGGTTATTTCAGTGAAGGATTTGATAATTGAGCTCATGTCTATTTTAAGATAAGAGGAACTCATTAACTGGGTGATTGGCTATCTTTTGGAGGATTAACCCTATCTTCAATCTTGACTTAATCAAATGACTTAGAAGGGATTTGTATTTTTTTGCTCTGCTTAGCTTGGAAGAGATTTCTAATTTTGTCTTAACTTGTTAGTGACCAAAAATTTGGAAGGGATGACCTCTAATGGATCCTATAAACATGAGTTTTATATTTCTAAATGTGGGCTTTTTATTCTTATGATTCTCAATCCATTCCTAATCATTGAGGAATTCAGATATTATTAAAGCATTACAAATTGCATTTGGAGTCTTCTTTATCTGATCTACAAAGCAAGTGAAATTTGCATGCCTTGTTCAATGGGATGTTCGTGCTAAGTTTCAACAATTTTCTTTGAGTGATTAACATTTTGTAAATGATTAAGAATATAAGGCTTCTTGTCAACAAATAGGTGTTTACAAATCTTTTTTTTTTTTTGGCATGGCACATGTTATGAGGATACCACTAAGTACCTACTATCATTTTGGGAATGTTACAATGAGCAGTTAACATGAAGATGAAATTAGATTGATAAACTTTCTCAATTTCATACTTGGGTTTTGCAACCCCAATTAAAGTTTCTTCACATTATTCGATTTTTTTTATGAGTTCTGATGTCAGGGATCTCTAAACTTGAAATGAATATGCAAGGTATCCCACCAATCTCAAACTGTTGAGTTGAATTTTCTTTTTCACATTCTTCTATTTATTTTCTAAAGTCTTACCCTGTAAGGAAATTGTGATCTTGTGTCTAATACACGTGTTACCCTATGGATTCATCTGATTGCCTATTTGGACCTGTTGTTGGGTTTGTAAATGATTTAATTTTTGAACCTGTATTCATTTAATCAAATTTGAAAGGCGTGTCGGAGACAGGATAGCTGCAAAATGCCTTTGTGTTTGGAAAGTTTTATGAATTTCACTCCTAATGTCAAATATTTGAAGTATTTGAAGTATTTGGGGCTATGCAATTTTAAGAAAGGTAACTGTGAAAATGCAACATCGCTAAATGCCAGCCTGGTTCCGTATAGTAGCTCATCTCAACCAAATTCATTATACAAGGTCTGGCCTCTATTTCTGAAGTCATCGCTAGTGTAGCCTTGTTAAAAGCGTTTGATATTATTCCATGACGGGCAAAGTGCATGTCAAAGTAAAGGGAACAAATAAAAATGTTGATGGATAGAATGCCGCAACAGTGGTACGCCTTTCGGCATAATTAAAATAGGAACATATTTTTTATAATTAAAAAAGTTAAATAATTTTTAATTTAAAATAAATAACAAAATAATTTTCTATTCTTCAAAATATAAATTAAAGGATGATGTTTTTATTTGTTTCAATTAAGTTGAAATAAATGTGAATGAGAATAATATTTTTTGTGTTTTTAAAATTTGTATTATAAATATGTACAATTATGCAATAAAAATGTCAAAAAAGGTCACTCTTATTATTATTGATATTTATGAATATGTTTTTATAATTTTTTAGTAGTTTTACTTTAGGTTTTTATTTGTGTTTGTGTTTTTAATTATATTTTAGTAATTTATTTAGATTCATAAATTAAGATTATTTTATATCGTAAAATATAATACATCACAAAGATCGTTTTAAACTATTGATTATCTAAAAACTCATAATTTAATTAAATTAAATTTGATTGAGGCTGTACTGTAATCATTAAGATTAATCAAAGTTAAGTTACTTATATGTGTGTATGTGTATATATGTATATGTATATCTATGCTTTACAAATATAAATAACCTTTATTCTTTAGCTTGATATTTTAAAATTCTATTTTTCACGTGTGTGTGTGTGTGTATATATATATGTATGTATGTATGTATACGTATATATACATACATACATACATACATATATATATATATATATATATATGTATCTATATATGTATCTATATGTGTATGTATATATGTATATATATATATATATATGTACATGTATGCATATATATACATATATACATATCTATATGTACATGTATGTATATATATACGTATATATGTATGTATATGTATACGTATACATATTTATATGTATATCATATATGCATACATATATATATGTATGTATGTATGTATATGTATATGGCTTCCCTCATCTTCCTTTCAGGAATGGGAAGACGTCCTACATACCATCTTGGTTATGTTTCTTCATAAGGGGAGAAATTTTATTCGATGCTATTGGATCATCTTCAACATTCAATTTTGAGCATCTACCATAATTATAGGAGACTCTACATTGAGGTGGGGCTACATGGTCTCTCTTCTTCTCTTATGGGGGGCCTTTTTCCTTGCATGAGGTTTTTTCCTTCTAATTTATCATAGATAGTATTTTTTTCATCTCTTTTGGAGAGGAGTTTTGTCCCATTGGATTTTCCCCTTTTCTTTGTTTGTGAGAGATTGCATTTATATATGGGTACTTAACATGGCCTCATAGTTGGGACCCATCTTTGCATCTTTGCATTATATATATATATATATATATTGTAAAGAACAAGCAACAATATGATACTATTTTTTTGACTATAATTAGGAGCCATTTATCATTGATAACTTATTTCCTACAAAAAAAATACACACATGTATATATGCACATATACATATACATATGTATATATATGTATGTATGTATACATATATATACATGTATACATATGAAAATATACACACACAAATGTATACATATATGTATGTATGTATATATATATAATATATATATGTATACATATATGTATGTATGTATATATATATAATATATATATGTATACATACATACATACACACATGCATGCATGCATACATATATATATGTAGATACATACATATATATACATGTGTGTATGTGTTTTGTAGGAAATAAGTTATTGATGATAAATGGCTCCTAATTATAGCCAAAAAAAAATTGTATCATATTGTTGCTTGTTCTTTACAAAATATTCTTTGTTGGTAATAAGTTATCAATGATAAGTGATGAATGATGTATTGGAATTACTATGGAAATGTAGCAAAAATCTTTATTAGTGTTGGGAAGAGGCATCCACCCATTACATAGAGAAAAGAGTCAAGTATGTCTACACAAAAACTACCCATTCGATCTTAGGCAACTCTTAATCCCATGGCTAGTTAAATTCTCCAACCTAGTAAAGGGATTATCATGTTCCTCTAGAGGTAGGAGGTTCATCACTCTAATGGGCTCTATGTTGTGTAATATGATTAAAGTCTAAATCCACCATCTTTAGTTGCACTTGGATTTGTACCAACTTACCAAGACATTAGAAATAACAAAATTGTTAAGAGCGTGAGGACTAATAATTATTTACATAATGTATTAAAATAGCATGATGATTGCTTTTCCAATGTGCATGTTAAATTCTAGTAACACACCAAATTATTATAATTCTTGTAGGTCAAAGAAATCAAACTCCAAAATAAGTTAAAGGTCACTTACTAACACACACTCTAGGAGGAAAAGTTATTTAAGAGTGTGAATATATGTCCAAGCAACTTGAACCATGTTGAAAGCTATAAAAATTCAAATGTTATGATATAGTACAAGTGGATAATAAGGGTTGTCCACCCAAAAAAAATTAATATATGCTCCATAGGGATCCTTTGATTTTTTATTTTTATGAAATATATTTTTTAGTGAGATAGTACCCTCGTGAATTGATTATAATAGTACAAAGTTCATCTCCTTGCAGAGGATTGAACATTTTTACATTGATTTATTTTATCTTAAGCTATGAGATGTGAAAATTACCCCTATAATTGAGGTAAGGGGTATCAACATTCCAACTCAAATGACAACACCATGGAGTTGACCTTGGAGATTCTATTTATCAAAGTAATATTGAACAATACCTCTTGTAGCATGTTAGAAGTGTGAACAATAGTTGAAAGCTTAAATCATTATTAAATATCTCTCCAATCAATCCAATTTCCATGGTCTAAGGAAAATAATTCCTCAATCATTTTTATTCCCTTCTTAAAAATAGCAGGGATCTAATTTATATGACATAAACAAGAGACACATCTTGATGGGAACCACTATAATAAGTGGTTGTTGTAGCAATAACCTCTTCTAAAACATATATATATCTATATATTTGGCGAAAGTGGCAAGCCACTATTATATTTTATTATATATTAAATAAAGGATTACAAATCTAGTTATGGGGAGCATACCGGCAAGAAAGAACCAGTAAGAAAACCTCTGGTTATAGCTTTGAGCATGCAAAAAGTAAATAGTTACAGAGTCCAATTAGATCGTTTGTACAAATAATGTTGATGATTCAAAATTTGGCATTGTCCCAAGCTAACCTATGACAAACCTACTAAAAGAATACCAACCTGGACCAAGTTCTACTAAACACAAAACTAGTTGTGAATCGACTCAAAATATTCAATTACCCGACCCTTACAAATCATCTCAAAATGATCATTAACCCAACCCTTACAAACATCATTGTTTAAAAAATTTAAACCCTTACAAAACATCTCAAAATGATCATTAACCCAACCCTTACAATCATCATTGTTTAATACAATTAAACCCCCATAAGAAGACCCATTACAAAATTCATAAGACCCGATATGCAAAAACCCATTATAAAATTATTGATATTTTCCACCTGTTGCTTTTTCATTTGTCGAATTTTCATCCATCCCTTTTGTTTGCAGAAAATTATTTCAAAGGCCCTTCGAGCATTGTATTGGGAACCTTGAGGCTCCATGCATGGCGACAAACGAGATGAAGCTCTTGTAGTGGAAGACATTTGAAGGTGATTTATAATTTGACCCTGATTCTAAACATTTTGGCCATGGTTTGACAGTCGGTTTGGAGAATTCACCCGCAATTGCAAGTCTAGTTGCAAGCTTTGATTAGCAGGGCGCGAAGTATATGCATGGAGAAAAGACAAAGCATAAAACGTGTCCTTAATCTCCAATTCCATTAGCATGCATACACTCATCCTATTTTTCCTTAAGGCTCGCAACAAAATGTTTTCATTTTTGTGTTGAAGAGCAAGTCGAATGGCATCAAAAATTTCCTCAAAACCCTAACATTTTTGTACTAATTTTCTGGGGAAAAGACCCCCAATAAACCCTTCTCCATTATAAAAATTATACTACTGAACAACTTTAAGAACGACATTGTCCATTCTAAATTGAAACTTAATGTAATTCCTAGCCAATTCCTCGATTTCATTCAGGGATTGAAACAAATCCAAAGTATTGGAGAGAAAAATAGAGATCACCTATGAGGGGAAGAGGAGGCGGTGAGCACGAGGACTAGTAACTTCAATACCCAGGATAATTCGAATGCATTCCTCCACCCTTGCACAATCAATTCTAAACATGGAATTCAATATCTCCTACGTGATATACCCTTCAATGGGCTTTTCCCATAACTTAACTGGCAAGTAAACTCTATAATTCCAGGGATGGAGTGCCATTGCAACCACTTTCAGTTTAAAACCAAAGCATGCGCTACCAAGATGATGTTATAAACCACTGCGAAAACTATTGTATTTGCAAAGAATAAGCTGGAAACCACTTTTTGCTTTCTGAATTTAAAGAGAATGCTATCATTATCAACAAATATGCGAGGGGCTATGTACTTAGAATATAGTGCTCCCTTCAATGTGCATACGGGCTGAATGAAAACCAAAATGCTTAGCAACAGAGTCTGCATAACAAACCATGATTACCCTGTACCCATAAGTTATCGCCAACTTGAAGAAGCACAAAATAATGAGGCAATGTGACCCAGGCCGAATATTTAGATTGATGCTAGCATCATCAGGTGTTATTTTTTCATCCTTTAAGAATGGTGCAAGTACCCATGAATAATGACAAGCCATCATTAATGTGTTTGCTTTGTAATATATTCTTTAAACCATTCAGATTCATTATGGGTTATACATAGAGGACCTGATGATGTCAACGCCAATTTAAATAAAGTGGGCATATTACCTGATCTTAGAACAAAATACTCATAATGGAGAGTAATTGGCTTCAATCATGTTTCTCAAATTAGCCAGCTCCTGGATACAAGTGTAATCATTGTTGTTATTGCTATCATGGACATAAAGAAACCCCTTTTTATCACAACCTAGATTAGCAAGGCGATCTGCTAAAACATTTCCCTCTCTGTAAGTATGGGAAATTTGAACATCTTCAAAATCATCTAAAAGTTTCCAAACAATCTGCAAAACATATTTCAAGGCCTAATTAAAACATGATCTCTCTTTACAAGCATTTATTATTAATAGTGAGTCACCCTCAATATGTAATGTTTTGATCTGCAATTGCTTTGCCAAGAGCAACCTATAAAGAAGAGATATTGATTATGCCATATTATTCATCCCAGGGGGTAAAGATAATGATATGGCTGCCTTGAGAAAACCTTTGTTATATCTGATACAAAAGCCTGCTCTCGAAGCTCCAAGGTTACCTTTGGATGCCCCATCAGAGTTCAGTTTTGAGAAATTTTGAGATGGAGGTGAGCATTTAATTGAGTTCCTATCTATCTTTGTATTTTGTGATTGTTTTAAGATTCCCTTAAAGGGAAGAGCTATATGTTTCCAATTTCGTAAAATGAAATTATCCTAGTTTGAAAACAATGATCTAACATTTTTATGGTTTTGAACCCAAGAATAGACTGTCTTCGAGATAGATTTTTCAATCAAAACATGAATAGAGTGTGCAGATGAAACCATTTTTCTAAAAAATCTTTTGTTTCTTTCCCACCAAATAGCCCATAATACCACTGTTGGAATGACCTGCTAGATGCATGCAAAAAAGGAATTTTTGTAGAGCACTAGCCAAGCAGAGAAAAGATCCCAAATTGTATTAGGAAGGGGCATTGAATAATTCATTTTCCTCAAGACAAATAACTAACAAGACTATGCAAAAGAACACTGCAGGAACAAATGGTCATGTGTTTCAAAATCTTGATCACATAACACACTTGAAGGGCTATGCAATGCTTAATTTAGCTAGTCGGTCACTTGTCAATGCTCTCTTTCTCATTACTATCCAAGCAAAACTACCTGTTTTTGGGAGGACAAAGCTATTCCAACAAAAGGAGAATGCTCTTTGAGACTGAGTAGAATCCCTTCTATTGAGAATTGCTCTATACCCCTATTTTACTAAATAAGATCCATCCTTTGAAGGTGCCCATATTATACGATCAGGTTTGTCAGTTATGAAAACTGCTCTATCTTGAAGAATGTTTGATAATAATTATTTGTTCTCTTGTGATATCTGCAAAGAGGAGAATTCTTTCCATTTTACTCTCCCCGATGAAGATTCAATGGAACTTACATAATCTATTAATTTTGTTCCCCACATCTATGATATAATTGGAATTGCCGACTGCAAATCATTATTATTGCTCAACGGAGGATGGTCGTTCTGAGAGTTAGTCCAAAAATTTATTTCATCACCTCTATTGACCTCCCAAGAGATATATGATGTTACTACTTTCCTGCATGAAAGCATGAAATTCCACATAGTCGATCCTTCCAGTGGATTAAAAACTGTGAAAATTCTCTTAGGGTCTTGACTATCCAAATATTTGGCTCTCATTAAAGAACACCATTTGGATTATGGTTTAGTATACATTTTCCATATTAATTTCCCCCCAAAGGCTTGATTACGTTTAGGTAAATCATGTAACCCTACTCCTCCTTTATGTTTTTCTGAGACCATACTATCCAAAGAAACAAGTGGAATTTTTTTTGCATTATTCATATTCCCTTTCCACAAGAAGCCCCTTATGATCTTTTGAATCTGCTCAACTACTGAGTTTGGTGCCCTCAATATAGAGATGAATTAATTAGGTATTGTTGAGAGGACTAAATTTATGAGGAGAATTTTTCCTGAAAACAATAGCCATCTAGCTTTCCAAGCACTAATCCTTTGTTTGATTCTATCAATGATTTTAACCCAATAAGACGGTTTATTAGACCCCATTAAAAAATGTATACCTAAATACTTACAAGGAAGTTCAATCCCTTGAAATTCCATAATTCTTATGATCTTTCTTTTAAGTGTAGCTTTGGAGTTAAAAACATATACTTTTGATTTTTGTGCATTTATCTTTTGTCATGATACCAATGAATACTTATCCAACACTTCCTTTGTTTTTTTTTCTTCTGTAACAAAATCCTTCCCATAAAAAAGAGTATATGTTGGCAAAACAAGGATAAACAACTGAGAGGGGGTGAATCAATTGTTACAAAATTTAAACCTATTTAACCTTTATCAACCTTTAATCTTAGATCTGTTAATTAACAGTGAAAGCATGAATCAACAACACATCATAAGCACATGAACACCAAGATTTTATACGTGGAAACCCTGTTAAGGGAAAAACCACAGTGGATGTTAGTCCACAAGATTATACCTTGTTAGAAGTATAATGGAAAAATGAATAGGGAATGCACATGCATTTAGGCACACTGCTCAGAAGGGAAGGCTCACTGCCTTACATAAAAAAATCAGATTAAATCCATTTGATGAGGTTGAACTAAGAAAATAGCTTCTACAAAATCCTGATGACAGTTCTGGTTAGGCACAAAAACACTTCTTCACACTCCGCTCAATCTAAAATCGAATGATCTGATCTTTATTTGCACATATACTTCTCATACATTCATCAAGCATACCTTGCACATTCATACACTTCAAAATGAAAAAACAATGGCTCTTATATATCCGCTACATAAATTTACATCAACAACTTTGTCAGCCACAAATAAAGAATAAATTACAAACTGTTGGCCCAATTCAAGAATAAATCTCAATGCACACCAACCTAAGTCAGTCACAACATAATGAAGACCTAAATCAACATCTTCGAACACACCAAACAATAAAAACTTAATCCATAAGGATCCGCAACACGCTACCACCATTATGTCGGCCAAGAACATGAAAACCTCGAACACACAAAGGAAAATCTTCGATCACGAGCCATCGATCAATGAAAATATACCACAATGATAGAGCATGATCTAGAAACATCACATAATATCACAACAACTCAATTTACCAGAATTGCATTCTCTTCTTCCAAAAACACCTACTATAGTAACAGAATAACTGTAGGAACTCAAAAACTCATAACTTTCTCCAATCTTGATGTGTACCACTGAAAATCCCGAACAACATACTATATAGGCTCAGTAAAAAACTCTTTAATGCATGACTTCTGATTACCAACTTACAAAACTTTCCACCATTTTGATCAACATAGCTTCACAGACTGCCTACAACATATTTATTCTAATTTTCTCAATATCCTTGACATATACAGCCTTCAGAATCATCAATGCTAATAGTGTTGACATCAATAAAAACCACATATCAGCAACACAACCACAACATCCAACAATCTCCCCTTTTGGAACTGATGGCAACACATGATGTGAAAAATACCATCAACACAACTAACTCTTCACACAATATTCTTCTCCCCCTTTGTTTTTCACTTCTCCCTTTAGATTTTACAAGGTATTTCATGTTACACTTCTCCCCCTTTGACATCAATGGAAAAGGTACACAAGATCTGAACAACATATCTAAAACATTTGTCTACTCCCCTTGAGTAGCAGCCACCACAATATCAACAAGATATGACTATAAGTGCACAGATTGATGCAAAGACTTGCATCTTAGTTTAGATCGAGAGGGGAGATCACCCCTAACTTGCCTCTAAGATACTCAAAAGTATCCTTAGGCAACGGTTTAATGAATATATCTGCAATTTGTTCTTTAGTGGGCACATATTCCAATTTGACTTCTTTATCACTCACTTTGTCTCTCAAAAAGTGATACTTGATAGATATATGTTTTGTCTTTGAATGTAACACGGATTCTTGGAAATGTCATCAACAAAAAATTCAATAATCAACTCTTTGTCTTGATCCATATTGAAATACAGATTATTGTCAGCAATACCTTTATTGAATCCAAGCTTCAACAAGTATTTATCCAATCTAGCATACTAGGCTCTAGGGGCTTGTTTGAGTCCATACAGTGCTTTCTTCAATCGGCAAACCATGTCTTTTTTATCAGTCAGTTGAAATCCATTTGGTTTCTCAACATAAACTTCTTCTTCTAGTTCACCATTCAAGAATGTTGACTTCACATCCATTTGATAGACTTTGTAATTCTTGAAAGTAGCATAAGAAAGAAACAATCTTATATCTTCAATTCTAGCAACAGGGGCAAAGGTTTCTTCAAAATCAATACCTTCCATCTGTGAGTATCCTTTACATACCAATCTTCTTTATTTCTTACCACTTCACCTTGTTCATTCAGCTTATTTCAAAAATCCCATTTGGTTCCAATCACATTTTTATCCTGAGGTCTAGGAACAAGAATCCATGTATCATTTTTTTCTATCTGCATCAGTTCTTCATTCATTACTTCCATCCAATATTCATCTTTACATGCTTCATCGACATTGCTAGGTTCAGTCTTGGAAATCAGGCAGTACTCTTCTACAATTTTTCTTCTAGTCTGCACACCTTTGTTCTTGTCTCCTATAATCTAATTTTTAGAGTGATTTAAATTTACATTCCTTGGGACTTTGGGATTTTCTCTGACTTTTGGTTCTTCTGTTCTTTCTTCTGCACTTCCACTAGCTTCTCCTTCATGATTCTCATGATTCACCAAAACAATTTGAACTTGATTTTGTGTCTACGCATTCTTTCCATTATCTGTACTATATTTTTGATCATCTGAGTCATATCCACAGTATCTAGATGATCTAACAGTGTCTTCATCAACTCTGACATTTTCACTTTCAACCATTTTCTTCAATCTTCTATTGTAGCACCGATAAGCTTTGCTCTTAGTAGAGTAACCCAAAAAGATTCCTTCATCACTTCTAGCATCAAACTTGCCAATATCTTCATCTCTCTTGATATAACATCTACTTCCAAAGATTTTGAAATAATTAACAGTAGGCTTATAACCAAACCATAGCTCAAAAGGAGTCTTACTAGAATTACCATTAACATTTACCCAATTGATAGTATATACAATAGTACTTACAGCTTCTCTCCAGTATATATGACGAACATTACCTTCCAACATCATTGTTCTAGCAACATCTAGAATTGCTTTGTTCTTCCTTTCAACAACTTTGTTCTGTTGAGGGGTCCGTAGAGCAGATAACTGTCTTTTGATTCCATGCTCTTCACAAAATGAATTGAACTCCTGGGAAGTGAATTCACCACCTCTTTATGATCTTAAGCATTTGACCTTCAAACCTGTCTCATTTTCTGCTAAAGCCTTGAAACATTTGAACTTTTCTAGTGCTTCATATTTTTCTCTCAAGAAAGCAACCCATATCATCCTAGAGTAATCATCAATAAGCAACATAAAGTACCTTTCTCCTTGTAGACTTCTGATTCTAGATGGACCGCATAGATCAATATGTACTAATTCCAGTAATCCATTTGAATGATGTTTTTTGCTCCGAAAAGAAATTCTTGTTTGCTTTCCCATCTGATATTCCTTGCATATAGTGTTAGTAGGCTTTACTAACTTAGGTAGATATCTAACTGCTTGAGTGGAACTTACTTTGACAATGTTATCAAAATTCACATGAAACAGCCTCCTATGCCATAACTAGCTTACATCAACTTGAGCAATTAAACAAATTTCACTAGCAACACTTAGGTGAACAATATTACCTCTTGTCTTTGTACTTGAAACAATTATATCTCCAGAGCTTCCCAATATCCTGCACTTACCATCTTTGAACTAAAGATTGTATCCCTTGTCTACCATCTATCCAATACTCAACAAATTATATTTCAATCCTTCAACATAAAGGACATCATCAATATTGTATTTACCACCAAGAGAAATAATGCCTCTGCCACAAATCACACCAGCATTGTTATCTCCAAATCTTACAACACCACCGTCATACTTCATCCAAGCTTAGAAACTTGCTTTTGTCACCAGTTGTTTACCTCGCTGAGTGTTTATATGAACGTACTACGTACACAGGAAGTAATTGAACTATATGCAATACATAGAACTGAACAACACAATATGCTAGAATCACGAGATGCTTGTATTCATTTCCAGTAAATATCACCATGTACAATCACATAGTATTCCCATACTATCAAGTATGGAACCATAGTAATATCTCCCGACTACAAAACCAAGTACATATAACATTCGGCGGTGGTTGAGCAACCAACCGTCGTGACGTTCCATAACAACCTGCTACAACTAATCGAGACTTAATTACTCGAATGCACATGCCAATAATTATTCCCACTACAACTATAGTTTATTGAAATATAATAATTGGCCAACTACAACCGACTACACTAAAGATATTTGACCACTTACATCATCCGCCCCACAAAGTAGTCATCTTCCAGATCACTGAAAACCAAGAATGCCAATTGATCCTTCTTTGCCAACTGATTGTCACTCTCACCCAATACTCCATCTCTCTCTGCCAACTTCTCCTCGAGAGTTGCAACTCTTGTCTGCTCAGTAGCCAACTGCTCTTGTACTATGATGGCTGGTGGCACTACAATTTGGCAATTCCAATAAATCTGATGGGGGTCTAGGGGCAATGCCCCCAGTGGGGTCAAGGGGCAGTGCCCTTTGCAGGGGTCTGGGGGCAACACCCCTTGTGGGGGTCGGGTGGCAAATCCCCCAACGGGGTCGAGGGGCAACTCCCGTGCTGCCAAGGCCAATTTAACACTTCTGAAACCACTTGAAACTGCATCACACACCTCATTTTCATGACTCTTCCACAGGTTTTGAATAGTGCCGATGAAGCTGGAAAATATAGATTTTTCATTATTTTTTTTAGACTTTACTTTCTCGAGGTTGATGCTTGGTACAGTCTGCCTTTTACAAACTTTGATATTTGGTATGGTCTTTTGACATGTACGACCTCCTCCTCCATTGTGTGTATGACCTTCTTCCTTATGCATATAACATCTTCTTATTTAAAGCGTACGACCTTCTTCTGTTTCAACCGTACGACCTTCTTTTGATCCACCTGTACGACCTTCCTCTGATGCAAGCGTATGGCTTCCTCTTTGCTTGGGCATACGGCCTCTTCAAAGCGAACGACTTCCTCCTTGCCTGGTCGCATAGAGTGCTTTCTCCTGTCAGATCGTACGAACTCCTCTCTTCTGCTAGGTTGTACGGACTATCTCCTGCCAAGTCGTATGGGTACAAACTTCTCTCTTCTGCTAGGTCATACAAACATCCTCTTGTCAGGTCATATGGGTACAAACTCCTCTCTTCTATTAGGTCGTATGGACTACCTCCTGCCAGGTCATACAAATTTCTCCCTTCTGCCAGGTCGTACAGATATCTCCCTTCTGGCAGGTCATACAAATTTCTCCCTTCTGTCAGGTCGTACGAATTTCTCCCTTTTGCTTGGTCATATAGATTTCTCCGTTCTGCCAAGTCATACAGCGTGATGTCCCCTGCCAATACGTACGACGTGATATTCTTTTTCTTTGTGAGGTCGTACGTTTTATCCTATGTCTTTCTCAGGTCATACACCTTGCTTTCTGTCGTCTTGCCAAGTCGTATGTGTTCTCTCTCTTCTCTAATTTCCTCCTCCTCAGGTTGTATGATGTATCCTCCTAACTTGTTGCCAAGCTGTACAATGCGGCCTCATGTGCTTCTGTCAGCCCGTACGTGCTTCCTTAACTCTTCACCTGGGCGTATTTGATCTTTTGATTTCTTGTCAAATCAGACATTTATTGTGCCTTCTCCGGTTTCTCCTCCCAGCCATACGACGTATGGACCAACTTCGACTCTCCCTTCCTCAGGTCGTACGATGTACGGATCACACTTCAACCTACTTTTCCAGGGTTTCTCTCTTTTCGCCAATCTCTCTTTCTGCTTTTTATGTTGTACGGTCCTTGTGGCCGAACCTTTTATTTTGAATTCTTTTAATTTCCCTTTCGCTTTATTTTCATTTTCTCTCTCCTCTCTCTTCATTTTTTTCTTTTCATTTTGTTCTTCATCTTTTCCATCTTCTTTTATTATTTTCTTCTTCTTCTCCGTCTCTTTTTTTCTCTCTTTTCCCTCTCCTCCGTCTCTTTTTTCTCTCTTTTCATTTTTAACATTTTCTAATTCCTCTACTTTATTTTTTCCATTTTTTGGCTCCAACACAATTTGTCTATCTCGTACCTGTTCGGATTTGTGGGTTGCCTATAGTCTGGTTCTGATATTCTTCCTTTGTACTCTTCGTACTCGGCCGAAAGTGTCTGGTTAAACGTGTCGTTCTCTTCTTCCTTGATTTCCCCGATCTGTAGCATGTTACACTCTCGATGGAACACTTCAAAGTCTTCCATCTACTAATAAAATAAGCCATTAAGTGAGCTTGTCTCGTCCTTCGAACAACTCTCAAGTTCCATTACGCCCTTGGCATTCGGTTCCATTGTCTTCCTTCCTTTATCCACATCCAATTCCCCTCCGTCTGATTCTGATCCAGAGGAAGCCAATTCTTCGCTCACGGCCTGGTTCTTCAAGTCGATGACATACTTCTGCCCATTGTTCTTGATCGAGAGTGTGTTTCTCTTCCAATTATGATTTTTCTTGGTAGTTATCAGCCATCCTCTCCCAAGTAGTGCATCATACACTTTCCTCTGTAATGGGATGACGACAAAATTTAGCAAAAACTATTATGTCCCGATCATCACCTTCTATGCTATCAGCGTCCCCAACGGCTTGATACCATGTTGATCGGCACCGATGAGTTGGAATGTCGGTGGCCAGAGTGCAGGCTTCCCCAAGCTCTTCTGTGTGTCTTCGGGCAGTACGTTGACTCCTGATCCTCCGTCGATGATAGTATTTGTCAAGATATTCCCTCCGATCTCCATCTGCAAAACCGCTAGCATCTTCCCGACGTTCCCCATGAGTAGTATGGGATCAATGGTTTGTTCACCATACAGTGGTGAATTTGGTACCAATTCTTGCCTTCGGTCCTCCGCTTGCGATTTCTTGACACCCAAGAGGACATTTGTCATTGCCAATCCCAACTGTGGCAACGTCTGGAGAAGGTCAGTTACTTTGATTGGTATGGTGGTCTGCAGTATCTGTTGTATGATGTTGGTTTCTGCCTCAGACCGCCGAAAGTTCTTTGGCTTCTCCAGAGATATTTTGTTCTCCTTCACCATCGCTAGTTCCACTTCAACTTTTGCTTCCTTCATCCTTGGGTTTTCCGTGCGTGGATCTGGGTAGGTTTCCTTCTTTGCTTGCACTCTGGTGATCGCTAGTACCTCTTGTTCTTCTACTTCCAGCATATGGATACCCTTATGCTTGGGGCATTCACTATCTTCATGGTTGCTTGGTCCACACCACTTACAAAATCTTCCTCTCAAACCTTGGCCATTCTGGAAATCCTTGGTGAAGTGACCCCATTCGTTGCACTTTTGGCATTGGATCATGGGTTGTCCTTTACTGTCATACTGTATTCTGTTCCTCGGACTCTTGTTGCTCTCATAACCTCCAAGGGATGCATTGCTATTGTATTGGGGCTTCAGTGGTGTATTCGGTGATGTCGACGGTTCTCCTTGAGCGAAGAGTACTTGTGCACTTTTGGCTTTTAAATTGTATGGGCATTCCTTGACGGAATGTCCCATCACTTGGCAGATATCACAAAATAACTTCTTCAAACAGTTCACCTTCGTGTGACCTTCCCCATTGCAGTCTGTACACCATAGTTCTCGTGCTTCCCTCGTACTCTCTTTTTTTGGTCTTCAATTCTTTCATCATTCGCATCATATCTTTCTTGAGTGTTTGTACGGTCTTGGATTCATCGTCACTGTTGTCCACACTCTCCTCCTCGTCCATCTTCTTTTTCCCTCAGGAGGATGTTTTGTTTTCACTTTCTATCCATCGCTCGATTGTATGCTTCAGCGTACGACGACAGAGGCACGACCATCATCTTGTTCCTCAACGACGAGAGCAAGCCTTCAATGAACCATTGCTTCTTTAGCCCATCGACCGGTTGAACCTCCAATTTTCCCAACAAGTCTTTTAGTCGTCGATTGTATGTGCGCACATTCTCGTGTTTTCCCTACTTCGTACGATAGATTTCTGCTACAATCTCACTGTCATCCCTCAGAAGATTAAATTCGTCTTGAAAGGCCTTCTTGAGTAATCTCCATGATGCCCTTTGTGCTTGGTCCAATTCTGAGTACCAGTCAATGACACTATCTCTGAGTGTCACCAGAAATGCTTTCAACTGGTTATTCGAGTCATCTTCTCCACTCGCTATCCAGATTGTCTCACACATTTTGCAATGCCGTACCGGAACCTCTGACCCATTCCCCTTAAAATTTGGCAGCTTCTGCCGCTTTGGAGTCATCATCCTTCCCCACTATCCTCCTTGTGTATTGGACCCGATTGGACTGATTTCCTCGTTACGTTTCGATGCGTCACTTGCACTCTCGGCCACGTACGAGTCACTTTCTCATCCTCCTTCATCGTCCTCTACACCCTAAGTTTCCTGGGTTCCACTCCGGTGCTCCCTCTGCTAAGGGATCTTGGGGCTCAGATCTCCTTGTCCTCAGCCCTTCGTCGTCATCCGATATGGACTACTCTCGAATGCGTTGGATGTTGTTCGCAAGTTCTCCACTCAATTCATCTTCATTTTCTCAGCTTTTATATTTTTCTACGTACGGGGTGATGAATGGTTCCTCTTCCCTCCCTTCCATAAAACTCTGATGCACTCTATTGATAGATTGATCTATCTGCTCAAGATTTGTATTTGTTTTTTTTATATTCTAATTTATCTCAATTAAATCTTCATTCAACTCCTTATCTACTTGCCTTAATCTTTGCCGCTAGTGTTCTTGCTCCTATACTCTCAATGATCGCCAAATTCTTTCATCCTCTGTTTCGTGCCCGAATGGTATTTGATTCTTGTCTTTGTTCGGTTGTATGGGCATTACAGGTCTTTCATGCGATCATTGTTGGTTGCCAGGGGTATGTCTCCGGCTAGTGTCTCATTCTTCCTCTTCCCATTTGGTTCGTTCTTTGTACCATTGCAAGATTTGCTGCCTTCGGCGTTCCTATTCCTCCTCCGCCCGAAGGTCTTGTAGGATGATAGAATGGTGGGCCAATAATCTTGGCATGCAATGGAGAAGGTGATCAACCTCATTGTTCACTTCGAGTCGATCCTAAACAACTGCCTCAGGGATTTCTTGCCTGAGGGCTTCCCTCCATACGTGATCTCGTAGGGATATATTCCATAGATTTATCAAATCTCGTGTCAAGTCGTCCTCTCTTTCTTCATTCATTTCTACAGGTTCCTCCGCTGGTCGGCCCATTATGCTACCATTGTAACGAGTGCTTCCCTGGTCCTCTTAGGCAACAACGCCAAATGTTTACCTCGTTGAGTGTTTATATCAATGTACTACATACACATGAAGTAAATTGAACTATATGCAATACATAGAACCGAACAACACAATATGCTAGAATCATAAGATGCTTGTATTCATTTCCAGTAAATATCACCATGTACAATCACAAAGTATTCTCGTACTATCAAGTATGGAACCATAGTAATATCTCCCAACTACAAAACTAAGTACATATAACGTTCGACAGTGGTTGAGCAACGAACCGTCGTGACTTTCCATAACAACCCGCTACAACTAATCGGGACTTAATTACCCGAATTCACATGCCAATAATTATTCCCACTACAGCTATAGTTTATTGAAATATAACAACTGGCCGACTATGACCGACTACACTAAAGATATTTGACCACTTACACCAGTCATATGATGTGAGCATTCGTTGTCAATCACCCACTCATATTTTTCATCTATTCTAGCTGCAAGAGCTTTCTCAATATTCTTTTCACTAGAAAATTCAGTGGACATCGTACCATTTTCCTTGATAGCAATGAATACCTATCCATCTTCATTTCCAATTTCTTTATCAAATTCATCATCAGTAACACCTTCTTTAGCATAATAACATTTCTTTTAAAATCTAGACTTGTCAGGCATATACTTAGAAACTCTTTCTGGACACCTAGATGCAAAATTTCTTATCTTACTACAAGAGAAACATTTAATAGGAAAATTTCCTTTGTACTTACCATGTCCTCTAGATTCTCTTTTCACAATCAATTATTCCATTTCTTCTAGCTCTCTTTCTTCATCTTCAATTTGTTTCATCTCATCTTCATATTTGAATTATTTTTTGGAACTTTCTCCTGGATCATATCTCTGTTGGCTTTTTTCGGATATAGTAGCTTTGAAAGAAGATTTTGTCTTAGGAGTAGACTCACCAAATTCACTCAACTCAAAGGCAGCTAGTTTACCAATCGCCATGTCTCTTGTCACATTTGTTACCATCCTGAGCTCTTCAATAACATGATCTTTTGTTTTGTAAGAAGTAGGCACTAATTTTAGCACTTTAGCCACAATCTCATCTTCATCCATGACTCCATCGACACATATAATACCCATCACTAGTTCATTTACCTTTTGCATGAAGGCAACAATGTTTTCATCTTCACTCATCTTCAAATTCTCCCACTCGCCTTTCAAAATTGTTAGCTTAGAAATCTTCACTTGTGCATCTCCTTCATACAATGTCTCCAATTTCGTCTAGATCTCATATGTTGTCTTCAAACCTATCGCATTTGTCATCTATGAATCTATCAAAGCACTCAAAAATGCTTCTATAGCCCTGATATTAGTTTCAACTTCTTTGATCTCATTAGGAGTAGTGAGACCATTCTGAGGAATATTATATTTGTTCTTTGTAATCTTCCAAAATGGTTCACCAATGCACTTCAAATGACACTCCATTTTGACCTTCCAGATAGAGTAATTTTTACCATCGAATCTGGGACTATCCCTCTTGTATGATGCCATCTCGAATCACCTCAAGCTATTAAACTTCTTCAGAGGAACCTACTATGATACCAATTGTTGGAAAAACAAGGATAAAACACTGAGAGGGGGGGTGAATCAGTTGTTACAGAATTTAACCTTATTTAACCTTTATCAACCTTTAATATCAGATCTGATAATTAATAGTGAAAGCATGAATCAACAACACATTAGAAATACATGAACACTGAGATTTTATACGTGGAAACCCTATTAAGGGAAAAACCATGGTGGATGTTAGTCCACAATATTATACCCTGTTAGAAGTATAATGGAAAAATGAATAGGGAATGCACATGCATTCAGACACACTGCCTAGAGCTCACTACTCCGAAGGGAAGGCTCACTGCCTTACATAAAGCAATCAGATTAAATCCATCTGATGAGGTTGAACTGAAAAATTATCTTCTATAAAAGCTTGATGATAGTTCTGGTAAGGCACAAAAACACTTCTTCACACTTTGCTCAATCTTCTTCACACTCTTGTCTAAAATCAAATGATCTTATCTTTATTCACACATATACTTCTCATACATTCACCGAGCATACCTTGCACACTCACACACTTCAAAATGAAGATACAATCGCTCTTATATATCTGCTACATGAATTTGCATCAACAACTTTGTCAGCCACAAATAAAGAATAAATTACAAAGTGTCGACCCAATTCAAGAATAAATCTCAATGCACACCAACCTAAGTCAGCCACAACATAATGAAGACCTAAATCAACATCTTTGAACACACCAAACAATAAAAACTTAATCCATAAGGATCTGCAACATGCTACCAACATTATGTCGGCCAAGAACATGAAAACCTCGAACACACAAAGGACAATCTTCAATCACGAGCACATCAATCAACGTGGACATACCACAATGATAGAGCATGATCTAGAAATATCACAAAACATCACAACAACATACACAACAACTCAATTTACCAGAATTGCATTCTCTTCTTCTAGAAACACCTACTACAGTAACAGAATAACTGTAGGAACTCAGAAACTCATAACTTTCTTCAATATTGATGTGTACCACTGAAACTTCAAGAAAAAATACTAGATAGGCTTAGAAACAAACCCTTTAATGCGCAACTTCTGATTACAAACTTACAAAGCTTTCTACCATTATGATCAACACAACTTCATAGACTTCCTGCAACATATTTATTCTAATTTTCTCAATTTTCTCAATTTCCTCGACCTATACAGCCTTCAATTCATCAATGCTAATAGTGTTGACATCAATGACAACCACATATCAACAACACAACCACAACATCCAATAGTATCATCTGTAAATAAGTTGTGAGTAGCTGAGAGATTTGTTTGAGGGATGCTAATACCTTGCCATAATCCTTTAGAATGGTTATCTTTTATCGTTCTACTCAAAGCTTTTGCCATGATTATGAATAGGAATGGCGACAATGGGTCTCCTTGTCTCACCCCTTGGGTTGCTTGAAAAAAAATGCATGGTGAACCATTGATTATAACTGAGAAATGTGCACCTGAAAAACATGAGAGTATCCATTTGCACCATTTCTTTGAAAATCCAAACTTGTCAAGCACTTTTATCAGAAATTCTTAATCAACTCTATCATAATCTTTCATCATAGCTAGTTTAACTATGAAAGAAGACCAATGATTTGCCTTGATAGAGTGAATAACCCCATGTGCCACCAATGCCCCTTATGCAATTTCTCTACCCAGAACAAATCCTCCTTGCTTTGAAGATATGATTTTTGAAATAAAGGGTCGCAATCTTAAATATATTGCTTTTGTGAAAATCTTATACACTGTATTGCAAAGTGATATAGGCCTGAAATCTACAAAAAATTTAGGTTACTTTACTTTTGGAAATACTAATATGTTTGTAGTATTGAAGTGCTTTAGCATTGTTCCTGATTTATGAGATTCCTTAATGGCCATAAGAAGATCATGACTCACAAAATCTCAACATTTTTGGAAGAATAAAGCTATAAAACCATCAGGGCTTGGAGCCTTATCCATAGACATTGAGAAAACAACACCCTTTAATTTTGCTAATGTGAATGGCTTGAGCAACGCTTCATTATCATTTGAAGAAATGAGATTAGGGATCACAGATAATAGCTCTTGCTCTTCCTGAATAGCAGTAGTAGCAAACTTAAGAGGTGCAAGGAGGTTTTTGAAAAATTTCACTCCTTCTTGGATTTCTTCAGCATTTTTTATTTGTTTCCCTGATTTTGCTTCCTGTATTGAAAAGATAGTTTTAGCAGCTCTTTTATGTTGTGTAGATGCATGGAAAATTTTGTGTTTCGATCACCCTCTTTTAACCATAATTCCCATGACTTTTTCTGCCAATATAACTCTTCCCTCTTGCCCAATTCCTCCCATAGCTCTTGGAGTTATTTCTACTTATCATATACACTACAACAAATCCTTGTGATTTGCTCCATTTTTTGCTTCCACCCACTATTTTAATGTATTTTTGACAATTTTTTGAGGACATCGATGCTATTTATCGGGATGGCACAATATTTGGCATTTATTGCGTCGATCAGTTCAAGTTGGCGCTACTTTAGGTGCTAATTAGTGCCTAAAGTAACATTGTATTTAGCACCGATATTAGCTTTGAGTGTAGCGTTCAAGTTTAGCGTTGTGTTTAGCTCCAAATTTAGCTTCGAGTTTAGCTTTGGGTTTGGCTTTAGGTTTAGCATCGAATTAGATACCCCTATATCGAAGAGACTTATTTATATGTCTCATCGACGATGTAAAAGAGTGAAATGTCAACAAGATAAGGGAATATCAAGGAGAGAATCACTTATGTCACATCGACAAGGTATATCTACAAGTGCTTGGTGAAACAAAACTCTTGGATATGATGAAGTAATGTCGATGAGACATTGAGATATTGGTAAGATAGATAAGATTCATCAACAGTCTTCAAGTAATGATCAAAAGCATACACCACTATACTGCGGGGAAGGTGAGCAACATATGCGGTAGAGCAGTGTACACCACAACCTCACAACAAGAATCCTTGAGCATGCGGTAGTGTGATAAATAGCAGAAGGGAAGGGAAAAACACCGCTATACCGTAGTGATAATCACAAGTCTCCCCGACATGGCAGAGTTACACCAATATATAAAGAAATACTGCCAAAGGAAAATATCGATGAGACAGTGGCATATCGGCAAGAGATAATATAACTTGTCTCATCAACATCGGCAACCAACATTAGAGGAACATAAGATCTAATGTCGATGAGACATTGAGATATCGATAAGACAAATAATATTGTCTCATCAACACTCTTCAAGTAATGATCAAAATCATACACCACTATACCATCGGGAAGGTGAGCAACATATGTGGTAGAGTGGTATACATTGCAACCCTGCAACAAGAATCCTTGAGCAAGGTGGTAGTGCAATAAACAGTAGAAGGGAAGGGCAAAACACTGCCATACCACAACGGGTATAATAAGAGACGACGGTAGTACGGTAATCGTGGCATCATTACAATTTACAACAATAAATGCAAAAAATCACATCAGTTGCCAAAATTAAATGCTATTAAATTATTAAGAGTTGCCAAAACTAATATGACTAAATACCACATCATCCAAAGATAAGTGAGTTTTCCCAATATCGCACTCAATTACAGTGCACTAGCATGGAAGGAGCTAAGGATACGAGAAGAATAATTCCTGCAAGCATGAAATACTCGGGTAAGTGCACAAAAAATCTCTGAAAGAGCTTTGTTAATTTAAAAAATCTTTCAAGGTTTTATCATCTGAAGCCATAATAGAGAAAATTGAAACATGCCTCCTAAAAGATAACGATCAGAAGTAAAATAAAGTCAGCCTAAAATTAAAGATGAAGAACCTAAAGTAAAGAAGAAAGCACTCCATCCTAAAACAAAACAATCAAAAGTAAAAGAAATTCAACCTAAAATTAAAGATGAAGAACCTAAAGTAAAGAAGAGACCACTCCATCAGTCCATATTAGATATACTTCTAGGGTCTACTAAAGAGGGTGATAAGAAGTTTCTCATGGACACCACACAAAGTTGTAGGGATGCCCTCATTTCCAAATCTGGATGGGACCTATTTTGGTATTTTTACAGTAAGAGAAATGAGAAGATTCCAGTGTCAAACGCTTGGATGTTTGATATAGCAAGGTTGATTGTCCCAAATGTGTTTGTTGATGTAGAATTTATCAGACTGCTAGCCAAACACTATCACTTAGCTACCAAAAAAGTAAGGTTTCCAAACGACACAATATTGATAGAAGTAACCAAAAAATCCATCATTGAGTGTTTTGGCTTAAACAAGTAGGCTATGACCAAGATAAACTTGTAGAAAAGTGAGGAGGATTATGCTAAGTTAAAAAATACTTATAGAAGTGATGAGGTACCCCTATAAATGAAAAGAGGCATTGGTAACACAACATTCCCCATCTCTACTACCACTACTCAACCATTTAATGTGACAGATTTTCAGTATTACTATGTGAATACATATTTAGCTCTTTGTCGAGTGTTGGGGATAGATGCTCAAGACAAAATGCCAATAGGCCTAATGATGATGGCCATGATAATTCAAAACCCTAAAACTAATATTAAATTTGACTTTGCTTCATACCTTGAGAAGGAGTTAGATGATGAATTCCCCCAAGTTATAGAGGATAGAGCACCGATTACATTCAGACACTAGTCCCTATTGTGTCATCTGATATTGTACCAAAATAGGAACCATTGGAATAAAAGAATGGACTTGGCTATAGTAGATGAGCAAGGGAATCCCACACCTGTCTAGAAATGGTGCTATATTTGGGACTCGGTGCAATAATTCAAGCTTTGTTGTATTCTACAAAGAATTTGTACACAAAATCCTTCAAGTTCTTGGGTATGCAATGCCAAGATTTTCAACCAAAATGTTGCAACTAGTGAGACCTTTGGCTTTAAGACCAGAGTAGGGTCATACACACAATTTTGGAGATTGGTTCTTCCTCTCGGAAGTTACAATAATAAGAGTTTATGGATGCACTGTTGCTCCGCACATACTGCCAAAATTTGTGCCCCTCAGATTAGCATTTCTTGAATTTATGTGGCAAATGATGTGGATGGAGAAAGATGTAATGCACAAGCAGAAGCAAGGCACTTTCCTGCCAAACCAAACCAAGTGCGAAGATTGGATTGTAGGCTCAGACACACTAGAGGAGTTACAGTATTTGAAGACAAGATATGCATTGAAATATGGAAAAGAAAGAGCCTTTGACCCTGAAAATCATATGAAAAACATAAGGCGCAATCTTCTTACCAAAATGACAATGCCACACCAAGTGGATTTTGAAGAAGATGTCATAAGGAACTGCATTACTTATATTGATTTATTTAGTAGAAGGGAAAAAATGGAATATATGAAGAAGCTTGAAGAAAGGACGAAGCAGAGGTCCAAGGATTTCCTAGGATACTTTGTTGAGGAAAAGGACCCCATCAAGAGGATAGAATTGATAATTGGTAGATTTGAAGACTTGTATAGAAAGAAGGAAGCATATCTCGAAGAACATGATGGTGGTGCAACTGCAGAGCATACCCCATGTGAAACCTTTGAGCCTCCCATGGACTAGTTACCTCCCAAAAGATAGAAGACAAGAAGCATTGAACAATTAGTACCTTATGAGGATACTGAAGAGGTAGGCAATATCGAGGAAGTGGCTACAGTACTGCAATCATTGATAGGTGATATTGAAGTTGATCAACTCATCCTTGAGACCAGTTCCCATAAACATGAGGAAAGGATGGGTGATGTAGAAAAAACAAGTACAAAGGTACATGAAGATGAAAGGGAAATCACAGCTAGGAGATTCATAGAAGATGATGAATTCATTAAGACTCCTGAGTTTAAGGATTTTTGGATGAAGATGAAGATAAAAGAATTTCAAGAGAGGATGGAATCAATTGAAGTAGGAATTGAAGAATCAGAGAAAAATGAAATGGTAGCAAAAACTTTCTAGGAATTAAGAGTTGACAACATTGAAATTAGCCCCCAGAAGGCTAGAGAAATGGTCTTGAAGAGCAATATGCTCATTTTCCCTAGCTTGGAATTAAATAAAATGTTTTTGCTTGATCAAGTACGGGCTCAGGAAGATCTAATGCTAGTTGCATAATTTGACTATGATGAAGGTGTGAGTGGAACTGGGTATAACCCAAAGATTGAAACCCTCGCCATATGGATCAAACAAAAAATATACAGAATCCAAAATTATTAGATGTAATTCAAGAGATGAAAGGGGCAGCGATGGTAAGGACAATACAAGATACCACCCCTTTGGAGGCAACCACAATTACCATGAATTTGGCCATGTTCACTCGAGCAACTGTTAAGGGATTAGAAGACAGATTGAAGGAGTATGAAAAGGAACAAAGGTTCCTAAATGATGAAGTTAATAAACTATTCATGGAGAATGTCAAATTGAAAGAACAATTAAGAGGAGCAGGACCCTCACAAAGCAAGGAGATGGTGTTATATAGGCCTCCTATTGCTCCAATGGATATTGTGAAGAACATTTCTACAGAACAGGTAAAAACTCCAGAGAAGGAAGTGGATGATGTAAAGAACGCCAACAATCATACCCAGGATGAAGTGAAAAGATGAATTTGTGAAGTTATGGAAAAGATTCTTGAGCACAGGATAAAATCAGTTATGGATAAACTAGAGAATATGCATGATAGTTATAAAACACTTCAGCAAGAAATGGATCAAAGAAAGACACATATGCTTGTATTATATCCTTTGTTCAAAAGGTGGAAACCTATTCACCACACTTTGGCTAAGTTATGCAAAGTTCTACAAAGAAGTCCAGATCCACCCACAACATTAAAGCCAACTGAACAAACTGTGAAGATGATTACTGATGAATTTCAGTATGTACAAGGGTTTGATAAAAATATTGTAACACAAATGGATTTATTCCATACCTGGAAACAGTGGTATATACCTGAAATCATGAGAGATGGTGATCAATTGAAGGACTTGGATAAGTGGAAGAAAGAATTTAGACAGGTTGTTCATAAGTGTGTTACTCATATACAGGAGGATGATGATACTAGTCTTCCCAGGATAAATTAGATGATGGATGGGTTGATTGTTCTTGATGTGGGATACCTAAAGTTTGTCAATGATACAAAGGCATTACTAGATAGTCGATGGAAAAATCATCTTGCACAAATGCAAAAGATCTAGGAATATAAGTGGCTATTAGATTTTATGGTGTATCAGTGGGAGGAAAAGTATTTGGTTTCAGAAGAATAGGACATTGAGGTGAGAGCATTTGGATGTTCATCATGGAGAGGAAGACTTTTCTAGATCAATTATCATGGGTCTTCTACGTTGAATAATGGAACCATATGTCAAAATGTCTTAAGTCTTGTTATTTCATTAATTATGCTAATTAAATAGTTATTGGTTTCAGAAGAATAGGACATTGAGGTGAGAGCATTTGGACATTCATCATGGAGAGGAAGAATTTTCCAGATCAATGATCACGGGTCTTCTACATTGAATAATGGAACCATATATCAAAATGTCTTAAGTCTTGTCATTTCCTTAATTATGCTAATTAAATAGTTGTTAGTAAAATAAGTAGTTATGAAAGGTCGTTTCTTTTTATAAAAGGCTTGTAGCTTGTTGTTTCCTATATAAATAGGAAACCAAGGCCTAGTTTTAAATTATCATCATCATATATCATTTCCATTTTGAAGACTTATGTTATTAATATATATCAATTGAAGCAATATAATGGAGAACATATTATTATCAGAGATTCTCCATGAAGTTGTGTTATCATTCTGTATTTTTCTTCTATTTTCCATACTTATTTCTTCTTATATTTGAATGAATATCAGTTATTGAGCCTCAATATTGTGCTTATGTGAATCAATATGCTGATATAGTAAAGCATTTATTGTGGATGTTGGTAGAGCTGCTAATTTTTTTGAAAATTTGAGCTTATTTTTCCTTATTACATGTTCAACATAAAAATGGAAACTATTTAAAAATAATAAGTTAAAAAAATTTCTTATTTAAATAATTGTGAGTTACGTGTATTAATATTTTATTAACTTTTGTGTCTTCACGAACATATGTTGATACAAAATGAATGGAAGAAGCATCCAAGTAATCCTATTTTTTCTGCCAACAATTCATACCAAAGATTGAACAATTTAAGGATATTGCAATAGGTAATTAAGGATATGATGATGATGATATATTCTTGTACTTGTATAGTCTATGAAACATTCCTTATTTTCTATGAAACAGTGTATATATTCTTGTACTTGTAAATATTCTTTTACTGTTATGTCTATTAAATAAAACAAAGTTTGAATAAAAAATGCTTCACCCTTTTTTGTAAGTGAGTATGTGAATTATTGTTTAAGGAAAAATCTTACAGTGTTTACATTTTCAATTTAATTTCAAATCTTCATTTGCTATGTATATAAAATTGTATGTGCTCTTTATCTCGAATGACATAAAACAATAATATCATCAGAATCAGGGTTTTCAATTTCAACACCATCATTGTCCACACTTTTTATATCTTGTTCACTTTTAAGTACAATCATCAAAATTTTATTTTTATTTCTTGTCCTAGTTAATCTTGATTCCTTTCAGCACAACACCGTAGGTTGCATGTTAAATTTCAAACATTTTCTTTGCATTTTTTTGTATATATTATTTTCTCAGTGCATCATTATGTAACAACAATTTCACTTTTGAGATATACAGTAAAAATAAATGAAAGCACATGTTTTCTTTGTCAAGGGAAATGTATGGTGAATACCCTATGTCTTTCAGATAAGTGTGCAAGCGAAATAAGACATAACTGATTGAATATGATTTCCTACTGTACAATTGTTTTTTTATGTGTTTTTTTACTTTTTGCATGTGGATTACCCTTAGAAAGAGACTACTTATCTTTTCTTAAATGAAGCCTTTACATTTCCTCTCTACGAAAGGAATTTACTGCTTGACAATAGGTTTGTGAACTTCATACAAATTAAGATTGGTTTAAAAGGCCATCCTCGCAAATGTTGTTTGGTCTAGAATTATAATGGAAAGAAAAAAAACTTTCTAGGAGAATAAAATAGGTTTTCAATTGTCCAAGTATAACATAATATTACTGAAGCATTTCAAAGTTTAGGCCATAAGAATCATCCTTTTTTAAACATGGATTGCAAATAATTCTGAAAATTTAGAAGTCTTGGTCATTAACATTATTGTCTACTACAATGTCATTCAGTGTATCATTTTCAATGTTCATATGTTCTTTCAAGTATTTAATATTATCATCATCCTCATCTTGACCTACATCATCTTCATCATCATTGAAATTTGACTGTAGACCATCTATATTGTTACCAGATGTATTTGGATCATCATTTTCTATACCATCCATATTGTTGTCTTCCATAACATCAACTAACTCTGGATTGTTGTCTTCTTGTGCCTGAACATAACCATCTTCAACATCATCATGGATGTCAATTTCTTCAATGTTCTCTAATCCCTCTCTCTCATTTTGTTGGTCATCATTGTTTTGCTTAGTATCCACTAATGCATCGTCAAATACATGCCTTAATCTTGGATCATAATGTATGACAAATATCCATTTCGGGTCCAAAATATCTTCATAGAAAAATACCTGCACACATTATATAAATTGTATGAACATATATACATCGATTGAATAATGGAACATTATTTTATAGACTACCTTTTTTATATAATAATTTCTATAAAACATAATTTTGACAACATATTTTATAAAACATCAGTCCACACTCATTTATTATTCTTTGGTTTTCTTCCCTTAAGAACATCCTTAGGGAGACATTTTTCTTCCCTCTTCTTTCACGCAGGAGTACATTTTAAGAATGGGTAATCAATCAATAACTCATCCCCAATGGTAAGGTCCATAATAGCCTCAACCATTATCAATCTATCAGCCTCTCTTTCCATATCTCCATCTTTATCATTTATAACCTCAACAAATTGACAATTCAGTCTTACAGTAGGGTCCCTTCCCATACTACTATTTATAAATCCTGCAATATTTTTGTGTGTGTATGCACGTCCATCTATATACATAAGATGACCTCTATTCATTTATTTTCCACTTTCCAATTGGAGACGATGTGTATACATATTCAAATTTAGACCATATGCTGATATGCTAGGCTTATATTCTGCTAGCCTTCTCCATTCACCACTGTAATATGATGGACCATAATATGGCATCAATCTCCTAGTGGTTTGTTTTGAATTTTTTCTATGTTTGGATCCCACATGTACATTTTGGACAATAAAGAGGCCTAGATTCGCTCCATGAATATTGGAGGGTCATATCATGTAGTTGTATCCCCAAAATTGAAACACCTCGTACACTCTAGGTCGTTGTTGATCAGTAGGCCAAGCGCAATATAGTCGACAATCAAATGTCTCTTTGTAAATTGATCTCAAACTTAGGGGCAAGTCATCATCTCCATCACATTCATTCTCATAGGGTATGTAGTCCACCTTCCCCTAGTCTTTAAGAAAATTATGCATCTTCACATCGGTTCTTGTTTTGTTACTTGTTTTCGTCAATTCCTCATCTTTTGAGCTGGTATATTGGCACATATTTGTCAGATGTATCATCTAATAAATGATCATTGCCCTCTAGGCTGGAATTCGGTGATCCAGGAAACTTTAAACCAAGAACTTTATCCTGCAAGTATCCATTGAGAAAAAATAGTTATTTAAATAATATAAAACAATGTTTAAACAAAGTATACATGTTATTTATATCAAATTGGAAAATTCCTCACCACAATTCCTATTGGATTTGAATCGATTGTAGGAGGCATACTACCGACTGGAAGCTCATCATATATGTAATGTCTTTATACAATCACTCGTTTAAATTGTTTCTTTCCATAACATACAGAACATCCACAGACAACAATTTTCTCAAAGTATTCATCCCATGTACTGTAGTCCTGACCTACCTCTTATTCAGTGCAATCATTTGTTGTGTTTGCAGTATCCATTGTCATATCCTCTTACACCCACTGTCATAAATGTGATTTAAAAGTTTTAGGTCCACGCCCACGTACATATCTTGTTCTTTTGCTAGTTGAGAGCTTAGGCTCTGCATTTGCTCCAATCTCCATCTAAAATAATCAACAACATGCATTAATTTATGTCAAGATTGGATAATACATTATAAATTTCAATAATACTATGAAAAGAGGTGGACGTATCACAAAATGCCATTGGATCATTTTTTCCTAAGTTAAGTCAAAATTTGAGTACCTGATGTCCTGCTTCATCCGTTGTGTCCTCATTTGATATGGCACGATTTGTTGCCATGGCCTCGTCTCGCCCCTATAATACACAACATAGTAAATAATGTTTAGTACACCAATTATATCATTTCAACGAATATGCTATCCAACACAAAACCTCACTTTAATCATATATTTGACATATTGATATCATGTTTTGGCTATCCTAATTTTTAAACTTTTCCCTTGATCATAGAATCACATTTAATCACCATTCCTGTGCATTTTCAACCAATAAGTTTGACCTCAGAGGCCTCATGGACAAAAAAATGACTTTATTTCCTCTATGTTGTAGCATTTGTGAATTCATAAACACCTTCCTCCTTTGGTTGAGGTTGCTTTCTATTCTTACCTCTATTGTATCTGCAGATTTCATTGTCTCATCTATTTCTACCAACTTTCCTCTTAGTGATTTAGTATTTCTATGTCATCCACGTCCTCTCTCCATGGCCTCCTCTGTGAATATAAATGTCACCACAAAATCTTTCACCGCACTACTGCCGAGAAGGAAAAAGCAATTTGCGGGACTGCAGTAAAACTGCTCTATCGCACCGAGCTGATGAAGGAGCTGCAGGACAACGGTGGTCACCGCACTACCGTATGCCAATGGTAGAAGACTTATGAGACTGCGGGAGTCACCGCAACACCGCTAGGAATAGAAGGAAGACTCGCATGCCACCACATAAGATTTCACCGCACTACCATCGAGAAGGATGAAGCACCTTGCGGGACCACAATAAAAACTTCTCTACCAAACCAATCTAATGAAGGAGCCACGAGACAATGGTGGTCACAAAAATAAGGCATGAGTTGGAATTATTTCCAAGACTATGGATCTTGTGATACGCAACAATAAAAATAGTCACTATACAACAATGATAGGTGCTAAATTAGGCACACTTGATGTCGCCTTATACGTCCCAAATAGATTACATTAACAGCCAACAGTCGGTGCTAAAGTTGGTGTTAACTAATGCTGACTAAAGCGTCAACTAATGAATCAGAATCGGAAATTTAAAAATTTCCCGCATGAAGGAAGAAATTAGACGACAAAAAAGAGAAAAACACCATGTGAAGGAAGAGAGTAGGGCGCTACCAACAACTGATGAGAAATTCGATTTAGTTTGCGACACCATAGGTAAGGTTACAAAAAAAAATTCTTGGTTGAATTCATGATTGTTTACTGGTTCGTGGCCTAACCAGTCCAGGCAACCTCTAAATTGGCCCATCATTATAAATTGAAAAACCTTTGAGATACCAACAAAAGAAATTACACTACCCATTTGAGCTTTGGCATGCCTCTGTATTCTTTCCCTAACCTGGGTATCAAGGAAATAGTGAACTACTTGGAAAATTTGGGAATTGGGTTGGTCACTACTGAGCAACTATTGAAAATAAATGTAGAAACCACTTGGTTTTGGCCAGCCGCGCCATAGTCACCAATGCCATGACAAATTCGTGCAAGATTGCATTATGAAAGAGTTTTCATGATAAGGTTATCAACACTAAGCAAACTGAGCGAACATATTTTCCCTAGGTTATCAACACTAAGCAAACCCAGTGAACATATTTTCCCACAAAACAAAACTTTCATACCACAAACTGGACAAAAACTTTCATACCTGACAATGTGTACTTTGTTTGCCTCCACAGACTGGACGAAAACTTTCATACCTGACAGTGTGTACTTCGTTTGCCTCCACAGACTGGACGGAAATAATTTTCCCTAGGTCACCTCAAAATGTCAAGCAATGGAGGGAAGTGAGCATTGTTAGCAAACTTTGGCCACAATGAGGTAATTCATTGTCAATTTATAGATTTGTACATGTTTCCATTGTTTCTTTGAATTTTACTTTTAAGTTTTTTATTTCTAAATTTAAAAGAACAAATATAATTTAAAAATATATATATATAGGGACATGAGACTAATAGAGATAAAGATGAATTGGCTTCCATATTGGGGGTAGAGACAGTGAAAAAATTGGTTAATGTGGAATGGATAATACTTGGCAGATACATAGAAAAACAATCTGGTAACGCCCCTCAAATATTGCAAACAAATCAATTATGTCTTGGGGAATCAATTGATTCCTCAACCACTCCTAGATCGAGCAAAATATCCAAGAGGAAATCAGTGACAGTAAACTCTAAGAATGTGGAATAGGGAGCAGAGACTTCCACTCCTGGGACACAGACTTCTTCCACCATGCCATGTTTTCAATCTTGCATTGGTAGTGATAATACGAAGATAGAATACGAGGTGGTTTCAGGGGAAGTCCGAATGACATATGTTGGGGAAACGTTTGTGAGTAGGTTGAAGGAATCATTCCTTCAATGGTTCAAAGACCATCTACATTTTCCATTCTCAAAGATACCCATGCACCTAAAAAAAGAAGTTATCCATGACATGGAGAATGAATTTGGCACAGGTTGGTCTGTAAAAAAGATAAAGCTACAAATGTCTCAAAATTGCAAGAGATTTTGGTGCAACCAAACAAAGAAGATAAAAAAAATCCCTCTTGAGCTAAGGTAGAAAAAAAGGCCAATTGATGTAAGTGTGAAAGTATGGAAAGAGCTTGTAAAATCATATGAGAAGTCTGATGCACAAAGGAAGTTTGGTGAGGAGAGTACATAGGTATTTGAATTTTCTCATAAGATTATATCAAATTTATTAAATGATATTTAAATTTTATTTGTGCATAGTTAAATTGAATTAGTATATGTTTCAGGACAAGGCCTCCAAGGCTAGGCTTGAGAAACTTTGTGCCATGCATCACAGTGGCCAGAAAGGTTTACAGACCTTGATCTGTACATTTGTAAGTATATTTAATATGTTAAATGATTTTTTATTTAATTTCCTTGGAAAAAGTAAATGATTGCATATTAATTAGTTTAACTAGTCCATGTGCCATGTTTTGACAGGAGGATAAATATGGCCGCCATCCAAAGCAATTTGAAAAGAATATGTTACAAATAAAAAAGGAACGATTTTGTAATCTGGATGGAGAACAAGGTATCAATAGTTGAGTTTCAATGACTTAGTTGGATATAGTTGTGTTAATATATCAATTTGCATCTCTTGTGTTGAGTTGTTTATTGATGCATAGGATGAGTAAATAGAGCTCAAATCTTATGATTACAAGATGACTGTTTATGTGCATGAATAAATAGTAGAAGGATGTAGATGAACTTAATTCATTTGAATTTATGCCTCTTGGCAGGCATTCCTCTTGAATCTCTAATATCAGGTGCCCGAGACTTCCCTATAGTTTTTACCTTTCATTGCCACCTTTCCTCTTCACTATTAGACTCATCTCCTTTTTCCTTATCTGCATTTCTAGCTTTGGATTCTAATTCATCCCATGTTTTACCTTCCTCCTCTTCAAAATCTTCTTCTTCTTCTCCATCCTCCTCTGACTCCACAAGAGATTCATCTTCTGAACCTTCCTCATCTGATTCTAATTCCTCTTCTACATTAGAGGGTTCATATCCTTGATCCGACTCTTCTAAATTGTCAGAATCAAAATCACTAGCTTCCATATTCAAAAATTCCCAACCAACATATTCAATAAATTTATCTGGATCATCAGTAATAGTCTTCAAAATTGGCCACTAGTTCAAGTTCATTCTGCTTTCATAATATTTATATCCATGGAGTTCAACCATTCCTTGATTCCATCAAGCGAAGATTGAGGAATGGCGTACATGTAGAGTACATCTCGCTTGAAGTCTTTGAAAACAATAGCCATATCAAATGCCTTTTTCCCAAGTCTACTCTCTCAAGGTTAACAATCTCAATCTAACTAATAGCGATTACTAAGAAAGGTAATTCCACCAACTCTACCAAATAGTTTACCGTAGGAAAAATAAAATCAGAGGCTTTGAAAGGAACTCCATGAAAACCAAGCTCTCTAAATGGTACATCAAACTCTAGTTCAAAATATTTTAGATGAGGATACTCCCATAGCTCTCTTACTAGCTTGACAAATCCTTGAAACTCTGCATTGATATTATTTTTGTCGTCCCTCTCTTGCTATTCTTCCTCAATTTCATTAGGATCATACATTGACCTTCTTGCCCCTCCTAAAGTTTGGACCACATCCATTACCTCCACATAAAACTAGACATCCTTGGTCTTCTTGGTTCCCACTCCATTATATGGTTATGCAAATGAAAATGAAGCAAAGTAATCATCTCCTTCTCCGCTGGTCGGAAGAATGCATGCTTAATGTTTTGATACATAATATCAACTCTCTCTTCTGCTCTCATGGTTGAATAACGAAACTCATTATGGTGGGCCTCCAGAGTTCCAGTCATCTTTCTTCCTTTTCCATAAAATGTTGGCCTAATCCACAAGTTTGCTAGCCTAATTGCCTTTTTTTTTTAAAGCTAAAGTTTCTCCTGAGTCACCAGTGTAGCTCTCTCTGCCTTTTCAGACTCTTTCATTGCTACATAAAATTAGCGCCTAATTGATTAACAATATCAATCTCACTAATAATGATTACTAAGAAAGGTAATTCCACCAACTTTGCCAAATAGTTTACCGTAGGAAAAATAAAAGCAGAGGCTTCGAAAGGAACTCCATGAAAACCACGATCTCTAAATGGTACATCAAACTCTAGTTCAAAATCTTTTAGATGAGGCTGCTCCCATAGCTCTCTTACTCACTTGACAAATCCTTGAAACTCTGCATTGATTTTATTTTTCTTGTCCCTCTCTTTTTGTTCTTCCTCAATTTCATCAGGATTTTACATTGACCTTCTTGCCCCTCCTAAAGTTTGGACCACATCCATTACCTCCTCATAAAACTGGACATCCTTGATCTTCTTGGTTCCCATGCCATGATATGGTTATGCAAATGAAAATGAAGCAAAGTAATCATCTCCTTCTCCGCTGGCTGGAAAAATGCATGCCTAATGTTTTGATACATGATATCAACTCTCTCTTCTGCTCTCATGGTTGAATATCGAAATTCATTATGGTGGGCCTCCAAAGTTCTAGTCATCTTTCTTCCTCTTCCAACAAATGTTGGCCTGATCCACACGTCTGCTAGTCTAATTGGCTTTGTTCTTCTAAAGCTAAAGATTCTCCTGAGTCACCAATGTAGCTCTCTCTACCTTTTCAGACTCTTTCATTGCTATAGATCACCTCTAGGATTTAATAATTTATACCACATGGTTGATGTGCTTTGAATCCTTGCATCTAAAGGAAATTTCCTTAACATAAATACTGCTAAGGATTTAATAATTTTTAGACTCTTTCATTGCTACATCATCTCTGGGATTTAATCATTTGTACCACATGGTTGATGTGCTTTGAATCCTTGCATCTAAAGGAAATTTCCTTAACATAAATACTACTAGGGATTTAATAATTTTCAGACTCTTTCATTACTACAGATCATCTCTGGGATTTAATCATTTGTACCACATGGTTGATGTGCTTTGAATCCTTGCATCTAAAATAAATTTCCTTAACATAAATATTGCTAGGGATTTAATTTTCAATGTTGCTATCCTAATTGGCTTTTTTTTTGAAAGCTGGAGTTTCTCCTGACTCACCACTATTAGTTGTAACTTTTTTGAAATTTTATTATGGTATGTGCACTTTGATATGATGTAATATGATTATGGTTTAGTCTCATATGTTGTAATATTAGATATATAATAGAAAAATAAATTATTGCATGAAATAAATAATAAATTTTCATTCTAAATGTTTTTTTTTTGCAGAACACGGGTCTTCCAAAAGATCAAGATGATCCTCAACATGATATAGATCCACAAAATATTGGTTTTGCCAGTACAGATCACATGGCAGAAGATGATGATGATGCAGATACAGAATACATTGAGGCCAATGACAATGATGCTACTTTCCTTTGCTTCTAGGTCTATATTTTGGGGATAGATAGGTTCCTCCAAAATTAATTTGGTAGTCCAAAGAAGTAGATTCTTATAGAGGATTGAGAATTGCATTTAAATATCTATTATGAGATATACGGAGCACATTAGAAAAGTCATTTGCACACCAATTAAACTTATAATTTGGAGGAAAGAAGTGGCAACACTCCACCTCTAATATTTACACCACTAAACTAACCCTTAGATATTTTGCTTATGTGAAAGAATCTCAAATCAATATCTTTTGTATATGGTTGAAAGTGCAAAAAATAAAGGTTACAATATTATTTTTTAGATATTTTTTTCTTAATGTGAACCAATTCCTATTGGATAAGATAAATTATTCCCTCGTCATTTAGGTGCCCTTCTAAAAAAATAATAGGATTCAATTCATGCGACTTCAACAAAGATATGTGCCTTGAAAAATTATTTTTGGTACTCTCTACATGTTTACTTGAAGCTTTAGAAATCACAATCATAGTACTTGGTTTATGTTTGTAATGATTTATTGCATAAGATATAATTCTAACAAATTTTAAGCAATTTATGAGTGATTTTCCTACACATCACATTTGTTGAACATCATTAACATGTTATATAACATTATTATCATTTTAATTTAATGGTGTGTATTATTATTATTATACATAGCTAATATCTTAATGTGATGTTGGATTATCATAATAGCGCATTGAATGATGTTATTTGTAAATTGAAGTACAATGTTCTCGGTAAATATTTGTAACTAAAATTGGAAGTTGAATTTTATTTTCTTGTCTATGACATGACATCAAATAATAATATTATTCTTTTAATATCTTGAGGGACCATGGTCACAATACGTATACCTAAGTGTAACTAGGTTTGGTATGAAAAATTAGAAGAGAATAAAGCATGAGTAACATCTTTTACACTTGAAAGGAATACACCTACAAACTTTTGAAATGTGTCTCTTGTGATTGTTTATTGTCAATATTAACATATACTTTGATTTGCTCCATAAACTAGAGCAACGTCAAATTGATAGAAAATATATCAAATAGATAGAACTATGGCACAAAACTTGGTTCTGGTGAACTAATATCATATTTAATTTTACATTCTTAAGAAACCCTTTAATTTATCTTATAAGAAGTTGACTATTAAAATGAGGAATTATCAAAATACTTTAGAGAGTTTTAACAATATTTGATTAGAGAGCCCATTGAATATTTACAACTAGTCAGTGTCTATATCCTAGTATAATTTTAAATATGATGTGATTAAAAATGTAATGTCCCCTTTTTTCGAGATATGTATCTTTGCGATGGTTAGCCTACTATTTGGTCCATGTAGGCTAATGGGATGTTCAGGGGACCCTTCTAAGGGTAATCTATGGTTCCTCAATAATTTTTTGATGCTTTTTTAGTATTCTTTTGCTTAGTGTTTTGGTGGTGGGCCTTCTAGAGGTCATCTTGGTCGATTTCTCCCACACTTACTATTGATAGTAAGTCACTTGGTCATATTGCTTATACTTACTATTTATAGTAAGTCATGCCTGGATCAATCATCATCATGCCTACATCTGGAAAATATGATTAGATCACTCTTTTGAGCGAGTGTTGGTTTTTTATTGGGAATTAATGATTTAATTATATTATAAAGTTAATTGACTTTATTAATATTATTATTTAATGATGACTTTATTATAAGGTGATATAAGGGGTTAAATGGCAATTAATAGAGTATTAAATTTAATTTTTTTTATTAATTATTATATTAAAATCCAATGTATTAAAAGTATAAAAAACAAATACTATTAATTATTTGGTCAAGTGGGGTTTTGGAGAGTATATAAAGAAAAAAATCATTTGTTTTTTGATCATCATTGTTTATTTTATTGAAATTTGTGCAAATTGAAGAAACTAAGCAAGGGTTTGCTAGTTTTGAAGATTGAAGCTTTTTGAGGATGAAAACCTTCAAAGAGAATAGTGTTTATAGGTGTGAAATATCACCCAAGAGCATTTTCAAAGAGATAATCTCATACCAAGGTTATCATCAAGGCTTAATTGATTGTAGAGGATTGGTTTCAAGCAGGGTTTTAGGAAGAATCATATCAAAAAATTATTCATTATTGTTATCATTAATGTTGATTAGCCTATCATAAATTGGTGTGGTTTTTGCATCTCATAAGAGAGATCATGGTTTTTGTAGTTGAGCAGAATAAAAGGATCTTCCAAGACAAAGAGAGATTGTTTGATGGCCTCATTAGTAAATTGATTCGGTCATTGTGGAAGTAGTGAATGCTACGATAGCAAGTCCGAGTATCAAGAAGGCAGTATTCACTTTAAGGGATGAGCAAGTATGAAGGCGTTGGCCTGCTCTTAAAGTTGCCCCTGTTATGGGGTCCATAAGGATGACATTAGTAGAAATCCTAGAGCAGATGTGAAGTGGTATCCATTGGATGAGGGGTGGGTAAAGGTGAATTTTGACAGGGCAGCTCAAGGCAACCCAGGCCCATCAGGTGTAGGATGTATTATAAGGGATCATAATGGTGAATGGATAGTCATATGAACAAAAATATTGAGGGATGGTACGAATAACGAAGTAGAGTTCCAAGATGCGTGGTTAGGCTTAAATATTTGCAAAAGACTGGGGCGTCCAAAAATCCATCTCGAAGGAGATTCTATGTTAGTGATCAACGCAATCCATAAGAATGCAACTCCAAACTGGAAATTAGAAAAATGACTAATTCGAATTGCAGGGGAGTTAGAGGGATTTGAAGATTTAAAATCTATTATATTTACAGGGAAGGGAACGTCGAAGCCGACCAATTATCTAAAGATACACTCGATATTTTTGGTGTTTCTGATGGGACGCCAACGATTAATACTAGTCATGTCACATGAGCGATATAGCCTTGAAAGATACAGGCTATCGAGATCGAGGAAAGTTTGGAAGGGGTATTAAATGTAGGAGGATGAAGGTAGTGGTGGATAGTTTTTAAAACAAGCAACAATAGGGAGTAGTTGACAGAATCGACCATGAAAACCACAATTTGCTTGGGTCCGAAGGAGCTGCAGATGCCTTTTCGTGGTGTGGTCTCGAACACAAGGCTCAAAAGGCTTTTCAATGTAGAGGATTAGAAACATCGGAGGCGATAAACAGATTTTGGGAGCCATTTTTCCCTTCTCCACATACCGTTTCAGAGTTAATCTGGATGTTCATGGCTTGGTTGTTGCACGCGTGGGAGGAGAAAGGCATGGTGTGGTTCCTAATGAGGCATTTAGTTAAGGTGCGATGGCATGAAGCCATGGAATTTTACCCGAGCATAGTTGTGGAGGGACTGAGGCTAAAACTGATAGGCGGTGTTTGGTCATATTTATCTTTACCAATTAATGGCCTGTGGATCCATTTTGTCATATGCAGTGTTGGTGAAGATACAAAAGCTCATATGGTGGAAGTCTCAGGCAATATAAATTTACTAAAGGAGTTATCTGGTACGTACATCCTGGATAATGAGTTTCGGGTTTTGGCTTTGCCAGCAGCTGAAGAGGACCCTGACCATTTGGAGGTGAGAGAAGCAGACATGGTGGCTATGGAGGTAGCAGACCGTGTGCCTAAATGGTTAAGTGATGTATCAGGGTTAGGCCTCGTTTTTTGTGCCTAATTTATATATCCAAAAAAGGGTTGAGCTCAATTTAACTCCTAGGAGGAGAAATCTTTTTATTCTCACACTATATAGGAAGCAAAGATTATTTAAGATCTTTACTTAAGGAAATGAATAAAGAATAATATGGTCGGTCTATGAGCCAAGATATGGTTCATTACATTGCGGATTCTTCTTATGCCAAGTTTGAAGTCATTTCTTTAAATAACTATCCCCATTCCTTAATCTTCCAATCATCAGCATGCTTTGAAGCCTGCTTAGCCAGACAGTCAACAACCCTATTCCATTCACGCAGAAAGTGGACAAAACACACCACTTCCAACATAGAGAACAACTAAAAAATATGTCGACCCACTGAGGCAATCTGCCAATTAACCTCAACCACCTTTTATTCATGTAATAGATTGACAATAATCTATGAGTCAAATTCACAGATAATCCTATGCCAACCCAAAGCACAAGCATGATCAATAGCCATGAGAATTGCCAACCCCTCCATAAGGTTGTTAGAATGTTGCCCTTTATGAATGGAGAAAAAGAAAACAATCAAGCCAAAACCGTCTCTTTCAACTCCACCAATCCTAATAAGCCCCGAATTACCCCTAGAGGAGCCATCTGTATTGATCTTCAAAACATCCACCGAAGGAGGCAACCATCTTCCAACCCTTTGAACCTTCTTTTTAACCTGCCTACCTCTTCTAACACAAGCAGAGATAGAAGTCAACCCCTGTAAACCCAATCTATTCACTATCTCATCATCACCCCTTCCCAAAGGATAAGCCACATCATATTTGGCTTCCACTATCTCTTAAATCATACCAACAATTTTGTGCCAAACCTGCTGAACCATCAGCCTATCCCCACGAAAAATCCTATGACTCCTTTCCAACCAAATTTTCCAAAGGAGAAAAGTAGGACCAATGCACCACACAATCTGAAGGAAAGAGGCCTAGGAAGGAGGTATTCCTAGACTACTCCAAAATGCAACAAGGGAAGAAGCATGAACATAAGGGTGTTTCCAAGCACCCCACCAAAAATGCCAAAGTACCATAGAATAAAGACAATGAAAAAACAAGTGGAAGGAATCCTCCTCATTGCAGCCACACAAAACACAAATAGTGGGACCCTGGAATCCCCGCTTCTGAAGATTATCCCAATTCAAACATCTATTCCAATCCAAAGTTCACACAAAACAATTACACTTTGGCCATGAAAACTTGTTCCACATGTTTCCACCATGGGACCTCCACCCCACTGAACTTATGAGCTAGCAATTCCTAATATCCACTAGCCACAGTGAAAGAACCCTTATGATCCAGGCTCCAAGCAAGAATATTCTTATCCCTAAGGGAGCTACAATGTCTACTAGCCAAAATATTTTGAAGCTCAACACACTCCTCCTCCATCCCAACCTCAGGCCAATTGCAAGGGTCCTTCCACCTAGCCACCTCCATCTACCCACATGGATAAGAAGCCTTAAAATCATTCACCCTTGACCAACCAACCTCTAGGAAGCACTGATAAAGATTCAACAAATTAGGATAGTGGCACAAAATGGGGGGAAACCATCCCAAGAATCTAACCAAAAGAGGTCCTCAACCCCCTATTACATATCCCCTTTCTTAAACATTCCCTAAATCTCAAAAACTTTCCCCACCAGAGGAAACCTAGGAATCTCTTCCTTCATAACCCTTGAAAGATACTTGTGAGATAAAATCTTGGCCCATATATGATCCTACTCCACACACCACTTTCAATAAATATTTGTAGCCAATGCCAACCCTGACCAAGCCGATTGCCGAAATCCAAGACCCCCAAATTGCTTTGGGCTACACACAATATCCCACTTCACAAGGCTCCACTTAGAAGAGGACAAGCTGCCTACCCATAAGAATTATCTAGCCAAAGAATCCAAATCCTTCACAAACCCAACCGGAGCCACCTGGAGCATACATCTATAAATAGGAAGATCCTGTACCACATATTCAAGTAGTTGAACACACCCAACAAAGGACAACCATCTATGAGTCCAATGATTAACCTTCACATGAAACCTGTCTAGAATATTTTGCCATGACTCCTTGGGGAGACTACCAAGAGAGAAAGAAATGCCAAGATAGGTTAAAGAGAGAGACCTAATCTAAAACCTCAAAATACGAGTGATCCTTTGCTAAATAAGCCACAAAGTATTGAAGAAGAAAATGGAAGATTTATCTGCGTTAATAATTTGAACAGAAGTAACCAAATAAGTATCCAAAGCTTTGCACACACCCAAACCATTTCCCCACACCCAACCCCAAATAAAACCCAATTCCACATTATGTTTCAGCAATCTCCCCAGACCTTCAGCAAGAAGAATAAATAAATAAGGAGAGAGAGGATCCCCTTGATGAAGGCTCCTAGAAGCACTAAAAAGAGAAGAAGGCTCACCATTTATCAGTACTGAGAAAGAAGTGGAAGAAACACAAGACATAACCCACTGGACCCATTCTTCAGCAAAACTAAAGGCAATGAGAATTTTTTGCAAGAAGGACCACTTAACTCTGTCATAGGCCTTAGCCATATCTAGCTTGATGAACATAGCCTTTTCTTTCGATGTTCCCATAGAATGAATGGTTTTAGTAGCAATGACCACCCCATCTAGAATTTGTCGATCCTCCAAAAAACCACTATGTTCCTCATGGATAATCCATCTAAGCCATTGATTCATCCTTTCAACAATCAACTTGGAAATGATTTTATAAAATACATTACAAAGCGAAATAGGATGAAATTTACTCAACCAATCCACCCCCTCACATTTGGGAATGAGGGAAAGGAAGGTAGAGTTCAAAGCCCATAGCATTTGCTTATTCCTCTAAGAATCATGAACCACCTCCAATAGGTCCAGCTTAATGATATCCCAAAATTTATGATAAAACTCAATCAGGAAGCCATCAGGGCCCGGAGCTTTCTCTTTCTTCATCTAGAAAACAATAGCCTCCAATTCCTCCAATGAGATATAGCCCATAAGATGCTCATTCATCTCCCCATTAACCAAGGAGCGGATACAAGATAAAACATGGTTCTCTTCCACCAAACCATCTCAAGAATTCTCTCTAAATAAAGAAGCAAAGAACTATGAAGCTTCTCTAGACATATCTTGCCAAGAAGATAAATTCCCCCTGCCATTCATAAGAACAGGAATAGAATTACCATGTCTCCTGGCTTTCACCGAACTGAAAAAGAAAGCAGTGTTTATTTCCCCCTCTTGTAACCACTCAACACGAGCCTTTTGTTTCCAAAAAATTCCTCGCACAACTCACACTCCAAATCTTTCACAGCCCTTGCCTCCTCCCTGAGAAAATCCTCTAAAAGACAAAACTCCCTTATCTCCCGAGTGATGACATCCAAATCAGCTTGAGTAGGCACCTTAGCATGAAATGTTTCCAAAACAGTACCTATTCCACCGTTTAAGTTGATATTTCACATATTACAACAGTTTGGAAAAAGAATGCATAGCAGTTCCATGAGCAGGTCTTCCCTTCCGCCACCATTCAACCATATGCACCTACAAATAAGAATCTCTTAACCACATGAGCTAGAACTTGAAAGAGGGGGATCAAGCAACACAAGCCGAAATAGTAGATAGCTTAATAGGCCAGTAATCTGAGCTCCTCCAGTCCAAAATCTTAGAGCAAGTAGACCATAATCCACCAATCCAGGAACAGGAAACCAAAAAATGATCAAGTCTCCCAACAATACAATTGTCTCCCATTCTCCTATTGTTCCAAGTAAATTTTCCATTATGGTGCTTAATGTCAACTAAATTCAAGGTAGATATGTTATCACGAAAAAGGAAGGCAGAAGGCTCCAACCTCGCAATACCACCCTTCTTCTCATCCAACTCAATAATGGCATTAAAATCACCCGCAATAATCCAAGGAAAAAAAGGAGCAAGGCTTCGAATGAAATTGATATGAGACTACAATAACTACTTGCCGAGAAAATTCATTGGCACGTAGATGCTAGACAAAAGAATAGTTTTCCCCGATTTCACACTTGAAGCAATCATAGATATGGAAGACTTGGAGGACACCCACCAAAGAGGATGAATTTCCAAAGGATTCCACAAACAAGCCACACCCCACGCATTACCATGAGCCCCAATACACTAGCAGTTACCTCATCCCCATAGCTTTGGCAACAAACTAACCATACCTTCAACAGATAACTTAGTCTCTTGTAAAAAAGAACATCAGGAGACTAAATTCCCACCAACTCATGAACAAATTTTTGTCAAGGGCCACTCCTCAAGCCCCTAACATTCCAAGAGAGGACGATCATTTCAAAGGGTTATACAAATAGGAAAATAGGGTCTTAACTGATCCGGTGGACATTTTTCAGTGGAAATTGAAGTGTCTCGTTTTTCTCCAGAATCTGCACCATCAGAAAGAGCTCAGTGTCCCGGTTCCAACGCAACTCGAACGGAGCAAAAAGGAGTCCGTTTGCACGAGTTATGGCCAATCAAACCTTTGGTCAAACTGGAATCAGTGGCATCCAGGAAACGAAAAAAAATGATGTCGTCAAAAGTTGTCAAAGTCGGCATCATCGGGAAGATCTTGTCGCAAGCTTTCCAACGCAACTCGTTTCGTCGAAATCCGACAACGGACGCGAGAGTTATCAGCGGTCAAAGCTCCTGGTTGACTTGGTGACCGGAGGGTGAATGATGACGTCAGCATCCGTACAAGATGACGTCAGCAGTCCGTACAAATCCGAAGTGGATCAACCAGATGTTGACACGTGTCAAGTCCGTACAGGTGACGTGGCATGTGAGTCAGATGGTACGGACCTATCGGCGGCCGACACGTGGCATCCGTACCCCAGTCAGCATCCTCGTTGGCATCTCTGTCAGCATTCCGTACATGAGTCATCGGCACAGTCGGCATCCGAGTTGGCAGACACGTCATCGCACAGTCATCATCCGAGTCAGCGTACGTTGGCCTCCACGTCAATGCACAGTTGGCAGATGAGTCAGCCTCCACGTCGGATCCCAGTTGGCACATAGTCAGCGGACACGTCAATTACACATCAGCGTTTTCGGCGAATTAGCATCCTCCACGTCTTCGGTGAGTCACTGTCCACGTCGTCAAGTTGGGCGAATCGGTGTTCGCCACGTGGCACCTCGTCAGAACGCCACGTGGCCACGCGGTCTCTCTCCTCCGTCGGTCGGTGGAAAAATTTGTTTCAACTGCCCGCAAGGGGCTCGAACCGTCGACCTTTGAATTGCTATCCGGGCGGGCTACCAACAGGCCACATAGCGACCACTACTATGGATATGGCAGTTGTTGGTTTTGATTAAGATTTTGTTTGAAAATTTGTTTTAAAAACAAAACGGCCGGCGGGTTTTGAACCCCGAACCGGCCGGGACCCAAAATGGACTGCCACCGTTAGGCCATCGGGTGGTTTGACAACATATGTAGACATCGGTTGATTTTGGTAACATGTGGAAACCGAATGCCTATCAAATTTAAACAAACTCCTAAATTAAAATAAACAAACAACTATAATCCTTTTTTTTAAAGGATCAAATCAGACCCCCAAAACAATATTAGCCCGGAAATGAATAAATAAAGGGCTAAAATGAAGATTAAGGGAGATTATCCTGATTATTTTTATGTAATTAGGGGATATTGAGATTTTATATGCAAAAATTGGGAGATTGTTTTATGTATTTTGGAGAGATAAGGTGATTTGGAGAATATTTTGTAAATCAATTGGTTAGTAACCAAATTGAGAAAATTTTATGTATTTAAAGGGGGCTTGAGAGAAGAGTTGGAATCAAGTTTTTTTTCAGGTGATGAAGTTCTAATGCTGAGGCGTCAAAGAGAGGTCTTGTTGGAGAATTCTTTCAGATCATTCTTGCATATCAGAGCATCGTTACGCTGCCGAAATGCTTGGAGAATGGTGGTGCTTTTGTAATTGATTTGGAGATTAATCGGATCGGTCACACTCTATTGGAGTGGACCCGGAGACGTAGTCACTCTCGTGACGAACTCCGAAATCAAACACTGTTTGCACTTCTCTCTTTCTCTCTTTCTGTCTCTCATTTCTTTTCATTTTGTTATAATCACCTTGATTACGTTCTTTATGTTATTTCCTTAAGTTAATTTCATTTTAATTAACTTGAAATAATCATTGTAAAAGCATTGTAAAGGTTTAAACATTTAAACTGCAATCTAGTCTAGATCCTATACAGATCATTAACAAATCCAAATTCCACCAAAGTCTCCCCCATCATCTTTATTTTTTCTAAGTCCTTCTTTCTCCCAACTTTGGAAGACTTCTCAACAACCCTTTTTTTTGGTCTTTCTGAAGAAGTCCCAATGGAGGAGAGGCCTTGTTGCCTTTTACCGAAACAATTACCACTTTCGCCAATGGAGTAGAGATATCTCCCTCCCCCAATTTTATATCCGCAAGAGTCTCGAGCCTCCCATGAACCACCAAACTAAGATCTGTGTCCATTTGCAAAGCACCAGTCACTTGAGAAATCTAGTTGTAATCTAGGATAATGCCCTCCTAAACCACTCCAAAGGCACCCTGATCCATAATACTCATACCCAAATTCACCTCCTACTAATTGAGATCATCCAGAACCTCAAATCTATTCAAGCTATCACCTTCCTATCTATCCTTAAGAGTCCTCTTTTGACCATGGTTCCTATTATGATCCTTAACAAGAATAAAACCCTCAACACCTGTAGCCTCACCAAGAATGGATCCTTTCCTTTATCAACCTTAGGGGGGTTGCGAGGAGGCTGAGTAATCTAATACTCAACAGATTTAGACCTCGGGCACCTTCTCTGCAGATGGTCATATTCATGACATAGACGGCAACAAAAGGGCAATGTCTCATAATCAAGCTGCTACACCCAAGAATATGAACCCACATGAATTTCCAAAGAATTTGGAAGAGGGTTACTTAAATAAATCTCAACACAAACACAAGTAAATTTCATTACCTTTCTATCTTGAGTTTGTTGAGAAGGGCCCACTGGTTTCCCCAACAACAAACCAACCCTATGCAATATTTCATTACGCCAACATTCAACTGGAAATCTAGGGAGACACACCCACATCGGAACCCAATTCGATAGCTCCTCCGAAGGATCAAATCCCACATTCCTGTTGGGAAATATGTGGCATCTCAAAAATAAACATCTGAGATCAGTAGGGCCTTCAATAATTTTAATTTCTTTAAATCACCTCAAAGACACGTACTACTATGCCATAAAGCGGAAATAGATATATTTCATTTCCCACATTAATTCTTAGAGAGAAGTTAATGCTTAACCAATTTCAACAACACCATTAACATATTTAGCAAACAAAACCAACAACCATGAAAGGTGAAATAAAATACATGAACACATAGATACACATGGGAAAAACCCTTTCAAGTAAAAAACCCCACACTCCAAAATCCCAGATCGCCATTGTATTATTCAGCAACAAAAATAGTTACAATACAATATCAAGCTCATGACCTTTACAAAGTTTACGTCTTGTTCCATTCTGGAGAATATCTGACAGCATAACCCTTATTCGATCTCACCTCTCTCAACGAGAGACATCTCATTTGGCTACATAGCCTCATGGCTTGACCACCAGCCTCTCATCCTCTCTATCACACAGTCACTTGGCCTTCACCTTTTGCAAAATTCATCTCTTAACTCACAACAACCCAGCCTATCTTTGGTTGTCACTGCACTCTCTCAACTACCCATCCTCTCGACCTGACCTCTAGCCTCTCATCCTACACCCAACCTCTTAGATAGTCAGTTGTCGAGCCTCTCAGCCAACACCCAAGTAACCACACCACTCTACCTTCATGCCTCCACTCCAAGAGAGACATTCTCTCTCTCTCTCTCTAACTATTCAACTACCACACCCCTTTAGGGTTACACCTCAAGCCACATGCCATCATCCAACATTTCTAGCCATTGGATAAGCAATTGAATAAATCTCTAGCATCGAACTTAGGGTTATCCACCTAACACCATGTAACCCAATCAAAGAGGCATTCACTACCATCTCACCAATTTCACCGAGCACATGGACCCACATGCCATCTGTCCTCCACATCATTGTCACCTATCAGCCTTTGATCACGATCCACCATCCTATCGGGTCCCACATCTACTTGTTGTGGTGAGGGGTCCACCAAGACACGTGTACACCATTTGTGCAATTCAGGAGAATCAAAAGGGAATCTGCAATATTCACAAGAAGTCTCTCGGAAAAGAATTAAATATTTAACTCCCAACACTCCAAGTGGTCCCCACATTCTTCAGCATCCAAGTCGCTATATCGCTGAAAAACCAAACTTCACAACCTCAATATCGGAGGTTATGAAGTTCTCAAAATCTGTGACATGCTGATAACGAGGTCGCCAAGTCGAAAGAAAACCAAACTTCAAAACCTCCAGTCAGAGATTAGGAATTTCCTAAAACTCGCGACATGGCCATAATGATGTTGCCAAGTCGAGAGAAACCCAAACTTCACAACCTCCATCAAAAGGTTAGGAAAAACCAGAAACCCGTGACATGCCGATAACAAAGGGATCGCTCTGTCGCTCAAAACTCAAACTTCCAAACCTCAAGGCGGAGGTTGTGAAGTTCTCAAAAGCCATGACATGCCGACAACAAAGGGAAAATCCTTCGGTTCACATTCGCTAAGTCGAGAGGTTATGAAACTTTAGAACCCCTCGACTTCAGTTAGAAAAACTTGAAAACCAATGACTTAACTCAGGCCGATGATGGAGGAAAATACAACTTCTCTAGGAAGTCGATCAAGCCAGTAACTTTGAGTCACATTTCTCAACAATGCCAGGGTTTAATAAATAAACCAATTTGATTGTGGAAATAAGGCCCACCTTTGAAAACCCTTTAATGGTCTACCATTCAGTTAAAAGTCACCATGAAGTAACTATTCGTCAACAACATTATCTCCATCTCACCCTCCAAAGACCAGGTTTGTTGAGCCCACGACTCTAAAAAGTGGAGTGAAACTCTCATTCCCATGAATTTGTAAAGCAAGGCATGCTTCAAGAAATACTCAATATCCTCTGCAATTGATTCTAGTTGAATTACTAGCACCGGCCTATCCTTGGATCATTCCAGACAACCATTGGTTTTCAGAATATGTGAACCACCGAATGTAACAATCCTCCATTCTTCAATTCATTTGAAAATAATTTGTTATCAAAAACCCTTGATGAACAATTTGGGGAAGAAGGCCCAAATGCTGCACGAAAATCCAATGAAGATTTATCCCCCAATGTCTCTCATGAAGCCATAGTAGAAGAAAAAACAAAGCCCACTTAAACCTCTGTAAGATTATAAAAAACAAAACCTTCGATGCAAGGGCACAACAAAGGCCAAGCACCAAGAGACCGATTCTCCACCAGAACGAGCATACACAAATAAAAACTAGCACCAAAATAGAGCGAAAGAGAATCCCTCACAAGAAAACAAACCTCGACACCCTCAAACTCCCCCCGTCCACTTGAGCAAAGAATTACTAGTAGGAGAAACCGGTAATGAAAGTGCAGCAAATAGAAAGCGAACCCTAAACACCATAAAAAATCGCACCCCTTGAACAAAAAACACACCCCACACTGAACGCAGCTTGAAAATGGGCATGCACGTAGAGGAAGACCACATATAGACCGCAACTAAGAGATTGCAGGCCTGCAGAAACCCCATGTGCAACCTCTCCACATCGCACCCTTTTTTCACATTGTAGACACAATCGTATCTCTTCCTCCTTGTTCTAGCTATATTTAAAAGTATTTTCTCACTTGTGAAATATATAGTAGGACTAAAGTTCCTATTTGAACTTGGATTAATTGGTAAAGATGGATAAGGTTTTCCTACTATATTTCTTCCTTCAATTTATTTACGTCCCTAGGGGATACACTTAGTAAACTAATGCCACAACACCTAAAATAATAAAATATTAATTTATTTTTTTTAATTTTAACTATCTCTCAATATTAATTTTCTAATACACCCTTTAAATATATCTCTACTATTAAATTACCTTCTCTCTTTTTATTGGTATATTCCTTTTATAGGGAAACCTTACACTTGGATGCCATTATTGTTTATCAAATTCACTAAGGAATTTCTCCTAGCCTTATTTTTTGGGGTATGCTAGACTTAGATGTGGTAATTAACCAATAAATTAATCAATAAAATTTACTTATTTAACTTAAATTTGATTTTAGGGACTCAAGCATGATCTCCACAATGAGATACCGATGATTTAACCAATTGACTTTAACCCTTTTAACAAAACACCCTTTCATTTTATCATATACTATAGGTACCTATTTTTCATGATATTTTCTAAGCCCTTTTTATTAATACCTCACATATGTTTCATTGAGAATTTCATTTCTAGCATGGATTCAAGATCACATAAATGAATACATTAGAAGCAATTACACTATAATAATCACTAATGGAAAATATTATTCAAAATAATTTAAGGGGAACTATTTAATGTGAATGTGATGTTTTTCTTGACTTTATTTATATTTTTGGATTAAAAAAAAGTTAAAATACTTAAATTCATAGGATAAATTTAAAAAACTAGAATGTAAAATTTCATCCATGTCTATTATTTCAACAAACATTGGAATTAAACTATTTAGTATTATTCATATTGTAACTCTCCCAAGAAAGTGTTTATTAAACCTCCTTAATATTATAATATAAATATTAAAATATTTAGTTATCACAAAGAGATAAAGGTTGATTTTATTTTCATTAATATTACCAAGTGAGAGGCTAATCTGATGCTTAAGGCCCACTTAAGAGAAAAAATATATCTATAAATACAAGCTCTCCATAAATATTATTGTAAGGAAAATAATAATTATTTTCATTTAAATTTCATGAATAATATGTGTTGCTCAGATAAATAATAACAATTCTACACAATTAACCTAGATTAAATAAAGTTGGGTCAATAAGCATGCAATGAGTATTCAAAAATTAAGTGTAGAGGATAGATGAACTTTACTTTGGGAAAAATGATAAATATAAATATTTATTGACAGTAGGTTGGAATCATTCACCACAAATACATGGATTAATGTAGTGTCAAAAATTGTCACCCTTAACAATTTCACATTAGGTTTTGTCCCCCTAATTTATAAGACTTAATTAAGCTCCTAATTTTCCAAATTATGCATTCCAAAGCTTATTTTTTACCATTTTCCGAAGAATTGCGAGTATTCAATAAATGCATCCAATTATTATTTTGCTCTCAACTAAGTGTGTCCTAGAAATTTGGGCCAGGACCCATTCGCCCATGGGCGCGGGTGGGCAAATGGGGCCCATGGGCGAATGGGTCCTCTTCTTAGCTGGGACCCAAATTTAAATATGTTGTTGGCAGAATTTTAACATCCAAAATTCAAATATCAAGTGTTGGCTTTTGGAATCTAATTTTCGAGAAATTAGTACAATTGCATATAAATACCTAGTTATTTTATCATTTGAAATCTAACACTTATGAACAAGAAATAACAAGAAATCTATTGGAAATATTATGATCAAGAGCACTATTGAGCAAGTCAAGAGTAGAATTTCAAAGCTTTATTGCAGCAATTCAAGATCCTAACATCATGTCCAATTTTATGTGAGTTTATGTGTGTTCATGTTATCATTGTTTTGTGAAGGGTAACCTTTATTGTAGGTCTCCAAAATATTCAAGCATTCGAGCAAGTAAGATCCAAATCCTTGAGGTGATGTATATGACTTCAATCCTTCAAGGAAGCCATTGAAGGGTGGTGAGTTGCAGAATTTTTTTCATTCATCATTCCTTCCTTCCAATTATCATTCCTATCATTAACATTGCCATTTTGGAAGTGGAAAAACTTACACGGGGTTTAATTGAGGTAAGCCCCTAAATAGCCCAACATTTTATCCCTCTTTGAATGTGTAGGTTATAGCTTTGAGGAAGATTAAGGAAATATTGAAGGCTAATTTCTATTTTTGCATTTGTTGTCATCAAAGTTTCCAAGCCATAAAAACTCGATTACAAAACTCAGTGACGATATTTTGACAATTTTGTGACTTGGAATTAGGAGCTCATATCCAACATCAAAGGACTTCAAAATTAGTTTTTAGGACTCCTAATCAAAGACCCATTCACCCAAGGGCGACTGAGTCCCTATGCACATGCTAAATCCAACTTTCAATGATAGTTACCCGTCATCCGACATTTCCCAGATCTACCTGCAATCTATAGTTTCAATCTGTGTATTTTTAAAATATTACATTTTCATATTAGGTCATATAATTTAATTAGTTTAATCATTCAAAATAATTTCTAATTCATTTATAAGACTCGAAAGGATTAAATACAAGTTTGATTGGCTCACCTTTGAGGTTGAAAGTCAATCTTTTCACCTTGTTGATTTGTGCATCCTAATGAAACCTTTAGAAAAGTGGAATTAATCTTAGGTTCTTTACATTTAGAACACCATCATTCATTAACCAATTCCATTTTTCTATGTTTCAATTAATATTCTCAATCTAGAGATTAACCAAGCTTTTTATAGTCACCAAAATTGCTATGGTTCAAAATTGAGTCCATCAAGTTTGAATCCAAGCACTACGACCTTTATTTGATATGCAAGAATGAACATGGAAACACATAAATAAATTTATAGTGTGTGTGTGTACAGATTTTTTCTCCTTATTTTTATGTTTGAATCTATTAAAGTGACATTAAAATAAGTTTAAGGAGATTATCATATTGCCAAGGTCAATTTCTCCTAGTTCAACCCGTAGACAAACTGATAAGTTACTATTCTAAGTGACTAATTCTAGATAATATTCACAAGTTTATATAGATGACCTATATGACTATGATGCAATGTGTTCTTTTTTACCTCTAAATATAAATGTTATTAAAACATTGTTCCTTTTTTGAACATTATCCAACATAATTCAATTAAATGCACATTAAATCTCTTTAAATACTAAAACATAACAATAAGTCACACAAGCATGTGTCAAGTTATGAAAAAAGGCAATAATTTTGAAATTTAAATTTAACATTTGAATTTTGATTTCAATCCCATGTTCCTTGAGTTTGAGCTAATATAATTACATCTAGTATCATGAAAGTAAATGTAAGGGCTAAAATAGTATGTTTGAGGTAGAGAGAATGTATGGAGATAAAGCTAATATGGAGATAAAACTAAAGTGGATACAATGGTGAATGTATTGAGTATTACATAAATGGAGATGGGATAAGGTCAAATATTTGGGGGTAGGTAAATATAAGGATGAAGTGGATAAGGAAAGGTATTTTTTCATTAGCTAAACTTACTATTAGAATGAGATGTTTGTTGGTATGTAATTATATTAAGATATTCCATCAAAATGGGCCCAAAACCAAATGAGAATTGGTATAGTATACTAATAACACCATTACATTTACCCCCAATTTTATATGCATGTGAATCTAAAATATGTATATATTTAGGAGTATGTATGATATTAGCTAAAATTTTATATTTGGGGGTAGGTGCACATAAGGATGAAGTGGATAAGGAAAGGCATTTTTTTGTTAGCTAAACTTACTATTAGAATGAGATGTTTGTTGGTACGTAATTATATTAAGATATTCCATCAAAATGGGCCCAAAGCCAAATGAGAATTGGTATAGTATGCTAATATCACCATTACATTCCCCCCCACTTTTAGATGCACGTGAATCTAAAATATGTATACAAACACTTCAAAGGGATATATGGTCATTCTTAAATTTTTCTTATGTTCCTTTTCTTAGAATTAACACTCCATTGGAACCCATATAATAGAGAAAATATATAAAATGAGTAGCTTCTACCATAAAAGTGAAATAGGCACAAAAATAAGTAGTTTTAACTAATTACTAAAAATGAAAAGTAGAGAAAGAGAAACATTATAATTTTTTCTTGTATGAAAAGTAATGCATTGTGATCCATTTGACATAACCATGTAATGTGACTCCTATTTATTATAGAAAATATGATTTGAAATGTTAATTATGAGAATACAATGTCGCTCCGCCCAACAAGGAAAAATATGATTTACTAAATTCCATTAATATTATAAAGATCCACTGAATTATGGGTGTGCGGTGCAATCAAGATTCATCTAGGTATAATTATGAATCCATATGTAGTATGTCACTACTTGAAATATCAATCATGGAAATTCTATTGAATATATAAGACCCCCTATAATTGGTAACATACATTATATGTAAGGAATTAGAGAGGGGAAACAATGCATGATAAACTATGTGAAAGTATGTAATTATTGTTATAATATAACAACAAAATAATAAATATCAATAATAGTCATGTAAGAAAATATAGTATGTAATCATGTAAGCACATAGTAGGAAATGATTATCAAGGAAAGGTTTCCCATGGTATAAGAAAACCATGAAGAAAAAAGAAATTGAAGGCTAGATAAAAGTTATTCAGTATACCAAATATATAGTCAAAGTTTTAGGATAGTGATGTAACGAAAAATAAGTAGGATATAAGTGTGAAAGAACATGTAAGAATAATTGTTGAGATTAGGTAATGCTCATAATTATAAAACCATAGGCATTAAACATAGAGAACATCACAAGTGTGTAGCATGAAGAACATAGATCATGAAAGTATATGTGCATGGGGAACACAAAATCACACAAAATGAGAAATATTAAACATGAGAAAAGATAAAAGATAAACCAAGCATGCATAGAAGCTAAGTTAGTAGAATATGAGAGAACAAATCATGATGCATAAGAAAGTAAGTGCTAAGGATTAAAATGACAAACTAAATATGTCCCCAACTAGGGGAAAAAAACATGTCTCAACATCAAAGGTGAAATAAGAATACAACAAACAAGACATGATGAAAAAGCTCAAAGTGTAAGGAAACAAACAAAATAAAATCTGAAAAATAAAAAATATAGATACAAATGTGTAGTCTAAATGAGTGTTCATGAATCATGAAACAAATCTAGGAGGATCTTCCTCCAAAAGATCATCCTCCAAAAATGATTTATCTTATTCTTTCTCCTTGGTTATGGAAATTGTTTCATCATGATTTAACTTTTTGGTACCATGTGTTTATCTTTGATGAGAATTTATACTTTTTTGTAATTACACTATTAATGATTACGATATTAATCATGTATTTCTATATCATTTTTTGTTGTATTTTTGGAGATGGTTGTGTAGGAAGATTTGGCATTTTTCGTAACACAACACTTGGCTTTAGAATTCATAAATTATTCTTGGCGTGAAATATTATCTTTTGTAATATGGCTTATTTTGATTCTTTGGTGAATACAATGGTGAATTATGTCTAGATTTATGAAATTCCACCTTCTTTTATCTTTTCCTTTTCTCTACTCTATTCTTGTAATTGATTTTTATATAGATCATGTAAATATTTTCACTATCAAAATAAGGTTCATTAGGAGTAGGAATATAAGTTTCCAAAGTGAAATGAATTAAATCTAAAAGGGATTGGTATGAATCTCTTTTAATGTTTACAACTTTACCATCTTTCAAAATTTTCACATGCAAGTGAATGAATCAAGATGTAGCTTTCATATATTCCAACCAAGGTTTATCCAATATCAAGTGGAATTGATTTCCATTCAGCTCTCCTTGAAACCACATGTGTGGTAGTATTTTCCTAGTTCCCTAATTATGGAGGGCGATACATACCCCCCGGATGAGACAATAAATAAGCAATCTTCGGCTAGCGCAGATATTGCAAGCCCAAAATCTTTCTGAGATATCGTTGCAAGTGAAAGAAATTGTCTGCCACAAGGGGCCAAGTTCATGTTCGAAGGTGTGGAGGATGGAAAAGGATCTGTAGGGGAAGAATGAGGTAATAAATTTGTGACTTCCCCCAAAAAAGTAGTTCTAATTCCAAATGAAATTCTTGATAATGTCATTTTTGTTGAAGATGAACTAGGTTGCAAAAAAACTGTAATTTTCTTTATGGCCATGGACACTAGTAGGGTTCCAACAAGAAAATTTATGGATGAGTGGTTTCATAATGTTTGGGAAAAAAATTAGGGCTACAATATTATATTTGTAGAATGGTTCAAAAGGGTTTGTTTGTTGTTTTCTTTAAAACTCGTAAGGCTCACGAAGAAATTCTAAAGAAACAATTTGGGAATGTGGGTAAAACAATATTCTGAGCCCTTGTGTGGCTCCCAGATGCCTTGGATGAAGAGGCATTAGCACTCTCTAGTCTAATATGGATTATGATAAGACATGTTCTTCCTAGACTTTGGAAATTCATACCACTCCTCTTGGACCCCTATGGATACATTATTAGAATGAATGACACCAAGTCTTTGTTTCCTCATTTAGATATGAGGGCCTTGGTCTCACTATACTCAAGGGTCGACCTCCCTGAACTTCTATAAATTAGGGTTAGGAATGATACACTCACCTACAATATCAAAACCCTAGGGGCTTAATGTCTACTACTTATGTTGGAGGTAAGACCATATTAGAAGAAATTACCCTTTAATAAAAAATAGAAACAATAGCTTCACCCCAAGCAAAGGAAAAGAAAAAATATTAATAATACCCTTGCCCCCCTCCCCAAGACAAATCTTGGGCAAAACATGATACTTGTGAATAATTCAGAAGAAATTAAAAAGGATAGGACTAACTAGGGAGGAAATGAAAAGGACACATCCTTGAGCTCTGAATCTATTGAGGGTGGGAAGGTCGTATGCCTTGGCTAGCCTGGTGAAGAGGCAGAAAAAAAAAAAGTAAAGATAGGGATGGATCAGAAAGAGTCGCCAATCAACTGAAAATTCTAATGAAAGAACTATAAAAAACACCTTGAGAGGGAACCCTGGGGATTGAAGCCCCCTATCAAAATAACAGTAATAAAATATCCTGCAAAATAATACATCATGCTCCAAAGGAGCAATTGAAAATGAAACCAATGGGAAATTAAATGCCTAACAATTGGAAATGGAAAAAATCAGACAAAGCATCACTTAAAGAGAGAAAGAGGGAAGTGAAAAATAGAGTAGGGAGGAATCAGAGAAGGAAATATACACCTTCAATTTTAAATACTTTAAAAAGGAGGCAAAACCAGAAGTGGTGATCCTAACCAAGAGGGAGACAAAAATAAACTAAACAATAAAGAACGAGAGACACTTTCGCATGTCAAAAAAATTGTCTATGAATTTGAAGGAAAAAATCTAGGTCCCAACTCCCAACCCTTGATGATTGAGAATGAGGGATGGCTCAAAGATAATGGAAATGGTGTAGAGGCATCAAACCCCCTAATACTATCTACCTAATGAATAGAAATGAAAGAGTGGATGCTATAAGAGTCCCCCAACATACAAAAGTGTCTCTTAACATTCTTATGAATTGGTTACCTCAAATGGTTTGATCTCTCAATCGGGCATGGAAACTATAGAGGACATAGGAGAGTATTTTTCTAAGGATAACACAGAAGGAGAGGAGATTCCCATGACTATAATGATAAAAAATCAAGGAGATACAAAAAGAAAAGGGGAGGGGGAACCAATAAAACTCTGAACAAAGATAGTATCCACCTAGAAAAGGAAAAAATAAAAAATAATAGTGGAGTCATCCCAATACCACTGCCAAAAGAATAGAGATAGAAGGAAAATTGCCAAAATGCTTTGACAACTTCAAGCCTAACAAAGAGCCCCCCTCCAATGATTGTGCATCATGAATATCAATTGTATATCCTGGAATGTGAGGGGCCTAGAATCCCTAGATAGGAAGCATATTGTGAGGAGAATCCTAGCCCAAAGAAAAGATAAGGGTGCAATACTACTACAAGAAGTCAAAGTTGTAGGCTTTACTCTGGAAACCAATCTAAAGTTCATTTGGGGAGGCCTCATAATTTTCCACCAAACATGAAAAAGGAAAGGGAGGAGTTGAAATCTTGTTAGCCAAGGAATGGGGGCTCTCTGTCACAAATTTTAGTACATCCCCTTGCAATCGAGCAATGTAGGTCATTATCAAAAGAAAGAAAACTTGATTTGGCTTATATTCCATCTATGCACCAAATGACTACAAGGATATAATTTAGTCATGGAATTGGATGTGAAGCCTACAAGACATCTCATGGATCTTTGGGGGTGATAGAAACTTTGTGGAAAGAAGTGAAGACAAATGGGGAAGCTTGAATCTAGAATGGAAAGGAAATGAAATATTCTTCTAGAAAAGGATGAAAACCAAGCTGAATATAGAGGATCCCATTGGGGGACAGAAAAAGAACTACTCTAAAATTTGGTTTACATGGTGCAATGCTTAGAAGGGATGGAAAATAATTTACTGTATACTTGATAGGTTCTACATGAACACAAATTTCTTCTTCGTGGTTCTAGTGAAGGAAGGATACAATATTGAAGTAAACCCATATACACTCTCAGACCATCATCCCATCAAGGAAAAGTTCTTCCTTAAAGAAGGACTTGCAAAGGTAAAAGGCAATGGGGATGCCTCCATCCTCAATACTAGCCTGCTTAAGGACAAGGAATATAAAAATGTTATTGAATCCCTTGAGGCAATCAAAAAATGGATGCACAAAGGCCTCTCCCCTATAGAAAAATGGGTATTAAATGTGAAAGGATGGACGACCCTCTTCCAGACAATAGGAAATAAAAGGGCCATGGATAGAAGGCAAGAAGAGGGGATCCTCCAAGATGAATTGCTAAAAGCCGAATCCATGCTTCAAAACAATTTGTAGGATGAAGACTTGACTATTAGCCTAACCAAGACCAAGAATGCCTTAAGAAGAGTCCAAGATGTCAAGGTCAAAGGATTAAGAACTAGATCCAAGATGAAATGGCTAGAAAATGGTGATAAGGGTTCAAAATTCTTCTTTAGATATATCAAGGAGAAACAAGCAAGAGAGCAGATTGTTCAAATCCAGGCAGATAGTATAATCCCATCTAACCAAGGGGGTATAAGGAAATAATTTTTCCAATTCTATAAGGGTATCTTTACCTCTTGAGGAGGTAGTGAAACCTATGTTAAGGCCAAAGAACACAAGATAGATTATTCCAAGAAGAATCAAGGAAGAAGAAGCAACCAAACTAGGAAGAAATAAGAAGAGTTATCCTAGCTCTAAAAAATGATAAATTCTTAGGAGTAGATGGACTACCAGCTTAATTTTATAAGACCTTCATAGAGTGGATCAATGAAGACCTATACTAGGTGTATAATGAAGCCCTGGAGAAAGGCTCCCTAGGAAAAAATATAAACAAAGGAGTTATCGAATTGATACCAAAAGAAGGGGATAGGGCCCTCGTGAAGAACTAGAGGTCGATCACTCTTCTAAATGTCTCCTCCAAGATCTTGGCAAAAATATTGGCAAATAGATTGGCGGGTATCTTACCTTCCTTTATTAATATCACCCAAACAAGCTTTATCAAGGGTTTACATACATATTAAAAAATCTAATTACTAGTTAGGAAGTCATGGAATGGGCCAAGCAGATAAATCAAGAGGTTGCAATGTTACTTCTTGACTTCAAGAAGACATATGATAGAATTGAGTGGTCCTTCGTATTAATGGTGCTAGAGGCTGTTGGATTCCTAGGCTCCTTTTGCCACATGGTCAAAACACTCTTCCAGGATGTATTTTCTCAGGTATATGTGAATGGAACCCTCACAGGGGAATTTACTCTGTGAAGTTCAATAAGGTAGGGATGTCCCCTTGCCCTGGCCCTCTTCATTATTGCATCTAATGCACTACGATATACACTGAGAGACAATATGTTACATCCCAAGTTGTGTAGTTACTATTTACTATTAGTATGTAAGGTAAAATATGAATGTAATGTGAATTTTGGAGATGAATAAATTATGCTAGTACCTTGTTATCAATATAAAATTTATTTAATTTGATTCTATCTCAGTTGATGTTATCCATGGTGAAATACTGCATATATGTGAATAGGTAGTTATTGACTTATTATTCTAACTTTGGAAATGTTTATATATATTGCATATATTGTGAACAATTGACTGCCAAGAGCATGTGTTAGTGGTTGCAGATAAATTTCATTCTCCAGGGGGGGAAGTATCACTCGAGAGAAGATCTTGGTCAAGTAATTGGTAAAAGTAAACTATCTGAGCATAAACACACCACATTAAAATGATTGAGTTGAGTTAGTTTGTGGGCAATAGGTAAGTCATCCTTAGCCATTAGGTTTGCATTTGAGAGTCTTGTTTACTTTGAATGCATTGTTGGGTGATGTTTATATGTTTGAGTTTTTGAGACCTTCCTTATTTTACTGTGTTGATTGTGCTTGGGTTGAGTCGTTGGACATACATATATACATATACATAGACCCATGTATGAAAGCATTAGAAAATGAACATGTATATGTGAGTAGAACTACTCATCGAGGTACATACATGAGGAAAATGACTATATGTATATATATGTGGACATATATGAACTTATTGAATATGCATGTATTTGATAATACATACATACAAACATATATATATATATATAATTTTCCTTGAACATATATACTAGTATATGTATTTGAGTTAATATACGATATACTATGAAGTATATAAATATATGTGGGCATGATTTAATATCATAACATGTGACAACGCTTACAAACCTATATTAACATATATGTAAATATGGTAAAATAATATTATATATATGCATGCTATGGAATATATGTATATATATAAATATTTATATATAGTATATATTGATGAAATAGTATGAGGGGTCACGGCCTTAGACTAAGAGACCACGCGTGAGAATGGCACGATGAAGGGAAATGCTAAAACAATAAAAGTTGTATTTAATGCCATGCATAGCATGTCAACGTAGCTAAAGGAAGTATAGAGAACTTTTGAATCCAACACACTAAGCCTTAGAAGACTTAGTCAAATGCAAGTGGGTCGCTATTTTGTATGACATGTCAAATATTATATTTAAGATCGACTAGCTCTTATTCAATGGAAGTTGAATTAAAAGGTTGCTTTGTAGGTCGTTATAAAACCATGTCAATAAGGGACGATTCTAGTCATCAAGTTGGAAGTCAACTTGGAGACATATACGGTATTGTGTAAGAGCTACATATTACCAGCCAAGACACATATGAGAGAAACATAGCAATACGTTAAAGTTTGCAAGCTTTGACTTGGTTGATGGAGTAAATGAAAAATTCATGGACTAAGTCCAACACATTTATAGGGTTCAATCAACTCAAACCATAAACCAACTGATTCATATTATGTGTTGTTGATTTATCATTGAATTTTTCTCATCATAAGGAAATCGCGCCAGCTTAGAAGGTTTGGCACCACATCTATTTTTCACTTTCCTGTAGATGGCAAGTGTGGAGAAAAATACGAATTCTCCATGTGTAGGTTGAAATGGTCTTTTTGAATTTTGTCAATATGAAAGTCAATGTGTTATGATTTTTGCTAAGTCTGGACTTCTATCATTGCCACCTTTGTGCTGAATCATGTTGTATGAAATTGGTTTCAATCTACATGCCAAAACTATAAGATCTTTGTAGGTTGGATGCTCTATAAATAGTCACACCAAATCACTTGCAACACATTATCATTTTCATTCTCTCTTATCCATTCTTGAGTGATCATTATTTACAACCATCATTCACATTTCTATATTCTTCTATTGTTGTATTGTTGTAACTTGTGAAGTTATTGTAATGAAGTGGAATATTTATTGTAATATGACATGGCATTTTGTTCATATATTCTCAATAAAAGAAAGAATTTTTTTATATCAATGACTTGTTACTTTGTTTATTTACTCGCATGGTGTAAATTTAGAATTTTTTACTACACTGAAGGGTTGGCACGTTACATGTGGTATCAGAGCTACCAGGTTCTGCACTGAAACCTATGAGCTCATTATGTAACAATGCATAAACCTTATTAGAAGATAATGGTTGAAAAGTTCTTGTACCACAACGGAAAGAGAAGAACATAGGGAAGTAAAAAGGGAAAATTAGAATTTCGAGAAATTCGAGTAAATTTGGGACTAGTTAAGATTCGTCCCTAGAGTAAGAACTCCTAAACCAAGCAACTTATGATATTAACTGGGGTTGATAAATATCATGCAATCAAGTTATGTAGGAAGGTTAGGAAGATTAACCAATATAAACCTTTATCCTATAGAATAGTTATATGACTCTAAGGGAAGGGAAGAAATGAGATAACCCATTTTATAGTAGTAACCTATAGTTATAAAGAGTCAAGAATTTTTGGATTTAGTAAAAGCACTATGAATTTATGTGTATGCAATGTCAACATAAATTACATTGAAGTAGGAATTCAATGGAGGATGTATCCACAAGGTTGGAAAACTCTTGACATAAACCTAATTCTTGTGTAAAGATAGGATCTTATAAGAAAGAGTTAGTACCTAGGAAAAAGGAAAAGACCAAAATGGTAAAAAAAAAGTAATCAACGACGTGGGAAAGGTTCCACCAACCAAAAACAATAGGATTATTGGAGTTTGATAAAGATGAGAAAAAGAGACCAAACAACTTTGGTATCTCTAAAGGTTATGAGAGAATAGGACTCCAAAAAAAATCAAAACAAAGACACTTGGAAAGGTGGTTGTGAGAAAGAAACCTAAACTGGTAAATCAGGTAGTCTTGACCAAAGATTTGGATAATACATAGATTAGTTGGAGTATAAGATGAACTCACCAACATGTTTGCAAAAAATATCAACATTTGTTTAGAGGTTCCAAAAGGAGTTGGAATACAATAAGACACTATGTGTTAGATTAATAGAAGTTGTAAGGAAACCAACATTCTAAGTTGAAAGGTGCATCGATCAAAAAAGTTTTTTGGATATGGATTATTCCCCCTCAAAAAGGATGCCAAAAAGAGAATTGGATCAATAGAGTGTCTCGTAACTTGTAGGTTGTTGATTATTCATTTGATCTCTTATTGGATGATCCAAAATATTGAATCTACGAGATTAGAAATCAATGATGAATCCAACTATGGGAAAAGTATATTCAAGGTATTCCATGAGGTAAGGTAAAGGCAATAGAAATCCAACAACAAGGAATGGCAAATCCTTTCAAAGAAGCAAGTATTGCTAGGAGATCAACTTTGAGTAGATCAAAAATCATGGAAACACTAAGGGGGGAGGAAGAGAGTGGATCGACTCGAGTTAAGAACACCACCCAATGAAAAAACATAGATATATTTTTAATTTGGAAGGGGTGATCCCACAATACCGGTTTACAATTTTTGGCCAAACTGGACATTGAACCGATATTTTCTAATTAAATCTTCACTTTTAGGTATCTATAGCGGCTAAACCATGAGGAATTTGAAGATAATCCAAACTAGTGATTTGTGAAATTTAGTCTGTAGATTTTAAATATATTTTTTTCAAAAAAATTGGAATCAAATTGCACTTCTTTTTCCATCTCCTTCGAAAACTAGTTTTTTTAGTAAACACCATTTTTAAGGAGTGATGCTCACCATATACAACATAACATTTTTTCCATGAAGGATAAAATTCTAATTTTTTGGAAGTTAGATTTGTAACTATGATATCTAGCGCTTTCATTTGGTTTCATAGTGTTTTAGTGAATATTTTTTCCTTAATCAAGTTTCGAAGTCAAACCAATTACAATCCAGATATAGGCGGACTGTATACAACATAAATTTTTTTGTATGTATCAAAATTCTTCTTTTTTTTTGTTGGATCAAGGATTTAAATATCTAGTGCACTGATATTTTTCAAAAAAAAAATTATAATGTGCTATTTTTCCACATGTGCAAAACAAAGAGCTTGATTTTTCAATTAAAAACCTACATTCACAAGAAATAAAAAATTAATATAATAATTAAATTAAATTTATTTCAAATTATACTTTTTGGGAAGCTTATAATAAGGACTGCATACAAAAAATAATTTTTAAATGAATTCATTTGATCCCCAAAAAGGTAAATCAAAAGTGGTTTTTAATCAACATTTTGATAGGTGTAAAGGAGACTCCATTATAGGTATAGTTTAAAACTAACGGGGTTCTATCCAAGGGGGTTTGATCTAAGGTGGTTTGATCAAACCCTCTTCAATTGGAATCCTTCAAATGGAATTTATTAAGGCTTAAATCATTATATTTTTAAAAAATATGTGATTTCAACAAAAATCGAAATCTCCCAAAAATTGTAAACTAGCATTGTGGGATCACCCGAAGAACTAATGACTTCTTCGCAAGTCATAATGTCACTTAAGTCATACATCTTATGACCACAAGGAAAAGGTATTGATATTTTTGGAGAAATATAAATGGAAAGGTCAAGTACTACGACCTATTATCATTCCACACCTTATATTTTTTTTTGATTGGAAGATCAAATGATATTATTATCAATGCCTTTGAAAAGGATAGGCAGATAATTTGATGATGATAAGGAAGATAATTGTCTATGGGATTGGAAAAGAAAGATCTAGGTTACTCGTGATTGGAAGAAAGTGTCTCTATACTCCTATATACCTTATATGGGGAAATAGATAACGATGTTATTTCTATACATAAGTAGTAATACTACATACTATGAAATATATCCATGTCGTAAAGAAACTTGACACTGAAGCTTACTATGCTAAGAGACTTGGGGATGAAAAGGTTTAGCCATAATCCATAGAGATTGTATGTAAGATAAAATAGGATGTGATGCTATGCAAACACATCAATTATCTTTACTTGATTAAACACTTGATCACTAACTTACTCTTGAAAGAAACTTAAGGTTTAAGAATAACCTAATTGGGACAAGAATTTCATTTGAATAAAGAGAGAGACCTTAGGATAAGATTTAACCTATTGAGTTGGGTTATGTACTAGACTACTCATCAACACCTTTAAGTTGGGAATAACTTACTTGGTTGAGTTGTACATTTGGTCTTGATTGGAACATATAGGGAAAGAGTAACCTATAACATCGGGCTAGTCATCAAATGAGGACTCTATCCTAATAATTGGAAGAGAATATTGAGTTATAGATTCGGCCATGAGAATGTGTAAATCACTTGAGCTTATGTAATTCTATATGGATGGAAACATAGGTGGGATACCTAGTGAATTAAAATAGCTACTTGGTTAACTACTTTACACTCTAGAAAGGAAGTCATAGTATTGACAAGACTCTATTATGATTGGATCTTATATTAAAAGGGATACACTCTCAAAGGGGAGCATCTATTGTTATGTCGGAACATCATAACATTCTCATTTAGTGTGAGATATTGGGAATTTTACTAAGTAGAACACCAAGGTTGTTACTTGAGCTCAAATAGGGTAAACCAAAATTGGGACTCTCCTATATGATTAAGTGAATTCATGGAGCTAACAAGAAACGTTCATGCTTGATAATTAGGTGTGCAATTGAATTGGATATATTCTAGGGATCAACATGATTGAACAAGGATTAATACTCAAAATTAGTACCAATTTTTATTAGGAAAATTAGACTGAGTTGAAAGATGGATTATGTCTTGAAAATAATCCAAGGATAAAAAGAAATCCACAGTATGGATGTCCTAAGATAAATGGGACTTATCTCCACAAAACTTATAACCATTATTGCATGGGAATTAATGATGGCGTAAGATCGTAAAATAGGTTTTCACTTAGTCAAAAAATAGACTATTATTGGATATAAAATAACCTATGCACCCAAAATTTTGGAAGATTTAGGAATGAAACAAGGAAATTAATGTCAGAGTTAGGACATTAGAATGATAGAGGGAATTGTCAGATGAGGAGCCACTATAACCTGGAAAAGATAGAGAAATAATTTGTACAGAATGTGGCAAGATATTATCTAGTATGCCAAGAAATGAAGATCGGATGCCATCATCAGTAGGACATGTATACTCTTGAGATTCTAGAAGGAAAGTGGTAGAACACAGGATAGATCAATTTTCCTATGTTAGTATAACTAACATAATGTTCTAGTGGACAAACTCATCAAAGTAACTAATGTTATTTGGAAACTTGACTTATAGGATTTCGGTCCTAAATTATATATTATGGAAAATAGTTTCTTAGTATTCTTGAGAAGGATATTTCAGTTTTGAACAAGAAAATAATGATAGGGTTGTGTAAACCATGATCATACTATGAAACATTCAATTGAGCGAATGTGCAATATATTATTATAGTCAAATAAGCAAAAATGGTAGACTAAATCTTGAATGATTTATAAAACTTCTAACATTGAAGTTTAGACCATTAAATGAAAAGGAAAGGTTGGAAACTCTATTAAGCTGAAATAGGCTTAGAAATAGGGTAAACCATAGACTTGATAGAATGTCAAAAAGGAGTAATAGATCGAAGTGATCTATGAAACTTTGTTGATACAAAGCTTAAGCATGAAGCAAGATCAGGATTTGACAGGTGTCTAGGAGAAATGTTATGCTCGAGATGGACAAGTAATCAAGAACAGGTACTTTATGGAAAGGAAAATGGATGTGTAAGTGACAGATGGACTCAGTTCATGAGTTGTCTAAAAGTGTAAATACCAAAGGGAAAGGATGGGACCCACGATGTAGTGTACAATGCACTAACATTCCTTAACTATTTGGATTATACTAAGGATAAACTCATGGGCCAATGATTTTTGTTCACTATGTGTCACGTATAGTTACTATTGTATCTAGGATATGTATATGTAATATGGTAATAAAGCTCTTTGGGAGAGTAAGTATGTGTAAGGCATACAAGATTTCCCTATGCAATAGTGAGGGCACTCAAAGCAAGGTCCAAGAAGGACAAAATTTCTACATAGGATGAATGTTTTATAAATCTTACGTATTTTGTGAATAGTAAGTAAAAATTTATTTCTTTAACTGTATGTTAAAAGGATATAGATCATCGAGGACGATGATTCACAAGGGGGGAAGTATGTTACCTCCAAAGTTGTGTAGTTACTATTTACTATTACTACATAAGGTAAAATGTGAATTCTGGAGATGAATAAATTATGATAGTACCTTGTTATCAATATGAGTGTTATTTCATTTGATTCTATCTTAGTTGATGTTATCCATGGCGAAATACTGCATATATGAATAGGTGGTTATTGACTTATTATTCTAACTTTGGAAATGTTTATATATATTGCATATGTTGTGAGAAATTGACTGCCAAGAGCATGTGTTAGTGGTTGCAGGTAAATGTTCATTCTCCAAGGGGAGGGGAAGTATCACTTGGGAGAAGATCTTGGTCAGGTAACTGGTAAAAGTAAACTATTTGAGCATAAACACGTACCACATTAAAATGATTTCAAGTTGAGTTAGTTTGTGGGCAATAGGTAAGTCATCCTTAGCCATTAGGTTTACATTTGAGAGTCTTGTTTACTTTGAATGCATCATTGGGTGATGTTTATATGTTTGAGCTTTTGAGACCTTCCTTATTTTACTATGTTGATTGTGCTTAGGTTGAGTCGTTGGACATACATATATACATATACATAGACCCCATGTATGAAAGCATTAGAAAATGCACATGTGTATGTGAGTAGAACTACTCATCGAGGTACATACATGAGGTGTACATATATGAACTTATTGAATATGCATGTATTTGATAATACATACATACAAACATATATATATATATATATATATTAATATATGATTTGCCTTGAACTTATATACTAGTATATGTATATGAGTTAATATACGATATACTATGGAGTATATAAATATATGTGGACATGATTTAATATCATAACATGTGATAACACTTATAAACCTATATTAACATATATGTAAATATGGTAAAAGAATATTATATATATATACACGCTAGCATTCATGCTATGGAAGATATGTATATATATCAATATATATTATATATTGATGAAATAGTATGAGGGGTCACAGCCTTAAACTAAGAGACCACACATGAGCATGACACGATGAGGGGAAATGCTAAAACAACAAAAGTCACATCTAATGCCACACACAGCATATCAATGTAGCTAAAGGAAGTATAGTGAAATTTTGAAGCCAATGCACTAAGCCTTAGAAGACTTAGTCAAATGCAAGTGGGTCATTGTTTTGTAGAAGGACATGTTAAATATTATATTTGAGATCAACTGCCTCTTATTCAATGGAAGCCGAATTAAAAGGCTACTTTGGAGGTTGTTATGAAACCATGTCAATAAGGGATGATTCTAGTCATCAAGTTGGAAATCAACTTGGAGACATACACGACACTATGTAAGAGCTATGTATCACCAACCAAGACACGTACGAGAGAAACGTAGCAATATGTTAAATTATGCAAGCTTTGACTTGGTCAATGGAGTAAATGAAAAAGACGTGGACTAATTCCAATGCATTTATAAGGTTTAGTTGACTCAAACCATAAACTGGTCAATTAATATTATGTGTTGTTGATTTATCATTGACTTTTTTCTCATCATAAGGAAATTGTGCCAACTTAAAAGGTTTGGCGCCACCTCTATTTTTCACTTTCTTGTAGATGGAAAGTGTAGAGAAAAATATGAATTCTCCATGTGGAGGTTGAAATAGTCTTTTTGAATGTTGTCAATATGAAAGTCGATCTATTATGCTTTTTGTTGAGTTTGGGCTTCTATAATCGCCACCTTTGTGTTGAATCATGTTGTATGAAATCGGTGTCAATCTACATGACAAAACTATAGGATTTATGTAGGATGGTTTCTTTATAAATAGTCGCACCAACTCACTTACAACACATTATAATTTTCATTCTCTCTTACCCATTATTTACAACCATCATTCACATTTTTGTATTCTTGTATTGTTGTAACTTGTGAAGTGATTTTAATGAAGTGGAATCTTTATTGTAATATGACATGGCATCTTGTTCATATATTCTCAATAAAAGAGAATTTTTTTATTACAATGACTTGTTACTTTGTTTATTTACTTGCATGGTGTAAATTCAGAAATTTTTACTGCACTGAAGAGTTGGCATGTTACACAATACTACATCTCCTATGGTGAAGGGTATCACTCTGCTGAACAAGAAGGAAATCACCAATATTCAATTTTCTAATGACACATCAATTTTCATTAACTTGGAGGAAGGGAATATGGACAACCTCATGGATAAACTCAGTATTTTCTATCAAGCATCAAGGGCCAAAATTGCATTGGCTAAATCCTGCCTCCTGGGGTGGAAGGATACCCTTGAGGTGGTTAAGTATGATTTTCAATGGGGTGGACTTCAAAAACTGATAAGGTATCTAGGAGTTCCATTTTCCATAAGACCAAACTTGAAGGAAATTTGGTTGTGGCTAAGAGAGAATATTGAAAGGAAAATTGATATATGGAATAAACAATACCTTTCAATGGCGGGAAGACTCTAGGTGTGCCAAAAGATATTATCCTCTTACTTCATTTACTTTGACTCGGTGTGGTTCTTTAGCTCATACCAAATCAATGAAATCCAGAAAAGAATTAGAAAGTTCTTGTGGTCAAATGGCAAAGGTAACAGTAAAAGACATGCAATGAAGTGGGAATGGTGCTCCATTGCCAAAACTAGTGGTGGTCTTGGTCTAAAAGACTTAAAGTTGCAAGGAATTGCACTAGCCTCCAAGTGGATAATAGGAGCCCTAGAAGGGGAGGAACCTTGGAAGATCCTCATTCGACAAAATATCTCAACTGTAGTTCTAAAACATGAAAAAATATGGAAGCTTCTCCCATTTAGTAATATTCTTAGTACCTGCCCTATATCCCCTGTAGGTTCCAATTTCTTTAAAACTATATGGAAGGCTTGGGAGGATGTCAAAAATCATATGAGTAACCACTAATACATCAAGAATGGTAACAACACTATCATGGGACAAAGGTCCATATGGTGGAACCTAGAACATAAAGATAGGCCCCTAGCCTTAATTCAAGGTTGCTTAAGGTGGGCACAAAAAGGAATTAGATGTTTTGATGATATTTTAAAATATGGTTATTTAAAAGTATGGAATGAATTAAGCACCGAATTCAATCTCCCCCAAACTAACTAGAAGATATAATTTGTATTAAAAGAAGCCTGCAAACATATCTCCTTCCCTTTTGTGGTCAAGCATGACATCCTGCAACTTATAAATAATTCCAGTGGCATGATGGTACCCCTCTAAAGAAAATAAATGCTAAGACAATCTATTCCAAACTAACAAAACCAGTTGACATAATTGAGCATGTTAATAAGGTGTGGAAAACTAATTTGAACAAGAACCAATGGCATGAGATATTCAAGAAGAACTGGGTACAGGAATTATAACCAAAAAAAGCATGCTTCAGATGGCTATTTTTGCTACAAAAACTTTCATTTAAAATTTGAATACTATGATATTGATTTATGTAACCTCTGCAGGGTGCTTGAAATAGTTAATCACATTTTCTTTGCTTGCATTTATGCCAAAGAAGTCTAGAATCTCTTTTGTCATGATCAAAATATCAAGGGTGACAATGGGGAACCTAATCCTAATAAAATCCTATTTGGAAAAGATATTAAAAAGGGAGATGATCTTTATTTATTCTGGCTATGTCTTTCAATTGAAATACTATGGGTAATATGGAAAGCATGTAATGAGGATAAGTTTAAGGGGCACGTGAGATTTCTTATTGAGCCTTGCAAAAGACTCATCCTACACAATGTTGCTATGCAGGTTTACATCATAGTGGCACTTTAAAAGGAGAAATTTTGGAGATTCCTAGAGAATAGAACAATCAACATTGACATCCAGGAGGCAAGGTATGGGGACACTTGGTAGGAGGGGCACCAAGGGGTGGAGGTATTCCTCAAATATCTACATGATTTTCAAAGGGAGCTAAAGGATGGGTCAAAGGATAATGTAGGGGGAACTTCAAATAGTAGGTCCTTGGATGAGAGGCTCACTAATGAGGAACATGAAGTAGCAGAGATCTTGGCCAAGATGATATCTACAGTAAGAGACAAAGGTGGCAGTAAGGAAGACTAGAAAAGTTCCATCAGACTATGCTATGCTATGTTGAACTCCAATAGTATATCATGTATATCCTCTATGTGGAAGCTTTGTGAATATGATAAGCCTAATGTAATTTTGTAACTCAGCATCCTTGATGTAAAACAGTAACCTTAATGATACTCTGTAATAACTTGTAAACTGATGTAAGGTGGAAAAGGAAAGACTTGGTCTACATACTATTGTAGGTCAGCATCAGACTTGACATGTAATTTTTATCCCTCTATATCTAATATAAAAATTACCATGTGGAACTTATTAAAAAAAGGGATGACATTACACAATATAGGTACTTATATAGGTTTAATCTTAAGATGTAATATGATCTACATCCCATAGTATGACTTGGTATTTTGTTGGTCACTTATAAAGAAATTCTTGAATGAGCATATGAGGGTGGATTCAAATAATTAGTAATTCAATAATTTTCTATGCATGTGCTATATTGATTAGTGGTATCAATAAGAATGATGCAAGAACATCCTAGACCTAAAATCAATCACGTGTTGACCAAATTTTTTTAATTTTCTATTTGTTATATTTTTGTAGATGTTTTCCTAAAGTTATCATTTTGCATTACCATAGTTACATATTTCTTGCCATGATTTTAAGCCCAATCAATAATCATCTAGTTTTGTACTATTCCATTTGTAACCAATATTTCATTCCCCTTTCAAAATAATTTAATTAAGGTGATTAAATAGCCCATTCCAACAGGTTAAGGTAAATTAATAAGGAAATAACAACTTTAATATTTATTTATGTCCATGATGGAATTTGATAATTTAAAAGTACCATTGAGAAATTAAAATATTATGATGGAATTTGATAATTTCAAAGTACCGTTGACAAATTTTATGACAAGTTATCATAGTGGAGGTTTTGGTTATTTTTGGCCAAAAATTATGGAAGTGGAAGAGACAACATTTAATATTATTTTAAATTTCCCTCCAAGGTGCGTTGAGAATTTGGGTGCCCAAACTGGTCAAGAATGATATAAATATGCAATTTGATAACATTTTGGTTACATTTTGGTTTTTTCATATAAAATTTATACTATATTTATCTGGTGGACGAAAACAAGTGGATTTTGGATTTAGTTGAAAAAACCCATTGGTTTCTTGGAGGCAATTTCACTCAAGAATTACATTTGGATCTCAAGGAATTGCAAATAGTTTCAATGTTTTATTTGTGTTTGTTGTTGCAAGTTGCAGGTGAATTTTGTGAGAGATGTTGAGGTTATTTTGATGTTGTGCGATTTATCTTGTTTTCTAATATAAAACATATTTTTTTATGTTCATTTTGTTATTCTAGACCATCTCTAAGATTTGGAGATGTTATATTTTAGTTTGGGACACAAATTTGGTGTTAATGGTTTGTAGTTGTTGGATTTGAGTGTTTTTTTGAAGATTTAGCTATAATATTTATTGTATCCTTCTTTCTTTTTTTTTTGATAGGCAAATGTTGCTAGAGGGGGCAACTCCCAATTTTGCAGTTGCTGAGACGATAGGACCATTGATGTAATGGTGCTTTATGCAGTTGCTGAGACGATAGTTTTGATAGAGTTCTTCTTTTCTAGGAGATTGATTAGATCCCATATATTGCTATTCTTGAGGATTCCTTTTGGCTTCCCTTCACATTTAAAATGCCTTCAACAAGTTGCCTAGAGCTTCAAGGTTTGCTTACAAATTATAGTATCATTGCTTCTCACAAAAGAAATGTGGGTGAATGCATGAGGGGTAAGTGAGCCAAGAGCCAGAGAAAGAAGGGGGAAAGAGCCATTCAAAGGGCGTAAATAGAAGAAAAGATAAGATTCGGCTACCTACAAATTTGAAGGATATAATGAATGCGAAGAGGGTGAGCGCTAGAGAGCTTTTTGAAGAAAGGGAAATGAAACAAATGAGAGCATAAAGGGGTAATGAAGGTTTCAGTGGGTTGTGATGGCCGCTAAGGCTCAAGAAAAAAAATAGAGCTTTGGTTGGCGCTTCCTAGGGTAGTCCCGGGTCTCTAGGAAAACCATCGCATTCTGACTTCTCAGCTTCTAGTGTCTGGCTTTTCTAGATATTGGCTTAGGAAGGTTTAGGTTCCCCCTCTGAGGCCTCATGTTCTGATATTCTTTTGAGCTCTTGCCACATGTCAATCTTGTCCTTTATTAACACCACCTCATTTTGTTGAATTGCTACTTTGGACAAATAGTCTTCTGCAGACTTAGCTTCTCTGTATACATGAGATACAGAGAAATATTCCATTTTCTCTAGGTACATGTGGATCCTATCTATCCATACTGAGAATTTCCAACTTGGTGCTTGATGCTTTGCCACTGCATTAATAACAATTAGAGAATCACCTTCTATGTCAACTCTTTTAATGTTATTTTCTAGGCATACCTTAACGCCAACATGTAGGGAAATTTTTTTTGCTTCATTATTTGTACCTATAGGAAGTTTGATTGCTCCTGCATACACCACTGACCCATCTCCACTTCGGATAATGAAGCCTGCCCCCGATTTACCTGGGTTACCACATGCTACTCCATCGAAGTTAAGTTTATATTTTCCCATGGATGGTGGCTTCCATTTAGCATTTTCTCTTTTTGACTTTGGTTTAACAATCTCTCCTTTTGGGATTATTAGATGGGGCCAATTCTTTGTCATCTTTTTTTCCCATGAAGAAAAGAACTTACATTGTCTTTGAGCCACCTTTGTGTTTAAATGTTCAAATATTCCAATTTCTATTTTGTTCAATAAGGCTCTCAAGGATGATTCTTTGTCATTGAATATTCTCTTGTTTCTTTCTTTCCAGAGTTGCCATACTATTTGGGAGGGTGTTTCTTGCCATAGTCCTTCCCACATGGCACCTTTACTCATTCTTCGCCAAGAATCAAAGACACTCTTCAAATCATTTGGTAATGGTCCATACCATTCCAGCTTTTGACAGAAGAGTGACCAGCATTCCTGAGCCCATTTGCACTGCAACAAGAGATGGTTTGTTGTTTCTTTCGCTTCCTTTTATGTTTATATCATTTTATATCAATAGGATAAGTTCCAATATGTTTTGTGCAAAACTATATCAAAATGCGTACAATATCATATGAAGAAATAGTTAGATTTTTGTGGGTATTACTTGATATGTTTGAAAGTAATTTCATGGAGGTTTTAGCATCATATCTTTATTGATATTTATTATGGATCATTTTATTTTAATTAATTTGGAAAAATATTTTGTTTGGGATATTATAGTGGTATCATAGCTATGATCTTGCTAGCTTGCAGGGTAAACTTGCTTGTTGATGCTTCTAAGTGAGAGAACTTAGGTATCAAAGAAGAGAGAAATTTTTTTATCAACACACATTCCTAATACCATAAATAAATGATAGGAAGATAAATAAGGTTAAATAAGGAAGAAAGAGAAAAAATTATCCAAGAAAATGTTATACAATAATAAAAACTCACAATCTCATAGTCATACAATGAAGTTCAAGATCTTGGCTTAGAATATATAATTTAGATAACAAGCAAAGTCATCATAACTAAAATCTTAATTTGCTCCATTGTCAGTTGCTCTTCAAAGTAAAAAACTATGGAAGAACAATTTTTATATGATGCAATGATAATATGATAAATTCTCAAAGATAAATGATAATGATGATGCTTGGTAATGCTTGATAATGCTTGGATGCTTGATAGTGATAAGAGTGCTAGAGATATTTTTGATGATAAAAGTTCTAGGGGATATGAATTAAATGAAATCTTCTTATTTATATGTTTCACTTGGCATTTGATTAATGGTGGAGATTAATTTACAAGACCAATGGATATGAAAATTCAAGATAGGGTAAGACCTACAATATGAATTTGATGAATGAGGGAAAATTAGAAGAATTAAATAAATGAATTTATTTAATTCAAAATGATAGTTGGAGAAATAAATAAATATTTATTTATTTATTTTAGAAAAAGATGTATATATTTTTAGACTATAGGAATGGTTGGGTATCTGTCCCCTATAAACTGCAGTGCGCCTGGTAAACTTTTTTCACGTGACCAGTGATGTTGGCGCGACACACCCTCCAGTACCATGGGGATGATGGGGAGACTAGACCTTGTGTTTAGAGGAAGATATTTAATTTAAATAATTTTTTTTAATTTATTTAAAAGAGGATTGCTAGCTAATTAAATAATGTTTGAAAATTATTTAATTATAAAGATAAATTGCATTTGATTTTATTTAATGTTTGAGGGAAAATGGTAAGAGACGAACTAATTAAATAATTAAAATTATTTAGTTAATATAGATATGATAAAAATATTAAGATAATTAAATAATAATAAAATATTTAATTATTATGGATGAAAATAGGAAAATGTTAGCTTAATTAAATAATAAAAAATATTTAATTAATATAGATAGAAAAATGATACTTAGATAATGATGAAATGACAAGATGAAAATGCATTAGCCATTTTAAGGTGCTAATTTTTTCCCTCTTTGAGACAATGCGTTTTAAAATGTCGTTTCAAAGAAAAAGAGAATTGATGATATATTGCCCCAGTGGACTATGGGATGGAGGATATGATGCACCCTCAAGAGATTGACTAGAAAACATGTCTCAGGTCAATTTCATGACATGAATAAATTATTTATGATGATGATGATGATTTATTATGACCATGCATATATATATGATGATGAATGTTATGATTTATGATACTACGATGCATGTTAATAACTGTGAATGTAGCAAAATTAATCTCCACCAAGGATAAAATATCAACATGAAACCTATAAAGAGAAGATGCAACAAAAATATGTTGTGCAAAGTGAAAAGCAACAATAAAAACACATTTTTACTTTGAAGAGGAACCTTAGTAGGTGGATATCACTTGTCATTTACCTAGCTTGCATACACACAACACCCATGCGAACATGAAAAGAAATAAACTCATGTCTAAACCCAAGCTAGTCTAAGAGAATTATGATATAGGCCTTCAACGAGCAAATAGGAGACAAAAGAAAGTCAAAAAATCAAATAAAGACACTCATGCTTGTTAAAGTAATCATGCATTAGCTAATAGTTAATTGATATTTAATTAATTATTAGGCAAATTTATTCTCATGCACTTAAGCTAAACTTAGGAGTGCTTTTATTTTTTATTAGTTGAGCTATAATTAGATCATTATGTCTCATTGCATGAGATGTTGACACTTTTCATGATCTAATCCCTTGATAATTTAGGATTTTCTCTTATAAGAACTCAACCCTCATTGTATTATCCCTCTTCTCCTCTTGAGATTCTCTTTTGATATTTTGGAGTTTCATTTTGCAACTTTTCTTATTGAGGATATTGCATATTATTGTTTACATCTCTCTTGCATGGAAAGTGTCTTTATTCATTGTTTGATCTTGTGGCTCATGTTTTTCACAATTCTAACATGGTATCAAAGCGTAGGTTTAGCGAACCCTTTCTCGATTTCTGAGTTATTTTCTTCAACAAGGATTGTAGGGCTTCAAATTTAGAATCTTCATTTTTTTTGTAATTTTTGGAGGTGGGAAAAAATTTAGCGCATTCTAGACCAAAACAAAGTCTTCTATGGATTCAAATCTATTAAAAAAGTCATTTTTGACTTTTCTTTGGCTTGATTTGGACTCCAAAGGACAGATCTACAAGGATTTGAAGTAGTTATTTTTCCATATTCGAAGAGAAGCTATGATTTTGGAGCATTTTGAGCCGAAAAGGACCTCACCGTTGTGGTCAAGAGATCGATGTGACAAATTTTGATTATAATTTTTTCTAATTTGATTGTCAAAAGCTTCTGAGGAAAATTTTTTGCCCTAGGGGTCATATGGCCTATGTAGTCCTTGTGCACATAGTTCAAAAAAAAGCAAAAAAAAAGGGTCACAACTTTAAAAAAATAACTTTTTATTTTAGAAGTTAAAAAAACATCACAAAAAGGCTTTATTTTAAAGTAGGTTTTCCAAAAAATTGGGTGGATTTAATTTGGTACCCACATGGTATTTGCTATGGCAAGCCTTGCAAGGCCATCTCCCACCCCGACGGTGGTAATCTCACCACAACGATGACCATACCAACTGTTGTCTGATGAATTTGGCCTCATCAATGATGTTTCTTCAACTAGCTGATGACCCCATAAAAAATTCACAACCCCTTTATTTGTTGACCTTTTTTTATTTTTTCAGTCACCATTTCAGACAACCCGATGGTGACTCTTAGCAGAATATTCCAACGAATCATTTCATAGGGAATCAACATTTTTTGGTAGGGATGAATATTCTAGGGAATATTCTACTAACATCAACATAATGTTAGTGGTACAAATGCAAGGCACAACCCCCTTCAAGCTCCCTTTGGCCCTAAAGGAGTTATTTTTTGTTTCTTTTGGCCATAACTTGGGCGTATAATATCAAAATTTGAAAAACAAGATATTGTTGGAAAGATGGTTGTGTCAACTTTATAGTGGTGTTGGTTCCATCACCTTTTTTATTATTGGTGCATTCTACAACCTGTTGAAGTTATATGTGTTTTTTTCACTTCCAATCTCACAATTTTTGATCAATTTCTCTATTTTTTGCAATTCTAGTGGTGTTGGAACAACCTTTTAAAGCTCTTCGCATACATCCATATAATTTTTCCATATTTCTCTGTAGGTAAATTTTATTTAGTTTTTTGTGTTTTCACACTGTGGTGAATTACTTGGACGTTTTAGCTCCTAGAAACTTTTTATTGCATGGAATTACTTATTTTAGGCTGCTATATATGTATTTCCATAATTTTGTCCTATTTGGATATTTTAGTCATATTTTTTAAGAACATTCTCTTTTGTAGACACACTAAGATAAAGTGCCATTTTGGTGTATATTTTTTGGGGATTTTGCACATCATGTTGTGCCTTTTATACTCGCACTATGATATAAAGTGCCATGGGGGGGTTGTGTAGGCCTTTTGTTTTGACATCACACCTTTTTCAAGTGAGTGTCCCTTCCACAACAATATCAAATCATGGTGATTCTTTCCGGATGCATGTGTGCCTTAGTTTGCACACCCTTTTTTATTTGTAGGTACTCTTTTGTGCACATTCATATGTTCCTTGTTTTCCTACATGCACTTTTTGGTGACACATAGTTTAAGTGATCTGTCATGGCTCTCTCTTTTCACAATCATGGGGCTTTATACTAGGTGTTTTCATGTTGGAGTGAGCTATGTATCTAGTATTTGTTCCTATGTACTAGGAAGATGCAACGATTGGTTACCCATTCATTTCAGTGAGATGGAGCATTTACCATATGGACACTCTTGCATTCTTATTTCTGGGGGTGACCTTCCATTTTCAGTTGATTAGTGTTTTCAAACTATTGGTACCTATGTTTTGAATTGCATCTTATATGTTGAGTAGTGTCATTAGGGTCACTCATTCATATTCATGTGTCATTTGTATCTTTGATTTCCAAATGATTTTCCTTTGTTTTCCATCTGATTCAAGCAGCATCATTGGGGGTACTTATGCAAATTATTATCTTCTTGATCCTAATCATAATTTTTTTAGAGGAGGTTTTTTAATTTCAACGCTATAGCAATCATCATTCGATAATTTTCTACAACTTCTTTGTCCAGAGATGTTCTTCATGTTCCTATTCTTTTTGGGATATTTTTTGGAGGCTTCTGAGTCCTTCACGTTGCTTTGGAGGCTTCTTAGTCCTTTACACTATTTTGGAGGCTTCTTTGTTCCTTCATTCGCCTTTCTCTCTTTTGGAGAGGGGTTTTCTCCCACTAGGATTTTCTCCTTTTTCTTCAATTGTGAGAGATTAGATTGTTTGTACATGGGTACCTCACTAGGCCTTGTTTTTTAGGAGGACCCATCATACATTCTCTTTTCTAGAGTTTTAGCTACCCCATAATTTCATCATAAGGGGGGGTGTTAGAGTAATCATGCATTAGCTAATAATTAATTAATATTTAATTAATTATTAGGTTAATTTATTCTCATGCACTTGAGCTAAACTTAGAAGTGTTTTTATTTTTTTATTAGTTGAGCTATTATTAGATCATTATGTCTCATGATATGATATGTTGACACTTGTCATGATCTAATCCCTTTCTCATTTATAATTTACTTTTATAAGCACTCAAACCTCGTTGTATTATCCCTCTTCTCCTCTCGAGATTTTGGAGTTTCATTTTGTACCTTTTTCTTGTTGAGGATATTGCATATTATTGTTTGCAACTCTATTGTGTGGAAGGTGTCTTTGTCCGTTGTTTGATCCTATGGCTCATGTTTTTCATAATTCTAATAATGTTATGATATAATCTAATCTAAGAATATTAGGATAGGATTTCATCAAAAAAATGGTATAAAAAATATAAAACTAAGAAAGCAAAAGAAAAGAAACTAAGAAACAAAATCAACATCCAACATAACTTTTGCCAAAGGATAAGCTTAGTTTGATAGATAAGGTCCATTGTAGGAAGGATTCATCCATTAGGACTTATAATTTTTTTTTATAATGTCTATCATAGGAAAGATAAATTCATTAGTACATGAAAACATATTTTGATATTAATACTGAAAGATAGGAATCAAGCTATGCAAGCCAAATATTTAGCTCAACAACTAACATTTGTTTTGCTCATGGTTTTTGTTAAAGCTCAATGTTTTAGTATTTTCACATAATCTCAAGATACAAGAATCTAACCCAACACCTAGGTCAAGAGAAAGGTGTCCCTAATTAGGTATAGGATCACTTATTATGGGATAGATAGATTGACTATGCTATGATAGGTGGATTATAGGAGAAGAGATCTCCAAATATTATATTGTAAAGGAACAAGATAGCCTTTACTAGAGGTATTTCTATTATGGCTATGAGATAAAAAAAAAGGTTCTTTAAATAAAAGGATGACTCCTAAAGTAAATGGATTGTGAGGATTTGTATTGTCTAAAGCATCCTTGGACAAGTTTTACCCCCAACTTTACCAAGACCAAAGTACCAAAGGTAATGGGATGGATTATATAGGATGAAGGATATATGATGAAGGACATGTATAAGACAGTAAAGATCAAGATAAGGAAGGAAAAATTTATTTGGATGGTGTGAATATAAAATTCCCAAGCTCCTTTCGGGTTATTTTATTTTCCTTAACTACCGACCACACCCTCCTTTAAAAGGCAATATCGGGCTCTTTTCACGAAGGCTTTATGCGAATGCCACCACTTGTCAGCTGAGCACTCCTCACAAGGTTTCCTTCTCTCACTTTTCAAAAACCGTCACCATGCTTCCACGTGTCAACAGTTTGCAATCTTCAGTGCCTCTTTCCATCACTCTCCTTTCGACACCTGACCATAGGCCACGTAGCATCAATCCGCACACATTTCTTGGTGGCCCCACCTTCTACACAGTATGCTTGGAGACCTCCACATGTCTTTGCAACACAAGTTTTTTATCACATAAAGGGAAGGATGAATGTCGACCTCGACCGCTTGCCACGTGATCTTCTAAAAGGATTCATCACAAAGGAAAATTAAGCAGGTGACAACCTCACACTGATTGCCATGTTTTGTAACTGTCACCATGAGTGGATATCACATGTCAACGCTCTAGTCTACTGGACCACTTCCATCATTCGCAGGGGATGCATCTGGCTCTAAGGCGTCCCTGTTCATGGCTCAAATCTTTTCTGTTGCAACGGCCAAGGGAAATCATTACTAAAACATCATTGCTCATGATCAGAGGATCTTTTCTATTACTGGCTCACCGAGTTGGGTTTTCATTATAAATACTGCTTCTTCTTTTGCAGTAGGAGTTCAAATTTTTGACAGGAGAATTGGTAGAAGAACCAGCCCTTTCATTTATTTATTAGATTATTGTAAAGAACCCATAGACTATGCCATTATCTAGCCTTTCTATTTTCTTTGATATTTGATAAGTTTTACTGTGCCATTATTGTACTGAATTCTTTATTTACAAAACTTTTATAAATTTAATGCAAGTTTGTTGGTTTAGATCATGTCTTTGACTCCTCTTTCTAGTAAATGTGTATGAAAGTTATTTTATGTCATTTAGTGAATCATTCGGGCTTCTATCTTTATTTTTGTCATTCTAGAACACAATAGACCACTGAACATGCCCTTAAATCACATCTGAAAGATATATTTATCGTGCCTATATCTAAATCTCAGTGCATTTCCTTAGTTAGATCCTTTTATTTTATATCTACTTCCTTTTCCATTCAAAACCATAGTTATAGAAGAAGATGACTTCTTTAAAATTCTGAGGTTACTCAGTTTTACGCAATAGGTCCGCCCTTTAACTGAGTTTCCCACAAAGGGTTGTTACCTTACCAATTTTTGGCATCAACAGTTTTTCTTTTTCTTGGCATTCCCAGTGGGACCTCTTAAATATACCAAATCTAGAGGGTGTATAAGCCATCGGCCTGTTAATAGGTTGCAAACCACAAATAATCCTAGCTTGTTAGTGCCCCCACTAGTAACAATCCATACCCAAACTTGCCCAGTAGAACCTTTGGATCCCATCCATGTTGCAGATCACAAATTGAAATTATGTGGCTTGGGATGCCAGAAGTCCCCTTGTAGCCCCAATCACACCCATCATTTGGGCCCCTATCCCGATCTCTACTCTCGAATTTATTACAAATTTTATCAGAGATGGCTCAAGAACACCATCTAAACATTTGCAAGATGTTGCAGACATGTGTTTGGTGCATACAGTGACAGATCAAAACATAGCACTAGGAATTGCTTGCAGCTTCTTTATGAGGAAGAGCACTAGATTGGTATCACACTCTGTCGACTAACTCTATCGATACTTGGAATCAGCTCGAGGATCATTTTTATGAAAGATTCTCTAATGATGGGGATAGGTCTTCGCTATGTCACCAGCTATCGACAATCAAGCGAGCCCCATCTGAAGCCATGACCAATTTCAATGCCCGGTTCCATACAACTTGGCAGAGAATCCAAAATGCCATCCGATCACTACCTGAGTTAGCATTTATGTTCTACTTAAAGTCCATCAACATTGACATCTCCATGATGATCCAGTCACTTGGTGAAACCACATTATCAGATGCATACAACATAGCTGTAAAGGCGAAGAACAACCTAATCAACGTCGGGAAGTTGCCACCTCGGCCCATTATGCCGATCTTCCCTAAAATATTGGCCTCTTCTTAGGAGATGCCATCTACTAGTGCACCCACCCTGCCCCCATCTATATACACGTATCCGAGCGTGCCACATAATACTGCTTCTACATCCAGTGCTTCAAGGGAAGAGATGAGTGACATAAGGGAGATGTTATGAAACTTAACAAATGAAGTAACCACTATCAAGAGCAACCAGGTTGCTCCTCCAAGACTATCCTATCAGAGTTATCAAGGTGGTAGGCCCTCCTACCAACAGAACCAATATCAAGGAGTCGCACGCACAACTCCGCCGACTCAAACAAATAACCAAATCGTACTAGTACTGACTCTGTTGGGAGCTACTCAAACAAGTACTAGAAGAGAGCTGACCATAGGGTAGAAAAATCTCGCTGAAGATGTCAATCCTTGGTGCTTCCCCTACGGAGATGCGCATACACCTCGAAATTGTCCAGGTGGAAATTTGCTGCAAAAGGTTGCAAAGCAACGTAGCCAAGGTGTGGTAAAAAATTCAAGACATACATACGCTTCTCCCCATATGGAAAATGTGGTTCTCACCGCACAGATGCAAGGAATGCCCTTGGGGCAAGAAATGACATAGCTCTTGACCATGCCCTCCTCTCATGGATGGAAGGGGAGGAAGCAATGTTCACTTATGAAGCATCTACATTGGTGACCCCACAAGTATAGTCCAACTACAACACTCGATCGAAAAGGAGATTCATAGGTGAACCGATCACTCCGCAACCCAGACGTAGCCTAGATCAACCCCCATGCCCTTCCACAATTGCTCCACAGCCGCAGCTACGCAAGGAAATTATCATCACCAAATCCAAGGAATAGAAGCCTCCAAATTCGCCACCCTTCAACATGGTAGAACATTTGAATAAATCTTCCACTAATGTATCCCTTTGGGATATCTTAACCATTCTAGAGCAAAAGTCATTTGATAGGGAAGGGTTGGATGGAACAATCATTGTTCCATGCTCTGGGTCCTTGTTCTCAAGAACACCTAAGTGACTCCCCACCTTAAACCTTTAGGTCCTATCTTAGTTGTAGGCTCCCCTAGTTCTACTGACCAACCCCTATATCATCAATCCCTCAGTCTACCAAGCCAAGCTTGGTGCCTTGATTCTTTTCTCCTCTTAACCCTTAATCTTCCCTAAAGGTCAATTACTCTCAGTTCTCAATTTGTTCTTTTAGGGGTGTGGGAATGATTCCAAAAACTTCCCACCATCACAAATTTGTGCTAATATCTCCACCTAGCTCCCTTTGTCCATCGCTAGCTCCAAACCCTCACCTAGGGTTAAAAAGGTTACAAGGCTAGAGCCTCCCAATTAGCCCTCCTAACCCGAGAAAGGTGGATATTTCTCCAAACTCTTCCAAAGAACCCCAAATATTTTTAATGGTTTCTTGGTCTTGATATCTACCACCTCAAGATTTCAAGGTCTTAATCCTTGCTTGACCGTACGCAGGCCTATCCATCAATTTAGCAAATGTAGGGTTTTTAGAGCCATTTCCTAACCACCCGATGAACTGTTATTTTGTTCTCCCCTCAAACAGATTGGTGAAGCCTCCTCATTGATACCAGACCTCTGCAGGGCCTCCATCCACCTTTCTACCACAGGGTTTAGCAAGGAGAGGTCACCCCTGCAAGTTAGGTGTTTTACACCTCTTGACTTTCCTATCCGGGCACTGTTTAGCTCACCTAGGAGAAGTCTTCCTTCATGAATTCCTGACCCCTAAAGACTCCTACCTCTACTATAATTACAGGCATGGAGCCTAGCCACTGTTTCCAAGAGCCCATACACCAGGTATAGGGGAAGAGTGGTCTAGAACTCCATTTATTGTAGTCTTCCAGTCAGAATAACCAAAACAAGAAACTAGTTAACAAAAATTAAAAGCTTGAAACGATGAAACAACTACCTACAGACCCAACCAACACTTGGAGTACAATTGCATTACATCTCACACGTATGTCAATGCCTGGTTATGCCATTAACACTGCCAAGATCAAAAACACATAAACTTAACCAATTTCCACACTGTCTTTGCTTGTCATTCATGAGAATTACAAATTTCCAAAACTTCCAATGACTTCCAACCCAACTACAAGTCAATGCATACCTTTTATAGGTTTTCCCAAAGTAGTTGTGCCTCCCTTGGGTCGGACAAGTCAGTTACCAAGTGGGAAAAGTGCACAAAGTTCCATTTTTCCACTTTTGCCTATTCAAAGAGCCTAACAAAAGTGAGTGTTTAAACTCATAAACTTTGCCACTCCTAATAGCTTTGGATAGCTCCAGTTAGCTCCTGACCAAGGCATTTTATGAAGTCTCTATCTCTAAAGCAATGGTCAACATGACCTTATACAGATGCATAAAAACAAAATCATGGATCCTAGACTTCCTATTGCCTAATATTTGCCTAGGTGCTCCTGCACCATCATTACTACAAAAGGCCCTGTAGAAAGATACGACTATGCAGACAAACAAACAAGCTTACGAAAATGCTACTGACTCATCACCTCTAGCCAAAGTTCTTGTGAATATTGCAAAGGAGGCTTCACTTGAAGCAAAAGAGGAGAAACCAAAACCTAAACCCTTTTTCTTAACTCTCATTGTAGGGAAGAAACTGTTGCAAAAATCCATGATCGACTTTGGTGCCAACACCATAATCATGCCCAAGCAGATAGCCGAAGCCTTAGGGATTAGCTATGAGCCCTTAAAAAGAGGAGTTATGAAGTTGTATGGGAACAAGGTTGAAACTATAGGCCTCATTAAAGAACTCCCCTTAACTTTGTTTTCCTGTAGTAGCATCACAATACTGCAAGACACTTTGATCATTGATGTCCCTCCCATGTTCAGCCTCTGCCTATCCAGGGAATTCGCCTCAAAAATAGGCGGATACCTTTCTTTGGATTGGTCCCACCTAATTCTCAGAACTAAGCACGAGGCTTAAATGAAGATAATATCAAAACCTTTGCATGCAAAACATTTAGCTGATGAAGCCATGATCAACTTCGAAGACACTCATGCCTTTGTCACCGAGAAGAAGCCAGTGATAGCAAGCTATTGGTAGATTAGCAGGTGACCGAAGATAAAGCTGATCAAGAAGGAGTCTTCTTAACCAAGTATTTAGGCGCCAATCCTTTTCGCAATTATCATGCTACAGGTTTGGGAACCTATGTCATCTATGATGAGGATCAAGAGTTCCCGAGGGTATTGAAGGACTCTATGGCCGAACAAGCCTTAGAACTCTGGACATTGCACTTCGACAGTGCGAGATACAAGCCTTAGGCAAAATAGTTACTTATCTTTTAAGAAAAATAGTACAAACTGTATTTCTTATGATTTATTGAAGTATCTTGCCAATGTAGATTTAATGGGTTATTTTAAGTATTTTGTAGGATAATAATCGGTCATAAAGCAGCAGTTAAAAAGTATTCAGCCAACACGTGCTCCAGAACAGATTAAAGATGTGTGCTAAAAACATGCTCTAGAACTTTAGGATGATGGACCAAAATCATAGTTAATTTTAATTTCTATTATGTTTTAAAAAGTTTAAAGACTTCATGGCTCGGCTTGAGCCTCTTTAATTTCTATGTAAAGGGTATTTAAAGACATAAAGTTTGTTTGTAATCTGTTATAGACTTTTTCAATGGTAATCTAAGCCATTTGAAATATAGGACTTAGTTAGGAGTTTTCTATAAATATGTAATCTCCAAAAGCGAAAGACAACACAAAATAGTAATGTTATTTTGTCGACATGTTTTTTGAACATATATGAATAAAGAGATTATTACATATCAATTTTTCGGGTTGTTGAAGTATGGATGGAAATTATTTTTAATGGAAGAATTTTCGAATCAGTTGTGTATGTGATCTAAGGACGAACGTAGTAACCCACGAGTTGGCCACTCGAGGGATAGTAGATTAAATAGATGAGTACTTTCCTTTCTATTATTTTTATTGCATGAATAATAATTATGAGTATAGTCATTTGCACCTGGTAATATTGTAGAAGTCATTAACAATGTTGTTGTAGAGTCTGAAGTTCTGGAGCACTCGCTATCTGTCATTTCCATAGTGTGATAGTTGTTACAAATTATTATTTGTTGTTATTAATTATATGTTCCATAGTTTGTTTACGAGTTTTTCTACTTATGTAGTTTACACACTTTTCGGTTTAGTTATTTCCATGCTTTCTCATTTAGTTATCATGTTTTCTAGATTAGTAATTTTATGCTTTCTAGTTTAATATACTCTAAACTTTCTTAAGATAAACTATATTTTAGTTAGATAGTTAGATGGCCTTAGGTTAGGAATTAACGTTAGCTGCTCTAAAAAGTTAGAAAATCTAAGGGAGATAGTCAAGTCTTCTTCTATTGCAAATTGCCTTGGACACTGCCCGGTTGACATATTGAACTTTTATCTTCTAAAGTAATGGGACCTAACGACAAATTCAGGAAATGGAAAAGGAACAATCTCCACCTTCTATGGAGGTTGAGGATAGTATTTTAGGAAATTTTTCCACCATTGTAAATAAAGTTGTTGAAACAGTTGAAAATGAAAGTGCTAATGCAAAACTAGAAAAGCTAAAATTAGAAATTGATGAACTAAGAAATCAATTGCAAAGAAATGAGGAACATATTGTACAACAACAACAAGAAATAATAGTACATATTACTATAATAGGGAAAAGAGATCAGGAGATTCAAAATTTGAAACTTCATATAGAAGAAAATGATACATTCATTAATGAATTGTAGATACAAATTCAATAGTGGAATCAACAGAACAGGACATACAATGCTAATCTGTCTGATAAAGATAAAGAAATTAAAAATTAAAAAAAAAATTATGCACATGTTTTTCAGCTTTTGAAGAGGAAAAGAAAAGATAGAATGAAGAACTGAATGCTTCTCTTAGTAATATTGTGGAACTAGAGCAAGATTTGCAGGAAAGCACCAATAAGTCAATGATGGAATCAAAAGGAACTCAGACCGAACCAACTATAATTGAATGGTTCCAAGTTTGAATTCGTCCATTATTAATGAAGTGGATGGAATGGTGCTATTTCCTGAGAGATGCCAAGATTGAAAATTACCTATTGAAAAAGGAGTTGGTACTATTGAAAGAGTTATTTCATAAGGTCTATAGGGCAAAGAAGGATGCATGCCAAATAGGAGAATTTCTATTATCATGTAGAAGACCATCAGGGCTATATTTAATATTTTTAAATGAACAATTGTTAAGATGGAAATTGCTACTAGTTTATCATGATCAACCATATGACCCTGATGACAAAGAATTTATTAAAGTGTTTACAAAATCAACTCATAAACAACAAGATATGCTATGTGAATTCTTTGTTCACGATTTACTATTAGAAACACATAATAATTTCTTTATTAACCTTTTTGTTGGAGAAGTGTAATTAAGGTCTTTGTTATCTACCATGCATAATGAGGTTCATTGGAAAGAACGTAGTAGGGAATATGCTCAAGTAGAGAAAAATGTGGGTCTTCAAATGAGATCCCCCAATAGTAGACCTGCAGCTTTTAAAGCTACCTTTTTAGCTCTTATAGTGGATGAAAAAATGAAGCAAAGATATGATGGAAGCCTCCGACTTTGTTATAACCATTTCATAGAACAAGGGAAAAAATTGATTGGTAAATCCTAGCATGCCTGTGAAGAAAGATACACTCCATTACCAACATATCTAAAGAAAAGAGAGGTGATCTCCCCTCTTAACATCAAATGGTTCTTCAGAAGAGCAAGTGCCTTGGATAAAATCCTGAAAGACCTCAGAAAAAATTGGATAGGGATGAGGTATAGACCTCCCTTGTTGCTCTTTCCACCCCCTGCTTTTCATATTAATATAGATCAAGATGATAGAATCTTTGATATGTGGCAAAAGGGAGTTACTTTTCATAAAGGCTTCCTCCATGCACCTAAAGATTTTGATAAAACAACAAAGGATCTGTATGACATTAGTGCTAAGTATGAAGAATCAAACAAAGATGGAGGACAGGGGCACAACAAAGGGGCAGGAGGACCTACCAAGAATTAGGAAGGGGAGGTAATGATGAGGTAAAAATAACCTCATCATGATAACATAATAAAGCCCTATCTCATATCTGCAAAATCTTATCCTCTGCCAATTAATTAAACTTTAGGCAAAATAGTTGCTTGTCTTTTAAAAAAAATAGTACAAACTTTATTTCTTGTGATTTATTGAAGTATCTTGCCAATGCAGATTTAATGGGTTATTTTAAATATTTTGTAGGATAATAATCGGTCATCAAGCAGCAGTTGAAAAGCATTCAACCAGCACATGCTCCAGAACAGATTAAAGATGTAAGCTGAAAACATGCTCTAGAACTTTATGATGATGGATTGAAATCATAGTTGCTATTAGTTTTAATTTCTATTATGTTTTAAAAAGTTTAAAGACTTCATGGCTCGACTCGAGCCTCTTTAATATCTATGTAATGGGTATTCAAAGACATAAAGTGTTTTTGTAATTTGTTATAGACTTTTTCAATGGTAATCTAAGCCATCTGAAATATAGGACTTAGTTAGGAGTTTTCTATAAATATGTAATCTCCAGAAGCGAAAGACAATGCATAATAGTAATGTTATGTTGTCCACATGGTTTTTGAATATATATGAATAAAGAGATTATTACATATCAATTTATGGGTTGTTCAAGTATGGATGGAAATTATTTTTAATGGAAGAATTTTTGAATCAATTGTATATGTGACCTGAGGATGAACGTAGTAACTCGCGAGTTGGCCACTCGAGGGATAGTAGATTAAATAGACGAGTACTTTCCTTTCTATTGTTTTTATTGCATGAATAATAATTACGAGTATAGTCATTTGCACCTGGTAATATTGTAGAAGTCATTAACAATGTTGTTGTAGAGTCTGAAGTTTCGGAGCACTCACTCTCTATCATTTCCACAGTGTGATAGTTGTTACAAATTATTATTTTTTGTTATTAATAGATGTTTCATAGTTTTTTTACGAGTTTTTCTACTTCTGTAGTTTACACACTTTTTGATTTAGTTGTTCCATGCTTTCTCATTTAGTTATCATGTTTTCTAGATTAGTCATTTTATGCTTTCTAGTTTAATATACTCTCAGCTTTCTTAAGATAAACTATTTTTCAGTTAGATAGTCAGATGGCCTTAGGTTAGGAATTAACGTTAGCTACTCTAAAAAGTTAGAAAATCAAAGGGAGATAGTCAAGTCTTCTTCTATTGCAAATTGCCTTGGACATTGCCCGATTGACATATTGAACTTTTATCTTCTAAAGTAATGGGACCTAAAGACGGCCTATCATACTCCGTATTATAAGCTTCCCAAAAAGTATAATTTTAAATAAATTTAATTTTATTATTATATTTATTTTTTATTTCTTGTAAATGTTGGATTTTCACTGAAAATCAAGCTCTCTGTTCTGCACATGTGGAAAAATAAGAGATTATAAAAATAAAATTAAATATCAGTGCACTAGATATTAAAATCCTTGATCCAACAAAAAAAATAAAATTGAATTTTGATACATACAAAAAAAGTTATGTTGTATACAGTCTACCTATGTCTGAGTTATAATTGGTTTGACTTCGAAACTTGATTAAGGAAAAAATATTAAATAAAACACTATGAAACCAAATGAAAGCGCTAGATATCATAGTTAAAAATCTAAATTCAAAAAAAATAGAATTTTATCCTTCATGAAAAAAAATTTATGTTGTATATGGTGAGCATCACTCCTTAAAATGGTGTTTACTGAAAAAAACTAGTTTTTGAAGGAGATGGGAAAAGAAATGCAATTTAATTCCAAAAAAATATATTTAAAATCTAAAGACAAAATGTCACAAATCACTAGTTTGCATCATCTTTAAATTCCTCATGGTTTAGCCGCTATAGGTGCCCAAAAGTGAAAATTTAGTTAGTAAAAATCAGTTCAGTGTCCAGTTTGGCCAAAAATTGTAAACCAATATTGTGAGATCACCCAGATGTTTTCTCTATTGGATGGTTTCTCAGTCTACAATCAAGTTTGGGTTAAGGAAGGAGATCAACACAAGACCACGTTCACCACCAAGTGGGGAACGTTTTCATATGCCAAAATGCCTTTCGGCCTATCAAATGTGGGGGCCACTTTCCAGCGGGCGATGGACATCACCTTCAGTGAACTGATCAACAAAATCATCCTCATCTATTTAGATGATCTGATCATATTTTCCAAATCTAAAGATGACCATTTTGATCATCTAGAAATGGTTTTCAAAAAATGCCAAGAGTTCGGGGTATCCCTGAACCCGAAAAAATGTGTTTTCGGAGTACCACAAGGAAAATTGTTGGGGCATGTAGTGTCCCAAGAAGGAATTGCTATCGATCTCGAAAGGGTAAAAGCAATAAAAAAACTTCCTCTTCTGATAAACAAGAAAGGAGTCCAATATTTTTTGGGGAAGGTTAACTTTGTAAGCAAGTTTATTTCTGATTTTGCAGGAATAATTAGACCAATCACCCTGATGCTAAAAAAGGACCAATTGTTCAAATGGACAAAACAAGCAAGAGAAGCCTTCGAGAGGGTGAAGGATGCTATTTCTTCAGCTCCTGTGTTGGCAAATCTAGACTTGTCAAAAGACTTCATAATGTATGTTTTTAGTAGCAAGACAAGCATCACCATTATCCTGATTCAAAAGGATGATGAAGGAAAGGGAGAGCATCCTATAGCATTCTATTCCTGAACCTTGAAGGAGTATGAGATGAACTATAAATTCATCAAAAGGCAAGCTTTTGCAATTGTAAAGGGACTCAAGAAGTTCCAAAATCTTATATCTTGCACTAAGGTGATCATTTATGTCACACATTCCAGTGTGTGCGAGTACATCATAGAAGGAGAAATCACCGACAAAAGGGCCAATTGGATCACTAAGATCCTAGAATATGGCATTGAGGTTAGGCCTATGAAGACTATCAAAGGAAGAGGGTTGTGCGAATATTTGGTGCACGATGAAGAAATGCAAGCTAGGGAAGAGCAAGCGAAGATAGTCCTAAAAAATGAGTATGAACCTGAAGGATGCTGGCTAATGAATAGGTTAAGATTTATGCACACCGACAAGTATCCATCAAAACTTCTTTCTCAAATAAGAAGATTCTACTGATTGCAAAATAGTGAGTATTCACTTATTGAAGGGATCCTCTTTAAGAGGAATTTCAATGAGGTGTTACTGCGATGCGTCACCACAGAGCAAGCAAAGAAGATTCTTGTCACCTTTCACATAGCTCAGAAGGTGGACACTTCTCTACTAAGACCACTGCCATCAAAATTTTGTGTGTTGGGTACTTCTGGCCTACATTATTCAATGACTCCTACAAGATGATAAAAGCATGCAAGGAATGCCAATTCTACACAGGGAGAAGAAATTGTTTTGCCATGCCTCTCAATCCGATAGTAGCGGACAAACCCTTTGCGCAATGGGGGCTAGAATTCATTGGGATGATCAACTCTACCTCTAGTATTGGTTATAAGTGGACCCTCATAGCCATGAACTACTTCACGAGGTGGACTGAAGCCCTACCCTTGAAGAACACGACATAAGCAGAAATCGTGGAATTCCTCGAAGGGTTAGTAATGAGGTTCAACGCACCAAAGCTTATCATCTCGGACAACACCAAAGCTTTCTTAGGTTCCAAGGTATGTCAGTTCACATTAGAACACAACATATTCTTTAAAATGTCAAAATGTCCTCAAGCTACTACCCACAAGGAAATGGTCTGGTTGAGTCAACTAACAAGAATCTGGTCAGACTCATTAAAAGGATCAGGTCTGATCATGAGAAGGAATAACATAAGAATCTTTGAACAACGTTATGGGCAGACCGCATAACTCCTAAGAAAGCCTCAAAGACTTTGTCATATGAGCTAGTATATGGGAAGGAGGCGTTGTTACCTATCTTTATAGAGATACCTGCGCTACAACTACTCAAGTCCTTAGAGATTGAGGAGAATGAAGCTATGGAAGTTCAATTGGCTAAATTGTTGGAGGTACAAGAAAAAAGGGAGAAATCCCTAAGAGCATTGACTAACTTCCAACATGTGGTTAAGAGGTGGTTCGACAAGAAAGCTTCAGATCAAGGTCTAAAATGTGGAGACCTGGTACTAAAATTCAATGAAAGAGCTTCAAAGCCTAGGTAACATGGGAAATTCGACAAACTCTGAGAGGGTCCTGTCAAAATAATTCAGTGCAAACAAAATAATGCATTCGAATTAGAAAATATGGAACAAGAGCCACTGGGAATTCCAGTTAACGAGATTCATTTAAAATTGTTCAATTAAGCTACAGTTACTTCATACAGGTGTAAATATGTGATTAATGTAATTATTTTCCCTTTCATGTTTTGTCGGTCGGTTCTTTCTAACATTTCCATAGATACAGGAAGAAAGAAAATTCATGAAACCCATTATTATAAGAACATAGAAAGACTATACTACTCATATTGCAGAAATTAAATTCATATGTGAGGAATTCAATAAAAGTTGCGAAGAGCGCAAGAACGAAGACAAAAGGTTGAAGATAAGCAAGTATATTCATTATATATATATAATTTGATAAAAACATTGACAAAATGGCTCTAAGGCCATGCGCTCTAAGGGATAACTATACATATATAGCTTCCTTATATATCTGTGTATGCAAGCCATTTTCTTTGGGCCATATATATACAAAAGGAGAAAAAGCGTGTTAATCTTCAGGTGTCCGGAACATGAGCATTGCCTTCATCGATAGGGACATTGTTAGGAGCATTGGTAGGGGCAGAAGAAGGATTATCAGTGACAACAACAAGACCTATAGTGGAAGCAACATTAACTCCCAGAATGAGTGGCAGAGGGAACACAAGGTTCCTAAAGTCAATATACCAATCCACATCGTAGAACATCACTACATTGTAGCAGCGCAAGAGAAAGTGGCACACGCGGGTGGCCCTCTCACGATGCTCAGCGAGTGATTGAAGTTAGAACCCACTCAGGAATGGTACCCATGGTACCACCGTGTCTTCTTCAACATGTTTGCGCAAGTCACTCATGATGGGAAGGCCTAAGCCATACACCACATTACTCACCGCTTTGCCGAGACCTCCAAGGTACTTCTTCAAAAAGATTTGAAGCGTCAAATGAAGAATCATGGCTTTTGGAGCCTGAACATCCAGTAATGAGGTAATGAAATGCGAGTAGATATTGGTGTTTACCCGATATTTGTCTTCATATTCGATACAATCTCTACCCAGGACCCACTTTATGGCTATGATAGCCAGTGAGTGTTTGTTCTTGGTCATGCACTTCAAACACCTGTTTGAAATCTCTCCTAGAAAGGTTGTTTGAGATTTATTGCACACTAATCTTATTGGAGTGTTCATCATGTCAGTTTCACTCGACAACTTAATTATATGCGTTGCACAAATTCAAAACCTACTCAACCGCCTACATGATAATCCTATCCAATCACTCAAAGCTACTTCTGCTAAAAATGCAGTATAATTCCACTACTGCGTTAGGACCTATTTATAGAAATATCTGAGGTAGCCTGCATACAAAGCTTGGTGGTAATCGAGTGTTAACTCAAAAATCCCACCAAAAATCCAACTTGATATTCCAGCTCAATTATGTTTGTAGGTACGAATTGATGTGTGCAAGATTAAGGAGCGGCCATCAATTAGTGCAAATTGGTGGCAAGCTCAGGCGAGGGCTCATACAAACAGATACTAGGAGGAACAATGCAAGCCATTTCAAGTTTCAAGGTTGAGCATGAATATTTCTAAGGTACTTATTTTGGTATTAGCTTAATTATGATTTCAGGGATATTAATGGCAAAGGCATGTGAGAAGATGGCAAAGCATTTCACCAGTGGCTCAATTTCCCATGAAAATCACGCTAAAGGGACATTATCGCTAACGTGATTATGAAGTCTTGTCTTTTCAAAAGAGGCAAGTAGTTCATTTCGTATGGACGGAAGAGATGGAAGTACATGCCAAATTAAATGCAGAAAGGCAACCATTGTCTACCGATTGTTGGTAGGAAATCAAAGAAAAAGCTAAGTGTCACATGCAAAAAAATAGACAGAGCATAAAACTTCTTGAGAATGCAAAGGGACTTAAAAGAATAAAATTGTTAAGAAAACCAGGTGTGGCGCATTTAGTAGCAAAGGAGCTGAATGCATAGGTAATTGCAGAGAATTCACTACCCCAGTGTGGATTAAACCTGAAATGAAAGGTTGTTTGGTTTTGAATTCAAAGCTTTGCGTTGTGTTTTGGGTTCCATTCATACTGCTTCAGTGTGCTTTCTGGGTAGAAGGTCTGCAAAGGATGGCAACTGCTCAAAGTTCTCAAGCAGAGATGCAAGAAGGAGGGGCCCAAAGTTTATTTAATATCATGCGCACAACACCAACCACCTACATCTTCGAGGATGTCTCTTATGCTTCGCTTGGAATACCAGAAAAGCCAACATGGGTTGCAAAAAAGAAGATCCCTCCCAAAGATAAGAAACAAATTAAAGAAGAATGCGATAATATTCATGATCCCATTCTTGCAAGGAACCCTAAGACACTTAGGGAGGCGGCTTGTGAAAGAATGTAAAGGAATAGTGACCCAGATTCCTTAGCACATAAATGTTGGCTCAGTGGACTTCCACAATATATGGTCCCGACCGTGCACTATTGCCTTGAATTAGTCGACAAGGCCATCAAACACTTCAACACGAGTACCAACACCATTGAGGGTTGGGAGGTGAGTGTGGTTATGTACAAGGAAGCTATCTAAAATATGCTTTGTATCCTAGAGAGAAGCTCCAAAGTGCCTCAAATGGATTCATTCACTCCAGCAAAAGGGGAGACATATTGGAGGACCAAAGACCTTACGATGAATTTTGATAACGCGGAGACTCAAAGACCCAAGGAAGTTTAGAAAAGGCCAATGCAGATCCCAACGATGTATAAGAGCTTCAAAAATGATATGAAGGATTCCTTCTCAATCATGGCATTTGTTTACGGCCTGGACACCGACAAAGAGGTCCAAGAGTTTCAACTAGGTTTGGATTTTCAATTACGCAAGAAACATTCTCTTTTCTAGTACAATTTTCCTAAATTTCTCATATAAGAGATGCTCAGCCAGATAGCATAATACCAGCTTCAATGGAGGTTCAATTTCCCATCTTTTCTCGCTCACATGTTCTTGCATCATAATCCTGACTTCTTTCAAAAGCGTTTAGGGCTCTCCATTTTTGATGAAAACCAGAGAAGGAAGCCAATTTCCACATGGACTCCCCTCCTTTCTATGACATTTTATTATTATGCATTTTTGGATTATTTCTTATATCTGATTTTGCAAGATTTAAGAAGAGACAACACTGTCTTGTAGTTCAACTCACACCGAATTGAGTTCATGCAGAACTTCACTCCAAAGTGTGAATGGTTTCTAGGCGAAGACTTCATGTTCATTCGATTGTGTGACTTCACCAGAAAGCTCTTTCGACTTTCGACATGTCTTACAGACCGGATACTGGCGCTTGAAGTTTTCTGCCAGGTATCAATTATCGATGTCACCTTTTGCAGTGGAAAAGCAAAGAAGAAGGGATTTTTCAGCTACCCGATGAGCTTCAAGACTGTAATCATGGCCAAGAGGAAGGCTCACGACTCACTGGAAGCAAAGATGGATCATCTGGGGTTGGTGTGGATTTGTGATAAGTGGAATTACAACCCTGATGATGACTTGCCAAATAAATATGTCAAATTAACACACTACCCCTTGCCTTCACTGGGAGAAGCATCAAAATCCGGTGTCGGATGCAGATGAATTTATAGTCAACCTAGCTTATATCCCTATCGAAGGTGGTTGGCCTCCTTGGCTTGTATTTTATTAACCTATTGGGTAGTATGATAAGACCAAGTGGATGGGGACTACTCTTTGCAACAATCTGATAAAAAACTACAACTGGAAGGAAGAAAAGGTTAATGATTTATGGATATATCATCAGGGGACTCAACACACCGAGGCCCCTTATGATAGTGAGGAGATGGATGAAAAGTTCAACAAATTATGGAACAATGAGCATCTAGATTCTAACGAGAGCGATGAGAAAGACTCTAGTTTGGAAGAGGTTGAATCACAGTCAGACGAAGGAGCGGAACCAAACACAGAAACACAGAACGCCTTGACAAAGCAAAAGAGAAAAGTTGTGAAACAACCTAGCAAGGTCTCCTCTAATGTACAAGTTAACATATCATTTGCGAGTTCTTCATTAACTCACACCTGGACTGCAAGGATGACCAAGCCAAGCCAACTGCAACAATCTAAAACCATAGCGGTAGACAAATCACCACCAAAAAAAAGGCAACGAACCAAGGAATCTTTTGGGGAGTGTTCACAGGACCCCGAGGCAAGTGAAGAGCCAACAATAGGTCAAGGATTGCAATCATCTACACCGTAGGTATATTTCTATCCCTATTCTCTTGTTTCACAAACCTTAGTTGCCCCTGTTGTGTCTACAACACCTCTCATTTCATGCATTGACCAAGGCATTTTGGCCTCTGCTTCAATGATCACATGGGATTTTGCACAGTTCTCTCATGCAACCCCATTTTCCCTTACTCCTCCGCAAACCCTTACACCATTTGCCTTGGCCCATTCCACATCACAAAGCATCACACACTCTGCCTCTGCTACCTTCATTGATACATCTCCTGCCACGACAATGTCAGAACCCATCCACTCTTCCTAGCAGATGGAAACCGCCATGACTCTGCTTCCTTCGAGTCCTCCTACTAGTCTGTAGTTTCGATATTGGAGTATCCATCCTTTCTCGCCTCAGACAATTAGTGTTCCAAAGAATAAGTCTCCTAGGACCACCAACCTTTCATTCCCTTTTTCCCTTCCTCCCGGTGCACCTTTCGTAGGCAGACTCATCAGGTTGCCCTCTGGATCCTTATTACAGGGCGAAAAAACTAAGCAGGCACGAGCAATCAAACCCCAAAGGCAAAGGGATAAAAATGCTAAGAGGCCAATAGAGCCAAAGGTACAAACTATTTTTAATGAGGCTCAACAGTCGCTACATTTTATGACTATGTACCCGACTGTCAACAAGACACAAGATGAAATGCAGCCAAATGACTACAACATGTATGTCATGGGGCTCGATTTAAGCATAGCCCAACCTCAAGACAAGGTGGAGCTCATGGAGGAAATGTAGCAGGTGGTGACTACCGACTTTCTTAAGTCCGGTCGCCAGCTAAAGAAAAGGGAAGAAGAGCTGAAAAACATAAAGGATAGAGTCGAGGTGTTACTCAGCAAAGATAAAGCTAGGGAGGCTGAATTTAAGCGCTTATCCCAACAAAAGGAGGAGGAGCAAGCAAAGATTCGAGAGGAACTTGCAAATTTTCAATCCCTCGACCCTAGCTTGGTCACTGAGCTAGCCTAGGTGGTCTCCTACCACCTTGATTAATTTGAGGGTTGTGTTAAGAAACATCCTTAGTGCTTCACATTGTGGTAGTAATTATTATGTGTAAATGTAATATATAATATTGCATTAGTGTGAGGATGTAAATGAGTTGTTATAAACAACTCATATATTAGAATTAGAATGTATGGGTCTACTTTCTCCTATAGAGGTGGGGATAGAGATCAATGCTGGTGATACTATTTGGTATCTACATTCTAGGAAGCACTTGTAATGTTCTAGTCTAGATTTTGGTTAGTGCTCTTTGTTTTTCATAGATTTGGATCTACTTTTATTGTGCATATTTTCTACTGTATGTTGGTTGTTGTTTTTGTTTGTATTATCTTTGACAGTGTTTCATGTGGATTGAGTTTTGAGTGCCATCAAAACTTGCTTGTAAAGGGTTTCGGGTCCCTTCAAAACCTGCCTTACCCTTAATAAAAAAAACTAATATATTATCTTAAAGATGAACCTAATCATATAACAATGCCATCACTATGTATAACATTATCATCAATGAGGTCTAAGACCTTATATTTGAGAGTCATACATGTGTATGTGTAATGATCATTTATTCCATGATTATTGCATAATTTTATCCATTATAACCCTTTAATAATTAACTTACAATATTTTTAGCACATATCTAGAGGTTCACATAGCTTTATAAAATTTCTAAGAGTTTGAGGCTTGAAAGAAAGAATTAGTTGTCACATCCATATGATTGGTATTTAATTTTCTATCCTTCTTATCATTTTTATTTGAAAAGTATGTCTTATAAAATTGAAGGATAAGAAGACATTGAAGGGTTGTGAGAGGACTTGTATTTCAAGCCATTAGAATTTAGTAACTTAATTCAAAATCCTTAAACCTAATTATAAAGGCCCCTAGAAGAAGTATAGTTATTCAAATAGATATATCCTAGAGAGGAGGCGACAATCTCCTAAAATTGGTTTGGAGTCCATCATCTAGAAGTTTATGTTTCATTTTGGTACAAATTTATTGAGATCATATAAAATATTCATTGATTTATTTATTATATCCTCAATCATGTTCAAATACATTCTAAAATGGTATTTTTAGGTCCATATTCACTCAAAAATGGATAAAAAAAGTTGTGACTATTTGAGTAAAAGAATGGATAGGATCAAGCTACATAGAATATTTCTATTGAATGACATATGTAATATTTGGCTATGGAGATAGCCACCCAAGATCTAAAGGCCTACGGAAAGCATACAATGCTTAGAAGATCAATATGACAAGAATAAATTGTATTCCTATCAATGAATGCAAATAGAATTGATTGGGTTGTACAATGTGTGAGAGACAAGGTGATACATAGGATTAAACAAGATCATGGAAAGAGTCTTAATCCTATAACATGAGACAACTAATAATGAATCACGTAGAATACTATACAAAATTCAACATAAGATTATGACAAGTGTCTTAATCTTATGATATGAGACACAAAGTGATAAAATCCTATGTGAAACCTAAGTTAACTTAAGTGAAAGGATGTGAAAGGGACCTAATATTGGAACTAGCTAGGTAATATATATATTCACACCAACAACATAGTATTTAAGAATGCAAGGGAATAAATTAGCAAAGATGTTTTCATCACAAGTGTAATCTAAATGCCCCATTGAAGGATTGCAAATGAGTATTAGGATCACTCTTACCAAGGTATAATTCAAAGCAAGGAGCCACACAATACAATAGTAATAGATAGATAAAAATATCAAACACAAGACTCATGCAAGGTGCCATAATTTATGTAATAATGTCTATATTACCAAGCATACAATCAATTTTTATGCAACTTTATCTAACTTAAATAATAGTGCATCAAGGATAGAGATGAGGATATTAGTGGTAGGATTAACACATAAGTAATACTAGAAGAATTATTAGGGGTGGGCAATAAAAGATAAATATATGGTACTATGAGGGTGGTATGAAAATATATGGGGAAAAGAGCTAGGGGTGACACTAACAATATGAGAAGTAGAAATGACATTAGTGGATGATGGAATGGAATCAATGGGATGATGGTTGAGGGAATACTAATGGAAGGAGAGGTATTAATTCTAGTAGAGGTAGAAACATAAAAACTAATAGGCATTATATGAGTGGTAACATGATAAATAGGCACACTAAGGGGATATACCTTGGGATGCCAGTAAGAAAGATCGTTGGAAGAGAAGAGTGAATGGGCAAGGGGGAAGATGAATAATACAAAGAAATAGAGGATGTTGATAAATTATCAATGATATAAATAATCTCAATGCTAAAGGGTGCATCTCATAATGCAATATGAATAGATGTTACTAACCACAAAGACAAAGTGGCATAAGAGCATATTTTAAAAGTAATCAAGTAATAAATAGATGTCACATGTCCACATGCATATCATAATGAAATCATATTTCTCATTATAAAAATCATATTTCTCATTATGATAAGCCTAAATCAAGATTTATTAATTAGTAGAGTGAGAAGCCATATGATGATTTAAGTTTGCACCCCTTTATAAATGTAAACCAATGTTATGCCTAATTTTTGGCATAATAAACTATAGAAATATAACTAATGATGAATCAAGGGAAGCTATGTATATAAACCTTCAAAAACATAGTCAATATTAGATTATATAAAATTTAATAGCAAAAAATAGAAGATAAAAATCCTAAAGGGAAACCCTAAGGGAGGTGTAAGAGTAGAGAGGTTCACCAAAATATGAGGGAGAATCAAATCTCTTCTAATTAAATTCAAGATAAATAAATAAACAAGATAAACATTTATAATTCACCATATATTGAAGAGTTGGGAATGATAAATATACTAAGTTGAATGCTTTAGAAATAAAATAATAAAGTAATGAAAGTTGAAAATAAGTTGTAGGTATGTTGTGTGATGTTAAAATGATTCATCAGTGTGTAATAAATTATTTGATTCTTAGATGAATGCTTTATAATCTATAATTTGAATTATCATTTACACACAATAATCATTCCAAAAATTTCATGCTCCTAATCCAAAGGATTTCCTCTTGGTTCAATTTTTTTCTTTTTCATTGTGATTGAATTTTTTAACTACAAGATCAATCATAAAACATGTGAATTTGACCTACATAAGTGTGCATTTGATCTCTATAAATTATTGAATATTTGATTTTAGCCTATGATAAGTTTTTGTGTATATCTCTGGATAAAAAAGTTGGTTGTTTGGCTAGGAGTCTACACATGTTATGAACAATTACTCCCTTGTGTCAAACCCCATAAGTATACTAATTCAACAACTTAGAAAATGATTGAAGATAACATAAAAATATGTAGTAGATGTCTTAGAAAATGATGGAAGAATAAATGTAATAAACTAATTTGTATTCAACGCTACTAAATACAACTTCAATGCTCATATTATATTCTTTTGTAGGTGTTAGATGATCTTTAAATGAATTTGGGTTATTCATTTTAAATACTACTTCAAGTGTAAAAAAAAATGTTGTTGGGTGTCAAGCTAACACATAATGATCAAGTTTAATGGGTTAGGTCAACACCAAATTTTTATTTTAATTATAAAGGTTTGGAATCAATTTTTATAATTACATGTATGAATTAGCTCATTTATACAATTACAAATCTAATTCAGGGTGGGAAATGAATGAATTTAATATTTAATGCTAGTCCTAAGGAGTGAATGCAAGTAGAAATAGATAAGACTTGGGTTTGGTGCCAAGGATCATTTAAATAAATAATACAATTTTTACTTTTTTATTACATAAGAAATAATTTATTCAAAAATTGATCCAAATGTATAGGAAAAGTGCAAGAGATGATTTTACCACCATTACATGCACCTACCAAAATAGTTTTAAAGTAGAAAATAAAAAGGTATTGTTTTATAAAATGATTCCTATTATATTTTTGATACAACCATAGAGAGATCGATAAGGGCCTTCGCCCACTTCATATAAAAAATGATTTACAAAAGTCTATGAAGAATGAAACATACAAAAAAGAAAATTGACATAAGACCAAAATAAATAAATATATAATACTAAATCCCATAGCAATATGTTCCAAACAAAACTAAGCTAGAGTAAAAATGTATAGGAAATAAAGAATAAATAGATATAATACAATATCAATGATAAGTAGTACCTCAAATACCAACACCATTAGGAGATAATTCCAAAACCATTGGCATGATATTCTATCCTTGAGAAAAAATGGTCACTTACTTGGGAGCCAAGCTACCTCTATTTTTAAAATTCACTAGAGAATTAAAACATACCTCACAAGACACTTCTTGAAATTTTTTATCGTGAAAAAGACCATCACTAACCAACCTAAGGAGAGTGAAGGCATGCAACATCTCAAGAGTGTCATTTTTATGAGACACCAAAATATTCTTGACCACCATTTTCAAATTAATACAAAATAGTGACAACCTTTGAAAAATTTCACAAAATGTATGCACACCATCTTGTAAATTCCTAAAATCCAACTTTTGTAAGGACACTAATAAATGATAAATGTGTCCATCCTATTTGTAGCCCCAATATCCCCCTTCACACTATTACCACTAAGATAGTTTGGCCTCAAGAAAGCTAGAACTAGGCACCATTGGTGAATTCACTCTGTTGGGGAAGAGGACCATCCTAGGTACCCAACCTTATGGATACTCCAACAAAACCATATAATTAATATTTTCCTTAAAAAAATTTAGGATATAATTCCTTGAGTAGAGCTTTCCATTATTCTCAATGTCATCTAGACTTGACAATTTTTACCATGTTATATAAAGAAGAGGAAGATAAGAACCTATAATCTAAAGTTTTCCCTTAAAGATAAGGTTCTCTAACCAAAAATATAAGTGCTTGGGATCCATAAACATGATATTAAGGAAAATAAACACCACATAAACACTAGGAAACATACCAAATCACCAAGTAAGATACCTTGAAACCACAACACACCATAAGAAATAGAGAAATGACATGTGCGAGAAAAAAACAATAGGGAAATAAATTATCAAGATCTCTTTAAGAAAATTTCCTTTAATATGAACATATGTTGGGGATAGAATGGATGGTCACATTAAAATATAGCTAACCAATGATAAAGATATGATGTCAATTGACATGATTAGATAATACATCATCAAAGAATTCAAGGTGGATTATCATCTAATATGATATTTCTTAATAAATTCAATGATTCCACATCATCATTGAAGAGGGTATAGAAGGAGCCTTAGGGAATCCCAAATTAGCTAGGGCATCAACTGCCTTGTTTCCTTCATGATAACAATGCACGAAGGAGATACTAGAGAAGTTTTGACTAAAGTGTAAAGCCTCATAATTTTTTATAAAATATAATTTCATTATTTGAAGGTTATTTAGTTTATACATTTATTCGGGTAAATAAGATTTTTTTTAATTCATTCATATTTTTACATTTGTAAGTCTTTAATTTCTTGCACTAGGTAATTATTTATTTTGAATAAACATTATTTTTGGACTAAATTTAATTCAATTCATGCCATTAATTTTATAAATACACGAAGTTATTAAACTTAAATGTCGACCCTACTCTCTCTCTATATATAATTTAAAATGTAATATTAGAATATAATACGTTTAAAAGAACTCTCATAATAAGTTTCCTTGTCTTGCTCTTAAATTATGAAATAATAAAACAATCATTACGACATTATTTAATTACATCTTTAATGGTGAATTAAATACCTTGAATTTTTCATTTATTTTGCAGTCACTTTGACTTGGTTATTCCTTATGCATTGAAAAGTGTACAAGTGGTATAGATTTTGTTGTGTCAGGATACAACTTGAACCTTAACCATTTGCATCTATACTCATTCCTATAAATTATTTTTGTTCTCCACTTTTATCCATTTCTTATCCAAGTGTAGAACCATAATTTTTTCAAGTGACCTAGACTATTTGCATTGTTTCTTTCCCTCCTCTTAGCCAATATATGTGCTAAGTTAAAGTGTGAAACATTTTAACTGCACCCTCACATTGTATTTAAAAACTAAATCCAATTTATTTGTATTTCTAGAATCTAGAGTGGATTATGAGAAAACATCTTATATAAATTAAGGAGTATCAACATATTTTCATGTGATTTTTGTTAGAATTGTTAAAAACACGAGCCACGAGATCAAACAATGAACAAAGACACCTTCCACACAAGAGATGTACAAACAATATGTGCAATATTCCTCAAGAAGAAAAAGCTATAGAAGCAAGAGACTATAAAAAAGAAATGAAAGATCAAGAGTTAATTACAATGAGGGTTGAGTGTTATATAGGAGTAAAACCCTAAAAGCACTCCTAAGTTCAACTTAAGTGCACGAGAATAAATTAGACTAATAATTAATTAATCTTATTAGCTAATGCATGATTACTCTAACACCCCCCTTAAGATAAACTTAGGGAGTAGCTAAAAACCCTAAAAAGAAAGAATGCATGATGGGTTCCAACAAAAAAGGCCTGGTGAGGTACCTATGTACAAACAAAAGATCTCTAAATTGGAGAAAAATGAGAAAAATCCTATGGGAGAAAACTCCTCTCCAAAAGACAGAAAAGTGACTAAGTACATTATGAGAAAACCTCTTATATAAATTAAAGAGTATCAACATATTTTCATGTGATTTTTGTTAGAATTATGAAAAACACAAGCCACAAGATCAAAAAATGAACAAAGACACCTTCCACTTAAGAGATATGCAAAAAATATGTGCAATATTCCTGAAGAAGAAAAAGCTACAGAAGAAAGAGACTATCAAAAATATATGAAAGATCAAGAATTAATTACAATGAGGGTTGAGTTCTATATAGGAACAAAAACCTAAAAGAATAAAAGCACTCCTAAGTTTAGCTTAATTGCATGAGAATAAATTAGACTAATAATTAATTAAAGAGTAATTAATTATCAACTAATGCATGATTACTCTAACACTCCCTCTTAAGATAAACATAGGGAGTAGCTAAAAACCCTAAAAAGAAAGAATGCATGATGGGTCTCGACAAACAAGGCCTGGTGAGGTATCCATGTACAAACAAAATATCTCTCAAAACTAGAGAAAAGGGAGAAAAATCCTCTAAGAGAAAACTCTTTTCCAAAAGAGAGAAAAGCGATTGAAGGACTAAAAAGCCTCCAAATCAAGGTGTGAAGGACTGAGTAGCCTCCAACCAAATAATGTCTTGAAAAAGAGGAACATATAGAACATCGTTAAAGCATGAAGAAGTTGTAGACTATTGCTAAATTATTATGATATAGTGTTGAAATGAAGAACCTCCAAAAATAGGAATGCAAGAGTTTCCATATGGTAAATGACTCATCTCACCAAAATGAATGTAACCAGTCGTTGATGTATGTTGCATATGAAAGTACATAGGAATAAGAACTAGATACATAGATCACTACAACACGAAACCAAGGAAGCATTGGCATCAACAGTAGAAACCCCCCCATAATGCTAAAAAAAGGGAGAGCCATGACATGTACATTGAAACTCTGTGAAACTAAGAAGTGCATGTAGGAGAAACAACCTACAAATAAAAGGGTGTGCAAACTAAGGCACACATGCATGAGGCAAGAATCACTAGGATTCACTATTGTCATGAAAGGAACTTTCACTTGACAAAGGTGTGATGGAAAACCAAAGGTAAACATCAACCCCCTCATAGTACTTTATATCATAGTACGAATAGAAAAGGCACAACAAGATGTGCAAAATCCCCAAAAAGTATACAACAAAATGACACTTTATCATAGTATGTATACAAAAAAGAATGTGCATGAAAAAGATGTCTACAATGCCCAAACAAGATAGAATACTAAAAATATATATAGAATAGCCAAAAACAAATCATCCCATGCAAACAAAAGGTTTTTAAGAGCTAAGACATCCAAGTAATTCACTAGAGAGAAAAAAGACCAAAAAATAATAAAATGTACCTAGAGAAAAAATTGGAAAAAGTGCATGGATGAACTGAAGAGCTTTGAAAGATGGCTCCAATGCCACTAGAATCACAAAAAATGAAGGAAAGGGTCAAAAGTTACGAGCTTGAGATTGAAAAATTCACCTCTAAATTCAACAGGCTATAGAATGCACCAGCAACAAAAATAGGTGATGAGACCCACACCACTAGAAATTTGGCAAAACTAGCTTTTTGATGATATCTCATTTGCTGAAAATGATATCATATGCCCAAGTTATGGCCAAAAGAAAAAACTGCTCTAGTAGGCCAAAGAAGGGTACTTAGGGTCCTTGCCAACTATCTGTATGGGCAATGTCATGTTGACGTCAGGATCTATATGGATGATGTCATGCTGACATCAGTAGGAATATTCTTAGAATATTCCTTGTCTTCATTGAAAAAAATGGCCCTTGTGGAAAAAATGTTGACAAAATATTTTGTTGTGCCTTAGTATATTCCCAAAATAGATTTTGCTACTCGCATAAAATTGACATCACTGGAAAAAATTTAAGTGTCGGAAAAAGGCCAAACCAAGCTAGGAAAACCATAAAAATCTGCTAGTGTGCAAAATTGGAAACCACTTGGAAACAAATAGCGGACAACTTTGAAAAGGTTGTTGTCGGCAAAAAAAAGGTGTGGTCGGAAAGTGAGAAGCCGACCCAAAAAATTTGGGAGGATGCCGACAAGGAGAAGTTGTCGACGCTTCAAAGAGTGTTCACCGGTGTTGCATAGAGCCCGCCGTATGGGGCCCATAGGGATTTAATGAACTTGGCCCCCAAAAAGTACCCTTGAACTTTATTAAAAAATCACTCCACCTTTTTTGATAAAACTGCAAGGATTTTTTTTTAAATTTTTTTGTTTTTTTAAATTAATTTCTAAAAAAATAGAAATAAAAAATGCAACAACCCTGATTTTTTAATATATATATTTTATTTCAATTTTTGTGCAAGGATCTGTATAGGGGATATATGACCCCTATACAAAAAAAATTTCCTTAGAAGCTCCCGACACCGAAAATAGGGTATATTATATATCAAAATTCGTCGAATTGGCCACCTAAATGCAACCATGAGGTTCTTTTCATGCCAAAATGCATCAAAAATGTAGCTACCCTCCGGATCTAGAAGAAAGCAACCACTTCAAACCCTCGCAGATATGACCTCAAGAGTCCAAATCAAGCCAAACAAAAGGCAAATTTGAGTTTTTTGATAGCTCCAAATCCAACAACGAGGTCCTCTTTGTGCCAAAATGCACCTAAAATTTTCCCACCTCCAAAATTCGCAAAAAAGACAAAGGGAATTCAAATATGAAGCCTGTAATCCTTGTTGAAGAAAAAAACCTCATAAATCGAGAAGAGGTTCACTGAATCAAAGCTCTGATACCATGTTAGAATTGTGAAAAATATGAGCCACAAGATCAAACAACAAACAAAGACACCTTCCACACAAGGGATCTGCAAACAATATGTGCAATATTCCTCAAGAAGAAAAAGCTACAAAAGCAAGAGACTATCAAAAAGATATGAAAGCTCGAGAGTTAATTATAATGAGGGTTGAGTTCTATATAGGAGCAAAAGCATAAAAGCACTCTTAAGTTTAGCTTAAGTGCATGGGAATAAATTATACTAATAATTAATTAAAGAGTGATTAATTATCAGCTAATGCATGATTACTCTAATAATTTTAGCATTTGTATCAATATTCTAAGGCATCCTACATGGTTGCTAACTATTTTTTATTCCTACATAAAGTTGTTGAATTGGTATCCTAAGAGTTTGACAAAAGGGAGAAATGTTCCTAACCATTTTCAAACTCCTTTATTCATGCTAATTTTCATGCAAGTTAAAAAATAGGTGAGTAGGTTTTAGATGTGAAAGAAAAAATGCATTATCATATCATAGTTTAGATCCACAATTTGTGCGGGGTTCATCCCATAATGTGATGGTTAAGTGGTGGCATTGTTGTTGTGGCCACTAGGGTTCAAGTCTGTGTTGGGATATTGTGAAAAAAAAGATCTATAATTTGTGCAATCAATTCTTTAATCGCATACAATAGTTCTACATCTGTAGGAATGACCTGTACGCAATCAAAAAGTAAGTTTATTACTTTTTATCTTTTTATTTCACATCATTTTAATATCTAGTATATTGGTGAATTTATTTAAAATATCTAACAAGTCACACCATAATTTTATGAACTAAGTGCCATTTTTATTAATTTTCTAAAAGAATATTTCAATAGCTACTCATCTTAACTCTTGTTCTTAAGATATTTATTTATCTCTTAATTAATTGAATTACCCAAAAATATTTTTTTAGTAAAAGATAAATATGTTAATTAAGAAATTTTAGAAAGTTACATAAATATTTTCAATCAACAAAAATGTCACTAAAGCCCAAAGAGTAAAAATCAAATGATGTTTTCCACAAATCGTCCACCTCTAGGGACCAGAAACAACCATGAAACTGTAACATACACCCTCAATCTACCCTTTTTTGTTTTGTGTTTTTGTTTGATGTTTTTGAGAGATAATGAAGGTATTATGCAAATGATACTTCTTAACAATAATAAGCATAAATAAATAGATTTACAACAATAATAACAACTTAGAAAATTACAACTTTGGGAACTACAATGAGAAAAAAATTCAAAATTTATATTCTGATTAGGAAATAGATTTTTTCTCAATTACAAAGGTGACCCATATCATAAAATATCATTAACATTTCTAAATCCAACATACCCAATTTTTTTTGGAGAATTTAACAAAGTGTTGTAGTTGCAACTAGTCATTGGAGCCTCCAAAAATGGGGCACCACTATCTGAAATTGAAAGCTTCATGGACCAAACTAAAACACAGGCCCTCAAGGGCCCTAGGCACCTCCAAAATAGTTATATGTTATTCAGAACCCTAGGCAACCAACCAATAAAAACTCATGCCCTCCTTACACTTGTATGTCTTTCCTGGGAATGGTATGACCTAATTATGAAAGGATATTTTTTGAGTATTCAAGACCTTCAATCCATTGTTAATTGATGCTCAAAATTGCCCCTCAAATATTCATTGATATTAACATGTAAAACTGAAGTTATCAATCTCCAATGAATCCCAACTGTGATCCCTGATTGGAAATCACCAATAAATCCTCCAGATTGTATTTTCATCGATATAGAAGATGTTCTTTGAAAGGGTTTGCATCCTCACAAAGCCATAGGATGAACAAGTTTAACCAACAAGATGTATTCTCAAATAATTACCAGCATCCCCAAAATGAGCTCCTTAAATTAAATTTTATATCTCCCCAAAAGGTTACACACCCTTACTTTTTCCCTTTTAATGTATATAAAAACACTTTATTCTCCCAATGTGGTGTCCAAGTCCAAAAAGGGCCTATTCATTTAAATAAAACATTTCTACTTTATTATTGCCGCCCATATAGTCACTTTATCAAATAAAATTAAATAATGATAAAGTTAAATCTTTTTTAAAATTATTAATTAATAAATTATAAAATTATTTAATTTAAACCCATTGGAATATATCAAATATCGTGATGGCATCGAGAATAGAATCCACAAACTATTCCAAAATAAATAATACTGATAACTAGCTTTGATGATGTTTGAAATTGACTTACTAAAATAGTATGGAGGAAAATCATCAAAACCACTCCAAAAAGAGGCATAACACAAAACACAACCACCATAGCTCCAATAAATACCTGTTACCACCAAAATTTAGATCAAACTATCCCCCAAAGATTCCCTAACCTCAACACATTAGCCTACGAGAATCCACTAAATAGGATAATTGTCCACCACATTGAACTGCTGAAGGGAACATCATAGTCCACCTTTCTTGAAATTGCTTGTCCTCAAGAAATCTCAACTCTGGGAGTTGTAGGATCTTCTCATTTTCCCAAGTTGCATCCTCAACTGACAAGCTTCTCCATTTGACCAAATACTCCTTAATCACCCTTTTTTAAAGATTCTTCTCTCTAGAGTCTATAATAGCCTTTAGAATTAGTATCAACTTACCCTCCTCATCTAGTGGTGGAAACTCTTATGAGGGAACCACATTGTGTCCTAGTTCCTTCTTAAGCCTGGATACATGAAACACATTATGAAACTTATTGTTGGCTAGTAACTCAAGCCCATAAGAAACTTCTCCAACCCTTTTGGACACTTTGAATGAACCACAAAATCTAGGATTAAGCTTCTATGCATCACTCTTCTTGAGAGTGGATTGTATGTATGGTTGAAGCCTCAAATACACCATCTCGCCAACCTCAAAACTATGCTCCACATGATGTCAACCATCATATAACTTCTACTTGATTTTGTACTTGTTGCAAGTTCTCCTTCAAATGTTTCATAATATCTTGACTCTCCTACAACAAATCCATTGCCTTAGGAACTCTATTATCCCCAAAGAGAAAATCCAAGATGTTAGGTGCTTCATACCCATACAGAGCCATGAAAGGTGACAACCTGATGGACATGTGATAGGTAGTATTATAGCAATATTCCCCAAGATGCAAGCACTTAATCCGAGCCCTCTTCTGACTCGATACATAATTTATGAGATACCCTTCCACCCATTTGTTTGCGGGTGGTAGCTAGTGCTAGGGTGACCTCTATCCCACTCAACCTGAAGAGTTATTTCCAAAAGAGACTTAGGAACTTGTTTTCCCTATTTCTCACTATACTCTTAGGCATCTTGTGCAATCTAAAAACCTCCCTGAAGAATAAATCAGCAACTTGAGTTGTAATGCATGTCACTAAAATAATTTAAAAAATGCATATTTGGTTAACCTATCAACCACCACATACATGCAAACCTTATTCTACACCTTAGGTAACCCTATGATGAAATCCATGGAGATGCATTCCTATTTTTGATTATGAATGGGTAAGGGTTGAAGTAAACCAACGGGATAAGTGTGCTCATTCTTATTTTACTGGCAAGTGGGACACAGTTTGACATACTTAAGGACTTCATTTTTAAATCCTTTCCAAGTAAATCTTTCTCGAATATGCCTATAGGTCTTGAATAAACTTGGGTGACTAGCCATGGGTGCATCATGAATGTCCTCAATATCTTCCCCCTAAGTTGTGAAATAGGCGCTAAATAAAACCTCTCCTTATAAATGATAAACTCATTAAGCACTGTATACTTGTCATTATGGATAGTTCCCTCTATGATTTCTATTAACCAAGAATCCTTAGCATATTCTTCTAAAATTAACTCTTTCCAATCAACAATAATCTCAAGCAGAGAATATAAGTGAGGCCTCCTAGAAAGCGCATCAACAACTACATTCTTCTTCATGCACAATCCTTGACATATATAATATCAAAATCATATGCATGTAGTCTACTAACCTACTTTTGCTGCCTATTATTAAGATCCTTTTGGTTCATAAAGTATTTGATGCTATTATGGTTCATTTTGATGTTGAATATGAACCCTACTAGGTATGGTATAAATTTGGCTAATGCATGCATGATAGACAACATCTCTTTATCATAGATAGAGTAACTTCTCTCCACACCTATCAACTTCCTACTCTAAAATGCTATGGGGTCCTTCTCTTCCATCAATGCTGCTCCAATTACCTCTCCCGAGGAGTCACACTCCAACTCAAATGGTTTGGAGAAATCTGGTATTGCTAACACATGACATGAATACATCAACTGTTTGAAGTGCTCAAAACACTTTTGTGGTAAATCATACCACTCAAAAGCTCCCTTCTTTGGCAAGTCTATAAGTGGAGATATAGTCTATGAAAAACCCTTGATGAACCTCCTATAAAAACCATACAAACCAAAGCATCCCTTAAGCTAAGTGAGATTTGTAGGAGTAGGCCAATCAACAATAGCCTTGATCTTCTCAGGATCAACTTCACCCCCTTTGCACTAATAATGTGCCCAAGATAGAGATGCTATATCATTCCAAATTCACATTTGGACTCCTTGGAATTTAGGGAATCACTCTTAGGCATGCTCAAAACCTCCTCAAGATGCCTCATATGCTCCTCTCAAGTTTTATTGAATATTAGGATGTCATAAAAATATTAAAATAAATTTCCTCAATTATTTCTTGAACACCTGATTCATACAACTTTGGAAAGTGGTTGGTGTATTTGTCAATCCAAAAGGCATCACTAAGAACTCAAAATGTCCAAAGTGGCATATGAAAGTTGTCTTCTCTATATCTTCTTTCCTCATTTTGATTTGATGGTACCTTGATCTCAAATCTATTTTAGAAAAATAACAAGCCCCATGTATCTCATCAATCTGTGGGATAGTACCTATTTTTTATTATCTTTTTATTCAATGCCTTATAATTGATACATATCAACATTGTCCCATCCTTTTTTTTCTCTAACACAACTGCTGATGCAAATGGACTTTTATTGGGTCTAATGTGCCCCATCTCCAGTAATTCTTTAATTGTTTTTCTATCTCATCCTTATGCCTCTTAGGATTTCTATAAGGTGTGGTAATTACAAGTTTGGCACCCTCCTCCAGCTCCATGACATGCCCTATCTCCCTCTCTGGTGGTACTCCATGAGGGATACTCCCAAATACCTTATTATGATAAGATATCAACTTCTAGATGTCTGGATGGTAATTTCTTTTTTGCTAATCTACAATTGTAAGCATGATAGGACACTTTTTTGCCCATTCAACCTACTCATGTCATGTCTGATCAACTACTCCATCATTTTGAAGGATGCTACTCTAGGAACCCCATTTGATAACCCTCTAAGAACTATCTTTTTCCCATTTGCCTCATTTTTAATTTCCATCTTTTTCAAATTGAAAGAGAATTCTACAAGGGATTTCATCAAATGCATCCCCGAAACCATATCAGTGTCTCCAATGTTTGCCACATATAAATTATCCTTCAACTCATATTATCCCAATTGAAGGCTCAAATTAGAAATCTTATAAGTACAAGAGAGTTTGTACCCATCAACTATCATGACCTTGAATCCATCATGTTCTTCCATTCACAACTTCTCCTATTCATGAAGCCCTCATCAATAAAATTATGAGCAACACCTGTAACAATGAGTGTTGTGATTTGTTACCCCTGCAATGTCCCTCTAACCTTGAATGCGACTGCTTTTTGGATGCTAGAGAGTATGGCAATGGTACCATCACGCTTTGGTTCCTCATCTGATGAGTTTTCCTCCTCACTGCTCTCTAAATAAAATTGTTGATCTGATTTTTTTGATGCAGATTTATCAGCAAAAATATACTCTATTTGCTTTGATTTTTCCTTCACACGACATTTATGAGATGGGTTCCAAGGCTCTCTACCATGGAATCACCTTTTCTTCCTCTAAAGGTCATTTACCTACTCATTATCCAACTTGTTAGTCGCATGACATGGCTGATGTGTTTCCTTATGATTTTTTTCTTATCCTCATCCTTCTTATGAGGAAAACTCTTAGAATAAAACTTTTTTCTAAGAGTAGAAGTCTCCATGTCTATAACCTTCTTGATGGATTCATGTAATTAATATCGATCATGGGCCTTAATCCAACCTTGCAAGGGATCTGAAAGACCATCCATGAAAGGAACAATGAGCCTCCTCTTTGAAATTTTTGTGACTAACACCAAAAATCTCTAGAAATCAACCATATATTCCTCCACTGAACCCCATTGTTTAAGCTGAGGCAACTCTTTGAAGTGCAACTCTAGATCTTTCCTATCAAACCTCTCAATCAACCTCTCTATGAACTCGACATATGAATCAATTTGATCATGACCCAAGGTGATCATGCCATGGTGCCACCACTCGTGAGTGCTACCATCCAAATTTATAGCTACATATTTGATAGCCTCATCATCATGCATTGGGTTAAGATGGAAATATGTGTCCAACTTCTAAACCCATGCTCTAGTTGTAGTCTTCCCGGAGCCATCAAAGTATGGAATGGATAACTTACCCATATTTCATTTCAACTTCTGATGGTGTTTTCTACCACCCCTATGTGGTCTATGTTTCATTTTGAGGTCCATGTAATCATGAACAAATATCTCAATCTAAAACTCCAACCCTGAATCTCTTCAATCCTGTAAAATTTGATCTTGAAGTTCCTATCGGGTGGGCTTTTCCTTAATCTGATGATCAATCCTAGATGGGAAATTAATCATTACGGGCCTAGAATTGGTTGTTCTGGTTCTATATATCTGATTTATGCCTCTGCCATTCACTAAACCTTCCCCATTACCATTGTTCCTATCGTTCTGTCTATTATCATCATTGTGACCCCCATTGTTACCACCATTGTTTCTAGCATTGTTCTCTTGATTACTATTGTTGTTCCCAAGCATTTGTTGGTTCATTAAGGCTACCATCTATGCTAAACTCTATTGCAACTCATAGTTCCTTCTAGCCAAGTCATTCAACATTTCCTTAGTGCTAGGTTCCTATGGTTGTTCTTTGTCACCCATCTCAATGCCTGCAAAGGGATCTAACTTTGGTTAGCTCTCAAGGCTCGTGTTGGATTTGTTTCTTCTCAGATTATAATGATGGGTATATGGTTGCATTATTCATTCAATCAACTACCCTAGAACTATTCTCCCAAAATCCCTTCAAGATGGTAGGATACATTGATCTGATACCACTATAACATACACCCTTGATCTACCCTTGTTTTTTACAGATAATGAAGGTATTATGAAAAATGATACTTCTTAACAATAATGAGCAAAAATAATAACTCAAAAAATTACAACGAGTGAAAATTAGGTTTTTTATCAATTGCAAACGTGACCCACATCATAAAATGTCATAACATATCTAAATCCAATATGTCAAAAAAAGACAGAGACTTTGAGAAAAAGTTGTAGTGCAACCAGCCATTGGATCCTTCAAAAATGGGATGCCATAGTTTGAAATTGAAAGCTTCATGGACTAAACTGAAACATAGGCCCTCAAGGGCCTTAGGCACCTCCAAACTAGCTACATGTTCAAAACCCTAGGTAACTAACCAATAAAAACCCACGACCTCCTTACAGTAGTACGACCTACCTAGGAATGGTATAACCTGATTATGAAAGGATATTTTTTTAGTTTTCAAGACCTTCAATGTACTGTTAATTGATGCTCAGAACTGCCCCTTAAATATGCACTGATATTACCATGTAAAACTAAAGTAATCAATCTCCAATGAAGCCCAACTATGATTCCTAACTAGAAATCACTAATAAATCCTCCAAATTCGATCTTTCACCAATGTGGAAGATGTTCTCTACAAGGTTTTGTATCCTCACAAAGCTACAGGATGAAAAGTTCAACCAACAAGATGTATTCTCAAATAATAATCAACATCCCCCAAATGAGCTCCTCAAATTAATTTTTATATCTCCCCAAAAGGTTACACCCCCTTACTTTTACCCTTTTAATTTATTTAAAAACACTTTATTCTCCCAATGCGACATCCAATTCCAAAAAGGGGCCCATTCATTTAAATAAAACATTTTCACTTTATTATTGGCACCCGTATAGTTACTTTATCAAAAAAAAAAAAACAATAAAGTTAAATCTTTAATTTAACTTTATTAGTTAATAACTTATCATTATTTAATTTAAATCTATTGGACTATATCAAATATCACGATGATATCGAGAATAACATCCATTGATCACTATTCCAAAAATAGCAATACTGACAACTAGCTCCAATAGTTCCTGAAACTGACTTACTAAAAATAGCGAGTATGGAGAAAAATCATCAAAAACACTACAGAAAGAGGTGTAACACAAAACTCAACCACCGAAGCTCCAATAAACACTTGTTACCACCAAAATCTAGATGAAACTATCCCCCAAAGATTCCCTAACCCCAACACATTAGCGTACAGGAATCTATTGAATAGGCTAACTGTCCACCATGTTGAACGACTTAAAAAGGGGACAATACAAAAACCATAAAATATATCAAATTGATATAAAACAAACTAGCTAAATCAAACCATATCATTCAAAAGGAGCTAAAAAAAATAAAAATATTGAGCAAAAGATAGGCATGCCCAATTTGTGACCTTCCAAGTGTGATTAACATTAGACACCCATTTGGCCAAACAATCTACAACATTACATTATCCAAGGATATGAACAAAGGAGATAGACTCAAAATTTTGTGAAAGGTGAAGAATTTGATCAACATAAGAAGGTAACTTATAAGAAGACTTTGGAATTTTCTATTATTCAAAAGGATGACCAATATCATAGAACCTATCTCATAAATTATCTTTGTCCAACCTAGCTCACATGCTTTCTCTAAAGCCACAATGAGTGCCTAAGCCTCCATGTGATTATTAATATCAATCTCCATAATAGTAGAAAATAAAAAGTGAGCCAAACCCACACTATCTTGTCCAACTCCACCTATTCTCGCAATGCCCATATTATTTTTAATAAAAGAGGGGTAAAAAATTTATTAGTAAATCAAGGAAAAGTACAACAACAACCAAAAGAAAGCAAGGATTCCCCAAAGGAACCCCGAGAAGTCCCAAATACATATTTTTGTCTTCCATAATAATGCTTTCCAAATTCCTCACATAATCTGAAGGCAGAAGGATCCAATCTCCCACATCCCACCTATCCTCCTATTCAGATTCCCATTTGGCCAAACAAATAGCCACTTTGTTCCACTCCTTGGATATATGATGAAACAAGATATAATCCAACAAATTGCACATCCTCAAAATTTGTCTAATCGGTGAAGCTAGTTGCTAACTGGCTCCCTCCAATATTTTTTCATTCAACATATCTACAATGATCTGTGGATTAGATTCACATATAATCTTCTTCTAACCAAGAAAGTAACCTCGTTCCACAACATAAAGGATAGATAGGACCTCCATTAGATTTTTAGTCTGGCACCCCTTATAAATAGAGAAGAAAAACACATGATCACCATCACTATTACGCCCAATACCCCCAATCCCAACATGACCAGGATTCCCCTAATAAGAACCATCTATGTTTACCTTTAGAACACCAAGAGGAGGAGGTGTCCACTTCCCATCACATTGAATTTTTTTCTTAGTATGTCTAGGTCCCCTACTACTAGAGAAACTAGGCCCCCCAACAAGGTTCAAATACCTTATGATAGCTTCATCATAAGGAGCCACAATATCATACATGTCACATTTTATAGAGATAGTTTCCTGAACCTTGATGAGGATCTTAAGTGAAAGTTGTGCCACAACCATTTGCACACCCTGGAAAATCCTCTTTTTTCTTTCCAGCCATAGCTGCCAAATAATAAGGGAGGGGCCAAGGAACCAGAAAAACTTAAGAAAATATGTATGTGTAGGTGTCCTTCCCATGCTATTCCAAAATTCAACCAAAGAAGTGGCATGAACACAGGCATGCTTCCAAGCCCCCCACTAGTAGTGCCCAATCGCCCTAGCAAAGGGGCATGAGAAAAAGAGATGGGAGGAATTTTCTTCACTGTTATTACAAAGAACACAAAGAGAGGGACCATGAAACCCCCTTTTCTATAAATTATCCCAAGTGAGACATCTATTCTACACAACTAGCCATAAGAAAAAGATGCATTTGGGCCAGGAGAATTTACTCCAAACCTGCTTCCACCAAGGTACCTCAAGCTTACCAAACATCTATTTGTTGAGCTCAAGGAAACCCGAGGCTACAATAAAAGTACCCTTTAAAGAAGGACCCCAAGCTAGAGTATCCCTCCTAGAAAGGGAATTGCACAATCTGTCAGCCATGACCTTAGAGAGCTCACATTGATCCTCTTCAGTACCCTCGATGTCCACTCCTGTGGATCCTTCCACTGCACCACCTCCTCCTAATCCATAACCTGCACCACTTTAAAATGACACACCTTACTCCAACCAGCCTCCAAAAAGCTATTGAAAAGGGGAAAAAGATGAGGATACATAGCCATAATGGGGGGATGACCATCCCATCCACCACACAACCTCCACCTGATCCAGAACCTGCACCACTTTAAAATCACATACCTTACTCCAACCAACCTCTAGAAAGCTATTGAAAGGGGCAAAAGACGAGGATACATAGCTACAGTGGGGGGTGACCATCCCATGAATCATGCCAAAAGAGAGCATCCAATCCGCTATTACATATCCAAAAGAGGCCCTTCTTAATAATCTTTGGCCCTCTTTTGAGAGTCTCCCAAATCATAGACCCCCTCCCCAGAAGGCCAAAGTGAGGCACATCCTTAGCACACCCCCCGAAGATACTTAACAGTAAGAATCCTAGCCCAATCCTGATCCTGGCTAGGACACCACCTCCAGTATTATTTATCCACTAAGACTTATCCAAACAAAATTGTTGACTTTAGGCCAAGGTCGCCCTCCTGTTTCGTCCTACAAACAGATTCCCACTTGAAAATGCTCCATTTTGAAGAAGGTAACTTCCTAGACCACAAAAATTGATGAGATAAGGCATCAAAATCCTTAACAAAGGATTGGGGGGAAACCTGCACAAAACATCTGTAAATAGGGAGATCCTGTATCGTAAACTTCAAAAGAGTCACACACCTAGCTATTGAAAACAATCGACAAGTCTAATGACCAACCCTCTTGTGGAGATTCTCCAACACATCCTACCACAGATCTCTAAGCTGAGAGCACACCAAGATGGGAATCCCAAGATAAGAGAAGGGGAGAAATCCAATTCAAAATCTAAGAATCTGTGCAATCCTATTTTGAATGAGTCGGGGAGTGTTAAAGAAGAAAATGGAGGACTTATCCTCATTGATCTTTTTTCCAAAAACATCCAAATAAATATCCAAAGTTTTCCTTAAATTCATAGCCTCTTGAATTTTGTCCATACCCATCAAAGCTATATCATCCACAAACAGTAAATGAGAATAAGGTTGCATCCTACCACCCTAGTTGTAGCCCTGGATCAAACCTTGCCTAACACATGATTTGATAAATCTCCTCAACCCCTCAACCATAATGATAAAAAGGTAAGGAGAAAGAGGGTCACCTTGACGAAGACCTCTAGAGGCGCCAAACAACTCTGAAGGTTCCCCATTAATAAGCTTAGAAAAGGAGGGGGAAGTAACACAACTCATGACCCACTCAACCCATTCCCTGTCCAAACCAAAATCCTGAAGAAACTTTTGTAAGAACGCCCATCTGACCCAGTCATAAGATTTTGCCATATCTAGTTTGATGAACATGGATTTCTCCTTTGAAGTCACCATAGAATGGATGACCTTCAAAGCAATCACAATCCCATCCAATATTTTCTTGCCAACAACAAAACCACCTTGCTCAATAGAGATGAAAGAGTTGAGCCACAAATTAAGTCTTTCAACAATTAGTTTAGTGATGATTTTGTAAACCACATTACATAAAGCAATGGGTTGAAATTGGTCAAGACAATAATCACCCTCCCTCTTAGGAATAAGAACCAAGAAAGTAGAGTTCATGGCCCAAAGCATCTACTTATTATGTTGCGACTCTTGAACCACTTCCAGTAGATCCAATATGATAATTTCCCAAAAATCATGGAAGAATTCAATAGGGAAACCATTTGGGCCAGGAGCTTTACCTTTTTTCATTTGAAACACAACCTCCTCCAACTTCGACAATAGAAAGGGGTGCATAAGAGAAACATTCATCTCAAAAGAAGCTAAAGAAGGAATGCAATCCAGAATAACATTCTCTTGATTATCATTCAAAGATGAGTCCTTGGTGAATAGGGCCGATAAGAATCGAGTAGCCTCCCAAAAATTTCCACCATAGAAGAAAACTTCCTCCCTTCAGACGACACCAAAGAGGTAATAAGATTCCCTAACCTTCTAGCTTTTATGAAAAAAATTTGTATTTCAATCCCCTTCCTGAAGCCAATCCACCCTAGACTTTTACTTACCGAAAATCTCCTCCCTTAACTCCCTCTCCTCAAGCTCCTTGACCACACACAACTCTTTCTTAATCAGATCTCCAATAAGACCATAATCACAAATCTAGCGGGTGATGAAAGCTAAGCCAACTTGAGATGACAATTTGTTATGATGAAGATTGCCAAAACATTTCTTGTTCCACTTCTTGAGCTTGTACTTCACAAACTGTAATCTTTTAGCAAAAGAGTACATAGCCCTACCATGAGACAACTTCCCCAATTACCACTAATCAACCATTAGGTCATGAAGAGAGGAATGTCATAGCCATATAAGTTCAAACTTGAAAGACGAGTTCTTAGGGACTCTAGAAACAATAGCAGAGAGCTTTATTGGCCAATGATCTGACCCTTTCCAATCCAAAATCTTCGAGTAGGTAGACTACCTATCCTCTACCCAAAAACAAGAAACCAAGAGGCCATCAAGCCTCTTAGAAATAAAAATATCCCCACATCTTTTGTTGTTCCAAGTGTAAAAACCATTACTCAGCTTCACATCAATTAAGTTCAAAAGCTCAACATTATCTCTGAGGAGGCAAGTAGCCTGGTCAAGCCTAACAACTCCACCACATTTCTCCTCGAGACAAGAGACAACATTAAAGTCTCCCACTACAATCCACGGGAATAGGGGAGCCATAGATCTGATATATCTAACATGAGCCCACACCGAAGCTTTACCAGTAAGGTCAGTGGGAGCATACACATTAGTAAAGAGGCAAGTTTCTCCCGACTCCAAGCAAGAGGCAACCATAGTCATAACAATTTGACTCGACCACCATTAAAGAGGAACTATCTTCCTTGGATCCCATAAGCAAGCCAACTGTCTCGAATTACCAAAAGCTCGAACACACTGACACAAACCACGTGGCCAAATGCAATGAGCTATGTTCATCATACCATCCACTGATAACTTAGTTTCCTAAAGGAAAACCATATCAGGTCCATGTGTACCAATCATTTCCCAAATAGCCTTTTCTCGAGGGATGCTATTCATATCCCTCACATTCTATGAGAGAAAAATCATTTTTGAGAATGAGAAGTGAGAATCAATGGTTTTCACCAATCTTGAATCCACCAAATTTTGACCAAGCAAGTTAACCTTCTCAAGATCCTTCTTGTGGCCTGCTTTGGAAGATTTCTCTGGAGGACCCTTCTTTAGAGGATTTTCTTATAAACCGAGAATAGGCATAGTCCCACTACTTTTCCCAACATCCAAAACATCCTTAAACTGAGAAGAAGTAGGAACTTTCATGAAACCATCCCCATTTAAGGCCCCTAATCCGCTCTAATCTAAACCAACTAGAAATTGAGTTGCAACATCCATGACCATCAGATCAACCTATGATTCTCCCATAGGTAAATGCTAATATTCAGTCCCTTTCCCCATATAACTCTACTTCCAGGGAATCCTCAGTAGAAGGAAATCCAACAGAATACCCCTCCTTCAGAGCAAAGTTCTCTAAAACATCAAATTGATTGAAGACCCCTTCAGATTGCCTATCTTGCAAGGTTCTCTTCAAGCCTCTCCCTTTATTGCGAGACTTAATCAGGATGAAGCCCTCCTTATTTGCAAATCCTACCACCATAGGGGCCTTCCCCTTGTCAACATTAGGAGTCAGATTGGAGTTTAAAGTGCCAATCATTTGGATTAATCGAGGGCATCTCCTTTGCAGATGCCCATACTCATGATATAAACGACATCTGAAAGGAAGGTTTCATAGTCTAACTATTGTACCCAAGAAATAGAACAGAGACACATCTCCACAAAGTCTAGCAATGGGTTATTCAAATCAATTTCCACACAAATATGAGCATAAGTAAGTACCTTTTGATCCAAATTTTGTTGAGCCATTCTTATAAGCTTACCAAGAAGGAGAGAAATCATATGCAAGAAATTGCTCCACCAACATTCCATTGGAAGCTGTGGGAGACGAACCCAAACTAGAACCCTTGAGGGAAGTTCCTCAGTTGCATTAAAACCCACATGCCAAGGTTTCATGAAAATCCCAACCTGAGTAAAGAAATAGGGCCCTCCTTCAAAAGCCCTATTCCTATCTGCCATACAAAAAAACACAACTATGAAACACCCATTTTCCACCACTTTGATCTCCATATCCCCTTCCGGGTTCCAAACCTTCAGAGCCCAAGATTCCATAACCGACAGAGAAAGATATATCCCCATAAACTTGCAGATCAACGTATGATTGCTCCAATAAGCAACATCTTCTATAACATACTCTGGTTGAATCACCAAAACTGGACGCACTTTGCACCTCTCCAAGTAGTTATTTACTTTCTTGATTATAGAAATACCCTTTGGCATAGAAGAGCCATCACCAGTTGAGGGTTTATTCAAACCCTCCATTGTTTTTGCATGCAAAGAAGAAGAGGGATCTACCTAATCCTAGCTACCAAAGCTCAATGAATTTGGGGAACCACCCCGCTACTCCATCGCAAAAGAAAAGATAGACACCAAAAAAAATCCCCAATAGAGAAGAGCAAAGAGACCCTCGATCCCTTGGATGGATCAGCCCAATAAAGAGCAAATCCCTAGATAAAATAAAAAGACTCCCCCACCCATGCAACCAAGCTGGAGGAGAGGAATATCCAATGAACATAAACCCTTAATCAACAAACACCGAGCCAAAGAACAAATGAAAAAGTAGAGCAAAGGTTTTAGAACCCCCACGAGCAGAAAGAGCTCCCCACCAAGCTCACACACCACCCTACACACCTGCTAAATAACCCCATGCACATGCACCGACTGAATGCAGCATGCAAGCCACGACCTATAGGCCGCGAGCCTATAGACACATAAATCACCACACACCCATATCCCATCCTTTTAACATCATGAAATCTCGCAATGCCCATTTACCATGGGAAGAACCATTTGTGTTAATTTTGAAAAAATCGAAGGAGGAAACTATTTATTTTGTCTATTGACCTTATTAAAAAGATTTGAGCCTAGAGCTAGAAGGAATAGATCCAATCAAGCAATCCAAATAAAGTTGCTATAAAATTTGAATATTAGATGGAACAAAGAATTCATCCATATAACACTTGTCCAAAAAATATCTTTTGATGAGTTCAAAATCTTCTACCAAACATATTAAATAAGACTTTGATAGTCTTGGAAGATTTGAAGATTCTTTTCAACTCGATTTATCAAAGAATAGAGAAATGATCAATATCAATATCCTAAACCACAAAAATAAAAGAAGTAGAAGTAGGAGGATGCCCTAGAATTTTCCAAAACTCAAGAAAAGAAGTAGCATGAACAAGAGGATCATTCTAGATGTGCCACCATTACCTCTAAAGATCCTTAGAGAAGGAACTCTAAAAGAAGAGATGAGTGACACACTTCTTGTAACACCACAAACAACACATTTGGAAGGACCTTAGAAACCTCTATTTCTTATGTTGTCTTATATAAGAAATTTATTTTGGCAAAGTAATTAGAGAAATAAATTACATTTTTGTAAAAAAAATTATTCCAATTCTTTTTCCACTAGGGGAAATCTTTGTAATCAAAATTTTCAAGGTCTAAGATATGACACCCATAGGAAACCAAGTATATTCCTTGAGGATCACATCCCTAAGCAAGAGTATCAACCCCATCCAAGGAACAATATGACCACTTAGTTAGAATAGAAAATAAGGTTGCTCTAGCTTTCATAACTCCTCCTAGAGGCCAACAATTGGGATTTTTTCAAGAATAAATGTGAGATTCACCACCAAAAAAAAGCTCTAAATTCAAACACTTTAGACCAACTAGTATCCACAAATATTTTACTCAAAGGGAGAAAAAGAGGAGAAGTAAGAGTCAAGGGATATGAGTTGAGCCACAAATCCAACAAAAAAATATTGGTACCAAAATCCACAATCTAGAAAAGGCACTACTTAACAAGTAAATGACCTTTCTTGGGAGTATTCCAAATCATATAACCTTTCCCACTTAAAACCATTCTCAAACCCTCATCAATAGTAATACCATGTAATTACCCATAGTTTAGAAGTTTGGCCCAAGGTTTATCCTATTGTTTGCACCATTTCCAATAAATTTTAGAAGTCAAGGCTTGACTATTCAGCTTAGAAAGTTGAAGACCAAGACCTCTATTGTTTTTTGGTCTACAAATTTAGTCCCAACTGATAAGAATCTGTTTTTGATAGTCCAAATTTCTTGGGCAAAAATATTTCCTAGAAAGAGAGTCAAATTCTTGTAGAAAAATTCTTGGAGCAAAAACCACCAAAAAACTTGTAAATAGAAAGAGCATGCAACACATATTTTAATAGGGTAAGATGCTTTACCAAAAACAACCATTAGAAGGTCCATAGAGAAACTCACGTGTAATAGTCAAATTTATATCCAATACCAATTCACATTTAGTTTTCTGTCATTTTTAGAGAATCTCTTAATACAATTAAATATCAACAAATGACACTATCTTGGGAAAAGTTGGACTCATTCCCTATTATTCATATATCCCCATTTTCACACATTTCCACATATTTGATCTCATCTTATTTATTTTTACATATTTTTCCATACAACCCAAATTGATTACACCCACCATGATCAAACATTCATTCTTTACACACACACATCATTCTTTTAAATTCTAATTCGATCTCACTAGTGCTAGAGCGATCTTGCATCTACAAATTTGATGCCTACATTTCTAAAATTCATTTAAATTTTGGTCAACTCTTATCCATTTTACTAGCTGTTGCAAGTTGACAAAACACACGTTCATATGATTTATTGCTATGCCCTTGTATTTAAATGCATTTAGTTGCACTCATTTGATTAAAACTAGAAATCATTGCATAATGATTCATATTAAGGATTATTTAGTAGAACTCTTCAATTGGAGCACATAAAAAGAATCTAGTTCTGCATTGTATCATCCCAAAGCACTTGTATATTTGAAGATTATTGTCCTTGATTCTTAGCGTGGCCATAAAGCTAGCCTTTTATGTGAGTTGAATTAGGAGAGCTTGTCCCTCGTGATCCAACAACCTCCCAAGGGTATTTTTAAATATTACTAGTCCTTACAACTAGCAAACAACAAAGGATCAAACAACCAAAAAGCATAAGTGTACAACTAATAGGATCATATCCATGTCTTACACAATATATCCGTGTTTTTGGAAACAACCTATAACTATATATTTAATCAAGAAAAAGACTACAGGTTTTTGTAAAATCCAAAGTAAAAAAGTGATCCAAATTTCTTATTTTTCTTTCCCAAAATATCTTTCCTCATGATATATGAAATTAGATATATCTATCTATTAAATTTTATTTTACTATGACAATTAATATTTTAATTATCACCCTCACAACTCTTTACGTCGATAGACGTAACTCTACAATGGCAACACACTCCTTACAGGAGATCAACACAGTCCGCCACAAAAAAAACACAAAAGCAAATATATTTTAGAAACAAAACATATCGACGTAATAATAATAATAATATAATAATAAGATATATATCAACATAAAAATAATTTAAAAATAATACATTTTTAATAATGTAATAATAATATAATATAATACTACTTAATCAAAACACAAAAAACAAAAATCAAACAGAAAAAAACAAAAATAAAATATAATAATAAAATATATATCAACATATTTTATCTAAATTATATTTAAGATATATATACTAATAATTAATTAATCTAAATTAATTTGAACCGTATTAAGATTTTGTTAAGGTAACTAATCTAAATTAATTTTGAACTTTTAAATGAAAATCTACCGTCTTAAGATTTTGTTAAGGTAAAAGCTTAAAGAGTTGGGTAAATGTTTGTTATACGTGCTAACATCAACCCGTCAATTTTTTTAATATTAATAGCTCTGAGAGTGGCTGGGAGCTGAAAACGCAGAAGAGATGATAACAACGTCAGAGCATGCATTTGGAGAAGAGCCCGATGCTCCACAACTTCATGTGAAAATAAGCGAGGTCGGTTTCTTTATCTATCTTCCCTTTCTTCAAATGGTTTCTTTCTTTTCTCATTCCTGACAAATAATTTTTTCGTTTTCTCGCATATACAAAATTGACTTGGTATTAAATTTTTGTAATTACGTATTGTAGCTGCTAAAAAGCTCTGTCGATGGTCTACTTACGATGTTAATGTGCCCATTTTTTTTCTGAGCACACTTTTCTTGTTCTTTTGTTATCTGCATGCAAAGTATTTCCTTGGGTTTTAAACATTTTTTAATCCTTGATGTACCTCGTGACCGTTCTAATTATGTCATTAGGTATTTTCTACATAAAATTTCTCAGTAGCACTGACAATGATTAGAAGTGCTAAAGTTTACAGAGTTCTATTTTGCATGGTTTTAAGATACTCAGTTGCACAATGTTTTTGCCATTTGGTGGAATTTAGGGTCTAAATTACCTCCTTAGCCTTGCAAGTGTTTTTGGGAATCCTCTTTTTGAATGTATTTTTAGGGTTGTATTGTGTTCTAGTCTAGATTTGTTCTCATAGCCTTGAATTTGGTATCTTCTAAAAATTGACATTTCTTTCATGGATATCGTACTCAACAGTGGAAACATTGCGAAGTCAATTTCTAATTGATCATAAGCACACTATTGGAGGATTCGATACTATGGAAGGGCTTATGGTGAAAAGGATGATTCCCTTTCCGAGCTGCCCTATTTTTACAAGATTTATTAATTTATCATCTAAAATTATAGTCTGGTTGTACCCATACAGAATATTTGTATTGTGTCAAGTTTTAAGCTATGATCTATTGCTTTCTCAGGTGTAAGTCATGTTTCAAACCTTGTTTTTTATGTTTTGCCTTGTCATCCTTGTCATTCTGAATTCTCACATGATCACAAACAAAGTTCTTAAAGCTATTTATTAAAGTGGAGGGAGAGTGGTTGCTAGAACAACTTGCAGAGTCCAAAGATCAGCATGCACTTGATAAAAGGAAATGGTGCTCAAAATTCAAATTGCGTTTTGAAGTGTGCACTTTATAAATTCAATGAAAAGGTGTGCAATTGATATGGGCAAGTTTGAGGTCAAAGGGAAACTCTTTTCGGAAGGAGGTGTCTAGATAAAAAACTAGCAAAGTATGGTGTTGAGGTGCACAGCTATAGTAGAGCTGTGCACTTGAAAAAGAAAAAAATCCTTAATTCGGTGTCTTTGTTGTTAGCTGCATGTGGGAGCGTGAGGCATGTGCACTTATGAAGGGAAAATTACAAAGTTTGAAAGCACGATACAAAGGTGTGCAGTGAGAGAAAAAGAGGTGCACCTAAAAGAAGATAGTCAATTTCAAACTACGAGTTGCATGTAAAGGTGTGCACCTATTGAAGAAGTGTGTGCTTGAATATAGGGAAAATCAATTTAAGTAACAAATGTGAAGTTACCTTGATAGGGGTACATGAAGACCAAAAGGCACACCTCATAGAGGAAAATCATGCTTCTTAAAGGAGGAGAGTTCAATTTCAAAGTATCATAGATAGGTGTGTGTGCCAAATAGTGAAGGATGGAAGATGGCAAAGCACAATATAGGGGCATGTGCCTAGAAGGTTGGAGTGCGCCTGAAAGAAGAACAATTTATTTTCAAACTTCAAAGTCTAAGTGTATTTCTAGGTGCATGCTTGGAGTTGAAGTGCATACTTTAAAGAGCAAATCTGTTTTCAAAATCAAATGCAAGGGATGATATAAAGGTGTATGTCTGTCATACGAGGGTTCACCTCACAAAGGTGATTATGTTGTTCCAAACAGTAAATTGTCTTGTTTGTTGTAGAAGGGTGCAGCTTATAAAGCTGGTTATTTTGTTCCAAACAGTAAATTGTCTTGTTTGTCGTAGAAGGGTGCACCTCACAAAGGTGGTTATGTTGTTCCAAACAATAAACCAAGTCCCAATGCCAATGTCATTGTGTGCATAGGAAGATGTGTGCAAGTGTGTTTTCAAAGAAAGAGTTATTGTGTATAGGCATGTGTAATGCCCCAAGCTTATGTTCAATATTTTAGCGGTAAAAAGATAGATGAACTATTTCTTTTGTGCTGCAATTGCAACACTTACATGTCACAATTACACCAACACACTCTAAGATTATCATGTCACAACATGACAACATGCATAGAGCGCTTAGTCAATGCACACATGATTGCACAAGTAGAAGTCTTTCTTGGTCGCGTGATGACAACATCACAATGAACATGTGAGGCGTAGAGTTCTCTCTCTACCCCAGGTAATCCAACAATCAACCGCACACATGCAAAACAATGTGGGTTTGACACCCAATAGTTCACAAACTCATGGTACACACATTGCAAAATTGCATGGTAACTTTGAAAGTTCCACACACATGCAAATTTGCATGGAAAATCCAAAAGTTCCATGTACATGATAAATTGTAATTGAACTCCAAAAGTCCCATGTACTTGCAAAACTTCAAAGGGAATTGTAGACGTCCCATGCATGCAAAATTGTAAGGAAACTCTAAAAGTCCCACACATGCAAAACTGCAAGGGAACTCTAAAAGTTCCAAACAAAACTACAAGGGAACTTCAAAAGTCCCATGCACATGCCTGTTTTAAAATGGTTTGAACCAATCATTTCAAATGAGTTTAAGCTACATGATGATGTCCTCAAAATTTACAAACCCCCAATATTCATTTTTACGAAAAAAATCTACCAAATGCATGCAAGCATTCATTACTCAAATTACTATAACAGAACATGCAATTATGTACAAATTCCAATCTCAAGCATTGAGAACATAATCATAATAATATTGATTTCTATACATTCACAACATCTAATGTGAGGCATGTTAGTGTTTCTTAGATCAGATTATTTAATCAATTGAACAAAAGAAATGCAACACATAAGACAATGAACACAACAAGATACCCTGGGAAAACCCTCCTCTTGAGGGAGAAAAACCCAGCAAATATATCTCTTATATATTGAAGGAATAAGAGCAGAAATCTGCTTGAACTCAGGCCCAACACAATGCCGAATTTGATACAATGAATAATAGCATCTCTCCTAGATGCAAAGATACAAATGAATATGTTTCTCCTTGAAATCGGTCTGCTGCTACAAAATGATGATCTGCTGTTCAAGTATGAACTTCTTCTAGGTATGCGAATCCAAGTATGAGCTTCTTCTATGACTGCGAATTCTGCTCTGCCAAAATAGCGAACTTCTTTTGTGTATTCGAATGTGTGTTAACATCAAAAGGTAACCTTGTATATATACCTTCTTGGCGCCTCTTCATATAGGTCGGCCTTTTGATAAATATTTTAATAACAAGTAAAGTCGGCCAGAATAAGTACATTGTATAACTTAAATATAAGGTCGGCCCATGTACTAGTGAAGACCGACGCTGCATTAACATCAACAAGGCATAACATGATTATTCCATTTTTCATCACAAGACCAAAAAAGGACTTACACAATATGATATTTCCTTCACAAATCAATACCTGATAACAAATCAAATAACATTTATTACAAGATTTCTAAGTTGTATTCTCATCCTAAATGTGGATAGAATACAATCCAATACAAAGGTGAAAGAAATATACAACTACCACCTTTTTATGCCTTTGTAAAAATGCTGCAATAACTATAAATTGAAATTTACAACATGATTACAAGGCATAATTACAAACTAAACTAAATACTAAACTAGAAACTCTTTTAGCTCCCAAGAGATCTTCAAGAAGGGACCAATGGAAGATTGTTACTTGCCACCCAACCATATGACTAGTGCAACAGATGCATATGCCACTCTAGGTAACCCTTGAGCTATGGAGAACGAAGATCATGGATTACATCTCTAGCAAGGCCATTATCATATCCATACAATGGTTTCACACAAGACATCCAAAATTAATCCACACAAGGGTCTCACATGGTTTCTAGTCACCATTCAATGCATGACACACACACCTTGGATAGACAATTCAATTCGGATTCAATGCACACTTGAATATACAATCCTCAATCACACACTAAACTATCATTTTACTTAAAACAGTTGAAACTTGGAGAATATAACATATCACACCAATAGGATACAACAATCCGCCATACAAAAGAAGACCAAAAGCCCAAAATAGCATTGGTGTGGTAAATGAGGCACAATCATGATACACATAACCACAAGATAGCTAACTTCATCCCACAAAATACAAACATGATACATGATCTAAAATTCAAAGTTCATATTTTCAAGAAATTTCAAAAGCCAAAAAGTCTATTTCACCATTGATGAACCATAGAACCTTTAAAATTTATTTTCACAATCTCAAAATTTTAACAATACCTTTAAAGCATAATCACATGGAGATCGCTCTTTAATAAAAATGTAAATTTTCACGAATACTTTTTTGAGGGTTTTGGAACACATTTGCAATCTTTTTCCCAAACAATTCCTACAACTTCAAAATTGCACAATCGATTAATTTTAACCCAAATTAGAAAATTAAGATTCCCTTTTGTTCTAAACAAGGATATGAATACACTCATGCCATCACATAACTGTTCACAGAAATTTTGCTGTAGTTTGGTGTAAAATTTAATTTCCCAAACCTTAAAACTGCATGACTATAAAATGGACAAGCAAATCTATAGCTTTTAATTCAAATTTACACTTACACAAGGAAAAGCTACATGCAACCACCTATTGTGGGCATGGCCAAAGCTTGAAATCTATTCAGCAAATGCATAGATTTAAAAAGAAAATACCTTAATCTAACAAGCTCCCAAGAAAGAAAATGCCTTAATCCAGTGAGCTCCCAACAATTGAGACCTCTTTGCAAGCAATCCACAACAACTTTTGCAATCCTCTTCTAAATTTTAATTCCAAGCTCTGAGCACATACAAGATTTCAAGAAAGTCCTTTTTAAAATGAAGATCTCAAGTCATGGAGGAGAGAATAGAAGCATACACCAAAATAATAAGTGTGGAAAATAACCCTTTCTTTTTCATTTTGACAAAAATCCTTAAACCATTGAAGCGACTTTTATCCTTTTCACATTAAAGCAAGCTATTTTCAAAATAAGAAATTTTTCATTCTAGATATTTCACTGAAGAGATATTTCTAGATAAATATTTTACTTTAGATACTTCACTCCAAATAACTAAAGACATACTTTTTAATAATTTACACATTAAAGCATTTTCTTTTCAAATGACTAATGCATAACCTTTTATAACTTTTTAAATTTCTTTCAACATACAATATTTAAATTACCTAGCGCCTTTATTCACTAAGGCATTTATCAACAAAATTCTCTTTCTCAACATATTAGTTATTCTACAACCACTTAACAACATTTCAGAAACTAACTAAATGCAAACAAAATAGAGCTAAATAACTCAAGAAAAGCAAAAACACACACTTTACAGGTTTCAAAAGAAGGAATATAAAATCATGAATGATTCAGATTAGTGGCAAACAGGATAAAGCACTGGGAGCATCCTTCCTTTCCCAATTGAAGAGTATGGGTTACACAAAAAACATACATACAACAGTCAATGGGTCACTAACTCAATCACAGGGACTAGGCAAAGTGAGATGGCTAAGTGTAGCCCATGACATTGTGATGAGCCTAGCTAGCTCCCTGTCCAATACCTGTCTTGTTTTTAAGAGTATTTGTGTTTTTGAGTTTTTTAGAGAATTTTTAATAGATAGAAGAGAAGGGGTGCATCATATAATTGCTCATAAAATGCAAACTTGAGCTATTCTATTCAAACTGAAATTGCAGAAGGTGTTTATTTGCATCAACAATGGATTTAATACATACAAACATACCCGAAAGCCTCCAGTTTATTTGATTAAAAAACGTAGCCAGTTTGCCAGTCTATACATGAAAATCTGACAAGATTCAGAATAAGATGAAACAAGGTCTGAATCCAACTGTGAAACTGAAGCTATAGAAGAGGGAATACAAAGTGCTGAATTTGATGAAGTTAAACCCTTGAGAAGTTAGGCGCTTCTCCAAGGAGGAAACACGCCTTAGCTTGAAAACCCACGCCTTTTCAAGCAAGAAACTTTGAAACCCTAGAAAAAGGTGTGCCCTAGCAGATTTGATGTTTGCTATGCTGAAGGAAGAACACCCCAATCAAGCCCTCTAATTTCTGATGAAGAACACTCCAAAAATCTGTTGAAAACATATAGAACCCCTGAAATGAAGTCCTCTAAAACAGCACCAATTCAGCTGATCTCTCACAGCCTCAGAAGTGCACTCACTGAAGAGATTTCATTCTCCAATGGTGGATTTGCAGCAACCTGATCACAGGAAGGAAGCAAGGTAGAAAACCCTTAAGGCAAAGTTGAAATGATCAAAATATATGAGTTTCTCATTGCCCAAGTCTCTTTTATAACCAAGGAGGTCAAAACCTAAAGAGGCCGTACATTTTAGGGTTTTGAATCATTTAAATTTATGGAATACAATTTAAAGTCACTTTCCATAGTTTCTCTTTGATTTTTGGCGCCTCCTTTAGTGAATTAAAAGAAATACAATAAAATATTCACTTTAGACTTATTTAAGTGAAAATTAGAAATATTAAAGTCAATTTCTAATAAATCACTTAAGTAAGCCTATCTTCCTCCATACTTCACCGAATCCAGTGCCGTCAGAAGCAACTCAGACTCCAGTACTGCCAAGGCACACAATGAGCCCATCCATGATCTCAGAAAATGAAATAGACCAAACTCTCAAGAAGATACCACTGACCCTCTAACCAAACCAGTTAGCCCACAAGGGTCCAAGAAAGGGCTAACACACTGCATTAGGTGACTGACTAGAGTGGGGACATCACAGACATTCTTTTCCACATGCTTTCTGTTGGTCAACCACCTTTAGATTCCCTTCACACTCGAGGTGAAGCATCAAATCCAACAATGGAAATCATAGCTGAAGCAACATATAATGAGCAGCTTGAACAAGCAACAACAAGGCAAGAGTTAACCCATTGGTGGGCCTTATATGCATGCCTAGAGAAAAGATGTGTGCTTCAGTAAAGCTTGATGTTGGTTACAAAAGCAAAGTCAAAATGCCAAGCAATAGGTTCACACTTGAGCTAGAGGCGTGCACTTCTACACACAAATTTTCAAATATTGTTTCAAAGCTAGGCATGTACAACATAAAGCTTTTGACTCAGCAATGATGTTTAGCAAATGTTTATTAATAGGATGAAATAAAAAATAACTACTGACCAGTCAAAGGAAAGATAATTATTAATAGGCGAAGACAGCTAACCAATTCCGATAAAAAACAAATCTGCTATTTAAGGAATGAGGCACTACTTCAAAAGAGATGACTTTTCGAAAGCAAAAATCTGTTATATATAGGTGCTGCCACGTCCAAGTCAGTGATCAAACTTTCAAAATAAAATAAAAGTCTTCAAATAGAGTGCAACGCCTAGTTTAAAGATGTGTGCACAACATAAAGCAGCTGACTCAGCAATGATGTTTAGCAAATGTCCCCAAATTTGATTTTTTGGAATATATGTTTTTTAATATTTTCCTGATTTTGAAAACCTAAATGGAAATGTAACTGCAAACTGAACTAAAAATAAATGCTGATCACTGTAGTCCATAAGTAATCATATTAGTTTTATTGTAATCAACAAAGTTAGTACTTGAGAGTTGATAGTTGCCGACGGTTGGTAGTCCTCAACCACCATCAGCTATCTTATATAATTCTAATCATACACATGATTGGGGACCGCATGCATGGGATTCCTGGAACATTTTGTAAAAGCCTTTGAATGAATATATTGACATATCTTTTTGAATTGTTGTTCTGTATTATTCCTGTATCTATTTTACTATTTGCTCTGTAATAATCAATCAAGTAGAGATAATAGTAAACATTTGGTGCCGTTGCCTATAAGAACTTTGGTCGAATATGGAAGTAGGAAAAAAAATGGCAATCTAAACGGGACAGCCAATTGAGGAACTTGTAGAAACTAATGAAGAAAGAGAAGATGAGTTCATGCAGGATCTGGTAAATCTATGGGACATATTGGTCAAGAGCACGTTTGGAGGGAATCTGTCAAAAGAAAGACCCCTCAGGATGTGATTCGAAACAATTTGTAAGTAAATGATGAAGTAGACCACCTTTTAAACGATTTGCCAAGACTCCTTGCACGACACTTCATCATTCTACAAGACCTTTGGGTAGAGAAGGAACATGAACAACACAAACAATAAATACAATGGTACGAAGAGAAGAACCAAAGGGAGGATGAGGAACGTGATACCAACAGAAGACGTACTCTCTGGAATTAATGCCCTTGTAGCCTAATAAAAAGTGGAAACAATTTCCAAGCGGTCATGAATCAGTAGAGGAGAGAATTAAGAGGTCACTATGGATAAGAGAACAAAGAGAACGATGAAGAAGATTGCAGGGAATTTCTGAAGACACTGAAGGGTTCTTGACAGAAAGCCCAACCCCACTTAGGAGTAAGAGTTGAAGTGTCAGCCGAAGTTGTAGTTGGGAGGAGAGGAAAACCTTTACAACTAAAGAACGCACAAAGAGAGAGTGGGAGGAAATAGCAAGACAACTACCAATGCCCAATGAAGTGTACGAAGACCTCACTAACCAAGTGGGAAAATCATCTGTACCATCAATGTCAGACAAAGAAGAGGGTGAAGGAGAGTGTAGAGAAGAACTGATTGAAACATTTGAAAGCAACATACGCCATATTAAATAACTATTAATTTTAGAAGAACCAAGAATTGGAGGAACTGAGCCAAAGACCCTTGGATGAAGGGAGTATACAAACAATCTTGAGGGCAACTTTGTGATGTCCCCATCCTACAGACTTCGTTAAGATAAGTATATGTTCTAATTCAATTGCATTTTCCAATAGACAAATATAGCTATGTAGATGTATATATATATATATATAAATAAATATATAAATATAAATAAATATCTATATATATATACACAAATAAATATATATAAATATAAATATATAAATAAATATATAAATATAAATAAACATCTAAATATACGCATACATACATTTAAATATACTAGTATAAAAAAATACATATATAAACAGATCATTATTTATTTAAATAATACTAATCATGATTTAGCCGATATGTTGCAGGAAGAAGAATCACGAATGAAAGATAACCAGTTGCATCTCTATGAAGGGTTGCCCAGGGGATGAAAGGATGCATCAATTGAGCAAGTATAAAAGGTTTGAGGCCATGAAGACCAAAATGAAAGAAAAGATACAGAGAGGAAGAGAATGCCCAGATTGACACACAGCAGATAGGAAAGAGCCGGCCAAAAATCACTACTAGAGGATAGAAGCATCGATTTAGAAAGGAGTACGAAGCAAAGGAAAAAGGACAACACTGAGGCAACCCAAAAGTCGCTCAACAAACAACAATCTATAATACGTCATCTTGGGAGTGACACATAAGGAAGGAACAAGCTGACAAAGTGCAGCCATATACCATTTGAAAGCAGAGACGTCACTCAAGCTTATGCCCGGATCTGACCATCACTATCACTAGAGTTTGACAAAGCCTTCATTCATTTCAAGCATTAATCTCCATAATTGAGTCTGCTAGTTGGAACATTATTTGAAGTATATGATTGAGATTCATTGATTATCCAGATGTTGGGAATCTAAGTAAAGCTGTTCTGATTAAATAAGAAACATCTCAGACATTAACTGAGATTGATACTGCTTATAGGTGCTTAACATTCTTGTTGCGACTCTTATACATTTATCTCCCAATTTAAGTAAGGTCTGTCACAAACTTGAGCACAAGGAACGTTGAAGCAAGATGAGTAAAGGACTCTTATGTGGCTGAGAGTGCAAGTGAGGCACCATAATGTAGAGATCAAGATTGTCCAACCAAGTTCGAGGCACAAAGGGGGCATCATGCAAGAAGGATGGTAACTCCCTAGCAAGTCTCAGTGTGGATAGGAAAAAATTCCCAAAGTTCATAGGGTATGGATCAGAGGATCCCTTACGTCATTGCAAGACATGAAGAACAATATGGATAGTAAAAAGTCAGGAGGATAAAGACTATTGGTTGAGAGCATTTCAAGCAACCCTATGGGGCATAGCAATAGACTGGTTTATAGAACTCGAGGCAAACTCCACAGCCTCATGGGATGCATTGAAAATTGCATTTGAGGTAGAATTTAAATTGCTTAGGGATGATAATGAGATTGTAGCAGAAATGTATAACACAAAACAAGGAAAACATGAAAACTTGATATCTTATAATCGTAGGCTCAAGGAACTTTTGGTAAAATTAGAAAATCAACCTATCAATGGATTAAAGAAGAGATGGTTCATTGAAGGACTGATTCCTTCATTGCGGAAAAAAATGAAAGTGGTGCCTCCGTACTCTTATGCCGATGCCTATAATTAGGCCATGGACATAGAAACTGGAGATAAAACATCCTCTTGAGGGAAGCGGAAGATAGAAGAAGACAACAACACAAAAGACAACAATGAGAGTGAATCAAAGATGGTCCAAGCCCTATGAAGAGACATGATGAGGATTATGAAAGAACTAAAATCAGAAAAAGAAATTACCAAAGAAAATAAAGAATTATGGTGTATCAAATGCAAAGTTGAAGGTCATACTAAGGTAAACAATCCTAAAAAGTTGTTTTGTGACATTTGCCAAGTTATGGGACATTCCATCAAGGAATGCCCATATAACCTCAATGAATGAATGAATGAGGGATTTAAATGTCGTCCACAAGACCAAAAGTCTAAGGGACCGAGAACCACAAAACTACGAAATGTCCAAATTCTTTTCGATGTTGGATCTTCTAGTATGAATTTTGCTCAAAAAACTAGCAGTCTTGATGATTATTTCTTCGTCAAATAGTTCATGTAGGTTGTTGATCTTCAAGTTGCCTTCGTATTGACTACGAATATCCTCATACGCTGTGCACTCCATGATAAAATGCCATTTTGTCTCTACCACCCCTTTAAGACAAGAAGCACACAAGTGCTCTTCACACAAGGGGAACAGTCGACCCCACCAAACACACCACCAAAACCACAAAACAACAACACTAATGCATCCCTTGGCGGATACCACAATAGGCGAGGAAACAACAATTGGTTTAACAATAATGGACCAAGAAGTAGAATTCAATATGATGCTAAAGGAAGACCTATGATTCAATGCCGTAAATGTAATGAATGGGAACATTTCACTAGGGAGTGTCAAATTAAACAAAACAAGATTGAGATGTTATGTAAGTGGTGTGGACTAGGCGATTAGGAAGACACTAATTGTCCCAAACAAAAGGGTAGCATTAATATGTTAGACGTAGAAGAACAAGATGAGGCAGCACTAGCCATCACTCGAGCACAAACAAAGAAGGCCACATACCTAGACCCTTGTATAGAGAATGAATAGATTTGAGAAGCAAAAGCAGAAGTGGAGCAAGCCATGAAAAAGGAATGGAGGACTTCCAATGAAACCACAAGTACCTCCAAACAGTTAGAGCCTGAAAAAAATATTGTATTATAGGTATTGCAAATGGGTATACCTATAAAGATAACAAACCTTCTACAAAGTATGCCACAATTGAGAATGGCAATCGCCAATTCAATGGGTGATGACCAAAATTAGAAGCAAGAATGTAAGACTTCGGAAATAATAATAGAATCTCCACCATAGGGAAAGCAAGTCATCGACCCAATGCTGTTGATAGTAAACATAAGCAAGAAACCAACCATTGTGGAGATGTAGATCTTGGGAAAAACCCTCACAAATACAATTATCTACGGAGGATCAGGAGTAAACGTAGTGCCTGAAGATACATGGAAATGTCTCAAGAAACCAACCCCTTGGCCATTGACCTTTCAATAGGTAGGAGTAGATCAACATGGAATCAAACCGTTGGGAACCTTAATGGCACAAAAGGTAATCGAGACCCAATAGTTTTTGCTAAATTTCGTGGTTATTCTGCTACAAAAGAAAGCATATTGTAGTCGGCAAAATAAATAAATAAATATTATTGCATTCAGCAAAAAGGTATTTAATATATGTTGTAATCAAGAATTACTCCCCGGTGGTTGGTTAGTTGTACTAGGTAGTTGCCAACCTTTGGTGTCCTCAACCAGCATCAATCGACTATATATTTCATGTTTCATTTGTAGTTGGGGATCGCACATATTGTGTATGATGTACTTACTACCTATTTGATGAATGAAGAATACACTACATATTCTGTGCCTGTGCTTTGTCGAGTAATTGATATGTTTATTACTGCTGTTATGTATTCTCATTTACTTTGCATTAATTGGTCAAGTAGCATAAGCGAGTAAACATTTGGTGCCATTTTCAATACAAACTCTGGCGATACACTAAACATATATGGGAGTCATGGCGCTATAATGGGTCAGCCAGTCAAAGAGCCGATGCAAGCAATTGAGGAAAGAGAAGACACATTGACAAAAGACCTCATAAATCTGAAGGATATCTCACTCAAAAGACACATATGGAGGGAAGCTCTTAGGTCGTCATTTGGGATAAATTGATTGTCAATCCGGAGGTTGACCATCTTCTCGATAGGTTGCCAAGATTGATAGTACAAAACTATATCATACTGCAAGACCTTTGTGCTGAGAAATACAAGGAACAATGAAGGCAACAGATACTGCAATGGTACGAAGAACGAAACATGAGAGAGGAAGAAGAGCGTGATATTGCTCGATGACATACGTCAAAGAATTAGTGCCATTAACCTTAAAACAAAAACGAAAAACTAAAACAAAGCGGTCACGAATCAATCGACCAAAAAATAAGATCCTTAAGGATGAAAGAGCAAATTGGACGACAATGACAATTGAGGGCTGAAGTTGATGAAGGAAAAGGATTTCTCAAAGAAAGTCCAAGTTCACCTAGGAATAGAAGTTGAAGCCAAAGTGCGAGCAGAAGCCATAGTCGGTAGAGACAAAGAACCGTAAGGACAAGAAAATGTATAAGGGGAGATTGGATTGAAATAGCGAGATGCCTACCACTTTTCGACGACGAAACACAAATTGACCTCGCCGACCAAGTTATAGAACTATCTAGACTATCAACATTGGACGAAGGGGAAAGTGAGGAAGAGAACACCGCTAGGGAACCATCAGACGAAGTAGGGTCATTGTCAGAAGACATCATCGGGCAAGGGGGAAGGCAAGAAGGAAACCGCCAACCCGACTGTCCAAGAGCAATTCACATGAATAGAATTGGCCAAAGGGGAAGGCCAAAAGAAACATACGGACGATCTGACAAAGACCATTTGTCAGTTTGAACAATGGACATTGAAGGAAGATTTGAACATCAGACGACTAGAGTTGAAAACACTAGGACAAAGGGAGCATCAAAAAGACCTTGAAGGTAGCCCGAAGGTGACAAATGCTGACGAAGGATGAGTAGAGGATTGCGGTGTGTTCGAGAGTGCGAGGAAGGCACCAGAATGTACGATCAAAACTCTCCAAGCAGGTCATTGTCACAAAAGGTGCATTAGAGAGGCAAGATGGTGACTCCCCTAGCAAGTCCAAATGTGGAGCGGAATTTTTTTTTGAAGTTCACCGGAAACGGGTCGGAGGACCTTGTATGACATTGTAAAACTTGCGAAACATTTTGGGTAGCGAAAGGTCAGGATGACAGAGCTTATTGGCTGAGAGCATTTCCGGCAACTCTCAGAGGAATAACAATAGATTGGTATACCAAATTGGAAGTAGGTCACAAAAACACATGGGAGGCATTGAAAAGAGTGTTCTAGGAAGAGTTCAAACTCCTAAGGGCTGATAATGAAATCGTAGTAGAAATATACAACACCAAATAAAATGAACACAAGAACGTATGAGCCTATAATCATAGACTCAAGGAATTATCAGTCAAACTAGAAATTCAGCCAGCCAATGGGTTGAAGAAAAGGTGGTTCATCAAAGGTTTGATCCCTTCGCTAAGGAAGAAGATGAATATCGTACCTCCATCATCGTATGCCGATGCCTACAATCGGGCGATGGACATAGAAAGCAAAGAGAAGACATCTTCTTGAGGGAAGAAGACAGATGATGAGGACAACACAAATGATAACAACGGCGGTGAATCAAAGATTGTACAAGCTTTGAGAATGGACATGATGAGGATGATGGAGTTGAAGATTGAGAAGGAGAATACAAGAGAAAACAAGGAACTGTGGTTCATAGATTGCAAAGGAGAGGGCCATACAAAACCAAACTATCCGAGAAAACTATTGTATGACATTTGCCAAGTAATGGGACATTCCATTAAGGAATGCCCATACAATTTGAAAAAAAGAAGCATACAAGTGTTCTTCACCCAAGGAGAATAGTCAACTCCTTCGACCACACCGCCAAAACCACAAAATACTAATTCCAATGCACCTCTAGGCGGATATAGGAACAAAAGAGGAAATAACAATCAGTACAACAACAGTGGACCAAGGAGTAGAATCTAGTATGATGCAAAGGACCAATGATCCAGTGCAAAAAGTGTAACGAATGGGGTCACTTTGCTCGAGAATGCCAGAGTAACCAAGACATAATGGGGATGCTTTGCAAGTGGTGTGGACTGGGTGACCATGAGGACACTGACTGCCCGAAACAAAAAAGGCATCAACATGCTGGATGTGGAGGAATGGAACGAGGAAGTACTGACAATCACCAAAGCACAAACAAAGAAAGCAATGTACCTAGATCCTCGTACGAAAAAAGAACGAATGAGGGAAGCCAAATCCGAAATAGAAGAGGTGATGGCTAGAGAACGAAGAATCTCCTAGGAAACTACAAGTACCTTATTGCAATTGGATTTTGAAAAGAACATCGTACGATAGGTATTGCAGACCACTGTACCAATTAAAGCATAGTTTGCGGACTTGGTGGACTTAGGAGTCTGTTGGCCAGCTGAGTCGACTCGCCACGGACTCGAGAGTCGAGTCTAGGAGAGTCTTGGGTTGGGACTCCTGAGTCTGACCTCAAGACTCGGTCGAGTCCTGAGGTCGGACTCGAGAGTCCCAACCCAAGACTCTCTTGCGCGGGTGGGAGTTAAAATGGGTTAAAAACCCATGTTTTTTTCACTTTTTCTTTCATTTTACCATTCAACTTTGTGAATTTCAGGTCTGCAAATCGATTTCAGGTTGAAAGAAGCCAGGAGAATGAGCTAAAAAGATCAAAATAGAGCTAGGTAAGTGATCTAACAATTCTTTTTTTTTTGTTTTCTTGCATTCAAAATCAAAAAAATCAAGAAAAATAAGGGGAAATGCTGCCAATTTTTTTTCTATTTTGCTTAATAGCCTAATTCCTACTATTTCTAGTTTGGTTTTGTTGTCTTCAATTTTTTATTCTCAAAATTGGACAACCCATATGAAATTTTGCCTAAAATTTCTTCATAAATCTCTATGGAACTCATTTCGAGGCACCAAAATTCTCCAATTGAATTGTGCAGCCATTGGTCTCCTTCCTATTTTGCCTTGTGCGAAATTTAGGAGCATTTTGACATGTTTTTCCCCTTGTTTTGTCCAATTTCGGGATTTTTGATCACCATTGCAAGTAGGGATCTTTTTGTGTTAAGGCACGTTTTACGAGGTGTTGAGGTTGTAAAACTTTAGATTTCAATTGATGATTCCCTTGGGCATCCTTTCATCAGCTCCCCTTTCCGTTTTTGTAAATTTTTGAGTCATTTTTCTTGTGTTTTTTGCCAATTTCGGGTTTTTAAGACAGCTCAGCAAAATAGGAAGTTTTAAGTCATAAAGCAAAATTGCTAAAGTTCCAAAAAGTTCCTATTGTGCTTTAAGTGAAATTGTTGAAACTCCAAAAAGTTCCTATTTTTGCTAAAGTGTCAAAAAGTTCCTATTGTGCCAAAAGCAAAATTGTTAAATCATCAAAAAGTTCCTATTTGGCTTAAATGACAAAAATAAAATTGCTAAATGAGCCAAAAGTTCCTATTTTTCTTATAAGTAAAAATCCCAAGTTGCTGAAAGCTTTCAAAAACCCGATTTGGTCTCTTTTTGCCATTTTCTTTTGCTGTAGAACTTGAAAAACCCGACGTCATGCTTGAGAAGATGCAATTTGAGTTTGATTTCGATTGTCTTCCTTCTTTCATGGTGTTTCCATTAAATTTTAGCAATGAAATTGGACCTTCAGCTGCAAATAAATCAAGTTGTTTTTACTTGTTGAGTTCACATCAAGTCACCTAGGGTTTTCATCTCCATTTTAAACTTTCAGCTTCTCTTCTCCAAGCTGATTAATGTCATCTGCATTTTTCATTGTATGTGAAATCGTCATTACCTCACATTGTATGGAGAAAATTTCAGAAAAAAAACGTGTTTTCTTGAAGAGAAATCGCGATTTCTTCAAGGCCTCTTTTTGCAGTTGGGAAATATTTTATACATTGTATCTGAAATACCTTGTGCCTCAAATGTCATTACATGAAGAGTCATTTCTGCAAAAACAGTTTTTTAAATTGAGTGAAAATGCGTTTTGAGTTTTTTTTTCATGTTATCTTTTGGTCAAAATGTGTTTGCTGAAAACACGTTTTTCTTATCATTACCTTGTCATTTCCTCACTTGTCCATTTTCCATTTCCATACTCCATTTTCCATTTCTCTTTTACCTTCATCGAATTCATTTCACTTATCCCATTTACCTCCATTTTGATAAATCATCAAATCCTCATTGCCATTTTTACAAAATAGGGCTTTGACCTTATTTCGGGTTTTTATCATCCAATTGCATTTCGGGATTTTTCATTAAAATTGCAAGTTTGAAGTTGCAAATTGAAATTTGCAATGACTTCTTATTTTTCCTACCTTGCATTTAAAACTTGCAGTCAGCCTTCCAAAACCTGAAATTGAGCTTTGGCCTCACTTTTGCAGCCCCTTTGTCTCATTCTTGTTAGTCTTGTTTGCACACATGACTTACCAAATCAATAATATAAGGCATGGGCCTTATTTTTCAAGCAAATTCCAAGGCTGGAGAAAGATACAAAGAAAGTACAACATCAATGATTTGTAGCAGCATGAGGACTTCATTGAAAGAGGATGACAGCAAAATACGATGTTCTATGTCAAGGGGCAGTTATATCAAGTTGCAGTACAAATTTATGAAGATGAAGACGCTCCTAGTGATGTCTAGAGAGCTAGGAAAGTGACAAAGCCATACAAGAAAGTGAATAAGTGACAGGAATGTTTGATTGAGCATAGAATGCTTTCAAAACAGGGATGGAAGAGTGTTTTCCAAACAGCAGCATGAAGACCCAATCAAGGATGATGTAGTTCAAGTCGTGTCTTTGGACACTTAGAATAGTTTCAATTGTGTATTTGTAATTTAATTTTGACAAATTACATGTAAAATGGAAAAATGTAATTGCAAGTAATCATATCACTTGCAAAGTTGTAACTTGTAATTACATGTAATTACATTGCAAGTCAAATTACAATAGGACTTGTAATGTTGAATAAGTCAACTGCAGTTAGTTAGTGGTTGAGAGAATTTCTCAAGTTAGTTGGGATCCTCCCACCTTTTTCTGAAGGCTTCTCTCTTATAAATACTTGAGGGGGTCTATTGTAAAATTTATCTTTGGAGCAAGCAAAAAATTTCTGCAGAATTTTGTACTCATAAAGACTTTGAGCTTTATAGTTATAAGTTGTGATTTTTCAAGTAATATCAAAGAGTTGGAATTTCAGACTTTGTGTTGAAGCCCTACTTTGCATCCTTTATGTTCTTATGTCATTTTGGAGCATTACTTTGTGACTACTTGGAGATTGTGGAATATTGCTGAAGAGAGATTCAATTGAAATATCTGCAGACTTAATCTGTAAATGTTGAAGGTTGAATTCGTAGTTAGTATTTAGAAATTGAGAAGAATTGCAAGACTTTGTGCTCGTGGTAGTTCTCATTTAGAGTAGTTAATAGGTACATCATACTTGCAGACTTTGTGCTGTTTTATGCTGTATATTATCATTAGGTAATCATTCTAAAAAGGGTAGATAGGATTTCAGGTCTTTAAGACTTTGCGCTTGTTGGTTGTTTTCCCGTCCCAGAGGAAGTGACGGAAGTCTTTGTGCTTTTAGGAAACTTTACTTCCTCTTTCTTGGTTTCACTGCATAGCTGCTATAATAAGTTTTCTTAATGTTTGCTATTGCTTTTCTGCAAAGAGAAAATAATATAATCTTTCCTGAAATAAGAGGAACGATTGCTGTCCTACACATATTAGTTTTGTTTAGTTAAAGGAGGAACCTTCCCTTAATTAGGAGAGTTTCATCTCACGTGCTATGGTTGAAACCACAATTTTGTATGCTTTCTTAAGTATACAAAATTTTCAACCAACAATTTTTGCATTCTTTTTTTTTTTTGCAAATGTTTGAAACTTTGAATCACATTTATTTGCTGATTTTTTAGCAAACCCTTGCTGATTTTTTTTTTCCATGTTGAACTTGAAACAACAACATCGTCTTCAAATCCAAAGGGAATGAGAAAAGACCCTGCATGGAAGTATGGAATACCTGGAAATAAAAAAGGTGAAGTGACATGTACTGAATGCCAGAAATGGATGACAGGTGGAGTAAACAGATAAAAATACCACCTTGCAAGAATACCTGGGAAAAATGTGGAGGGATGCCTTAAGACTACTCCTGAGATTATTAGAGAGATGAAGGCCCTTCTTGTTGAATATGATCTAAAAAAAATGAAAGACAAAAAACAAAGGATGCCCTAGCAGCAGCGATGAGTGGATCCCATTCTACACCATCTATGCCCCATGGTGCTGCAAGTCCAAGCATCCGTGCTCCACATTCATCTTTTGGTGAGAGTCCCGAGGGTTCCTTTTCTACTGCTAGTGTTGGCCAGGGTCCTTCATCAGGACCAAATTATTTTATTCCACGTAATGTTCCAAGAGCACAACTTTCACTTGAAGGTACCGGTTGGAATAAGGAAAAGCATCATGAAGCTAGGATGGCTGTTGCAAACTTTTGGTACTACAATAATCTACTTTTCAATGTTGCAAACAAACCATATTGGGAGGGTTTGGTGAACGCCCTGACAGTTGCAGGAAAGGGGTTTAAGACCCCATCAACTAGAGATTTGAGTGGGCCATTGCTAGAGGAAGCCGTAAAGAATACACGGCTTGTGGTTGATGAAAATAAATTTTGGCGAAGAAAAGGTTGCAGCATTTTATCTTGTTGTACCCAAACCGAAATTTTTGCTTCATTAAGGCATTTTGCTTAAAATGGTCTAAAACTTGTAAAAGTGGGGTCAAAACTCAGTTTTTGGGCAAATAAAGTATGGGCTTTTAGTCAGTGTGATGCCAGGAAGATACTGGCAAAATTTGAAAATTTTGAAAATTAGGGTTTTTGAAGTCTATTTTTAGCCCGAAACCCTAAAAAATAAGAACTTGTCAGAATTAGCTGAAATTAATTTTGATTGGCTTATTTCACATCACGATCACAGTGGTGAAGTCAGTTTCAGTTAAAAGTCAGTTTAAGGCTGGTGGGTAGTTATAACTTTTTCAGGAGAAAAGTTAGGACCTCTGAGGTCATTAATGGCAGTTGGCCAGTACCAGGTGTTAATATCTAAGCCTGAAACTCAAAGAAGAACACTCTACGATGAAAGATGTTGAAAATTATGCTTTTTGACGGAGGAGATTTTCAACGAGGTAAAAGTACTGTGAAATTGGCTAAGTCTGGATTGAAAATATTCTAAGTCTGGAGGTCAAAAGCGCCACTTTCAGCTAGGGGCGCCCATCATTATGGAAGCTGTATTCAACTTTTTGTGAGTTTTTCTACCAAGATGATTTCTTCAGTTTCCTGATAGCTTCGCAATGAGCTAGCCAGCCAGTCCGACGGAGGAGTAAAACGCCTGAAAGCGTAAATTCAGTACAGAACGAGGGAAATGCAAAGTAGGTGACTTTGAAGAGAAAAAGCGCCCCTGGAGGCCAGGGGCGCCCATCTTTTTGGAGATTCAAATGAAGTCTTTTGATCAAGTGACACCCAGGAAGTTTGTTTTTATTTTTGGTCCAGCTCCGCGACGCATCTGTCAGCAGGTGAATCTGAGTTGCCGAGTTGCCACCATCAGTGGTCAAACTTGAGGTTCCAGACTTGATCAAAAACTATTCAGAAAGGACAAAAGCGCCCCTGGAGGTCAGGGGCGCCCAAGGTTTTAAGACCTTCAATGAAATCTGTTTGATGATTTCAGATGCTCATCTCGTTTGTGTTAGCGTCAGCTTTCCGTTCCCTGTCTCAGCCAGTTCAGAAGATGTCTTGGCATTTCGCAGCCGGAAGTGGAGTAATTTTTGCCAGTTGCAGTAATGGATGACAGTGGTTGGGAAAAGCGCCCCTGGAGGCCAGGGGCGCCCATGCTTTAGGAAGCTTTAATGATGTTTTTATACAAAGTGTTCATCAGGAGCCTTTGCTCAGTATTCAGTCTGCTCCGCAGTGAGCCAGTCGGCGTGTTCTGAAGTTTTGTCAAGTACCGGGAAACGTCAAGTGAAATATGGTCAAGTTATCAGTGAAAATGATGAAAATGCCTGAAAATATTCTAACACTGAGGTCAAAAGCGCCCCTGGAGGCTAGGGGCACCCATCTTTTTGAAGCCTCAAATGGTTGAATTTTGAATTGCCACCTCAAGGAATCTTCTTGTCAGATTTGGTCCTGCTCTTCATCGAGATTGTCAGCCAGTTGATCCGACGTGACAGTCAACCAGAATCAGTGATCGAACATGAGCTTCGTTTGAGGTTTTAGATTCTAAATTTTCAGAAAATGTCTAAGGAAGGAAGGACGCCTAAAGTCAAAGGTTGACTTTTTTGAAATTCAAAAGTAGAAGTGCGCATGAAGAGAGTTTTCAATTTACCAAATTTAGATCTTCAGTTAAACTCTTTGCAAGTCGACTTCTATTTTACCTATTTTTAGTCATAACTGGCAAAAACTAGTTTGCATGCATTAGTTAACTGAGTCTTTCAAGGTGGCGCCCTAATTTGGGGTTGTTCTACATCCAGTTAACTGAGTTTGAAGCCAAATATAGGCCATGCGTGAGTTTTGAAGCACCAGTTGTACTTCAAGCGCCATTTCCAATGCTTGACATGCATTTCACACGCCTTAGAAGATATTTTGCTATATATTTTGCTAATGGCGTCCATTATTCTTCATCAGAGTTGACAAGAAACATCTTTCTTGAGCATAAAATTGATCTGCAGGTGCTACAGGTGTCAGATTTCAGTATTCTTCGTAGCTACAGATTCAGATTGTTCAAGGGAAGATTATTTCAGACTTGGTTTCTATTTTGCATGCAGGTGTTATCAATTCTACTTCAAGCATAGGCGAATTTTTACAGAAGAAGAGAGAAAACAAAAAATAAAACTTCTATTCTTCTGTCTTACTTTCTTCTATTCTCGTCTTAGGTTTTCTTCGCATGTCAAAGAAAACGACAGATTTTTCAGAAAAGCATCATCTGGGTTTGAATATTTCAGCATCAACAACAATACCCATGTCTTAGATTATTTTGTGAAAATTGCCCCGTTGCCTCTTTTCTAGAAGCACTGTGCTTTTTTCCAGAATTCTCTTTGCATGTGGGCCTAAATCACATTTTTTCGCAAATCTGTTGATCTGGGTTGTTTTAGGATCCATTTCTACACAAAACCCATGTTCCAGATTTTCGCGGGAAAAATTGCCCCTAGTGCCCCTAACTGCCAGTTCAAATCTCAACCGAAAACCTTTTGCATGCAAGCCTAAATCCCATTTTTTCGAAATTCTGACATTCTGGGTTGCATTAGAATTTGATTTGCACAAAACCCATATCTTAGAATTTGTTCGAAAAAATTCACTTCCCCTTGCTATTTTTAGCCTATCCCCGAGCTTTTTCAGTTTTTCCAAAGTTGTCCAAACATACCCGACTTTACAGTCAAAAGTCTAGTTTTTCAGAATGCAGTATAATCCCATAGATTATAAGGCCAAACAGGTCTTTCTTCATAACTTTCTGAAAACTACCGATACCGACTTAAGTCATGTTTTTCCCATCGTCAATCTGAACTCATTGGAGGGTATCAGCAGTACTACAATCAAAAATCTTGAACGTTCAGGGATATTTGCAGCAGCGTCCATTCCTATCTCAGTCTTTGATCTTGAGTTCGTACTTGCTTGTGTCAAGCATTATGACTCGTCTACCAGACAAATCAGATCGACAGATGGAAGGATTATTTGTAGCCTGAAGCCGAGGGATGTAGAAAAATGTTTTTCTATTCCTCCACGTTCAGATCATTTCGCTGTATCCATTTCAGATTGTGACAGAATATGGGAGGAGGACAAGGATAGATCACAGAAGAAAGTAGCTCAACGGTGGTTGAAAATTCAGAAAACCAACATGCCAAGGAAGATTGCACGTGGGGATTTCAAGGACGAGATTGCTATTTTGATAACTTTCCTTAACCGGTTAGCAGGTTCTGAAGACGCAAGCGTTTTCCGAACATGGATGTTCTACCTCATCTCACGAGTTATTGATAAAAAAGAAACATTTGACTGGGCCATGTTTATCAGCGAGTGTCTTCACCAGCAGATTACAGAGTTCCTAAAGATTCATGAATTCCATATGGTAACTTTTCTGGTTTACTTAGTTGCATTTCAAGGCAGCTTTAAATTATTAAAGACCGATGGAGTTCTGGGTGTTCAGCGAGTGTACGAATACTACCCTCAGTTGGAGTTTTCGAAAGCTGAACAGGACTTTACAGCAGTGAATGATCATTTTCTTATGAGAACGGTTAGAAATTTAGATAACGAGATGCATGTGAGGATTTCTATAGAGGCACAATCAGCAATGGAGAGTTGGGCAGATTGGTTTATCCAATTTCCTACTTTCACATATATTCGTGTATATGGATATACAGGAGAGCCTCTGATGCTACCGAGGTACCCATCGGATAAGGTTCTTTTCATGGAGTTCATGAGACAGGCACATGAGGTTCACACTTTTCTTCGCAATCGACATAAGCCAGCTTTCATCTTTCCGTTTGAGTTAGGTATCTACAAATGCAAAACAGCTGCTGATTGCAAGTTAATGGCACACGAGTTAGAGAAACTTCAGCTTGGGTGTTTTCCTCAGAAGCGTGCCTATGATCCGTTGGGTCATTATTCAGCAAGGTTGGAGCGAAATGTTTCACATTCGGCAGCGCTTGAGGACTTTTGGGTCAATTGTGAGGATGAATTTGAGGTGCGCCGTCGTCATTATTGTAGGCTTACTGTTCCACAGATTGCTGATTTCTTGTCAGAGGATGTGGAAGGTTTGTCTGATGATGATGGCGAGATACTACTTCATTCATTCATTAGAGACCAAGTTGCTCGCCAGCCACTTCGCCAACCTGATTGGTATGTTCCATTGAACACTTCAGTGAAAGACTTATCCAGGTCTGTTATCAAAACCACCATGTACTTCCTTGAGAGCAAGCGGAAGCGAAGGGTGATCCCAGTTACAGAGCCGCCAGCAGTGGTAGCTTCTTCTTTACCTTCTACTTCTAGAGCTAAACCTCGAGTCAAGGTTACTATGAGGCCGCCTGAAGGGGTTAAGATGGGAATTAATTCAAAAGGAAAAAGCATCACCAAAAGGAAACAGGTTGAGAAAGAGCCAATACTTCTAGTTGTAGAGACAGTACCTCAGGAGCCAACACTTCTAGTTACAGAGACAGTACTTCTAGAGCCAGTTATTTCATCGGAGCCAGTTATTCAGACTGAGGCCGGTTTGTCATCTCCAGGTTCACCTTTTTCAGCGCACTCATCTCCCATAGATATTGATTCGGAGCCTGAGATTTCGATACATGAGACCTGCATACCAGTGGATTTGCCAGCAGCTAATACAGTAGAAACGACTCCACCTCGAGAGGACAGTATTCCTTATTCATCTTGGCTTGAGAAGTCATTGGAGAGGGAGAGGCGTATGCCTTCATATAATCTTGATTTATCTGAGTTTGGTGAGCCCTATCAGAACAGGTTGAATAAGAGGGCCAGAAAGCAGATAAATATTGAGAAGAATCTTGAGGCAGAGATCGTCATAGAGGTTGCTACTCCTCCAAAAGACAAATACTTGGATGAAGTTGATGTTGGTGATTTTACCTTCGTCAAAACTAATCTGGGTAAGAATACTCGACACACCGACGTGAATCTATTCAGAGTTGTCGCGAGTAATCTAGAGGAGCGTGTCATGAAAGATGGTGAGGATAAGGCAGTTCTCAAGGCTGAAATCAGACAACTTCGCAGGTACATCTCGGGTTTGCTTCATGGCAACGAGGGTCAAGCACCTTTACTTCCACAACTTCGAGAAACCGCCGCAGAGCAGCAAAAGATTCAACACTTGGTTAATCGAGGAAAGCTACTGGATACCTGGATTGAAGACTTTATCATTGCTGGTCGACACCTCCTCATAGAGCTATATTAGTTGAGGGTTGACGCACATAGTCTTCGCCAGAGAATTCAAGAGCTCGAGATTTGCATAGCCGAGCGTAAGCCGAAGGACCTGATTTTGATATCACAGCTTGCAGGAATCTATGACGCCATTGAAGCAGATGGAGATCAGAAGAAGGTCTTCACTTGGAGAGAATTATATCTTTGCAGGGTGGAGACATATGACAGGATTTCTGCTAAGATGAGCATGATTCAGGAAAAGGTTGTTGCAGCTCTTCGTTTCATCAGCGAATACATCACTCAAATCCCATGTCATTATCGGCATGAGGATGGTACCTACGCCGAGTTAGAGGCAGTTCAAGCTGAGTTCGAAGGGTTAGTTCGTGATAACCTATGTGGAGGGCCAGAGGCATCCAAGATGGAGGAGTTTACAATGCTGACTATCAGTTTCAAAAAGGTGACCACAGAGGTTAGAGATAGTCAGAGGGAGATCCGAGATGGAGACAAAGAGTTGGACAAGCAGTTAATCATCGTGGACAGCGTGAAAGTGCCAAATGATGATACTATTGATAAATTCCTGGAGGAGATGATAAACTTGGAGTAGATGTTCAGTTAGACCATGCAGTTGCTTTCAACAATGAGTCATCAGAAGTAGTTAACTCGAGGCTTCTTTCCGAGTTAACTTGCTGTTATACATTGCATGCATGTCTTTCTTGTAAACATCTACATATACTTGGAGATTAGATTAGATTTTTCAGTTGACTGATGATAGCATTCCAGTTGACTTGCTTTCAATAAGGACGTGCATGTTGCACCTTGTCCATTTAGATTAGATGTTTCAGTTAACTGATGATAGTTTCCCAGTTAACTGTATAGTTTCATTCAATTAGGGTTTAGGAATAAGATCTTGCATGCATTGCAAGACTTTAGTTGACTCAAGGTGATTTTAGGGTTGCCTACACCTTGAAGTCTATAAATAAGAGCTTCAAGCTCATTTGTAATTTAACTTTTGCTTGATAGCATACATGCTGCGCCTACCTTGCCTGTAGTATTGCTATTATTGTATCTGTTCAAAGAGTAATTGCTGTTATAATAAATTGCTGCGCCTACCTTGCCTTCATGTTATTATCATGGTGTTTATTCGACCTTAGTTAAATGGGGTTGCTGGTTTGATCGTTATTGCATGCGTGTTGCGTCTATACAATCTACTATCCCAGTTGCTTACCTTTTGTTTTGTTTATTATAAGCCTATTCAGAAGAGGAAATAGTTGCGCCTACCTTGCCTTCATGTTGCGAAACTGTACTTAAAGCTTATCGTTTGATGTCTGTGATAGTAGACTCATTCAGCCAAGTAAATAGTTGCGCTTACCTTGCCTTCATGTTGTGAGGCTGTACCAGGTTTACCGTTCATTTTGTTTGTTTTAATAAACTTCTTCCCGGATTAGCAAATAGTTGCGCCTACCTTGCCTTCATGTTGTGAGTCCGCACCTGGAGTTTATCGTATAATACATTCCTGCTCCATTTCCTCATGCTCTGTTTCTTGAGGAAACTGGATAGATTTAAAGAAGTTAGCTTAGTTGTAGTTAGATGATCTGCGAAACCAGAAAATACTTAGCTGCAACGTTCTAGGTTTTCTTAACCTTGTGCCTCTACCAGCTGAGAACAAAAAGATAGGACATTAGTTTAGTTTTCTATTTCATGCATTCCAGCACAACGAGGGAGCTTCCCCTCCTAATTTGAAGAGCACTCATTACGTAGTGTGCATAGCTGTCCGTACAAACTCACACTCCAGAGGTGTTAGTTCTTACGCCAACATATCTGATGGGTGGACAGATGGACGAAATAGAACTCTCCTAGACTTTTTAGTGGCCTCTAATGGTGGATTGGTGTTCCTAAAATCAATAGATGCCTCCCATGAAGTCAAAAATGCTAAGACTTTATGCAATTTATTAGATGGGGTGGTCCAGGAGGTTGGAGTTGATATGTTGTCCAAATTATCATGGACAACGCAGCTGCATATGTAGCTGCAGGTAAGCTACTTATGGAGAGGTATCCCACAATTGCATGGTCTTCGTGTGTTGCACGTTGCTTGGACTTGTTGCTAGAGGACATTGGGAAGATTTCATGGGTCAAAAGAGTGGTTGAAGATGCAAAAAGTGTTACAAAGTTTATGTACAACCATACTTGGGTGCGTTCTTCGATGAGGAAATTCACAAATGGCAAGGACCTTGTGCGACCTGGAGTGACACGATTTGCTAGCCACTTCCTCACATTGCAAAGCATTCTTGGTGCCATTGGTCATCTCAAGCAAATGTTTGTGTCCAATGCTTGGAAGGAGTCCTCATTTTCCAATAGAGCTGAAGGGGAAAGGATTGTTGCCATAGTTTTTGATGAGACATTCATGAAAAATGGAGAGGAGTTGATGGGGGTAAGTAGCAATCACACAATTTTTTTTTATACATGATAATCTATTTACTGTTTTTATTTTTTAGGGGTTAATTTTGTTATAATTTAACATTTGTTTTCATTTTTTTAGGTGACAGAACCTTTGGTGAGGGTTCTTCGTATGGTGGATGGAGGTGGCATGCCAATGGGTTTCATCTATGAGGCCATGGATAGGGCCAAAGAGGCCATATCACATTACTATGGCGGCAACAAAAGGAAATATGAAATCATATGGTGCATCATTGATCGGAGATGGACAAACCAACTCCACTAGCCGATTCATGCCTTTGCCTACTTCTTGAATCCGAAGTTCTACTTCTCGGACACATTTAAGGTGGATGAGGAGGTCATGGAAGGTCTTGTCACATGCATTGATAGGATGGTGCTTGATCGTGAGCTGAGAGATAAGGTGCTTGAGGAGTTGGAGGTGAGATTTGTTACATCTTATTTATGAATTTGCAATGTTGAGCCTTGACTATCTATGAATTTTCTATATTTGATTTACTTTTTCTTTTATCTATTCAAGGTCTACAAGGGTGCAGAGGGGAGACTCTTTTCCTCCGAACAAGCAATTGAAAGGAGAGGAAAACAACAACCAGGTAAAAAATGAAATTAGAAACTTGATTCTTACAAATCGATTTTTTACTTCATTCTTCTTTCTTAATACTTATATTTTTTAAACATGTTTTTGTAGATCTATGGTGGGAGAACTATGGTGCTAGCACACCAAATCTTCAAAAGCTAGTCATACGTGTCTTGTCGCAGCCATGCAGTGCTTCTGGGTGTGAACACAATTGGAGTTTATTTGAGAACATTCACACAAAGAAGAGAAACAGGTTGACTTAGCAGCGCCTAAATGATTTAGTTTTTGTTCGGTACAACCTTTGCCTTCGAACTAGAAAGGTGGAGGGTGTTTCACATAAGTCCATCGACTTGGATGACATTGATCCATATGGTGAATGGACTATTGATGAACAAAATGATGAGGCTAATGTCTTCCTTACTGATGAGGATCTTGCTGAATTAGAGAGAGCAGCAGCAGCAGAAGAAGAAGTAGCAAGATTGGATGCCATGGAGGATGACGAAGACACATTTGAATATCATGTTTCCCCTGCTCGATCTCCTAGTCCTCGTTTGGAAGCTATAGCACGGGCACATTCTAGTTCTAGGCCTCCAAAATTGAGTACCATTGGGAGGGGAAAGAGGAAGATGTAGATTACATGTGGTTGTTAATGTTTTCCTCTTTTTGACATGATTATATGTAAACATTTATAAACTTATGATGCTGTTATACATTGAAACTATGAGTATTTGATGATTATGAATGATTAAATTTCAATTATTGAGTGTTTGATGATCATATGATGTGTAATCTTTGAATTATGAGTGTTTGATAATCAAATTAGGCTCTTATGTTCTCTAAATGCATTAATTTGTTCTTGTTTTTTTGTAAATTTACGGTTTTTTTTTTGCCGAGTCCTAGCCGAGTCTTTTCCCGAGTCCGTCCCGAGTCCCAAGTCCGAGTCATATTTTTGGGCTACTGAGTCCGCGGCGAGTCCGAGTTTTCAAACTATGAATTAAAGTAACAAAACTTCTCTAGACAATGCCACAACTGGGAATGGCAATAACAAATATAGTCGGTGACGAGTAAAGTCGGCAACAGGTGGGCCGAAGAAAAGGAATGATAGTGGAGCCACCACTCGAAGGGGAGCAAGTCATTCGACCCAATGTTGTCGATGGTAAACGTTGAGAAGAGATCGTCTGTCGTACAAATGGAGATTGGAGGGAAGAATCTAACAAACATGATTGTTGACGGAGGATCGAGAGTCAATGTATAACCAAAGACACATAAAAGTGTCTCGGGAAACCAACACTCTGGCCACCGATATTCCAATTGGTGGGTGCCTACTAGCATGGAATCAAACCATTGGGTACACTGATGGCACAAAAGGTGGCAATCAACACACAACAACTTTTGTTGAACTTTGTCGTCATCCCACTGCAGAAGAAAGCATATGATGCACTACTCGAGATAGGTTGGTTGGTAGTAGCGAAAGCAGACCATAACTAGAAATGAAACACACTCTCCATCGAGAGTGGCAAGAGCAAGTATGTCATTGACCTGAAGAATCAGGCTATGAGCGAAGAATTGGTATCCTTCGAGTCAGAGTCCAACGAAGGAGAATCAGAGATAGATGAAGGAAGAAAGTTTATGGAACCTAATGACGAAGGGGTACTTGACCTCGAGAGTTTCCCTGAGGATGAGACGAGTTCTCTGAGTGGTCTATTCCATTGGTAGATGGATGACTACGAAGTGTTCCACTCGAAGTGCAACGTGCTACAGATCGGGGAGATTGAGGAAGAAGAAGACAAAGGTACAAAGTCAGACATCTCTTGCCGAGTACGAAGAAAATGAGGGAGTAGCAAAACTACATGACACGCTAGTCCACAACTTCAAACAAGACAAATCAATCAAGTACGAGGAACCATGTTGTGAAGAAGAATGTTATAAAATACCTCCTTTTTCTTGTAAGTGGTGGTATGCATGAAAGTAAAGGTAAGAGGACATGATGAAATAAAAATCTTGAAAAGAAAAATTAGTGATGAAGGAAAAAATAAAAAAGAACAAAATTAAATCGTTGGACTTGGAAATTAAAGCTCAAAAAATGGAAAAAAGAAAAAATTAAAAATGGGGGTGACAAGGAAAAATTAAAGTAAATTTAAATAGTTTAGAAAGCAATTTAAAAAAAAATAAAAAAGGAGAAAAATAAAAGGACGAGAAATGGCCAAGGTGAAGTAACTTAAAAATATCCGTACGGAGTGGAAAAAGAAAAAGCAGAGGAAGGAATGTATATAATTCCGTATGATGGAAGCCAAAAAATAAAAATGTGTCATGCCCCCGAAATTGTAATATTGAGATACAAAGCATTGAAAGGTGAAATAAATAAAATACATGTTAAAATATATAAAGAGAAATATTAGCAATATAATATTATTATAATTATCATAAGATAATATTACAATTATAATTATCATATATAAAATATAAATATTAATAGACAAAATAAATATCAATATGTATATATATATATAAAATGCAAATCTAAATATTATTATAAATAATAATATTATAATGATAATGCAATAGGATAATTGATATTATTTATAATCATCAATATCAAAATCATAGATAAATAAATATTGCAAAGCAAACAACGATTCCTAAGGCAAATATCAATTAATACTAAAACAAGCAAATAGCGGTCAGGATTATTTTTAGCATGTAAAATAAACAACTCCTAAAGGCAGCGATAAGAGGAGGTGACTAGTCAAAAAGACACCATCGGTTGAAAAAGTGTAACCTCTCCTAAGATCGCTGGGTATTTTAGGGGACTCATAGTCACCCAGTAACAAAGGAGGAGGATCAGAAAAAAAGAATATATTCTGCACAATAAACTATCGAATCATTCCAAAAGACTTTTCTAATTTCTGCAGTCTGATATCTTGTCATTTATATTCATAAGAATCGGTGGCTGGCAGAAAAAGAAGGAAATAAGATTATTCTTGCAGATCGGTCAAAAGGTAAGTGTTCAGAAATAAAATAAGAGTGAATGAATGCTTAATAATAAATGTAAATAAATACATGCTGAAATCAGGGGCTGAGGATTGTTAGATAAATTTGGAATTTAATAACAGTTGGTAATTAACATATATATTTAATATATATATGGTTGATAAATATATTATATTTAATATATGGTTGATAAATATATATATTAAATATAATATGGTTGAGGAATATATATTGTAATTTATATGTTTAATTATTGTTGAATGCAATTTACACTTAAGATATTTATCTAATTAATGTTATTTATTAATGTCATTTTGGGGCAATAAGATTATGCATGTTACTATTTATTATTATAGCATTGCTAATATGTTATTTTGAATTAGATAACTAATTATGTTATTGTTATATATTCTATCATAATTATTGGGTGTGCATTCATATCTATCTTGTTATTTGTCTTTATAAAACAACCATGGAAGAAGTGAGGAAGAGACTACTAGTAGGTTGAGCAGATACTAGACATCCTCCTAAGTACGCCACTCCATGATGGAATGACTAAGTGTGCCTCTTGGAGCCAAGGGGGTGATATTTGCTCTTGGGCTTAGGAGGAGATGGTTATGGGCCTCCTACAGTAAGCTCTTTCCCAACCTCTACATGTATTGACTGATGGATTTGATTTAAGGGGTTTCAACCATAAGAGGGTTGGATAAGATAGCAAGGATAGGGAATGCAGATACAAGTTGTCCACCAAGTAGACCACCCCATGCAGAATGACTAAGTGCGCCAAATGAGGGCCAAGAGGGATGGTATATCCACTCTTGGGCTTGGTGTGATAGCTTTGGGCGGACCTATCATGCTTTTCATCCACTCCCCCTTATGGACCAACTCTCAATGTGAATTATAAATATTATGTGGTTTAAAACATTTGCATGATATGGATAGATAAACTATTAAACACTTATTATATGTCTGATTATGTGAATTATATTCCAACATTATCTAACATGATTTGCAGGACCTAAACCAAGATTTATCTTTCTTAAAGCATTTAGTTGATAAGTTGTAACCCTAACTACATTAGCTTATATTTCTAGAGTGGAAATTAGGGTTTTCTCAAAATGGGACATTACAAAATGGCAATGTCAAGGTTGTCAAGCGATTACAGAGAAGGCAATGAAGAAGGGTTTCAATGAAGGACGTGTTGTGACCTTTTCACACATCACCCCATGCCAGATGGGGACCCCCCCTAATTTTTGCTCCATTTTGGTCTTTTGGCTTTTGTTTTGCGTCTCTCTCTCTCTCTGATTTCTCCGTTCTTTCAGGGATGTCCTATCATTTGACCTAATTTGGAATTTTGGTTGTTTGCGAAATTAGGGTTTTCATTCTTCGGGCCAGTTTGAAGTTAAATTGAGTTGGCTAATTGACATCTGAGCTTAACATTGCTGTCAGAGGGCTTCCAACAGGATCCCACTGAATTTTCACTAAGTTCTGACAACTTACTATTCTTAGTAAGTGCTCAATCTGGGAGCTTTTCATCAAGATTTTGAAATTCTGACTATTCCATCACACTTAGGGTACTTCAAGGCGCTTACACGTGAAATTTGAACAAATTCAGACAACTGGCTATTTTTAGCAGTTCAGCCTTCAGAGGCTTTTCAGGGTTTAAACATGTGATTTTCCAATGCATGATTGGAGAATTGATCTGGGTTTTTCAAGACCTTCTCGATGATATAACATGCAAACCGAGATGAGGACTTTTCTAGCCGTTCAGCCTTCAGAGACTATTTTTAGGGTTTGCATGCAGTGATTTTCAGTGCATGTCTGGATATTCCTCATGGGTTTTTCGAGACCTTCGCAGTGGTGTGACATGCAAGCAGAATGGATCAGTTTTCATGGACTTACTATTTTTAGCTAATGCCCACATGTTGACCAGTTTTCTAGGTTTTTTTGAGATCTTACGGGCACTGTGACATGCAAACTCATCCGACATCAGATTGACCACTTTTCAAGCACTTACTATTTTTAGCAGGTTCACTCCGGTAGCCACCCGACACTTCAGTTCAGCAAGCAGAGCAGCATACAACAAAAATCAAGTCAAACGGAAATCATCTAGGGCATAGGCAAGTCAGATTAGGGTTTCCAGCTTCGATGCCTAAAAAGAGGGGTAAAAAGCCAGAATCTTCGAAAACGAAGGTATCCCACTGCGATCAACATCCTCCAAGCAATCTACCGATAAAATTTGGGTGCAATCCGAGCACTTACTATTTATAGTAAGTCACCTCCAGTACACGGCTATAAATAACAAGTTAGCATGAGGGACAGATGTGAATAGGTCCATCAAGTGATGAGGACCACGTGGTAAAAAAAATTCAAGTCAAACAGAGCTGCAGAGGTCAAGCAATTTTAGGGTTTGCTAAAAATAGCAGATGACCTTGGGCAACAAGTATAAATGGGGTAGCAGGGCCATAGGAGGCATACCACGCCAGCTCCAGAGTCAGAAGATAAAAGGCCACAAAAAGTCTCACTTCTCCAAAAAAGTTACTAAAAATAGAGTGGCAAGGGGTAGCTGAGAGCGTTGAAAGTTCTAAGTCCACGAGTGGAAACTGGCAGGGGGAAGTATGAAATGCACCCAAGAATGAAGACTGGCATCAAAAAAATCCTAAGTATGAAAATTCCTCCACCCTACCTCAAATGCGCCCTCAAGGTGTAAGCAATTAAGATGTTCAAAATTCCTCTAAGTTTAAAATGGAAGCTTGATGGGCAAAATGTGCCCAAGGTAAGCATGAGTCTTAGAAAATTTTCTAAGTCTTGAAGAATGGAAGTGCATGGGTCAAAATGCGCCCAAGATGAGAAGCAAGAAGTTTAAAAAAGTTTCTAAGTTTAAAATGGAAGGAGCTACCCTCAAATGCGCCCTTAGCAAGAGTGGAGGGTGTTAGCATAAAAATTTCTAAGTGAGGAATTCCTCCTCCACCTCTCAAATGCGCCCAAGGCAATGTGAGGGCTTTAAAAAGTTTCTAAGTCAAAAACAAAAGTAGGCACCTTGAAATGCGCCCAAGCTTATATGGTGGCATCAAAAATAATTCTAAGGCAACGAAATGAAAGCTCAACCTAGTAAATGCGCCCTCAAGGAAGGAGATGATATAAAAAGTTTCAAGTGTTGAAACTTGAAGCTCTTACATGAAAATGCGCCCAAGGGGAATGAGCAAGCATGAAAAGTTTCTAAGTGAAGAAAAATCAAAGCTCCCCTACCAAAATGCGCCCATCATGCAAGGAGGTGTATAAAGAATTTTCTCTAAGGCATCACATGGAAGCTGAAGGGTAGAAATGCGCCCTTGAGGTGAGAGCCACTCAAAACATTTCTAAATGTGGGAAATAAAAGTAGATCCCCCAAAAGGCGCCCAAGTTGAAATAGAAGATAAAACGCCTAAGGCATTGAGAATAAAAATTGAAGGTGCTAAATGTGCCCAAGCTGAAGAGGTAGGAAGGGTGGCTGAAAGTTTCTAAGGCACAAAATAAAAGCAGCAGGGGTGAAATGCGCCCAAGGTGAGTTGAGGTATTTGAAATATTTCGAAGTTATAAAATTGCAGCATTACACCTAAAATGCGCCCAAGATAAAAGGGGCTTGAGCATGAAAAGATGTCTAAGTATGGGAAATGAAACCTCACTAGCTGAAATGCGCCCAAGGCTGCAAGGAGGGTGAAGAGTAAATATCCAAGGGATTGAAGGTAGAGGCTGGAAGGCTGAAGTGCGCCCAGCAAGGGTTATGAGTTGAATAAATTTTCGAAGTATGAGGAAAATAAAGGTAGCATGTATAAAATACGCCCAGCTTACAAGGCAAGAGGAGGGCGTGGTTTCAAGAAAATACTAAGGCATGGGAATTCCTTCCCACCCCCCTAAATGCGCCCTCAAGTTTCTTCCCCCTAGGTAAAATGCGCCCAAGGAAGATATTAAAAGTTTCTAAGTGTTGGCGGATTTCCTTCTCACCACCTCATATGCGCCCTAGGGTGGAAATTAACACATGAAAATTCACTAAGTGTAAGGTAAAGGTTGCCAAGGCGTGAGGCTTGAGTGGAAGTTGACATGCTCAAATGTGCCCTTCAAGGGTAAGATAATTAAATTTAAATTTTTCTAAGGCATTTTCTAAGGAGAAAATGAAAATACGCCTAGGAGGTGATGTTAAAATTTCCAGAGGCAAGGTGAGATGCACCCATGAGCAAGGAAGGAATTTCTTCAGAAAAATAGGAAAATACCAAAGCATGGCAGGTGAAGGCTATAGGTGTGAAATGTGCCCAAAATTGAAAATTAATAAACCTTAGCAATTTTATTGTTTTCGAAAAAATAATAAAATAAAATGTACCCCTTCGTCCGGATACACACGAAAATGATGATTTCTGAGGGGAAATTTCTTCTGGGTATTGGACATTTCCCACTGGGAGATGATTTAAATCTTTTCCAAACCTTGGTCGTGCTCTTTCAGCAGAGATTTCGGCTTGGCACCCGTTTAACAAATTTCCTAAGGCTCCGAGGGATAAATTTTCTAAGGCATGGTAAAATAAAGCTCAAGAGGTCAAATACACTCACAGGGTAGAGATGAAATTTGTCCAAGGCATAGAAGAATTTGAAGATGGAATGAAGCTAGAACATCAAGCATTCAGATGTTGAAAAGTTATAAACTTTTGCTGGAAGTGATGAACTCTATCAAGATCCGGAGATCAATCGGTCAAAACATGAGAACTAGGTAAGTGAAGTGAGTTTATATTATAATGTTCTGATGCTCTTCTTTTTGTTCGTTTTGCAGGAAGAAGATGTTGAAAGAAATGGCTAAGTGTTGGGACAAAGTTGAAAAGGTTCCCAAGGAAAGAGAAATGGCAGTGAAGATTTGGCTAAGGCATTAAGAACGTGATGTATAAGAGGCTAAGAGCGCCCAAGGCAGTGAGCTGAAGAAATATGAAAGTTACAAATGCATCCAGGAATTGAAACGACAGGAGGGATGAATGCGAATGACTGAGCGGACGAACTCTGGAGACAATCTTAGAGACTCTTTTACCCTCCTCCTAGCGCAGCAGAATTGGTGAAGAAGAACAGTTGGAACACGTTTCTAGACGAGAACCTTCTAGAGGAAGATAGTGGGCATTAATTGCTCATAGTGGTTCCTGATGAGGAGTGGAGAATCTCCAACGCATTCATTGCCCCACTCCTCTATATGGCGGTTTTTTAGGGCAAAAACCCTAATAAGGGCATATGTGGTTTGATCTGAGCCTTTTATTGTAATTCAATCTAAGCCGTCCGCTGGACTGGGTCAACTATAAAAGGGGTATCCCCCCTCATTTGTAATCAATAGATTAGATCAAGAAGTCAGAGGGTATAGAAGATAGAAGTTAGAATAAATAGTAGAGCTTAGAAGTTAGCCTAGTTTGAAAAGGAAAGAAAGCTTTCCCTTTGAAAGTTTTGTAAGAGGTTGTTGTGGAAAACTCTCATAATACAAAGGTTTATCATTACATGGTGGTTCTATCTTTTATTGTGAGCAGCTAGCAAGGCCTTTTCGTCTTTCCAATTCTAATTGATAGAGTAAAGTAGACTTTATTTTATGCAAGTAGTTGTTAATCGTGGAGTGTGGTGTTTGGTTTGTGTTGGCGTTTCAATTAGCACCTCTGGAGTGCTTATTGGAAACAGACAGCTATTGCAAGTGTGTTAGTACATGCTCTTCGGATTATAGAGAGGAAGATCTCTCTTTGCTGATTTTCTACTGTAAAAAAGGGGTGTACTAAGATTCCTACCTTTTTTACTTAGCGGTAGGACACAAGGGTGCATAAACCAATGCGCTGTAGCTAAGCTTTTTCTCTGGTTTCCGCAGATCTTAACTACGACTAACTAACTTCTAGACTATCCTACCTCCTCAAGATAAACAGAGCATGAGGGCGTAGGAGCGAAATGGATTTGGTTGGATTACTTGAATCCTTCGTCTCAATGGAATATGGCCGAGGCTCTGAACCTTCGGATATATACCAAGATAGGGCTCGATACAAGTAAACACTCGTTACGGTAAACTAGATCTGAGACTTGCCAAGGAGGAGGAACCCCTATCCGAGGTGTAGGCTTGGAAATAGCTTACTGGAAACAACAGAGAACGATGGCCTCTCTAATAGGATTCCCGAGGAGGTGACGACACTTGTCCAAAGTGTAGGCTGCAAGATAGATCATTAAACAACATCAAACAATAATGATTGATGACAAAATATCCAAGGAGGCGACGACACCTGTCCAAGGAGGAGATTGAAACAACGCACTATTTAAAAACAAGACTTTGAATAACTCAAATAATTAGATCAAGCAAGCTTGCACCATCTGATTTATTTCTTCAAGGTTCTTCAAAGAATTACAAAGGTCGGGACAGGAAAGGCACGAAATCATGCACAATTGCAATCAACCAACGAACTCTCATCCAAGAGTGAACAGATATAAACAAGCGAACTCTAGCAGCAACGACGCAACAATTTTGCTAGCAAATAAAGGTTAAACAAATAAAGAACCTAAGGCTCTTATTTATAGAAACTTAAAGGAGTAGGCAACCCTAAAATCTCCTTGAGTTAACAAACAGTTCTTGCCAATCAACAAGATTTATTTCTATGTCTAAAAGTAGGTGAGCAAACAGTTAACTGGAAATCTACTTCTATTAACTGAAACTAAACAAAAGTCAAATTGGAAGTCTACCTCAGTTGACTGACACCTAACTAAAAGTGAACTTATGTTACAAATATGTCTCCAAATAGACATCCACCTTTTGAGGAGATCTGAGATCCACAAATTGTGGAGGTCAAATAGACATCCTAGATTAGTGGGATCTGACATGCATGATCTATGGAGATCTGGAGTCAACTTGGAAAGGGGCATCAAGTTGACTTCAGTCATCATTAATGCTATTTGGAGGGTAGGACGTCCTTCCTTGGTGCTTTACACCTCTTTACCACTGGTCAACAAAGTCTCTATCCAGTCATTGACCTCTTCGGCCTCCGGGCAATTAATGCTTTTCAAGGTGACTATGTGGCGTCTAAGCATTTCTTCACCCATCGTAAGTTGCTGCTGATAGATTATGCATTGGGTAGCTGCTTCATCTAACTGGATAGATATGGCTGCAATTTTGGCTAACTTGCAACCATTGGGATCTTCAAGGAATGAAGATCGGATGACATCTTGGAACCGTGTTTGTACCGTTTCAAGTTCAACATATTCTCCTCCTTCTCGCTGATATTCTAACTCAGGGAAGGATATTACCAATGTTCTTGCGAAGTTGATAATATTGGCGACAAAGTGTCTGTAATCAATCAGCTCCACTGAGTTGGCATCGTAGGCTCTCACCTTGTATGCCACCTGTTCTTTCCACTCAAAGAGATGGTGTTTGTTCTCAGTCTTTGTAACTGATTCATATGCCTATTGTAGATCAGCAAATGTCGCCTCCTCTCTCGGCCTCTCTTGAGCTGCCTTCACATCCGACTGTTGGATTTCTGATCTAAGTCCATGTGCCCTGTCTCTCAACTAATATGCTTCTGTCAACACATACCGTCCTTTGACGACAAACTCATCCACTTGACGTCTCAAGTGTTTGCCATATGGAATCAACTGATGATGGTTTCTTTCAGCTGGGAGATCCAACAGTCCTTGAGGCAAGGCCGAGGAGTTTGGAGTGTCATGTATCAAACTAGAAATGTACAACTTTAGCTGACGGATTTCAGCCTTCAAGGCTGCTTTGTCTTGTCCATCCTTTGTCATCCTTTCTTTGAGGCAATTCCAAGAAGGTCTGCCTCCACCTGTCGAGTGGTCTTTCCAAGGTTCACCTTTGAAAGCGTGAAATCCTCAACCCTCACATTATGTATATCTTTGTCTTCAGGTGGGGCAACAGTCTCTATGATAACCTCGTTCTCTGCATTCTTCTCTACATGTGTTTGCTTCTTCAATTTCTTTGCCGGCATGTCTTGTGGGACATGATGGAATTCAGAGAAGTCAAGCTGATAAGGTCTCTCCCTCTTCCTCCCAAGCGAGCTTTCCAGCCAGATAGAATCTCGGCTAGCATCGCTGGGAGGAGGAACATAGGCCCCCTGAATGCTGGAAGAACGAGATTGTGCCGTGGTAATGCCTCGTGGTGGCGAGTCCAAATCAATAGGACTTTGCGACCTCTGTGATGGTGGTGAAGCTGGTGGCTCTGTTTCTATCACTGGCACCGCTTCTGCTGCAACTTCTTCTACAATGGATTCCATTTTTGCAGCGATTATTTCAATCGCTGGTTCTTGTGTAGTTGCAGCGGTCTCTACTGTCTCAGGTAAATTGGTGGCTGTCTCCACCTGTACCTCTTGCCGGCTTGTGCTGGCAATTCCTTTTCTCCCCCATGTGCTCCTTGACATCCGCATTCCTTCTGGAGGAAAGCTCATCTTCTTCTGTCTGGGTTTCCTCCTAGACGTGGAAGGTAGTGTAAACTGAACCGCTGGCGGCTCTGATTGGGGAAAGTACTACCTTCCTTGTCCTTTTACTGTCCAGGTAGAGTTGACTGTGTCGAACTACTCTACCCGTTCTTTCCTCAATAGACGTACTCTCTTTCGCGTACCAGTCTAATTTGCCGAGTGGTTGTGAATCCACTAGACCCGTGAAGAAGGAAGAAAGAATGACTTCTTCTTCAGATAAGCCCTCGATGTTCTCTGACATGAATTCTGCAATCTGCGAGAGCTTGAATGTGCTATGGTTCCTTCTTCTCACTTCGAACTCATCCTCGCAGTTGACCCAAAAATCTTCCATGAAAGGTTCATGTGATGATCTTTGCTCAAGGTGAGCTGCGAAGATGCCTCTGGGGTCATAGGATGGCCTCCTGTCAATGAGGTACTTGAGATTAAATCTCACTATTTCTTGGCTTATCAACCTTGCATCGGCTGCAGTCCTGCATCTATAGAGTCCCATCTGAAAAGGAAAGTTTGCGGCAGTCTTTTTCTTTATGCGGAGGTAAGAGTGAACCTTGGCCAATTGCCTCAGGAATTCCATGAACACTACCCTATCTGAGGGGTAGCGTGGCATCATGGCGGGGTGGCCATTATAGCCATACACGCATATGTAGGTGAAAGTGGGGAATTGTATGAACCAATCCGGCCAGTCCACCATTGCTGCCTTAACTGCTAGTGAAATACACACGTGCATCTCATGGTCTAGCTCGTGCATGGTGTGCATAGTAAAAAGGTCATTTATCATTTTGAAGTGTCTTTCCGCTAGACTAAACTCCAAGCGAGGAAAGTATTCTTGTACCTTTTGCACACCCAGGGTTCCCACAGTGTTTAATGTTCTGAAATCGCCTTGGAAGGCTATCAGGTAGACCAGGTATGAACACGTGGAAATGGTGCTCTTCTAGAAACCCGGTGAATTGTTGGTGGAGTGTGTCACTGATCAGGGAGGCCCAGTCGTAACGTTCTTTCCTGCTGATTATCTTGCCAATAATATAGAACATCCACGGTTGGAAGGATTTTCCCTCCTCTTGTCCAGCGACTCTGCAGAGTAGGGTGATTAGCACTCCGTACTCATCTTTGAATTCTCCTCTACCAACCAATCTAGGCAAGCTGGTTCTCTTTGTTTTCAACCAATGTTTAGCCATTATAAGCGAACACTCATCCTTCAAAGCCTCAAATGCCTTTTCGCATTCTGTCAGTGATATGACCTTCTTGGTAGGGCATGGTGGAATTGCAAAACAAGTCTCTATGTCCACCGGCTTCAAGCTGCAAATCACCCTCCCGTCTATTGACAAGATCTGTCTTGTGGTCGGGTTGTAATGCTTTGTGCAAGCAGTTACAAGCTCGATGCTTTGTAAGGTGATTGGAATAGATGCTGCTTGAAACAAACCGGATTCTTCAATGTTTTGCAACGTGATTTGGTTCATGCCCTCCAAATCCTCAGAACTGACCTTTGGATTTTTCTGCCATAAGTCTGTGTCAGTCGTTTTCAGGTATAAAACCGTTTTGGTCTTGTATTGTACCTGAGAGTACTGCATTCTGAAAACCTTGAATATTGACTGGGCACTTGACCCTGTTCTGACACTTTTCTGGAACTGCTAAAAATAGCCTCGCCGGGGGTAGTTTTTACGAAAAATCCTGAGACATGGGTTTTGTTAAGAAAGATTTTCTAGACAAACCCAGATCGTCATAAATTCGGAAAAATGAGTTTTTCTTTGACATGCAAGAGCCCTTCGGTGGCAGAGGCAGCAGGGGCACCAGAAAGTGTTTTTGTTCGGAAAAATGTAACACATGGGTTTTGTTCATGCTTCAAAGCCAAACAAACCCAGTTTGTCTGTTTTTCAATATTATGACTTTTTCCGAAAACCCTAAAAAATAGGGGCAGCAGGGCTACTTTTTTTGGAAAAATCTACCATGTGGGTTTTGTTGAAAAAGCTGTGCTGATCATACCCAGATGGCCAGATCTGTGATAATCTGTCATTTCCTGTGATATGCAAAAGAAATATAGACAGAAATAGAGGAAGTAGACAGAAGATGGATTGGAAGTTATGAATTGCCACTTTGCAATAATCTATCTCTGGAAGCAATCTTGGGAGAAGAATACTTTTACTGCCAATGATCTTCAAAAATATTGAAGATCCCTCCAAAACCCCTTGCAGATCTTGAAAACGTGTTCTTGGGAGCTACTTGATGTTTTATCCTTCAACCTGCAAAAAGAATAATGAGGAAAAGGGACGCCTAGCATAAATATAAGGTGATTAGGGTTAAGATCCACAAAGTATGGAAGATAACTCATCATTCAGGCCCGATTTGGAGTTCCAAAAGATGAGTTCCATTGATTGTGGAGTGTTTGGTCTCTTTTTGGCTCCAAATTTGCTAACTCAAGTCAACATTTCTGTTTGACTTCTTTTAGGCGTCCATTCTTGAAGTTGATCATTTTTTGTTCATTTTGCAAGCTGAAGTGCTCTGTTTGATCTTTGATTCAGGTTGCTCAGTTGATCTTAGGCAGTGGCTGGCAGTTCTGTTGTTGAGGTGGGATCAACATGATGAGATATGCCTGAGAGGGATGAACTCAGAAAACTGAGTTAAGGCCTTCAGAAAGAAGGGCGCCTTTCCTTGAGAGGGGCGCTTTTGACAATGCCTTAGTCAATTTTCACTGACTTGTTCTTCGTTTTGACCTTTTCAGACCCTCTTTGCTTTGATCTGACGTTCCCGATGTTTGATGAATCAGATGATTCTGCTTGACGATGCATCGGGTAGCCGGTTCGGTCTTGTTCAGGATGATTGACCTTTCAGTTGAAGCTGGCAAGTTTTGATCCTTCAAACTAAAGGGCGCCCCTGGTTTTAGCTTTTGCTTGGTTTCATCTTGGCTGTGGACTGCCAGTCTTTGAGCCCCTCCATCAGTTGATTGATTTGTCGGAAGTTCTTGCTGATAGTCTTGCTGACGAGATAGGTCTTGACTGAGAAGGTCATCCTGGGAGGCAGTGAAGATTCTGGCTGAATTTGGATGTCTTCAAGAAAGGGCGCCTTTCTTCAAGAGGGGCGCTTTTAGCCATGCATTAGCCATTTTTTGGCTTATCTTTCCAGTTCTTCAAATTTGGCTTTTTCTGCTTGATCTCAACTCGTGATCGTTTGGTGTGTCTCATGGACTTGCTGTTAGATTGATCACGTAGCTGGGAGGAAGCTGGAAAGATGTCGTGTATAGAGTTGCTGCTTATGGATTCATTTGGTGCCTGCAACTGAGGGGCGCCCTTGGCCAGCAGGGGCGCTTTTGCCTTGAAGCTCTCTGATTTGGCATCTGTGTCATTGATGGATCCTCCATACTTTGCTGACGGTTGGTCAATGATACCTGAATCAGATGATTTTGCTGATTGTTTCGTTGTCGAGCTAGCATGAGAGTGAAGAGGATGATTGAATTGAAGATGCCAAATGATTTCGTTTGCCCTCTGGGATCCAAGGGTCCCTTTCTTCAAGAGGGGCGCTTTTAGCCACTGTAGACTGTGTTTTGCCTTGGTAGACAAACGTCCATCTTCCAGACTTAGCCAAATTTTGGCCTTTTCCGTTTTGAGAATCTCCTTCGTTGAAAAAGCATCTTTTCATCCTTTTTCGCCATAGCTTCTTGGTTGAAGCTTTTGAGGTTTAGCTTTCAGCACCTGGTACTGGCCAATCTGCCATTAATGGCTGCGGAGCTCCTAACTTTTTTCCTGAAAAACAAAAACAGACCCACTAGAGTAAAACATAATTTTTGATAATTCTGACTTGATCAGTGTGATCGTGAAGGCAATTAATCCTATCAGAATTATTTTCAACCATTTCTGGTAAGGTCCTATTTTTTAGGGTTTCCATAAAAATAGGGGTGTAAAACCCTAATTTTCATTTTTTCAGAATTTTAACCATAGGTTCCTTGACAGAAACCCACAAAGATTTCATATTTTTTTTGACCTAAAACATACTTTCGATGGCATTTATACATTGTTTAGCTCAATTTAAGCAGAATGCCAAAAAATTCATTTTGGGTATAACAGTTTGGACAAATCTTCCTTTATCCATACCACTGGCGGGCTTGCTGATGGTAAGTTTGCCCCTGCGTGGTCAACTGGAATATCAATACCTAACTTCGATTGTGATTCGTGTGTTCACTTGCATCGTTGTGATGGGGTGTGCATGTTGAATCATAATTTGAATATCTTATTCATCCTTTGAAGATTGCACCAACTTTGTCAGAGTTGTTCGAAGGGGAGGCAGAACAAAGTCTGGTTTGAAGTTTGTCGAAGTCAGTCCTCGCATTCCACCCTTTAGAAATAGATCGTAGAATCCCTACCCCCCTTATCCTTTTAAATTCAGTATTTTCCCCGTTAACTTAGAAATCAGAGCCTTATTGTCAAATCATTCATGTCTTAACTGCTTCATAGAGTTGAACAACTACGTAAGTCCCCTTGGAATACCCAGCATATTCACAGCAACCAACTAAGTCTATTCGCAATAGAAGGAACCTTGGAGTTGAATGCATGAACTTTCACGCAATCTTAGCATGCGGAATACTTTGATCAAGAGAGAATAGAGTGACCGTTGGACATTTTATTCTGTGTTGGTGTTGTCATAAAAAACACGTCAACAGGACGTACGACAAGACACAAACTAGAGTGCACACGGGAGGTAGCAGATCGTACACCAACAACTTAGGTTTTTGCACCGGGAGATATTCCTGTACCAACAAATGTTACACAGATAGACCGATGGTTAGACATGGTCGGCATACCACTATAGGTTCCAGCATTACCCTCACCAAGCCTATCAGGAGTGATGGCTGAGAGACCGGAGCAGAATTTGGCAACCATGGTGATTGAACCAAACTCTTTGTAAGCACAACCATCGGATATCATGCACACTCAGGAGAGTGGGGGACCATCTCAAATGACTGAGCCACCCTCGGTTGCAGAGGAAAAGATTGAGGCCCTACAATCAGTACATAAGGTATGGGAGGAGGCAACCAAGCGTACACAAAAATTTGAAGATCAACTAGCTCAACAAACACAACTCATCGCCAATGAGTGAGCCTGATTATTGGTCATAGAGGCCAAGATGACAGAAATGGAGGAAACAAAACAAAGAATGACACCCATGGAGGCCAAATTGGTAGAAAAGACCAAGCAAAATGTCAGTTGATGGAGGCTGTGCAAATGGTGAAGGCAGCGAGAGAGCGAGATATCATGGTTGAACATCAATTGAGGATGCACACAAAGGAGGTTCATAGACTACAAGAGTTTTGCTCGTCGACATCCACCCCGACATCATCCATCCATCTAGGGACATCCTATCAACCTCTATCTCAGTAAATGTAGTTTGGGTGTCAGCTCCCAATTTTGTTTTTAGTTGTTTGGAAGATGACTTTCTTTTTGGAGGGGCTTATGTAGTCGGCAAAATCAATCAATAAATAAATAAATATTATTGCATTCAACAAAAAAGTAATTAATATATGTTGTAATCGGGAATTAGTTCTCGACGATTGGTTAGTTGTATTGGTAGTTGCTGACAGTTGGTGTCCTCAACCAACATCGACTGACTATATATTTCATGTTTCATTTGTAGTCGGGGACAACACATATTGTATATGATGTACTTACTGCCTATTTGATGAATGAAGAATACACTACATATTCTGTACATGTGCATTGTTGAGTAATTGATATGTTTATTACCGCTGTTATGTATTCTTGATTACTATGCATTAATCGGTCAAGTAGCATAAGCGAGTAAATAGTAGCAGCCAAGGAAGACCATAACTAGGAAAGGAACACCGTCTTGATAGAGAACAAGGGAAAGAAGTACGTCATTGACTTGAGAAACCAGGCAATGAGTGAGGAGATTGTTTCTTCTGATTTGGAGTCAGAGGGAGGAGAAATAGGGGAAGAAGAAGAAAGAGGGTTCATGGAACCTAATGATGAGGGGGTACTCAATCTCCAACACTACTCCGAGGATGAAACAAGTTCTCTAAATGGAATTTTTCACTAGCAATTGGAAGACTATGAAATATTCCAACCAAAGTGCAATATGTTACAGATCAGGGAAATGGAAGAAGAAGAAAATGATCAAACAATAACAAGTTGGACGTTTCCTTCAGAATGAGGAATACAAAGGAGTTGCCTAATTAGATGATATGCCAACCCATAACTTTGAATAGGATAAAACGATCAAGTACGGGGAACCGACAATGAACAAATTAAAGCTTGGAGATAAAGATGTAGACGAGGGAATTTGCTACCCACAAGATGATGGGATCTCAAGGAGCAAATTATTTCTCAACTACCTCAATTGACACGGCTCAAGTGAACTGGGAATAGAGGAATGTGAATTTTAACAGAGTGCATTTATTATCTGGACCTTTTAGAGATCAAAAACCAAAAGTGCAGGGTACAGAGGTCTTTCAGACAACTCGGTAAGCTCTCTGTCCTGGATAGACGTGCTGCTATCAGACAACAATGCGGCACGTTGGTGTCCCTTACGGATAGAAGACAAATGTCGTAATTGAAAGACACAAAATACTTCGCACAGATTTCTAGACGTGAAAGGGGTGCAAAATGCAAGTGTACAACAAATATAAAGTGATAGAAATAAAGATGCTACGTGAAAACTAGAGGAAAATGACAAGGAGAGGTTTAAGACATCACAGGAAATGTTCGACGAAGTTCGAGCTTTCTTCAAGTAGTTTTTCCACCTGTACCTACACACACAAGACCGAAGAGAAGGGTTTGGGTGGTTGTATAGGAGTTTGCCGTAGTCAAACCCTCGTATTGGTGTTTCCACCTCCACGGACAGCCTTAGACGAGATAATGGAAATAGACGTGAAATAATAAAGAGAACAATATGCTTAACAAATAAAGATAATATGCTTTAATGAAGAGACTTGAATAGTTACCGCTCCCAAGTACAAAAGCTATGTAGCTTGTTGGTGTAGTGAAGAAGTAATGAGAAACTCCGAGATGACAATGGCCTCTTTGCAAGATGAGCTCGTATTTGCAACAATGGAATTTTCTCTGGAAGTTGTAGAAGAGATTTTTTAAAGATATGCATAAAGAAGAGATGGAGAAGACTGCATATGCTCAAGAAGTGCTATAGAATGGTGGACAACGAGAAAAGAAGAGAGTTGTGTGTTTTTTTCCGAGAGAGCTAGATTGAATGAATTCAAATCCTCAAGAAAGGGGGACTTTTGTGGTTCAAATGCCTGCCCGATTGACTCCTAATGAGGTTGTAGGTTGGCAGAGGCGTTACATTGCCAAAATGCGAGAGGTGTAATGTCTCAATGACCAACTTAGTTAGATTTTCATGGGATGCGAGCGCGGCTCATGGACGTCTTCGCGGTGCGCATAGGTACGTGAGAAAATCGGACTCAACAGTCAAGAAACTGGGCATGCCAGATGGCGAGAGATGGTTTTAGGTTGGAAGAGAACATAATTATCTAACTTTATCTAAAGAGGAAGGCGCATGTAGTGCGAAATTGCCTAGGATGCAATTTACGACATTACAAAAGGTAACCCTCAAGTGATTATGGTAGGAGATGACTAGGACCCAATACTCAAAGCAGTAGCATTCAAAATTTTCATAGAGTATAAAGATGCCTTCTCCTTGACATACAAGGATATGAAGGGAGTACTACCAGAGCTATGTGTACATAGGATACCTTTTGTACCAAGAGCACAACTATTACAAAAACAACCTTATAGAATGAACAAAAACTATGCAATGAAGGTACAAGAAAAAATAGAGAAGATGCTGGAGGTAGGAATAATCTTGAAGAAGGAGACCAGTGATTGGGTCTCCCCAATTGTCATATCACTCAAAAAAGAGTTGGAACAAATATGGGTATGTGTAGATTTCAAAAGCCTAAATGTAGTCACTATTTAGGGCTCATTTCCAATCCTCTTCATTGATTCAATATTAGAAATCGTGGGGTCTCGAGATCTACTCTTTCATGGACGGCTTCTTTGGATATAACCAAATCGGTATCATTGAAGAAGATAAATTTAAAACTCCATTTGTAGTAGGAGTATATGCATACAATTGGATGCCATTTGGACTATGTGACGCTTCGCTTAGATTTTAGAGGATAATCCTCCACATCTTTGATAAGATGTTGGTAGGAAATTTTAAAGCATTCTTGGAGGATTGGTCAATATACAGTGATGAAGAAACACATCCGAAGGCTCTAGCAAAATGTACGAAATGATGCAAATCTACACGATTGGCCCTAAATTCGAAGAAGTGTTGATTCATGGTACCCCAAGGCAAATTAATGGGACACAGTTTGCAAAGTAAGATTAAAAACAAGCCCAGATAAAATAAGGGTAATTGTTCAGATGGAAGCACCGAAGGTTGTAACGGGAGTGAAATCCTTCTTGGGTCATGTAGGCTACTATTGATGCTTCATAAAGAACTTCACCCAGATAGTTACTTGTTGGATATGCTTACATAGAAGGGCCAAACATTTACATGGATTGAAGTCCAAGAGAAGGAATTCATTGAACTAAAAGTACACCTAATTAGTTCTCTTTTCTAGCGTACCTAGATTGGGACAAAGAGTTCCACGTACATGTGGATGCATTAAACTTTGCCATTAGTGCAACATTAGCACAAGCGGGACCACAAGGGTTGGACCATCCCATCTTCTTTGCCAGCCAAAGATTATCGAAGGCAGAACATAACAACACAACCAAAAGGGATGCACCAGGAATGGTATACTTTGTGTAGAAGTTTCGTCATTACCTTTTGGCAACACCTTTTACATTTTATGTGGACCATCAAGCACTAATATACGTTGTCAATAACCCAATCATTCAAGGTTGAGTAAGTCAATGGTTGTTACCGCTGCAAGAATTTACATTCACCATCATTGTATGACCAAGGAAGAGCCATGTTATAGTAGATCAACTATCGAGAATAAAATTGGATGAACCACTAGAATGTGTGAACGAGGATTTCCCTGATGCTCACTTGTTCCAAATAGCAACACTACCTCCTTGACAATAACAATTTTTGTAGCTTTAGCACAAGAGATTTCACCACTTGGACTAAAAAACTCTACCTATTTTGAAGATTATAGTGCATGGATCACTTGATTTTAAAGTATACAAGATTGGTATATGCCAGGAATGTGCACTTGGCAATCACATCGATATTGGCTTTCCTAGCAGTGAACACAGATTAAGAGGAATCCTAGATTTGATTCATTTAGATGTTTGTGGACCTATGTCAGCAGCCTCATTGGCTGGAAATGCTTATTATGTTTCTTTCGTTGATGATTCTTCATGAAAAACTTGGATTTATTTCTTGAAGAGGAAACCTCCAAGAGTTCAAATTTGTGAAAAATCAGATAGGGAGAAGGATCGAGGTGTTGAGGTTTAATATTGAAGGAGATTATATCTCTAAAGAATTTGATACTTTTTGTAAAGATGCAGGGATCAAAAGGGAGTTGTCTGTGCCATACAACGCTTAACAAGAATAAGTCCATCATAAAGACTGCTAATCTGTGATTCATGAATTAGATCTGCCCATATTTATTTGGGCTGAAGCATGTCATTGTGTAGTATGGATATTAAGTAGGTGTCATCACAAGGTGTTGAAGGACAAGACTTTAGAAGAAGTCTTCACTAAAGAGAAACTTGATGCGTCTCACTTTTAGGCGTTTGGAAGTCGTGTTTATAACCATGCATTGGAAGAGAAAAGAATCAAGTTTTAATTCTCTAGCCTGAAGGGTTTTTTTGTGGATTATAGTGAGTCTTCTATGGCTTACAAAATTTATGTTTAATCACAAAGAAAGATTGTAGTGAGTAGAGATGTTAAGTTTGATGAGGATGCATGACCTTCTAGGCCTTAGGAGCCTTCCATGGAGGTTGAGGATAGTGAACAACCCACTGTTCCAAGTTCTGAATAGCAAAGTACAACAATACCTATTTCTGATCAGCCAAGTTACAGTAAGGAAGAAGTCACCTTGTCTTCTTCTAAATCAGACAAGAAGCCTAAATGGTTGATACAAACATTGTAGAAAGTACAAGAGCAAGTTGGAGGATCGAAAATTTCTTTTAGGGCGAGTCACCCACCTAAGAAGTTTCCTAGTTATGATGCTCTAATATATTCCATCATTGATGCCGAGCCTTACAGTTTTGAGGAGGCTAACATAGAGCAGGTATGGCGAGGTGCGATGGTAGAGGAGTATAATTCCATTGCTCATAATGATGTTTGGGTGATTGTACCACCATCTGAAGGAAAACCAGTGATTGCTTCAAGTAGTCTTCAAGTAGTTGTACAAGGTAAAGCATTCAATAGATGGGAGCATAGAGAAATTCAAGGCCAGCTTTGTTACATGTGGGTCCTGTCAGATTGAGGTTGTTGATTATGATGAGATTTTTGCTCTAGTTGCCAAGATACTTTTGTACGAGTAATTACATCTCTTGCTTCTCATTTTGCTTGGCTTTTGTATTAGATGGATGTAAAAGCAATGTTTTTGAATGGCAACGCAGAAGAAGAGGTTTACCTAAATCAGCCTAGAGGATTTGAGGTGCATGGGTTGGATACCCATGTATGCAAGCTGAAGTATGAAATTTGCACTCATCAACAAGTAATGCATGGAAATTATCAACATATATTCATCAATGTCATACATCACACCATGTTACATGTTTGATCATTGGTCAAGGGCAAAGGTTTCTAGGGCTAAAGGATGGATCTGTGCAACCATATTTCATCACTTCAACAATTTTTTTTTAGTAAAAGATGTGCAATAGAATAAATAGTTACACCACAATTCATAATTTCTGCATAAATAAGGGAGGGATAGTCACCTTTTTGGGGCTTTCTTTTGTTGTAATTCATGACCATATCAAGTACCTTATAGGCGTGTAGAATGGGACTGGAGAAAAAATGTGACTTTTCAAAGGGGCTTGCATCCCTTTCCTGGAAGAAAAAATGAGATGCGTTCTTACAAAAACATATAATAGTTGTACATGACAACATTTTGATAAGTATACTCATTGTAGGAATCAGATTTTGATACTAAGGAATCAGATTCCTGAGGTGTCGCATGCGCACAAGTCACATAAAATGCTCAATGAGGTAGATAGACTTGATCCATTAATGTTGAATAATGGGTTAAAGCAAGAAACTAAATATTAGAATAGAAGGCTAAAGTGTGCTAAATGGCCTAGTAGGCAAGAAGACCAGAGAAAGGCTAAGAAATGACAATTCACAGAAGGTTACGTAGTACCAATGGTGATGTCTGGACATGTATATGCTGGCTTGTAGGACCTACTGTGTTTTAGAAACAACCTCTAAGGGTGAAAGGGACTAGCAGAATGATGAAGAGAGAGAAGGGATCTGACGCCACTCCTAGAATAGTACTTGATTGGACCTTTTATCAAAGTCCTTGACAAAAACCCTGTGAAAGATCTTTACTTATCTGCAACAGAGTATTAGTTTCAATCCTAAGGGATCCTGCATAAAAGGTTGTGATCAGAAATAAAATATTTATATATGAAGTCAACGGATGTGTTGAAGGAGACCAAAGCAAGGGTTGCATAGTCCTTGATAGGCATGTTAAAGAGGAAAGAAAAACTAAAACTAGGGCCATGTAGCCAACATTGTTAACATTCATTTCGCTCCAAGAGATCCATTCACAGGGTACACTGGTACTAAGAGATTGCTATGCAAATTCTTCTCATAATAACAGGAAATCAGAAATTCACAAAGTAGGGTAAACATGGATTTGAGCAAATTTTTTTCTTTCTTTATAACCAAGTTGCCACACATTCTTTTTGTCCTAGGATTTAGCCCTTATCTACACGTCATTTCTCTCTTGGTGGAGTCTCTCTGTTTTGGTACAATTAATTTTCAGATCTATTGCAGCTGCATACGCAGGCTGAAATAAGCATGTAGCAAAATGATGGATGAGGAGCAAAGTTTCTTCAAGAATTAATACCTCCCTCCTATTCAAATCTATGATTTATCCAATCAAATTCACTTTACTGAACATTGGGGATATTGGCTTCTTCTGCAAATTGATTCTGGTGACTCCCTCGTAATGACATTTTCTACCTTATCATGCCTACTGCCTTGCATGGTGACATCTAAGTTGTTCTCTCTATCCTTGTAAGAGTTCTAATCAACATTATTTGGCCTCTCCTTTCCAACTCGATTGTTCAGGCCTTATTTGGAACATTGTTTTGGCTGTTTGAGGATTCACCTTTTAGAGGTTTAACAGAGAGGAGTCTTGTTGTGGAGGCAATATTGCTTTTGTACATCACACACTTTAAGTGTTTGTGTATTCTTGCATTCCAATTACCTGTTCTTGTTTTTATGCTTCACACATATGGGAACAGGTCTTTAAGGACTCTAATCTCTACATGATGGTTTTTGGTTATTTTTAGTAAATAAAATTTATGTATTATATATATTGCAAGACTTTCATCTGTTTAGAGTTATTAGTTTCTATTGCAGATTTGTCAATGGTTAGCTTTTAAGTTTGTAAAGTTTATTACTATGCTACTTTCCCATAGAGTCTGAATAATTTGTCCAGATTTTTGCTTATTATTTGTTTGTTTTGAAAATTATCATTGACTAACTTCTTTCTCGACTTAGGTGATGCAAGAAGATTATGGACTATTTGTGTGGCCTTGCAGTATTGTTTTGGCTGAGTATGTATGGCAACAAAGATCTCGTTTTTCTGGCATAAATGTAGTTGAGGTGAGAAATTCCTGTGCAGGATTGAATGATTGTCCACTTGAATATTACTAAAAATGACTTCAAGGCTGTAGTATAATTACAAGATCAAAAACTGGCTAATAAATGTTCAAAATGTAAGAAATAATTAATCAGAGTTTTCTTGGTAAATCTTCACAAAACTTGTGGTCTGCTGTATAATCCTCAAATATTTAATATTCTTTTATGAAATTTAGGTCATCGTATGAGGGCTTATTTTATGGTCTTACAATTCCAAAAGTTAATAAAAATATAGTCAATTTACAATCATTATCCTCTAATGTTTCTCTGTGCTATGAAATTGATCATCTACAAGTGTACATAATAAAAAAATGTCACTCTACTTGAAACTGTAGACTGGACCAGTAGCATGACAAATCTAAGTAACAATAATATTTTCATGGACCAATGGTGGAACAGTTGGTGGGAAATGTAAAATCCATTGTGTTGTACCCAAAATGAATTTTTTGCTTCATTAAGGCATTTTGATTAAAATGGTTTAGACCTTGTGAAATTGTTGTGAAAAGTGAGTTTAAGGTCAAACAAAGCATGGGCTTTTTGTGGGTTTAATGTCTGGAAGATATTGGAAAAATCTGAAAAATTTGAAAATTAGGGTTTCTAGGCCCCTATTTTTAGGAAAAACCCTAAAAAATAGGATCTTGCCAGAATTGACTGAAATTAATTTTGATTGGCTTATTTCACGTCACGATCACATTGGTGAAGTCAAGATCAAGAAAAAGTCAGTTTAAGTCTGGTGGGTTGTTTTCACTTTTCTAGGAGAAAAGTTAGGACCTCCGAGGTTGTCAATGGCAGTTGGCTAGTACCAGATGTCGAAATCTAAGCCTCAAATTCATCATAGAAGATTATGTGACGACAAATGCTGAAAAAGATGCTTCGCGACGAAGGGGATTTTTAGATGGTGAAAATTGTAAAATATTCTAAGTTTGGAAACACTATGCGTTGCTACGAGGGAGGTACTTGTGCAATCAACGTGCAAGTTGACTTTGTAGTTTCCGTGCATGTAAAAATGGTGAAATGCAGTCATGCACTCGCCTCATGAGCAATGATGCTTTAACGCAGTCAACTCAGCAAGCGACACATGTTCGCAAAGCGCGAAAATGGTGAAAAATCGTTCGAAAATCATCAAGTCTGGAGACAGTTGTGTCCCTGCAGGCTAGGGGCACCCTTGAATTTGGAGGCCTAAATGCAGTTGTTAGTACTTGCAAAGACATTCACCTTCTTTGAAATTCTGTCAAATTGTAAAATATTATAAGTCTGGAAACACTACGCCTTGCTACGAGGGAGGTACTTGTGCAATCAATGTGCAAGTCAACTTTGCAGTGTTCGTACACGTAAAAATGGTGAAATGCAGTCATGCACTCGCCTCATTAGCAGCGATGCTTCAACGTAGTCAACTCAGCAAGTGACATGGTGTTCGCAAAGCGCGAAAATGGTGAAAATCATTTGAAAATCATGAAGTCTGGAGACAATTGCACCCTTGTACGCCAGGGGCACCCTTGAATTTGGAGGCCTAAATGCAGTTGTTAGTACTTGCAAAGACATTCACCTTCTTCAAAATTCTGTCAGCTTTCCAACGAGTCGTCAAGTGAATCCATCAGATTTGCAAAACATCGACAAATGATGGCAGAAGCAGAAGATGCGAAAGATTAACAGATCAAAGACGTCAGTCAAAATTCAGAATCTACGCCCCTGTAGCTCAGGGGTGCCCAAGAATAAAGCTTGCCAGATGTTAGGATTTGCAATGACCATCTCTCGGTGATCTCTCCAAATTCAATCCAGCTCCGTGATTGATCCGTTCGCCAGTCCATAAGACATACTGAACGACCGTAGCTATTGATCCAATGAGCACGTAAAATGGAGGGTGTAATGAAAGTCAAAATGCCAAAGTGTACCTCTGCAGGCCAGGGGCACCTAGCCTTTTGGCCAACTAGATGAGGTTTTCGACAGCTGTCGTCTTCACAAGATCTGTTCAGCATCCTCCTAGTTACGCGATGAATCTAGTGGTCAGCTCTTGGGATCTGTCAAACGCCCGTGGATGAAGAATCAACGGAAAATACTGAAGGATGAAAGCGAGTGGAAATATGGCTGTGTTGAAAAATGCACCTTTCTTGAGAAAGGCACCCTTCTATTGGAGGCCTCAGATGCAGTCTTCTGGCCTTGTGACTCCCAGGAACATCTTTTCCAAGTTCAATCTCCGCGATGAGATCATCAACACGCGCATCGGAGCAATCCAACTCCCGGTAGCGAGGGTTAAAGTAGAGCATTTCATTGAAGTATGTGGTGTGCCTAGCAAATCTGACCTTGTTTTCACCTCTTTATGCCATGGACATTTTGTCAAACAATTGTCATGTAAAGTCTGATCTTGCTGTTTTGGATTTCAGTTTGCTGTATCTTTGATTTTTGGTGATTGCATATAACATCTAAATACTAGAAAGAGATGTGAGAGAGCTATTCTAAATGTTAGAATGTAATCCTAAGATATAATGCAGCTTTTCAATGAAAGATTATGAATCTAACAGCATGCTAATTGCTACTAGGCATTATAGAAAACACTTGTCATGCATGGTACATTTAACGTGATAAACAACTTAATAACTAGCAACCTTATTTCTCCTTGAATTAATGCTTGAAAGTCTGATTACAAACATGAACAAGGCCAAGACTCTTGGCTTACAAATATGCCTCCACACATATGACAAGTCTGATATAAATCATGCATCAATGGCTGCAAGAAGGCAGCAATCTATTCTAAAACAAGTATGCCAAAATACATCAAAGAACCTGGTAATATTTTGCTGGAATGTCTGAGATATGGCGGCAGCCTTGTGGATGACAAAAACCCTCCAAGATGATGAAGTCGACCCCTCTTCCAATGTCGCCCCTGTTTTGGTAAGCAGCATTAATAATAAATTATGGAGAGCTCTAATCCACCATGGATACCTCCAAACATCATCGCTAGGTCTCCCTAGATGGAGCGATCCAAGTCCCACTCAAAATCGATGCAAGATGAAGCTGGAACAAGCAAAATCATGGCCCTTGTGCAAGCCACCAAGTGACTGGAAATGTATCAATTTTCTGTTCCTGTAAAATCAGATTGCATGAAGGTAATTGATGCAATTTCAAGCATGTAGATGATCTCAAATCTGATGTGCCATTCGTCCTCCACAAATTATTTGCCAATGAAGTCACTAGAAGCGATTTTCTGAGTATAGATATGCTGGTCGATCCCTACAGCAGCAGCAATGCATTTACATTTACCAATATTCACCTCCAAAGTAAGCAAACAATGCAATGCAAGTCGCCTCAAACAAGATACAATAATTCTGGAATTGAATCCTCAATAATCCCCAAATCGATTTCCCCAGTGGTGCTGATAATTTGGCCAATGGCCACAAAATTACGTTGCAGATGAAAGGACTGAGATATCCTTTCCCAAACTAGCTAGGCTTGTCATTTCACAAGCGAAACTAGGAATCAGCTAGGCTTGATGTCTCACAAGCGAAGTTTGCCAAGCATTAAGCTCACCAAATGTAGAAAATGAAGTAGTCAACTCAACATGCCCAAATGCTTAGCCAAGCCTCCTTTTATACTTTTCATAACACATCACCAAGAAGCTTCTAGAAATAATATTATTTTATATAATTGACTTTATATTATATTATTATTTTATTCAAATCACTTTATTATTAAATTAATTAAATATAAAGTGATTCTTTTGATATTACCTTATTGGAATAACTTTATAAATAATTAATCTAATATTTAATTAAAATAATCAATTAAGCTATCCTTTTGAGATATCATTATTTGGACAACTTAATTAATTAAATTAATTATATTACCTCCAAAATGGGGACATGACAGTCCTTCCTTCCCAAAGATTGCTTGCCCTCAAACAATCCACAACTCTCCATCCATAATCACCACAACACCTATCCACCACCACCTTGATCCCAAACAATCCTGTAAGGTACTCCAATCAACCAACAAACGTAGCTGAAGCTCATGCCGCTATCTAATCCTGTCAAGTTGTGGGACCCAAGACTCATCAATGCAACTCGAAAACTCCAAGCCTCATCATATGTTAACCAAGCACTGAAGTGACAATCCTCGTGCAATCAAGTGCCCCAACAATCATCTCCACCTGAATCATACAAGCCTGATGCCCTGTCCTTCAACCCACCTCGCTGAAGCAACAATGACGAGGCCAAGTCCTGAACATGTGGATCGAAGGATATCTGGTGAATACACCTCAAAGTGCAATCAAGGTGGAAACCTCCTATCTGTGCCAAAGAAACAACATGTGCATACCTCTCCATATCAACAATGTCATCATCATGAATGCCATCTACTCCTGCGTCATCCTCAAACCAACACACCCTAAGTGGACGCCTATAGATGAAAACTATCCCAACCAAGGTGTGTAGAAACATAAGCCAGTCGTTGACACGTTGATGTCATGCTTCAGACTAACACCATGTAGTCCATGAATCAATCCCATGATGGAGGGAAATGTATCCTTGGGCGCCCAAGGATAGAAGAAACTCACCGCTCCATCCCCTATCATCCATGTGACCATCCCAATCAACAACTGCGGTCCTCAAGGAGCATCGTGTCAAAGTAGGGCAGCCATCCATCCATGAGGGCAATGCCAAAGAACTGCTGCCAAGAAACCTAACTCCATCCCATAGATTGAAACCACTCGGCCCCTCAAGTCTCATCATACAATTAGTTGTCACACCTTGGGGTGCTCCATTTGCCTTCCCTCTAAGCACCACTCTCTGCCCATTGGCTGCCCTAAACTCGAGCTCCATTGTCTGAAAGTTCTGCGAATATTCACCCAATGAATGGAGCCATTGGATCCCCAAAATAGCATTTGTGGTTCCCAAGTCCACTATATAGAAATCATCTGTCATTGTATAGTTACCCAATCTGATCCTTAGTCGGGGAACCTTCTTCCTACAAAACATACTATACCCATCAGCCACCATGACGTTAAACCCCTCAAAGGCATGTGCTGTCAATCCCTGCTTTGTCACTAAGGCTGAACTAATGAAATTATGTGTAGCCCCACTATCAATCAAAACTGTGATGGGCTGATCTTGTAGGTACCCCTTAACTCTGAAAGAGTGGAATCTAGGAGAGCCGAAAAGTTAAACAATGAAACCACCACCAATGTCCTCTCCTTGAGGCTGATCCTCATCTAAACTGCTGCTGTCCACATGTGTACTCTCCTCATCCTCATCATCTGACACTACCTCTATGAGGTGAACTTTCCCCTTTCCCAAGCAACGATGACCCGTCGTCCATTTCTCCTTGCGATGGTAGTATAGACCTTTCTTCATACACTCCTTGCGGTCATCATCATTCATTTTATTTTCTTGTTGTCTTCTTTATGGAAAGGCTTCTTCCCCATGTCTCCTGAAGAAGGTGCACTGTGGGAGGGGGATTTACTCCTTTGGTTGCTAGAGGATTTGCTCTTTTGTTGGCTAGACTCCATGTCTCTAGCCCTCTTGATTGCCTCCTGTAGTGAAGACGGATTTAGAGCCTTTCAGTGGATCCATCAACCCATCCATAAATAAGACTAGCAACCTCCTCTCTGAAATAACTGTCACCAAACCAACCAACCTCTAAAAATCTGCAATGTATGTATCCAATGACCCTGTTTGTCTGAGCTGTGCTAACTCCTTGAAATGGAGTTCTGGATCCTTCACATCAAATCTGTTAATCAAGCGCTCGGTGAACTCAACATAAGATGTAATCTGATCATGACCCATGGTGACTAACCCATGGTACCACCATTCATGTGCAACCCCGTCCAAGTGTATTGTAGCATATTTGATTGCTTCATCCTCAACATAGGATTAAGCTGAAAATAAGTGTCCACTTTTTGCACCCAAGCTTGTGCTGTTGTCCTCCTTGAACCATCATGATAAGGCAACCTCAATTTGCCCACTTTTCTCCGGAGGTCATTATGTTGCTCCTTGTTGCCTATGTTTGGTCTATGTCTCATTCTTAGGTCCATGTAGTCTTTGAGAGACATCCTGTTGAAAACCAACAACTACCCAATCTTGTTTGAATTGATCTTGAAGCTCAAGTATTGTGAGTTCATTGTCTACTCTAGTTGTTCTTCTCTAGTTGGAAAAGCAAGCATCATAGGTCTTGATCCACTTGGAGTAGTACGGTGATAGGTCCTGTTATTGTTGACTGAATTGTCTCCTTGCCCATTGTTACCTCCATTTGTATTGATGTTATTGTCGATTGAATTTCTTACCTACATATTCATCATTTGTTCTAAATGCTGATTTGTTCTCCTTTGCTTTGCAAGATGTTCCCTCAAGAGTACATCACTTGAATCTTCTTTCCTTGGGCTGCCACTACCTCCTTCTCCTATTGTGCCAGCCGAATCTCTTTCACTTGTTGTCTCCCAACGCCTCCTTAATTCACCTGAAAGTGTTTGTCCTTTTGGAATGTATGGAGGGTTCAATTGTCTTCTACCACCTGTTGCGTAATAGTGTCCTTTCTTTCCTTCCCTTGCTGTATACCTCTTTTCTCTTTCACTCATGAACCCTTACAGGATGGCAAGATCTTTAGCTCTGATTCCAATTGTGGTGTCCCTAGCAAATCTTGTAAGTGGCTAAATATCCTTAGTGTAGTCGGCCGAGTTATTATAATGCAATAAAACTATAGTCTTAGTGGGAATATTTGTTGGCATGTACTTTCGGGTAATTAAGTCCTGATTATTTGTAGCAGGTTGTTATGGAACGTCACGACAGTTGGTTGCTCAACCAACCGCTGAACGTTATATGTACTCAGTTTTGTAGTCGGGAGGACGACCATTGTCATTATTATTATGATTCCATGATTGATAGCACGGATATACTAGTGATTGTACATGGTGATATTTATTGGATATGAATACAAACATCTTATGGTTCTAGCATATTGTACTGTTCTATTCTGTATGTTACATATAGTTCCGTTTACTTCTTGTGTACGTAGTACGTTGATATAAACATTCCGCGAGGTAAACATTTGGCGTCGTTGCCTAAGCGGACCAGGGAAGCACTTGGTGTAATGGCAGCGTAATGGGCCAACCAGTGGACGAACCCATAGTAACGAATGAAGAAAGAGAGGACGACTTGACACGGGATTTGATACATCTCTTGGACATATCCCTACGGGACCACGTACGGAGGCAAGCCCTCCGATGAGAAGTCCCTGAGGCAGTTATTTGGGATCGCCTCGAAGTAAACGATGAGGTTGATCACCTTCTCCACTACATGCCAAGATTATTGGCCCGTCATTCCATTATCCTACAAGACCTTCGGGCGGAGGAGGAACAAGAATGCCGAAGGCAGCAAATCTTGCAGCGGTACGAGGAACGAACCAAACGGGAAGAGGAAGAAAGGGATACTAGCCGGACACGTACCCTTGGCAACCAACAATGATCGCGTGAAAGACTTGTAAATGCCCGTACGATCAAATAAGGAAAAGAACCGAGTACCATTCGGGCAGGAAGCAGAGGAGGAAAGAATTCGGCGATCATTAAGAATACAAGAGCAAGAAAACCGGCGGCTGAGATTTAGTAAAGCACATCGGCACTCTGTGGAAGAGAGGGACGAGGAACCATTCGTCACCCCGTACGTAGAAAAACATAAAAACCTAGAAAATGAGGAAGACTTGAGTGGTGAACTTGAGAACAGTATCCAACGCTTTCGGGAGTTGTCCATATCGGACGACGATGAAGGACGGAGGACAGGGAGATCTGAGCCCAAGACCCCTTGGCAGAGGGAGCACCGAAGCAGAGCCCAGGAAACCCAAGGTGTAGAGGACGCTGACAGGGGACGGAAGGGTGACTCGTACGTGGCCGAGAGTGCAAGTGACGCACCGGAACGTACCGAAACCAGTCCAGTCAGGTGCAATACATGGGGAGGACAGTGGGGCAGGATGGTGACTCCAAAACGGCAAAAGTTGCCGAAGTTTACGGGGAATGGGTAAGAGGATCCAGTACGACACTGTAAAACGTGCGAGACAATTTGGATAGCGAGTGGAGAAGATGAGCAGGATAACTGGTTGAAAGCATTTCCGGCGACACTCCGAGACAGTTCCATTGACTGGTACTCGGGGTTGAAACGAGTACAAAAAGCTTCATGGAGGGTGTTGAAGTAGGCATTTCAAGAAGAATTCAAACTGTTGAGAGACGACAGTGAAATTGTGGCCGAGATTTACAACACCAAACAAGGGAAGAACGAAAGCGTACAAACTTACAACCGAAAATTAAAAGACCTGCTGGGGAAACTAGAATCGCAGCCAGCAGATGGTTTAAAGAAGAGATGGTTTATCGAAGGGCTGCTTCCCTCACTACGTAAGAACATGAAGGTAGCTCCTCCATCCTCGTACACTGAAGCATACAACCGTGTGATGGATATTGAAAGCGAGAACAAGACATCCTCTAGAGGGAAGAAGCATGATGATGAAGAAAGCGCGGGGAAAAGCGGGGATGAATCAAAAACTGTACAAGCACTCTGTCGTGACATGCTAAGGATGATGAAGGAACTAAAAGTAGACAAGGAAGGATCTAAGGAGCCAACCGAACTATGGTGTACGGAATGTAAAATGGAAGGCCATACAAAAGCAAACTGCCCAAAGAAGTTGTTTTGTGACATCTGCCAAGTTATGGGACACTCCGTCAAAGAATGCCCATACAATTTGAAAACACGAAGTGCGCAAGTGTTCTTCACACAAGGGGAATAATCTACCCCTCTGACCACACCACCAAAGCATCAAAATAACAACGCATCCCCTGGCGGCTATCACAACAATCGGAGAAATACCACACCAAGAAGCAAAATCCAATATGATAGAAAAGGTCGGCCCATGATCCAATGTCGGAGATGTAGTGAACGGGGCCACTTTGCCAGGGAATGCCAGAGCGGCCAAGGCGCCGGAGGGAAGCTATGCAAGTGGTGCGGTCCGGGCGATCACGAAGACACCGACTGTCCCAAGCAGAAAGGTATCAACATACTGGAGGTAGCCAACGAAGAAGTCCTAGCACTTACAAGGGCGCAGACGAAGAAGTCCTAGCACTTACAAGGGCGCAGATGAAGAAGGCTAACTACCCGGACCCCCGTACAGAGAAAGAATGACTCCGAGAAGCCAGGGCGGAAGTAGAAGAAGCAATGGCAAATGAACGGAGAACTACCAAAGCGGCTAGTACGCCGTTGCAATCAGAGCTGGAAAAGAACATCGTACGGCAAGTACTTCACACAACTATACCAGTCAAGGTAACAGACCTTTTGCAAACCATGCCGCAACTAAGAGTAGCACTCACAAATATCATGATAGACAATGCTCAAATGGGTCCGAGCGAAGACACCACAGAACCAACAAGAGCAATCACGGATCCAACGCTACTCGCAATAAGTGGCGGGAGGAAACCGGCTGTCATACAGATGGAAATCCTAGGGATGAAACTCTCTAATACCATCGTCGATGGAGGATCGGGAGTGAACGTACTACCTGAGGATACATGGAAGAGCCTCAGGAACCCACACTTTGGCCGCTGACATACCAACTGGTGGGTGCCGATCAACATAATATCAAACCAATTGGTACGCTGATGGCACAAAAAGTGGTGATAGGTACGCAACAATTGCTATTGAATTTTTTCGTCATTCCCCTAGAGAGAAAAGTGTACAATGCACTACTAGGACGGGGATGGCTAATCGCCGCCAAGGTGAGCCACAATTGGAAGAAGAATACCCTCTCGATCGAGAGCCATGGGAAGAAGTATATTATCGATTTGAAGAATCAGGCGGTTAGTGAGGACTTGGCGTCTTCAAACTCTGACGAAGGATTGGATGGCGATGAAGAAAGGAGAACAATGGAGCCAAACGAGGAAGGGGTACTGGAAATAGGAAGTTGTTCGGAAGATGAAACCAGTTCATTGAATGGGTTATTTCACTGGCAGATGGAGGATTATGAAGTCTTTCACCCAGATTGCAACATGCTGCAAATCAAGGAAGGAGAAGAAGGCGAAGATAAGGGACTGACCAGTGAGACATTCCCGCCAGAGTACGGCGAATATAAGGTATGACAGAATTAGATGAGACACCAACCGACAAGTTGGAACAAGATAAACTCATCAAGTACGAGGAACCGACACTCAAAAGGGTGAATCTGGGGGAACAAGAGAAGCCTAGGGAGATCCTCGTCGGGGATTGTGTTTTGACCTTTTTCACACATTACCCCATCCCAGATGGGGACCCCCCTAATTTTTGCTCCATTCTGGTCTTTTGGCTTTTGTTAGTGCGTCTCTCTCTCTCTATCTCTGGTCCTTCTGGGGATGTCTCGTCGTTTGACCTGGGTTGAAGTATTGTTCAAGTCTGTGAAATTAGGGTTTTCGTTAGTCAGGCTTATTAAAGGTCAAACTGAGTTGTAAAATTGAAATTTGAGCTTAGTACAGCAGTCAGAAGACTTCCAGAAGGGTCCCACTAAATTTTCACTGTATTCCGACAACTTACTATTTTTAGTAAGTATTCAATTTGGGACTATTTTATCGAGATTTTGGAATTCTGTCAGTTCCACCACAGTCAGGCAGCTTCAGAATGCCCACGCGCAAAATTTGAATAGATTCTGACAACTGGCTATTTTTAGCAGTTAAGCCTTCAGAGGCTGTTTTCAGGGTTTAAACGAGCAATTCTCCGGTGAGTGATAGGGGAATTAATCTGGGTTTTCGAAGACCTTCGCAATGATGTAGCATGCAAGGCGAGATGGTGACTTTCAGAGTTCAACCTCCTGAGGCTATTTTTAGGGTTTGCATGCAAGAATTTTCAGTGCATGTTCAGATATTCCATGTGGGTTTTGCGAGGCCTTCACAATGGTATGACATGCAGATGGATCGGGTCAGTTTTCAAGGACTTACTATTTTTAGCCAGTGCCAAAACTTTGACCAGTTTTCTGGGTTTTTCTGGGTTTTTTGAGATCCCATGGGCACTGTGACATGCAAACTCGCCCGACATCCGGGTGACCACTTCCCAGGCACTTAACTATAAATAGCAGTATCATCCCAGCAGCTACCCACCACTCCAGCCCAGCAATCAGGTGCAATCAGGCACGATCAAGGACAGCCAGGAACAAATCGGAGCACATGCAGATCAGATTAGGGTTTCCCCTGCCACGTCTAAAAATAGATGAAGCAAAATGCAGAAATGACAGAACGAAGCACGCCACCGGAATCAGCATCCTTCGGGCTACCTGCTGGTAAAATTTGAACACGATCTGAATACTTACTATTTTTAGCAAGTCACCAAATGGCTAAAAATAGCACGTCCTCGTCAGAGAAAAGGTGTGAACGAGCCCCTTGCAGCATCAAGTATAGGTGGAACAAATTTCAAAGCAAACGGAGATACGAAATTGATCAATTCTAGGGTTCGCCAAAAATAGCAAATGGCTAAAAATAGCATGTACGGTGCCAAATCAGGTATAAACGAGGTGATACAGGTCAATGAGGGCACAACCACGCCAGTTCCAGTTCAGAACAGGGTGAAAATCAATGAAACCCTAATTTCTCCGAATTTACTAAAAATAGAAAGCCAAAATAGGGTTGGGGCGTTGGAAATTTTACAAACATAATTGACAGGTAAACACCTTCATATGCTCCCAGGAGGAATGAAAGCTTCGAAATTCTCTAAGTGTGAAAATTTCCCTGAGCAAGAATGAAACGCGCCCTTCAAAAGCATGATAAAATTTCCAAGGCAAAGGGATTTTCCTCTTCATACCCCTATATGCGCCTAGGGAAGGTGAAAGGTCACCAAAAATATGAAAAAAATTCGCCAAGGCATCAAAATTTCCTATGACATCCTCAAGGGCATTCAAAAATGGAAGTCTACAAGGCAAAATGCGCCTAAAAGAGCTGAAGAGTCACTCAAAGAGGGCAGAATTCCTTGACCACATAGTAAATGCGCCTAAGATGGAAGTATCATGGGCTATATGCGCCTAAAGAAGCTGAAAGGTCACCAAAAATGTGAAAAAATTCACTAAGGCATAGCATTTTCCTCCTCACAAGCCAATATGCGCCTAAGATAAAGAAGTTTCCTCCTAGCACTAGCAAATGCGCCCAAGGAAGGTCAAGAGTCATGTCCTAGGCGTGGGTTTTCCATCTCACATGAGGAAATGCGCTCAAGGATGAAATAGAAGTCTACCCCCCCCCCCCATATGCGCCTAAAGGAGCTGAAAAGTCACTTGAAAGGCGTGGGTTTTCCTTGACCACAATGAGATACGCCTAAAATGGAAGTTGCTTGGCCTATATGCGCCTAAAGGAGGTGAAGAGTCACCCTAGGCGTGAGAGTTCTTCATGGCATATGCGCCCAAGGTAAGGATGAAAGGTAAAACGGTGAAGGTGGAAGCTACACATGAAAATTCGCAAGGGATAAGGTGTTAGCCTCTAGGCGTGAGAATGCCTAAGAGGTAAAGGCAAAAGTTGATGCATAAGATGAAGTACGCCCCTCATGGGTAATTTTAAGTGAATTTTCTAGGAATTTTTCCTAAAGCAAAAAATAAAAAGTTGCCTAAAGAATAAAATGAAACCCATGACATGTTCAAATGCGTCCTCTAGAGATAAAATTTTAATTTTCAAAAATTCCTAAGGCATTTTCTTAAGGGAAAATAAATAAGGAATATGCCTAGAGGATGATGCCAGTTGCCAGAGGTACAAAAAAATCTTCAGAGGAAAATTCTTCAGGGAAAATCAAGATAATTTGCCAAGGCTGAGAAGATCGAAATTGCAGGAGTGAAAGACATCCGGAAGGGGAAAAATAAACATTAGCCTTTTTATTATTTTAAATAATAAAAATTAAACGTACCCCTTCGTCCGGATACACATGAAAACAATGGATTTCAGGAAGATTTTTCTTCTGGGTATTGGACGTTTGCAATTCGGAAGTGATCCAGAGTTACTCCACGCCCCACTCACGTCGTTTCGATGGATATTTTGCCCAGTACCTATTTTTATAAAATTCCTAAGGCAAATTTAAGAAATTTCTCTAAGGCAAGCGAATGAAATGGATGAGAAATTTCACTAAGAAGTTTGAACTTGATAAATTTTGCCAAAATGCCTTAGCCAAACTTTTCGAAATTGTTCGAAGAAGTAAACGATTTAACATTTTAAGAAATCAAACGCAACGAGGCAGGCCTGTGCAGAGGTGATGAATTCATAATTCTAGAAGTCTGAGATTTCGATGCTTCAGACGACAAGTGTTGCGACTGGAAAAGAGAGGGAAAATGAATTCAAAATATTTGCTAAGATTAGCCTCTGCAGGAATTCGCCCAAGCTATAAGTTTTGAAGTTCTCTTCATTTTTCCCTCGCAAGTTGCTGAAGAGCTGAAAGTGAGAAGTTTGAATTTGTGAGAAGAGCTGAAAGTTGTTGAGGATTTCGAATTTTTAGAGAGCTGGAGGTTGAGGATTTCGAATCCCTGAAGGACTGGAATTGCTGAAGTCACAAACTTGCTGGAGAAGTGCGACCTACCTTGTAAGGATTTCAAGTTGCTGAGAAGTGAGTTTCTAAATTGCTGCAATTGTGAGGAAGTTCGAATTTACCAAAGTGAAGTTGCTGAATGCTGAAGTGCGACTTGTGAAGAAAGTTTTAAGTTACTAAAAGTTGCTAGGTTAGGAAGAAAGTACGAACTTGAAGAAGGAAGTTTCAAATCTGCTGAAGGCGGATTGCTGCAGGCAAATATTTCCCAGCATCTGACATTGTGTTGCTGCAAGTAGAGAAACTTCTAAGAAAACCTTGAAGTAAACAGGCGCAATTGAGGTTTGCAGCTGAAAGTGGCAAAGTGTTGCAGCCTTTTTATTTAAAAATCTGCTGGCACCCTCAAAAGTGATATTTTATTGTTATGAAATCTTGTTTGCTGACTATCTTACCCTTTTTTGCAGAATGGCCGAGTCAAGCAGAAGAGTTGCAGGCAAGAACGTCCACGCTGAGTCCAGACAGGCAGTAATCAAGAAATTAAGCAAGTCTTTCCTGCCAGAATCAAAATTCACATCAAAGTTGGGCAGGCTGGCAGACACAAACCTGGGCTCGTTTAACCTGGAGGCGTTCAAAAGAAGGATAATGGGGACTGGAGGCCATCGCCCATCAGTGACTTCACATAGCATTGTCAGAAGTGGGTTATATGCAGCTGCAAATTTTCCACCAGCCATCCGGTGCCCGGAGCTCATTATGGAATGCTCTCACCACTACGATTCAGAGAAGAGGACGATCGTTGCGCCAGATGGCAAGGTGCTGGCTAACCTGACACCACAAGCAATCGGAGAAGCATTCGGGATCCCCGCCCACGAGAAAATGATTTACAAAACGAAGGACAGGGCTGACAGAATGTATTCATCTACAACGGACCGGTGTGCTGATGTAATAAACACTAGGTGGATGATCAAGCCCAAACCAACTCGTACGAAGTTGCCCAAACAGATAATTTCCGAAGACTTGAAGCAAGAGTTTGGCGACCTGATTATGATGTTGAGTAGAGTTGGAGGGTGTCCCCAAGCGTTCGTCTTCGAACCTTGGATGTTTTACTTTATCAACTTGGTACTGGAGGGCAAGGATTTCATGGATTGGGCACTGTTAATCAGTGATGGTCTACATGAGCAGCTCCGCAATGTGAGGAGGACTAAAACATTTTATATGGGCTCTTACCTCGTCTATATGCTGGCTCGCATGACAAGATACAGGGGGATCTCTTACAAAGAACCAATCGGTTGCGGTTCTCAACAATTCAAAATATTCGAGGCTTGTCCGCAGTTGCATTTGACAAGCACTACTAATTACAAAAGAGTCAACGATGCCTTTACTATGCACATCACGAGGACCTTGCAGCAAAGGACCCATCACAGAATATCGAGGGAAGCACAAGAAATGATTGAGAAATTTGGATGTTGGTTTATCAAATTCCCAAAATTCACTTACATAAGGCTGCAGGGATTCTCTTCCTACCCATACAGGTTGCCCCAATATCCCACGAACAGGGTAGTGATGCTGGAAGTTTCTAGGCAACTGATTGCCTACGATAAGATTCAAAAGAAGAAGAAGAAGGGCGGACTTGGGTTCCCGATTGCTATGGGAAATTCAGACGAAGTATGCCCATCACTGCAGGCAGCAAGGGAGGCAGAGGCGGAGCTCCAGTTCTTTCAGCTTTCTTACCATTCCAGCAGACACTACTACGATCCTCATAGAAATATCAGGTGGGTATTGACAGAGGAGTTTAGGCACAAGGCACAAATAGAAGATTTTTGGGCAAGTGCAATAGATGAGGTCGAAGTCAGAAAGAGGATGTTTTCCCGGATACCATTGGCAATGATCAGAGAGTGCGAGATTATTCCTGTACCAGATCAGATTGAGGAGGACATAAACGTTGTACAGGTTGATTACGACACAGTAAGAAACACGCCCTTGCCACTCCCAGATTGGTCAGAGCCAGAGATCACCGACTTGGATACACTTTGTATCCCAGTCCTGACATTTACACGGAGTTGGATAGAGAGGCATATCAGCTGACTAAAAGGAAGGTCAATTCCCCTTACCTACAATTTGATGGGAGACAACAGGTTGCGGACAACTGATCCGAGGAGACGGAGTAATCCAACTCCAGAGCCTAGGGGAAAAGAGCCAGCTCGACCGGAGCTTGTGATAGTTGAGGAATCCTTGCACATGCCGGTTCGAACACATTCTCCAAGCATACAGGAAGTGTCCCTATTTGCTGATCAGAGGGAGAGGTTACAGGCAGAACAGGCAGAACAGGCAGTACAAATAGAGAGCTAGCCACTTCGTAGGGAGTCCGTAGGCCAGAGCATCAACGTGCCCCAAGAGGATAATCAACAGGAGAACCGGCAGCAGACCGATGAAGGCATTGCCACAGATACTCAGTTTCAGCATGAGATTGAGGTAGCTCTCGAGGATGATGTTGCTTCCGATCGAGATGCCCAGAGCTCAGGAGACATTGAGCCCATAGATGATGATGAGCCTCGTCGGAACGAGGGCCATGAAGTAGAGGCTGAGGTAGAATAGCCTTTCATCATAGCAGACACACGACAGGAGGTGCCAGACTGGCTGAGGGATAGGATGAGGCATGATCCTGTGGATGAGACTGATCTTGCAGTCGAGATGGAGGAGTTGCTACAAAGGATCAATGCACCTCCCACGAAGAAGAAGGCTAGGAAGTTTTCCAGAATATCCACAGATGAGGATGGATCCCGAACCTTGCATATGGCAATTCCACGGGAGGAATGTGATAGAGGTGAGGCCGTTCCTGAGAACTACATTGTGACAACCATGGAACTAGGCCGCCCTACAGGGGCACAAGTGGTAGAGGAGTGCGATAATTCCTATCGGGCACTCAAGGACATATTGTCCCATGTTGAGGGCAAGTACAAAAGGTTGAAGGTAGAGCATCGGACACTAATTGGCTACGTGCAACATTTGTCCCGTCTTTGTGGGCAAGAAAATCTTGCAATCGAGCTCCCCGCTGAGTTTTCCAGGGAGTCAATCAGTGGATTAGAAGATTTAAGGAGAATGGCACAGCAGGCGGACACGTGGGTTGCCAGTGTGCGTACAGAGACAAGAAAGTTTATGGAAGATCTTGCACATGCCTATGGGCAAGCTTCCGATATTATGGCTAGAGTGGAGGCAGTTAACCATGCTTGGGGTGAGGCTCGCATCTATCAGACGAGAGTTGTTCTCCGTCTAGGGGCTTTGATGAGCATACCTCAACACACTTTGGTTGAGGGAGGTGTTATCCAGCAGGGAGATAGATACGACTTTGCCAGATGGTATTCTTCAGTAGTCACAGGCCGGGGATTCTATGATGCATCACAAGCAGATTCGGTCAGGGTCAGGAAGGCCATGACGAACATCTTGGATGGAGTTCTCAACACATTGGAGGCAATCTTTGCCAGGAGGTTGACTTCTGAAGAGATAACTGCAGATGGACTAAAGGACAGATTGACGCCATTCTTCTCTGAGGTGAAAACCTTCACTCAGGATGATTTCGAGAACACTGCCACGTTCTCTAGTATCATACAGAACACCCAGGATGCCCTTGTTGCCTGGAAGAAATCATGTGCCCGGCATGGGCAAACAGTTGCAGTTTTAGAGTTTCAGTTGGATCACATTCCTCCTATCTCCGATCAGGAAGTTGAGGAAGTATTGGCCAGATTCACCAGATTTGCAGCCAGCGAAAAGGAGAAAGGAAACGCTCTTCTAGATGACGATCTGCTGCAGGAGGACGATGTGCATTGATTGCAGGTAGTGGACCTGCAGAGGAGTGGAGAATATTCTGCACATTCATTGCCCCACTCCTCTCAGTGGCGGTTTTTAGGGCATAAACCCTAATTAGGGCATGGGTGGCTCAATCCGAGCCCTTTATTGTAATCAGATCTGAACCGTCCACTGGACTGGGTTTATTATAAAAGGGGTATCCCCCCTCATTTGTAAATCATTAGAATTAGACTTCAGATCAGAGCTAGACTGAGATAGAGATTGATAAAGTAGAGCTAGGAGTTAGCTTAGTTGGAAAGGAAAGAAAGACTTTCCCTTTGAAAGTTTTTGCAAAAGATTGTTGTGTAAGACTCTCATGATATAAGGATTTCATTGATTGGTGACTTCATTTTGTGTTGTGGGTAGTTGACGAGATCTTTTCGTCTTTCCGATTCGAATAGAGTAAAGTAGAATAGATTTTGTTTCAATGCAAGTAGCGTTAATCGTGGAATGCAACATTGGTTTGAGCATATCTCCCTATATCCATACCACTAGCAGGCTTGCTGACGGTAAGTCTGCCCTGCGTGGTCAACTGGAATTTCAGCACTTAACTTCGGTTGCGATGTGTGTGTCCACTTGCTTCGTGGTGAAGGGGTGTGCATGTTGAATCTCGATCTGAATATCTACCTATCCTTTGAAGATTGCATCAGCTTTGTCAAAGTTGTCCGAAGAGGAGACGATACAAAGTTTGGTTTGGAGATTGTTAAAGCTAGTTTTGCCTTCCATCCTTAGAGATAGATTGTAGGATTCCTATCCCTTTCCCTTTAATTCAGTATTTCCCGATCGACTCAGACATCAGAGCAATATCGTCAAAATCATTCATTTGCTTCACTATGATTGAACAACTACGTAAGTCCCCTTGAAATAACCAGCATATACACATCAACCAACTGAGTCTATTCGCGATGAAAGGAACCTTGGAGTTGAACGCATGAACTTTCACGCAATCTTAGCATGCAGAATACTTTGATCAAGAGAGAATAGAGTGACCGTTGGACAACTTTATTCTGTGTTGATGTCGTCATAAAAAAACACGTCAACAGATTGTAATGTCCCCTTTTTCACTAGACATGGATTTTGGAGGAATTAGCCTATTCCTGACCTTTGTAGGCTATGGGGCTTGATAAGAGGGTCATTTAGCAGATACCCAGTTGATTGGTTGGCTTATTTCGTGACTTCATGAAGGTTTTCCTAGTATCATCATGGATATTTCTATTTATGGAAACCTTTATTTATTTTATAATGTTATAATGCACTTTAGGAGTTGGGTTGTATTTTATATTATTATAAAGTGCAGTATTAAAATATTATTATGACAAGTTTCTAGAAGTTGAATTTTATATTATTCTTGTTGGGCCGACCTATTGAGGAAAAAGAATAAATAGACATGAGGAGCTCATTGCCTATCATCCAGATTTGTTGTTGATGTTTGATGTTTTCAGTTGTGGAGCCTAGGGTTTCTGTAGTTGTTTCAGTTTGCCATTGAGAACGAAAACTCTCAATTGGAAGGCAATTTTGAGGGTGTGAAATATCACTTGAATTATTGCAGTTGGAGGAAGGTATCTTAGCCTTTCTATTTGTGCTAATTTGTGGCCAAAGGCCAAGTTCATTTGTAGATTACAAAGGCATTGAGTCTTGTTCGATTGAGCCTTGAGAGGGGTAATTTGCATCATACATCAATTACTAGCAGTTCTGATATACATTTACAGTCATTCGTACCAGCCATGGATGACCATGTTTTTACTCATGGAGGCTCATACACCCATCGATTTCACTAACTAGCTGGAGCGCCCTTTTGGTGAAGGCCTTGTGATGATATTTGGTGCTCATTTGGAGAGAATGGTGCTGTGAATTATTTTATATAAATATTTCTCATCAGAACAGGGGCGGCTGGTTGAGAGCCATGAATTGTGCTTGGAAGAGGTTATTTGCATTGGATATTGATTGCTTCTTCATCTCCAGCATAAGGGCGACTACATCCATCAGGTTCCATTGTAAATTTGAGTAGTTGCATGATATTATTTGTCATTGTATGGCTACTGCTGTAGGTGTACATCTATATCAGACTTGATATTATATTTACATTGGATGTAAAGCCAAGAATCTTGGCGGCTCATGTTAGCTTGGTATTTGGAGGTCACATTTTCAATAAGGATTTCATCATTGGAGATTCATACATCAATGTAATGGTCATTTGAATGCTATATTAGGATGCATGACAATTATTTGGTAAAATGTCAGTTGGCTGTAGGTGTTCTTATTTCATGATCAGCTTGTTTGATAAGTGTTTGTATTAATGCTTACATGCTGTAGTTGCATATTTGCTGCCATAGAATGCATACAAAGTGTTTGACAATATGTCTACTAGCTGTACTTGTCAATTTTAGTCATGGCAATGTATGAGAAGGGTCAGGAATAGTCAGTTTATCACTTCTATTGCTTTGTAAATCAATCTTGCATCACTAGTAGCACTTTAAGCACTAATTGCAGCACTTTGAAGTCATTTCCAAGCAACTAGATCAGACTGATAACTCAGACCAGCAAGCTAGAAGTTTGCATGTAAAGTGTTTGACAATATTCCTTGAAGGTTAGAGCTGCAATTTAATATCAGAACTTGCAAGGGATATTACAGGGATGACTGGGACCACGTAGTGAAGGCGGTGGCATTTAAAATATTCATGGAGTACAAGGACACCTTCGCCTGGACATACAAGGATTTGAAAGGAGTACCACCGGAGCTGTGCGTGCATAGGATCTCGCTCGTACCAGGAGCCCAACCTGTACGGAAGAGACTGTATAGGATGAATAAGAACTATGCCGTGAAGGTACAAGAGGAGATAGAGATGTTGGAGGCGGGCATCATTTTCAAAGTAAATGTGAGCGAGTGGGTGTCACCAATTGTCATTTCCTTAAAGAAAGAATCGGAGCAAATCCGGATATGTGTCGACTTCCGATGTTTGAACGCAGTAACAGGGAAGGACCCGTTTCCAATTCCCTTCACCGACACCATCTGGGAGGTCGCTGGGCATGAAATGTACTCGTTCTTGGCCGGGTTTTCCGGATATAACCAAATTTTTATTGCCGAAGAAGACAAGTTGAAAACAACTTTTGTGGTAGAAGATGGAGTATACACGTACCACCGGATGCCATTCGGGTTGTGTAATGCACTGGCCACGTTTCAAAGAATAATTTTGCACATATTTGACAAGATGTCGGTGGGCAATTTCAGAGCGTTTTTAGACGACTGGTCTATTTTCAGTGACAAGGAAAAACATCTCAAGGCTCTTCGAGAATGCATGGAAAGATGCCGAGCAACACGTCTAGCATTGAACCCAAAGAAATGCAGGTTCATGGTACCACAGGGAAAGTTACTAGGCCATATTTTATGCAAAGTAGGGTTAAAGACTGATCCAGACAAAATAAGGGTCATTGTACATATGGAGGCTCCGGAAAATGTCACGGGAGTGAAGTCCTTTCTCGGCCATGTCGGGTACTACCAAAGGTTCATTAAGAATTTTGCACAAGTATCATACCCGCTTGACTTATTGACAAGGAAGGGACAACCTTTCCTATGGATGAAAGAACAAGAAAAAGCATTCAAGGAACTAAAGGACTGGCTAATCAGCTCACCCATCCTGGTGTACCCGGACTGGGACAAGGAATTCCACGTACATGTAAATGCGTCAAACTTTGCCATAGGAACAACACTCACACAAGTCGGAGCACACGGGCTGGACCAACCAGTATTCTTTGCTAGCCGGCTACTCTTGAAGGTAGAGAAGAACTATAGTACGACTGAGCGCGAAGCACTGGGGATGGTGTGCTTCGTACAAAAATTTAGGCACTACTTGTTAGCAACGCCATTCACCTTCTACGTGGACCATCAAGCCCTAATGTATCTGGTGAACAAGCCTATAATCCAAGGCAGAGTGAGTAGGTGGATGCTATTACTTCAGGAATTCACATTCACTATCATAGTACAGCCGGGGAAGAGTCACGTGATCGTAGACCAATTGTCAAGAATATGGTCAGGCGAACCTGCAGAAGGAGGCGTGAACGAAGATTTTTCCGATGCACACTTGTTTCAGATTGCAATACTTCCGTCATGGTACGAAAAGATCGGAGAATACTTGTCCACATCCACGTTCCCCAAGGAAATGGCACCGCGGAGAGGAGAAAGCTCGTACAGAAAAACAAAACATTTCAGCTAATTAATGGCTTGCTATACAAGATGGGGTCCGACCAGATCCTCTGAAGATGTGTTATAGAAGAGGAAATACCAGGGGTACTGAAGGAAGCACATGAGGGTTTGGCTGGCGGGTATATGGGATCAGATGCCACAGCGAGAAAAATTCTTCTGGCAGGACTATGGTGGCCGACGATGCACACAAATGCGTGCGAGTGGGTGATAGGATGTGATACTTGCCAGAGAGGGAAAACCTCTGAAGCGGGATTTTATGCCACTCTATCCATCCCAGCCTCAAGAGTTCTTTGAGCGATGGGGATTGGACTTTATCGGACCACTAAAAGTGAGTCACCTACACTGGTGCCGATACATCGTGGTGGCGACAAAATATCTCATGAAGTGGGCTGAAGCACGAGCATTGCCAGATAACACAGCCCAGAGCACAACCAGATTCATCTATGAACAGATAGTGACACGATATGGGATCCCAATCCAAATTACGAGTGATCGAGGAGGACACTTGTCGGATGACAGCGAAGTTTCGAATATTTCACAACCTATCTAGCCCGTACTACCCACGAGCCAATGGCCAAGCAAAGTCTACGAATAAGGTACTAGTGGCAATCATTCACAAGTCATGTGGTGTAGAGGAAGCGGATTGGGAAGAGCGGCTACTAGCCGTCCTGTGGGCATACCGTACGACATACAAAGTAACAACAGGACAAACACCTTTCCAGTTGATGTACGGCCAGGAAGCAGTAGTACCAATGGAATACATGGTACCCAGCCTACAGATAGCCATAGAGAACCGGTTAGGAGATACATAGAGTTTGAAGGAACGGTTGTACGAACTCAACAAACTGGACGAGCGGAGAGTGATGGCACAATGGGTCACGAAAAATATGCAACGGAGAAGGAAGCATTGGCACGACAAACACCTCCGGCGAATGAACTTTCGACTAGGACAATTAGTTTTGAAGTATAATGGCCGTAACGAGATCAAACCAGGGAAGTTCAAAGTACGGTGGTTAGGACCATTCAAGATCAAAGAAATATGCGACAATGGGTCTATAAAACTCGAGAATTTGGATGGATCACCCCTATCGAGTGCAATCAACGGATCTAAGCTAAAGATATATCAGGAGAGAAAAGAGAAGGAACATGTTATAGCCATCAATATGCCCGGCTATGCCACCAAGGAAGATTGGCTTGTGTAGATAGAGGCACCGAGAGAGCAAGACTAGGGTTTGGGAGGCCCCGGATACGCATTAGAGGGAGTCTGGATGGAATCAGGTAGGAACCGGATAATGGAAGAGAGACTGGTGGAAAAGAAAGTGGAGGGAATTGCAGTACCATGGATAAGCAAACACCTGACCAATGCAGTGTTCAGGACACCTGCACTATGGAAACAAATGGGCGGACACTGGAGTTACGTCGCACCATACGAAGGCATACGGAAGGGGTATCTCGCAAAAGAAATAGATGAAGAGGCATAAAAGGAGAAGGAAGAACAAGCGGCAAGAGAACCCCAACCTGAAGATAATGACGAAGAGAAGGAAGAATGGGACGATGAACAATGGGAGGAATACTTCGAAAAGACGGCTCCTTGTCTAAAAACTGTGATCATGACAGAGGACAAGTTCCTATCACATGTGGACGGGTATACGGAGGAAATACTGTAGCTAATGAGAAGAGAGAGAAGGAAGGTGCCGAGGGTAAGGAAGATAGCAACAAAATACGAACTTTGGAAAATAATACCCAATCTAGCCGGACCTCCCACAGTAGAAGGCAAAGATGTTACATGGTACCAATAGTACGGAGGAAGGTATGTCGACAGCCGACATAAAGGTACTGGTCTTGCTCCTTTACTTGATAAATGGTTTGACGTAAAATTCATAGGGACTTGTTGCGAAGAAGAATGTTATAAAAGATTTCCGCATACGTGTAAATGGTATTATGCATCCAAATTAAAAGTCAGAGAAAATGGAGTACGAGGAAAGAAGAGAAAAAGAAATAAACAGGAAAGAGAAGAAGAGAGAGACGGAAAGAGAAAAGAAGAGAAAGATGAAAAGAGAGAAGATGGTGAAAATAGTAAAATATTAAAAATATCAAAAAGAGAAAAAAATAAATTAAAAGTGAGAAAATGGAAGAAAGAGAGGAAAAAAACAAAACAAGGTGGAAATAAAAGAAGTAAGATAGAATTATTAAAGGGAACTAGAAAAAAGAAGAAAATAATAAAGGGGATAACGCCAGCGAAAAGGAGAAGAATTAAAATAAAAATAAAAGTAGTAGCCAAAGAGGAGGCCGTATGGCCAAAGAGAAAAATTAAAAGTAAACTTTTTAAAGTAAAAAGAGAAATAAGTTCGGCGAAAGAGGAAATCGTACGGCCACACAGGATATTAGGGCGGAGAAATAAAAGGGATCAACAACAAGAAAGGCGACTTCAAAAGCAGAATACAGGGATCCACATCGTACGACCTTCACCTAATCTCCACAATGGACGGCGACTCCTTCAATCCGTACGACATCTAGAGCATTTCGAAGTCGTACGACATCTACAGTGTTCTCAAATCACACAAAATTTTGAGAGTGTTCAAAGCATACGACACTTATATCATCTCCAGATCGTACGGCATCCCTTTTCACTGGCAGAGGTCCAGATCGTACAAAATTATCTCTCATTGGTAAAGGTCCAGATCGTACGACACCATCTTTCACTGGCAAAGATTTTTCAAATCGTACGGCGTCTTTCACTGGCAGAGTTTTGTCAAATCGTACAGCGTCTTTCACTGGCAGAGTTTTGTCAAATCATATGGCATCTTTCACTGGTAGAGTTTTGTCAAATTGTACGACATCTTTCACTGGCAGAATTTTTTCAAATCATACGGCATCTTTCACTGGCAGAGTTTTCTCAAATAGTACGGCATCAACCTTCATTGGCAGAATTTTCTCACATAGTACGGCATCAACCTTCACTAGCAGAAGTTTTTCAAGTCGTACGGCAACACCCTTCACTGGTAGAAGTTTTTCAAGTCGTACGGCAACACCCTTCACTGACAGTGGTCTTCCAAATCATACAGCAGCTTCAAAGCCTACAACAATTGCAGTCTTTTCAAAAAATTCGAAAGTCCCAGGTTTACTTGGTACGGCGGTTACTGAAGTTAGATAGTTTCGACAACCGTTTGGAAGTAAATAAAGTTGGCCGGGATTGCCAAATCGACAATACAATGGACAAGGGAAAGAAAGTTGTGTAGCCTAAGCCAAAGATAGCCTCTGCAGGAAAGAAAAAGAAAATGGATGCAGACGTTGAACCGATGTCTTGGGACAATTTAACTGGTAACGAGTGCAAGCAGTGGTGGCGAAGCACAACTGATGACCACACGTTGAAGATTGCACTACAACATACTCGAGTGGATAAAGCTGTCTTGGTGCCATTTTTCAATTCACGAGAATTTGAACCTTGGCTGAGAACTATGGTGGAAAACTATTGCAGGCACACCCACAAGTCGGTGATAGATTATAGAGGCTGTCCGGTTACAGTTTCATTTTGGCCGCAGGATTTTGAACGAGTTTTCGGCATTTCAGCCACAGGGATCGGAGTTAATAAGCCAAAGAAGATGACACAACATAAGGAAGTCCTAATTAAGCAGGTGTGCCGAAGCAAGTTAACACCAGAGGAGAAAGATACTATATGGAACGCCGGCAACAAGGGCCTTCGAAAACATTATTTGGCTACAGCTGAATGGAAGTGCATATTGGACTTGATGAAGTGCCGACTTACAGGTGCCAGCCGAGCGTCCGACATTGCCATATGGATGGTAGATTACATGGTGGGACTGAGCATCAACCGAATATACAATTGGGCATGGTTACTTTCAGAGCGGATGTGAGAGTTTCTGTCCCAGCGGCACAAAGCATTTTACATGACCCAGCATGCCATTGCTCTGTTCTTGGATGCTGTACACACACAAGTATCAGAGAGTAGGTGGGGCAGATTGCAGCCACTCAAACATCTTGATCCAGGATTACCAATAGCATTCTACTAGACGACATTGGAGCTCAAGCAGGCTGGAGAGGGCTCCATGACAGGAAGAAAAAGGAAAGGCCGAGAAGCATCCACAGAAGAAGAAACATCGACACAAAGTGGGGAGGAAGGAGAACATATTGAGGTGTCTTCCTCAACCTCAGCAGGGAGCTCGTTGGAGGATGAAGAAGTGTCAGTGGCCGTAGGTGGGCAAAACAGAATGGAGGTGGCAGAAGCAGTTCCGTTTCAACCAGCAGGGTTGAAATTGCTAGCACCGCTAGCAGGCCAGGAAAGCGCACCGATGGTCACCTTCACACTCCCAGCATCCTCCATTGGTGGCGGACGCACATTGAGAGTGGCAGCCGCAATACCTGGCGCATTGCCAGGATGGGCACCACTAGGAGACGTGACCACCATATCTTCGAGTTCGGTAACTTCTAGCGACACAGTACCACCACCAGGATTCACAACACTGACAGGGTCGGCAGCCATATAGCCAGGGCCGACAGTTGTAGTAGAGACAACACCAAGAGTGGCAATAGAGGGTCTTCCAGAGATATCACCAACAATTCCTATCGAGTCGCCAGAAATCTCAGAGACCTGGGGAACCATCACTCCCCAGGAGCAAGTCCCCTCCGCTACACCACTAGGAGTGCCAGGAGTGGCCCAGATTGATGATTGGCTAGGAGCATACGACTTGAGAGTGGAGGTGGCTGAGACACTCGATGAGAATTTTCCAGAAGGGTTGGGGGGTGATACAGAGGTTGCAGGCTCAACCATTCAGACACAGGAGAGTGACACGGTGATGACCATAGCAGAGCAGCCAGTGGCAGAGGAGGTATACCAGCAGCCGCCAGTGGCCACAGAGGAGTTGGTTGTAGCCGAAGAGCCAGTAGAGGAACAGGGAGGGGCGGAGAACCTTCCTCTAGACGAGGAGGATGCACTTGATGAAGAGGATGATGAGGATAGTGAATTTGGCAGGTATGTGGTAGAAATATCATAACCGGATCCATCAGATCCTTTGGGGACTGTACAGAGATATGTGGAGGAGCTCCAGCACATGGGGCATGTAATGATGTAGGTGGGGCACATCTCGAAGGACCTTAAGATTGGTCGATCCCCATTAGTGGGCCAGGAGGTACAACGCCTTAGATGGTTCGTATAGATGGGATGTGAGGCTGAGTTCGCTTGCATTTTTACTAGCCAAGGTTGGCCGGCAAGCGAAACTGCAGCCATGCTCAGAAATTGGCGAGGCAACCCACCAAGGATGGCAGGAAGAGATGCAAAAGTTATAGAAAGCCTCTATCACATCGAGCTTGCATTTAGAGATGTTTTTTACAAAGTGAAGAGGCAGGTACTCTCTGCCGAGTTGGCGGTAGCAGGAAAGGTGGAAGCCTATCACATGCTACAAAAAGTGAAGGAGGAATCGGCCATGACCATAAAGAATCTCCAAACTCAGCTAGCAGACCAGACTCAGGTATCGGATGCACAGGCAAAACAGATAGCCACCTTGGAGGCCAGAGTGATTAGTTTGGAGGAAGGGAATTGCCAGAGGGAGGAGGAGTTTAGACAGAAGGAGGATGAGACTCAGAAGCAAGAACAAATGTGGAGCGAGAAAGTCAAAAAATTGGAGGACCAGTTGGCAACCACAAGCGTGGAGGCAAACAAAGTCAAGAGCCAGCTGATGGAGGCAGCCCACATGGTGAAAGCTGCGAGGGAACAAGAAATTCTTGCCGATCGCCAGCTTCGAGTACGCACAGAGGAAGTCAAACGATTGAAGGACCAACACTCTTCTGTGCTACTCCCACGTCATCAGTTCATCTAGGGATGTCCTCACTTCCCCCTTCCTCTCAATAAATTTTGTACAACATCATTTCCCATTTTTGTTATCTTGTCGCCTGGAAGGCGACCTATTTTGTGGGGGGGATGATGTAAGTGGCTAAATATCCTTAGCGTAGTTGGCCGTAGTCGGCCGAGTTATTATAATGCAATAAAACTATAGTCTTAGTGGGAATATTTGTTGGCATGTACTTTCGGGTAATTAAGTCCCGATTAGTTGTAGCGGGTTGTTATGGAACGTCACGACGGTTGGTTGATCAACCAACCGCCGAACGTTATATGTACTCTATTTTGTAGTCGGGAGAGACCATTGTCATTATTATTATGATTCCATGATTGATAGCACGGATATACTAGTGATTGTACATGGTGATATTTACTGGATATGAATACAAACATCTTATGGTTCTAGCATATTGTACCGTTCTGTTCTGTATGTTACATATAGTTCCGTTTACTTCCTGTGTATGTAGTACGTTGATATAAACACTCCGCGAGGTAAACAAATCTGACCTTGTTTTCACCTCTTTATGCCATGGACATTTCGTCAAATTATTGTCATGTAAAGTCTGATCTTGCTGTTTTGGATTTCAGTTTGCTGTATCTTTGATTTTTGGTGATTGCATATAACATCTAAATGCTAGAAAGAGATGTGAGAGAGCTATTCTAAATGTTAGAATGTAATCCTAAGATATAATACAGCTTTTCAATGAAAGATTATGAATGTAACGGCATGCTAATTGCTACTAGGCATTATAGCAAACACTTGTCATGCATAGTACATTTAACATGATAAACAACTTAATAACTAGCAACCTTATTTCTCCTTGAATTAATGCTTGAAAGTCTTATTACAACAATGAACAAGTCCAAGACTCTTGGCTTACAAATATGCCTCCACACATATGACAAGTCTGATATAAATCATGCATCAATGGCTGCAAGAAGGCAGCAATCTATTCTAAAACAAGTATGCCAAAATACATCAAAGAACTTGGTAATATTATGCTGGAATGTCTGAGATATGGCGGCAGCCTTGTGGATGTGTAATGCCCCGCCATGCACACCCCAAAGGACAACATAACATCAACAAATTACTGCACAATTTTTTTGTTTTTAAAAGTAAAACTGACATGAAATGTAAACCATCATACAACTCTAATACTTAAACCATGCATAAACGACATCTAACTAATCCTCTAGGGTGACATGACCACATTATGTTGCAAACGTCTCTAACTTAACACGAATCCTATAACGGCGATAACTAAGCATATGCATACATTTAAAAACCTTGATATAAAAGAAATGAACAATGTACATACATCCATAACCATACATACATATGTTATCACATGAGAATATAAAAAGATACATCCATTACATTAGTTATAGGATACACATCGATCCAAAGGTTACATGATTATAAATATTTCCATAGATACAACACCACATAAGTGCAATGAATGCGAACCAAGGATTACAACAACATACCCATATATGGGAGAAACAATACATGTTACATCGAACTTCTCTTATAACAACAGGAAGGATTCCACCATTACATAATGAAATACATCAGAAGGGAAAGTAGAACATAGCACCAAAATTGTCTTCGACATTGACAAGCTCAGGAATCACTGCAATCGGTACAACTCTGCGCATCATGATCGTCAGTGGGGAACCCAATGGGGTGCATAGCACGTTCCAACCGACCATGTGGACCCTAAGGTCCACCCCCATGCTAGGAGATGACAAGAGGACCCACACATAAAACAGTCAAGTGAACAAGGCTGACAAGACTCCGCAACCAAAAGGCAACAAGCCAAAACATAATAGCAACCACTTCCAAAGGTACCTGAACAACAAGGGGGAAACAACAAACATACAAGGTTGCTAAAGGGAAGTGTGTCATCGCATGGCTCGATATGAGTTACCCAATGCAGATCTTCCTAGGTCCCGGCCCCCATCCTGGGTTACCCTGGTGATTTCAATCGATCCCCAGCCCCCATTTTACACATGCGGAATCAACTTACCTTTCTTGAAGACAAGGTAGTTGATTTGCCATTCCAGGCCTTCTCGTCTCATCTCAAGCCTAAATGAGTGTTTGAGCCATGAGAGAGGCATCCATTATCTTTTATTAGTGTGGTTACTACCCACCCCCTAACTATTTATTAGGTTGTCACTTAATTAACTCAACTTCCACACGAGTTACCCTGAGTAACACTTAGGGTTCCGACCCCTGTGGGAAGCCACACTCCCTAACAACAACAAAATCTCAACAATCCACAACTGAGTAGCCAACTTGCACAACCATAAAATATCACATAAAAACATCATAGAAGAGAGCACATCTGTCATGTCCCCGAAATAGCAGAACTATAAAGACCAAGTGTTAAAATACAAATAAATTAATAAATAAAATAAATAGCAATATTAATATTAAAATATAAAATAAATGTGTATCATATCAATATAAAAATATATAAATATGAATAACAAATATAATAATAATATATAGGCAAATTATTGTTATTACATTCTATTATTAAATAACTTAATATCAAAAATAATAATAATAAATAAATATTATAATCATTACACATCAAAAATTGTAATACATTAGAATAAAATAATAATAAGATATTAGCAAATTGTTTTATTACTATACTTTAATGTTAAAATATGTTCAATATAACATCAAAATAAAATAATAAAATAAATAGAAATCTGAAATATCATAATTATAGTAATAATATATTATTTTAAAAATAGATATTATTGTGATAATAAATGCAGCAATTAAATCTAACAAAGGGATGTATTTTATGAAAAGTCACCTCTATCACCAAACAATACATTCCCCCCATGAGTCACCTACCTTGAATGGTATAAATAGAAGGAAGGAAAATAAGGAAGGGGGGGGAAAACATTGAGAAATATAATTTGCAATTTAGAACAGCAGCAACAATGATTGTTATGCATTGGAATATAGTCATATATATATATATATATATAGGCATACAAGTATATATGCATAGATATAGATAAATTGTCTAATGAATAATATTCAATAAATAAAGAATATATATGAATACAAATGGATATAAGTAAAAGAATATATATATATATATATATATATATGCGTGATTATGCAATAATGATACTTATAAGTAATGATGACTCTTTAATATAAACATGAGTAGATTATGTATATTTATGAATTGTCCTCATTCTATGATCAATTTAGTACAAGGTTGAAGGAGGCGAGTAAGGAAACATGGAGAGATATAGCAACTCAGGTGATGTACTTACTTAGCAATAATATTTAACATATTTTGAATATAAGAAATAAATATAGCTAGTTTGATTATTGGCGTAATGCTTTCTTTAATATTATCATGATGATAATGATGTTGCTATTGACTTCAAGAATCAGTAATAAAAGCAAATGTATTTGATTGCTAAAAAGATTGTCTTCCTTGTGTTTGCAAGCTTATTGGGAGGAAGGGTGTGAGGGAAGTGGTGCCTAAAAACCCCACTTAAGTCTGCCCCCGGAACCCAAGGCAGGGATGGGCCCTGGAGGGGTGGAAATTCTACTCATAGTCCGCCCAATCCCAAGGCCTGGGTGGGCCATGGAGGGGTGGGGGTTCCACTCATAGTTCGCTGCGGCCCTGGAGGGGTGGTAGGCCCGGGCCACTTATTAGTTCCCCCGACTATCCCCAATAAGTCAAGTGTCTTATGAGGTGCTGAAATGGGTAGAGAAAGCAGATACCAGTGTTTCCACTAAGCACGCCACTTCGAGTATGAAATGGTCTTAGTTTGGATGTTCAACTCGGAGCCTAGGGGTGGGTTGTCCTGAGGGGATGCTTGTGCCGTTGGGCTTAGATGGATAGCTTCGGGAGGATCTACCCATGCCACTCCTCTTATGTCTTCATTATTACTTTTGATTATGCTTATATTTTGATATCTAGATATTAATGCTAACAAATTTGTTGTTAATATGGTGAATACAAGATTCTTATCTAGGGTTATTGCATTAAGAGAACATTCATTTGGAAAAGAAGAATTCTTAAACCTAATCAACAGATGAACTCTAGGGAAAATCGGGTAAGGGACATTACAACATCCACGAGGCATAAACCATCTCGCACAAAATCCCCATAAATGAAACAGTATCACAGTGCAAGGCTAGGCCCACAAGCATAATCCAAATAAAAACCAAGCGTTCACAAAGAACCTTTATGAAAAGTCAACATAAAGAAGTCCCTCTTCCCCAACCTCTAGAAGACTGAACGAATCATTGAACACAAGAGACCCCATTGAAATAATTAACAACAATAGCATGATCGTAAAAGTCCATCCACGAAACACATTTCTATTCAACAAAGTGAAGTACTGAGTGAATCATCATTAAGCCAAGATCAAAACTTAAAATAGAAATCAACCTCAGTAATCAAAACTTCTCATTTCTACTAGACGAATCAACAAATAAACATTTCAATCATGAACTCAACCTACAACATAACACCCACTTTCAAACAATTATCAAATTCACCCCCAATTTCTAATAAACGACATGGTATTCAATTCAGGCAGTCCTTGCATCCCAAACATAAATACTCCATAGATAAATCATTACTTCCATTTTGAACAATAAACAAGTTCACCCACATGTAATGTCCCCTTCTCAGTTGTGACCGTTGGCCTATTCCGGAGACCCGTAGGCTACGCGGATGGTGAAATTAGGGTTTCCTAGTTTTGAGGAGGTTGTTGCTTGAGGTTCGGAGTTCTGTTTGCGGATTCTTTCTGGGTTTTCAGAGAGCTTCGCAGTGATGTGTTCAGTTTGGCATTCCGGGCAACTTCGCGAATTTACTATTTTTAGTAAATTCTATTTTTGGTAGTGGATAGTTTGGGTTCAGTTCAGTTGGTCCTCTTCTTCAGTTGGTTCAGCTGGCACTTCAATTCTTGGCTTTGGGCGCATATTTCTTGGAGAGATAAGTATTTTCATTATAATATTATATTTTAATATTATACCCCTTGCCTAGCAGTACAACTTTAAGTTGTTTTTAAAAAAAAGGGGAACTTTGAGGGTCTAGGCGTCATGGAGAGATAAGTTATATCTTTTAAATGTCAAATATTGAGATGAAGAAAGGGACGCCTATTTGGGAGAATTGATTTTATTTTAAAAAAAAACAACGTGAAATATTTCATTGGTGAAAAAGGACGCCATTCTTTGGAGGGAAAAGGTGAATTTGAAATTAGGGTTTGGGCGCCTTCTGGAAGCTTCTAGATGTTTCTCTCTTGTCTATTTAATTAGGCCTCAGCTCTTCATTTGGCATCTTTTTGTCTACTACACCGTTATGCTGCTGAATTGTCTTCAGACACTCGCTTCGAGGAAAGCATTCCTCCTAGCATGGTCTCATCTTCTTGCTTGAAAGATAGCAACTAGTTGAGAGGTTAGCTTGTAATAGGTTTGAACTGCATTTCCAATTGAGTCATTGCATTTTGGGAGTTCTAGTTTACATTTTCTGTCATATTTTGATGTTGCTGAATGTCATTGAGGAATGTAAGATTTGCTCATAGCTCATGAAATAAAAATGCTATCATTCTGGGTATTGAATCTATCAATCTGTTTATGAGGGGCGACCATTCTTGCCAATTTCCAGATTTTATTTGGGTCTCTTTGATTTTTAAGAGGAAATTTGCCCTTGCAGCTGGGCCGTACCATCTTGAAGTACATTGAAGTTCGTGCAAAAATAAATAAGGCTTGTTTTGGGTGGTTTAGGGATTGCATCTTGGGCGCCTATATCAGTATAGTAATCTGCATTTGATTTCTCGTCAATAGGATGTGTTTAGAGTGAGTTATGTGCATTTTCGTGAGTGATTATGTTGGTGTTCTACATTAAATCTGTCAAATCAGTCATACCAGATTTAAGGAAGTTCATTAGTTGTGCGAGGAGTTGATATTCAAAGAATTTGTGATTGTAGAAGAGGGATCTTATCTTGTTATAGCTTTGGAAGTTCTTACTCTTATGATATTTGGCAAGCTCTCTAATTTGTTGTAAGCTGAACAGTAGTACTGTCAGCAATTCATTCCCTTCATTTTGAATTTACATGTAATCCCCACTGAATAAGTGGAAGAGGCTGGCTTGCCGCCTATTTGCTTTCAGTTGAGTAGTTTAGGGACCCTCTGACCATATGCTCGCCATCCATCGGCGCCATTCTTGGTTAGGGTTACATTCTGTCATCATGCATTGATCCTCTGACCATATGCTCGCCATCACTCGGCGCCATTCTTGGTTAGAGTTCCTTCAGTTTGCATTGCATTGATCCTCTGACCATATGCTCGCCATCACTCGGCGCCATTCTTGGTTAGAGTTCCTTCAGTTTGCATTGCATAGATCCTCTGACCAATGCTCACACCTTGCCCACATCGGGATCCTGGTGTACATTCTGGTTAGAGTTACTTTCCGCAACGTTTTGGTTTGTGCTAACCTTAACGGGTGCGTGTTGCATTGTAATCAATTGTGAAAAATCAAAAATTTGGTCCGGATCATTACACCACACTCCACTAATCAACACATTACTTGATATAACAATCAATTCAATAGTTCAACCAACCATATTAAAGAATGACTTAATCAATCATAATGGATACTCCTATAGCCAATACTCAGAGTCAGAATAATAACTCAATATCGAGATTTCAGGCATTGAATAAGATTATTCAGTGCGAAGTCCTTGATCTATTATAAAATAATTGTAAATTTATAAAGGAAAGATAAATATGACTATATAAATTTAAGAATCCAGCATTATGTTTAGAATTTCACAGTACTCTCATATTTAACGAATAAGAATATACATTTGTAATTTCTTAAAATTATTTTTAAGGCAATAATACCATGATTTCCTTTACTAACTATATTGCCAATTAAAAGCAAAACTATTATAGAGATGATATGGGTCTTTCTTTTATTCCTAATAAAGTTCATAATTTATAATAGGTCCTTAACTATATTATTACTGAATTCATAATTAACAATAATAAATATCTAATTCTATTATCTGTACTTACCCCTTTCAAGTATTACTAAAATACATTTTCTCTCTTACCATAGACTTTATATCATAAAGTTTCTTTGAAACTAGACATCAATCTTCCCCGATTGGGTAACAATATTTAAATAGCGAAGATTCTTACCTACTAAGAAAGATTTCAAGTGAAGGCTAGAATTCAATGAGCTAAATTTCTCAGTTCAGAATTCAAAATGTCGAAATGAATACATGCAATAATTTTTATATGAACTTATCGAAATATGCAATGAGGATATGACACTTTAAGTATTGAGGGAGAGAAAATATTTAGGAATTCAGTTATCCCTATCATTTACTTCAGTTACTGTTTGGATAAGGATATTTAAAACTTTAGGGAAAGCGACTATACTACAACCGAAGTTAATTCATCAAAAGGTTCAAAGTGGCGAAAATGACAGTCTTCTATAATTACGCAACAATGAAGGAAAGGCTATAACCAGAATGATCTTAAATATCTTATACCTAACATGGTGAATAAGGTTCGATATAAGCATAGGACAAAAGGTAATGACCAATGTTTCATAACACAGCTCACAAACTAAAAAAAAATCGACACCTCCAGCAAAGAGGATAGGACACATGAGAATAAGGTGGATAACAAACAGTAATTATGCATCGAATCTCAGGCTAAATGCAATTGCAGCGAACCATCAACGATAATATATGAATCAAAATCAAGCCTGGAGTAAAACGGCGAATCCCAACATAATACCAATTGGCAAATGGATATATATATATATTATTGAATTAAAATCGCATTCAAAAGAACTCGGTTTTGACACAAACATAAGTATTCCCGATGCTGCACATGCAAGGGATTAAATTCACAGAGGCATCAACTTCATATAGGGAAGTGAAAACAGGTACCCATGTATAAGCACAACTTATGTAAATATGCACTCTATTTGTGGACGCCTCAATAGTGGCTTTACCCAGATTTTACTGCGAGTGCTTTAGTAGCCAGGAAAGCAAGGTGAGGAAGCATAGATAAGTGCGCAAATAGAAGTCAAAATGCCTCGAGCTCTAACAAGAATGCATGGCAGAGAAAGAACTTGGATGTAGTATAAGTTTGATTGATCAAATACTTCAAGATATGTGATTTCCTGGAAAAACTTGCTGAAAGAGGGTTGGTCAATGAAGATATAATAAACCGATCTGGAATAATGAACTCCAGTAATTTGGAAATTTTTGAACTCAAGGTTATAGGCAAGATCATAGATTGCAGAATAAATAGAGAGAGATTATCACCCCAATGAATTCATAGGTTATGCAAAATAAAAGATTTACTTGAGGGGCTTTAGAAACCTTTAAGCAATGCAATCGGCAAGTGTAAAGTTGAGCTCCACCACTCTTGCAAACGTTTGCCTGCCTATCCAAAAGGAGACACATACAGGTATTGAGCTCAAGCATATATATTTATATATATATGCAACATATAAACTACTATTGAATACCGTATATATATAGGCAGTTGAAGAGTCGAATTTGCATGGCAACCATATAGGTGCTGCAAGCAGCGACATATGAGAGGACGATGGAAAAACAAAGAGAAGGAGAGGTGCGCTGTTGGTGTATGAGCCACTAGAAGGAGAACGCAACACATTGGAAATGAAAGTCATCAAAGATAATCGTCGATATGAAATGAAAGCATTTAGCAATGAGTGTAAAAGCACAAGGAATGAAACTGCCTCATATCAAACATAATGGGAAAAGTAGACCACACCTTGAAGCACTGTGTTGTCCTCAATTTTTGTAAAGCAAAAACTGGATAACCTATACAAATTTCTCTTTAAAATTCCTATTGTGGATTCTCTAAATGTACATTTTTCAAGGGAAAATTGTGCCTTGTATAATCTTTAAGGTCATAGGTATTTTTGATCCTTTTAGAAATAGTTTTGGGGTCTTTTTGGTCATGTTTTTGTGCCTTTTCTTTGTCTAGTCGGGTTTTGAGCACCTCATTGCAAGTGATGTTTTCACTTGCAATCGGGCTCTTGAGACCCAACTTTGTATAAGATGACTTTTAAACACTTTTATGTTCTTAAAATAAGTTCACTTGCGATCGGGTCTTCAAGGTCCGATTACGATTGAAGGCTTTTTAAGTTAAGTTTTTAAAATAACTTGTAATCGGGTCTTGGAGGTCCGATTGCAAGTTTGCAATGAGAGTTTTGCTTAAAGTCACTTGTAAATGGTATTTAAAAGCCTGATTGCAAGTTTGAGAAGTCAAATTCTTCAAAGGGCAGTTGCTTTTAAGTCTTTTAAACTCGATTTTGGGTTTGTTTCTTCATTTCTTGTGATGGCGTGTTCTTTCAAACCATCTTCTTCCTTTTACTTTTGCGTTTCTTGAGGAGGAAATTTATTGCCAAGCTTGTTGTATTCGAAGAGGAGTCTTTATCTCATTTTGCTTATAAGTGTTGATTTCAAATCAAAGATCCTCAGGTTTTCTTTGGGTTGAGCGATTGTTCTCTTCTGTAATGTCCCCTTTTTCATGAGCATCAGAGTTGGGAGATTAGCCTATTTTCCTGACCCTCGTAGGCTAATAGTTTTGGATAGAGGGTTTCTTGGACGGGCACTCGGTCGTCAGTTTGCCGTATGGGTCTTCGGAGTATGGTGACAGGGTGAATTGTTGCGTTTGGTAGGATACTTGTGCTTAAATTTATGATACCCACCTTCTATTTCACCATCCTCGGCCTAGGGACCATGTGTCTTCAAAAGGAAGGGGTCACTTTATATTTTTCAGTTACTATTCATTACTAAAGTGAAAAAAGAAATAACTTAAGTGAATAGTGCTCACTTTTATGAATAGTGTTTTTTAATGCAAAAACTTATAAATAGAAGGAAAATTTCAACCCTCTTCATGCATAGATGATTTTGCTTGTTGAAAACTTGGAAGTGCTGCTTGGAGGAAGAAGGAGGCTAGGGTTTCCTAATTTCTTACAGTGGGTGAGCCTGGTGGGGCTCTGTTCTTCGTTCTTGAGCTGCTTGAGGGTGTGAAACACCACCTTAAGGTTGCTGATCAATTATTGATGCTTCAGTTGGAGACCTGTGTTGCTGTTTGCAGGTTATTTTGAGCTAGTTTTGATGGAGTTTTGAGCGGCCATAGTCTATATTGATGTTTATGCAAGAGCTGTTCGCTTTTGAGAAGTTTTGGAACTATTTTTTGTAAGCTACAACCAGCTGCGTTTTATTGAGGGTTTCAACCAGCAAAAGGAAAAAAGAAGCCTTTTCTTAGAGGCTGCTATCTTTCCTAAAGGGGGCGCCCTTATCTTAGAAGACATCCCATGCTGGTTTTTGGTGGGAGAAGTTCGTTATTTGAAAGTTGTGTGTATTTCTTTGGGCGCGGGTACTGTAGCAAGTCACTATTCACAGGGATGTTTGGTAGTAAGTTAAAATGCAATATAAGATATTGTTAGCTTGAAATCTGATGTAAGTTATATGTTGAATGCATCTTATTATGTGATGAAGAAGACATATTTGGCCACTAAATTGAGCAATGTATTCAAAGTTGTTTTAGTAGTTAGTTTATTTGAAGTTTCCATTGTATGCATATGCTCTTTAGTACCATTTTAGTGTTATTAGCAAACAAACTCAAAGCACAAAAGGCAAACACAAACTGAAACAAAATCAGACCTATAAACTTAGTAAGAAAACAAATCAGCAGAGTGGCGGAACACCACATCTTCAGGGTACGTTTTGGTTTTTCTTCTTTTGTTTTTGGTAACTCTTATTTTCTGATGTATTTTTTATTTCTTCTTCTTTTGGCGTCATCCAAGGTCACTTGTAAGGAAACATGTTTACAAGAGTGCGCGAATGCAAATGAATCACATCATTTGCTTGCTTGCAATCGAGTTCTTAAGACCCGACTGCAAGTAAAAGATATATATTTTTATCAAACCTCTCTTGTATACTTGCAATCGGGACTTATAAATCAGTTTACAAGTAAGAGTTTTTATGATAACTTGGAAACCTACTTGTTTTCCATACGCCATTCACCTTGCTTGTAAAGATTTTTAATATGCTTTCATTACGCCATTTACTCATTACTTGCAATCGGGTCTCTAAGACCCGACTGCAAGTATCCATTGCTGAAAGATATCCATTACTTGCAATCAGGTCTCAAAGACCCAATTACAAGTAGAGCTTGCAGTTGACCTTCCCAGATCTGATTTCCTTCCCATCGCTGTCCAAAGCATATTCGCAAAGCATCTTTGAGTCATTCCAAGTTGTTAGAAGTTAAAAACCCATGCAAGTTTTGGTGGAAGTATTGATTTTTAAGATTTTGGCATCATGGAATCACCAATAGCTACTGAAGATGTTCTTACTCTTATGAGTTTTCATCACAATGTTTCAAATTCTTGTTCGATGACAGAAGAGCCAACATCACCTCCAAACAAGAAAATGAAGTCTAAGTATGACAAATATTTGAATGAGATCGCTCCCTCTCAAGTGGTTTGTCTTATTGATGAGATTAGAGATACAGAGATTGGGCATGTTGATATGTTAGAGTTTCTGGAAAGAATGAAGGGTTCACCGACTCATGGGATGCAGTTGCTTCTCAATAGTTATATTCATTTGGTTTCTTCATTCCCAGTGGCTGCTTTAGAACCTGAATTTGTGCTTGCATGTGCTGCTCATTTTGATCAAGAAACAAGGACAATCAGGGACGTAGATGGAAATGTTATAATAAGTTTGGATGCTGAGACAATCGAAAAGATCTTCAAAGTACCTGCAACCCCTTTGTATGTTGATATCACAATGAAGAGTGCTTCAGATCACTATAATCAGAGAAGATCAGATTGCATTAGACATATTAATGCTAAGTGGTTGAAGACTCCCCGAACTTGTTTTTCTAGATGGCCTAAGTTGTATCGTTCTGACTTCATTGAGGAGGTAAGTGATATGATCACGCTTCTTAGCAAGATAGCAGGTTTGAAACACTCCAATATGTTTGAAATTTGGATGTACAAGTACATTGTGGCTATGAGGAAAGGGCAGTCTCATGTTTTTTGGGGAGAGTTAATCAGTGATAACTTGTGTAGGCCATTGGCACAAGTTCCTACTACCTTCACTTTTTATATGAATTCATTGTTGGTTTATATTGCTGCGTCACTCAGATAGTTTCCCGGTCTTTCTACTAAGGGTAATAGATCGTTGGTGTCAGTATGGGAATACTATGATCAGCTGACTTTGAAGCCCAGTATCCTTCATTACAGGAGGGTGCAGGATGCTTTCTTTGGTCACTTTATGTGTCTCTTTGATAAATCACTCAAAAATAAAAGAGTCTCCAAAGCAGCTTGGAAATAAGTGAATGAGTATGGTTGTTTGTTCTTGCAGTTCCCTACTTTCACTTGCACGAGAGTTGGATGTTTTGAGGGACAACCATACATGTTACCCTGGTATCCCATTGATAGAATTCTTCTAATGGAGTTGGCGAGACAACTAATGGTGGTTCATGCTATACAACTTGCCAATCACAAGTTGAGTGTTAATATTTCTTCACACAATCGATTGCAGATTGGTCTATATTCTTTAAACACTTCTCAAAGAGCCAAGGTAATGGAGGTTGAACTTCAAGAAATCAAGTTGAAAAAGTTCATTGCAAGAATATATTTTGATTACCGAGGGATGAAAGATAAAATCAAGAGAGCCTTCGCTCATGTTCATCGCCTCGAAGATATTTGGGTTGATCTTCGTACCGAAGAAGAAATAAGAAGAATGGACTACAGCAGGCTTACCTTGGAGCAGATTGTGGATCTAAATTTAACCAGAATCCCTGAAGGGATGGTGGATGATGGAGAAATCCTAGATCTAGAGTACATTGAACAAAGAGTTGCAGAAGCTCCTCTCCCTTCTCGACAATGGTCTAAAAAGGAATGTGACTCTATCCTTGACCGTTTTCAGCCCATCCTCGCTAATACCAATTCTTGGTTGAAGGATAATGATGTCAAGATTATCAAGATCAAAGGTGAAGCGGAAAGTGATTTGGCTGGGGCAGTTGAGCAAAGGTCTGAAATCAGAGTCAAGTCTAAAGAAGGTGCTTCTTCTTCTAGTACAAGAATCGAGTTAAGGGTTAGCAGAGCTTTGGTAATCCCTCCACGAGAAGTATTGACGAAAGGAAAGGAAACATCACAGATGCAGATTCATGTTGTTGATGCTGAAAATGATACCTGTGAGGAGAATACAATAGAATCACCTCCTTCGGTAGTCTCAGATTCCCCTCATACGGTCATTCCTCAAATGACCATGGATATTGACACAGATGTAGATTCTTTGTCCATTGTATTTGTGGATCCTGTGGAATCTAGTACATCCGTTGGTGCTAATGTGGAGTTACCTATTGGAACTTCTCATGAAGATTTGGAGAGAATTTTTGATGATAATCCCTCTTATGTGGCCATGTCCAGTGTTCCTTTTCCTGAGGTTGATACTTTTGCTTTGAGTTTTGATAAGTTTATGACAGAGATAAATCACGTGTTACCACTTGAGCAAAGGCTTGTTGCAATTCAAACACAAACTTCTCCTAAGGTGACAACTATGGTATAGGTAGAGCCTGTTTCTTCAGAAACCATAGTTGCTGTCTTCAATGTGAATTCATTAGAACTATCCCCATGGCTGAGTAAAATTATGCCCAAAAGGAAGAAGCAGGAAATATCTCCTGATGTTTTTGATTTCCAACAAGTTGCGAAACCTAAATGCAGGGTTGCTAAGAAGGCAAAGAAAGTCTCACGGGTAGTGATAGATGAAAACAAAATGAAATATGCAAAAGTCGCTGAGCCATTGGTTGAGAAGCCACGTGAAGAGATGCAATTGTCGGATTACAGGCTTACCATGATTGAACTTGGTAAACAAACACATTCTGGTCTCATGCATGATGCCATAGATTCAGTAGCCTCATTGGTTCAGAAATATGATGAGCTGCTGGCAAAGAAGAGTGAGCTCAAAGAGAAGAATTTACAGCTCATCACGGTGATTCAAAATATAACGAATTCTTCAGAGCAAGTCAGTCCATTAACTTCCTTTATGTCTGAAGAATCAATTAGGCAATTGGAGAAGGTTGCCCAAAAGGCCAAGGCAATTGATTCTTGGGTAGATCAGCTAATTGATCAAGGTACACAAGTGATTGAGAAGTCATTGCATATTTTGAGCACTATTAGAGCAGCAAGAGTTAAGATGAATCAGACTTTGGAAGCTTTCAAGCAAAGTCTGAATTCACTTGAAAAAGACTTAAAGATTTGGCATGAAATGGATCAAGTCAAGTTGGAAATTCTGAGCAGCAATATGATAATATCTGGTAGAGAAAAATATATAGAATTTGAAGAACTTATGACAAACAAGTCATTAGTCATTGAAGACCTCATTAAAGATGTTCAAGCTACACTTGAAATGAGTGGCGAAGTTGAGTAGGACATACTTTCTAGTTTTGATAAAATGTCTTGCAAGATTTTAAGTCACGAAGGAGAGTTACTTGCAACAGATGTGGTTATTACAGAAATGACATCAAATCTTCGCCAAGAGTTGGAGTTAGAGCAGTTTACTGTGGATTCGATTCATAGGTTTGTAAATCATCAAATGATCTTTGATAAAATGCAAGTTGTTCTTGAAGAACACAGAGAAGCAACAGTGAGGTATTTTGATGTGATTCTTAACACTGTTGTGGTTGCCAGAAACACGTTGGGTCTTGATCCTGATGAGTTGCAAAGAACTATCAACAATTTCCAGTCCTTCAAAGTGAAAAATGAAATGGAATAAAAAGTGTCTCATGATACTTTCTCTTTATTTTATGTATTTTGTTTTCGACAAGTTACATGTAAAAACAAATTTTGTAATTGCAAGTGTTTCTTTCACTTGCATTTTTGTAAAATGTAATTACAGGTAAGGCAATTACAGGTTGAGTTAGATTAGGGCTGTAGTTGGAATAAGTCATGGTGGTTGAGAGAATTTCTCAAGTTAGTTGGGATCCTTCCACCTTTTTCTCAAGGCTCCTCTCCTATATATACTTGAGGAGGTCTATTGTAAAATCATGTTTTTAACAAGCAAGTAAATTCTGCAGAATTTTGTACTCATAAAAACTTTGAGCTTTATAGTTATAAATTGTTCTTTTTCAAGTAATATCAAGGAGTTGGAATTTCAGACTTTGTGTTGGAGTCCTATTTTGTATCCATTGTGTTCTTATGTCATTTTGGGGCATTTCCTTGTGATTATTTGAAGGTTCTAGAAGATTGTTGAAGAGAGCTTCACTCTAAATATCTGCAGACTTTGTGCTGTAAATATTGAAGATTGAATTAGTAATTTGTGATTAGGAATTGAGAAGAATTGCAAGTCTTTGTGCTTGTAGTAATTACCATTTAAAGTAATTCATAGGTGCACCATACTTGTAGACTTTGTGCTGTTATATGTTGTATATTGTTCTTAGGTAATCATTATGAAAGGGTAGATAGGATTTCAGATACTCAAGTCTTTGTGCTTGGTGATTGTTTTCCCGTCTCGGAGGAGGTGACAAAAGTCTTTGTGCTTTCAGGAAACTTCATTTTCTCTCTCTTGATATCATTTCAAATTGCTGTAATAGTTTGTTGGTGTAAGAACTAACACCTCTGGAGTGTGAGTTTGTACGGACAGCTATGCACACTACGTAATGAGTGCTCTTCAAATTAGGAGGGGAAGCTCCCTCGTTGTGCTGGAATGCATGAAATAGAAAACTAAACTAATGTCCTATCTTTTTGTTCTCAGCTGGTAGAGGCACAAGGTTAAGAAAACCTAGAACGTTGCAGCTAAGTATTTTCTGGTTTCGCAGATCATGTAACTACAACTAAGCTAACTTCTTTAATATCTATCCAATTTCCTCAAGAAACAGAGCATGAGGAAATGGAGCAGGAATGTATTTTACGATAAACTCCAGGTGCGGGCTCACAACATGAAGGCAAGGTAGGCGCAACTATTTGCTAATCCAGGAAGAAGTTTATTAAAACAAACAAAAGGACGGTAAACCTGGTACAACTTCACAACATGAAGGCAAGGTAAGCGCAACTATTTGCTTGGTTGAATGAGTCTACTATAACACACATCAAACGATAAGCTTTAAGTATAGTTTCGCAACATGAAGGCAAGGTAGGCGCAACTATTTGCTCTTCTGAATAGGCTTATAATAAACAAAACGAAAGGTAAGCAACTGGGACAGTAGATTGTATAGACGCAACACGCATGCAATAACGATCAAACCAGCAACCCCATTTAACTAAGGTCGAATAAACACCATGACAATAACATGAAGGCAAGGTAGGCGCAACAATTTATTATAACAGCAATTACTCTTTGAACAGATACAATAATAGCAATACTACAGGCAAGGTAGGCGCAGCATGTATGCTATCAAGCAAAAGTTAAATTACAAATGAGCTTAAAGCTCTTATTTATAGACTTCAAGGTGTAGGCAACCCTAAAATCACCTTGAGTCAACTAAAGTCTTGCAATGCATGCAAGATCTTATTCCTAAACCCTAATTGAATGAAACTATACAGTTAACTGGGAAACTATCATCAGTTAACTGAAACATCTAATCTAAACGGACAAGGTGCAACATGCATGTCCTTATTGAAAGCAAGTCAACTGGAATGCTATCATCAGTTGACTGAAAGATCTAATCTAAACTCCAAATGTTTGTAGATATTTCCAAGAAAGACAAGGCATGCAATGTGTAACAACTAGTTAACTCGGAAAGAAGCCTCGAGTTTAACTCCTGTGTCTAATGTCTATCTTGGAAAAGGTGGGACGCCTTTAACTGAAGTCTACTGGCCCTGATCTTGAGAAATTAACCCATCTACGAGGTCGTTGACTGCATCTCCATCTGGGGAACTGAAGCTCTGGCGAAGAATCCTATGTGTGTGCAGCATGTCTTCTCCATTAGTCATCTGACACTGGAACTCACCCTTTCTCCTGATTGCCTCATCAAACAATGTTGATATGGCTGTAAGCTGATTCATCTTACAGCCAACGGTCTCACCATTGAAAATACCGTGAATAAGTGCTTGGAGCTCTAACTGGATGTCAGCAAGCTCAACATAGTCACCACCCACACGCTGATATACACATGGTAATTGAGACACAAAGTCTCTTATATAGCGGAGTGCACTAGTAACATGCTCTCTGCTCTCAGCCACCTCAGATACGATCTTTTCTTCTATCTCCGCCTTGAAGATCAACTGTGTTCTCCAAATGTAGACCTCTTCTTTATCTTCTGCCTCTGTGACTGAATCAAATGACATTCCCAAGTTAGCAATCAGAATCTCATCCCTGGGTCTACTAATGGCCAAATCACGTTCCTCATCTTGAAGTCGTAGACGAAGCTCACATGCATTATACTGCAATTGATACAATTCTGTAAGTACAAGGTGACCTCTAGCAACAAACTCCTCTTCCCATTCCTCCAATCGCTTACCATATGCAACCAAGAGATCAATCTGACCCTGCTCTGCTGGTGGTTCTAACATATGTGGAAGCGCGGTGACAACATCCCCTGTCCTGTGTACAAGGCTCGAAATGTACTAGCGAAGCTGCTGTATTTCAGCCTTGAGAGCTGATTTATCTTCACCATCTTTCACCATCCTATCCTTAGCGCTATCTGTAGCAACCTGTAGGAGATCAATATCTGTCTGACGAGTACTCTTACCGAAATGAACTGTGATAACCTCGAAGTCTTGAGCTTCCATCTCGTCTAGACTCTTATCTTCTAGAGGTACAGCAGTCTCAACAATGAATTCCTTATCTGCACTTCTCCCAATATGTATTGTTTCTTGATCCTCTTTTCAGGCACATCTTGATGGTCATGATCGAAATCTGAATGATCAAGTATGTAAGATGGTTGTCTCCTTTTTCTTCCTAGTTGACTCTCAAGCCAAGATGAATCCCGACTAATCCCACTGGAAAGACCTGTACTAGTCGTAGGAGGATCTGATGAATGTGAATGTGTAAAAGAATCACTGCGAGGAGGTGAATTTACGTCCAAATCAATGTGAATTGGAACGGGAGGCTGCTCTAATGGTGTCGGTGACGGCATACGGGGCTGAACCTCAAGCTGTGGAGAAGTCTGAATAACTTCTCTGACTGGCTCTACATGTGGAATCGCAACAGATGCTTTTCCCTTCAAATTACTAGGCGCTGGATTCTTTTTAGGAGGATTGCTCCTCTTCTTCTGCTTAGGTTTTGAAGAAGAAGGCAATACAAGTCCTTCTGGTGGCGGCTTTGCTCTAGGCATGGATGCCTTTCTCAACCTTCTGCTTTCTAAATAAAGCATACTATTTTGGATGACCCTGCTCGATCTCTCCTTTACTGATGCGAACTCTTTGGCATACCAGTTCACTAACGGCAGTGGTTGTCCATCAACCTGCTCTCTGTAAAATTGAGGAAGTGTATCTCCCTCATCCTCTGTCAATCCTTCCACATCTTCTGCCAAGAAAACAGAAACTTGTGGAAGAGAGAACCTGCTATAGCTACGTCTGCGAACCTCGAAATCATCCTCACAATTCACCCAATAATCTTCCATCGTAGGTTTGTGATAAGAGAGATTACCCAGGCGAGCTGCGTAATGACCCCAAGGATCATATGTGCGTGTATCCACCAGGTACTTGAGTTTGCAATTTTCTAACTCTTGACCTGCGGTCTTAGCATCAACTGCCGTCCTACACCAATACATCCCGAATTGCAAAGGAAACTCGGCAGCTGGTTTACGCTTGATGCGCAAACGTTTGTGAACTTCATATAGCTGCCTCAGGAACTCCATGAATATTGTTTTATCCGAAGGATAACGTGGTAACATAGCTGGTTTTCCTGTGTATCCATAGACACGGATATAGGTGTATGTAGGGAACTGAATGTACCAATCTGCCCAATTCTTCATTGCTGCTCTGGCAACTGTCGAGATGCGAATATGCAACTCCCGGTCCAAGTTTCTCACTGTATAAGTCAAGAAAGCCTCTTGTACACGTTTAAAATGACTTTCAGCCTTTGTGAACTCAAGCTGGTCATAGTAACGATAGACTTTCTGTACACTGAGTATGCCCACCGTATTCAAACCATTAAACTGATTCTGATAAGCAATCAAGTACACCAGGTAAGAACACATATGAAATTGATGCGCAGCTAGGAAACCGGTGATTTGCTCGTGAATAACATCGCTGATGAAGGATGCCCAGTCATAATGCTCTTGCCCCGAGATGATTCTACCAATGATATAATACATCCACGGGTGAAATTTGTTCGCATCTGCATGACCTGAGACACGATTAAGCAGTGTAATCAAAATATTGTATTCATCCTTACACTCGCCACGACCCAAGTTGTTTGGCAACTTGCTCTTCTTTTGTTTCAGCCATCTCTCTATCATCTTGTTTTGACACTTATCCAGTCCAGCATTGAATGCCTGCTCGCTTTGACTCATGGAAATAACCATCCCATCCGAATGTTGAGGAATATCTAGACTTCGCTCGATATCAAGAGGTTTGAGACTGCATATAACACGTCCATCTATTGACCGTATCTCTCGTGTAGCGGAATTGTAATGCTTGATGCAAGATATTACAAACTCCACGCAATGCACCGAAATAGGTATGGAAGCGGCCTCAAGCAACCCGGATTGCTGAATATTCTTGATAACTGAATCCCTGATTTTGAGTGGATCCAAAACTACCTCCGGCAACACCTTATGTAGATCTGTATCAACTGTTCCGATGAAGTCATGGGTTAAGACCGATTTGGCCTTGAATTCGAGCTGAGTGAACTGCATTCTGAAAAACTTGCCTGTTGACTATGCACACGGCTATATTTTGACAACTTTTCTGGAAAGCCAAAAATAGCCTGCTGAGGCTAAAAATAGCTTGTCGGATGAGAATTTTTACGAAAAAATCTGAGATATGGGTTTTGTCCAGAAAATGATTCTAAGACAACCCAGAACGTCAGAAATGCAAAAATTTACCCTTTACTCAGCCATGCAAAAGAATTTTGGTTGAGAAAATTAAAGCTTCAAGAACAGATGTTCTGGAACAAATTTTCCTGAAAAATTCTGGCACATGGGTTTTGCTGAGAAAGCTCTTCTGAATCAACCCAGATATTTTGTTTTGCCAAAATCTGCCAACACTTCGAACATGCAAGAGAATTTAAGACGAGAAGATGGAAGAAATATAGAGAAGAAGAAAGATATATTTTTTTATTTAATTATTATCTTCTTCTGTCAAAATCGCCACTCTGCCTTGAATCTGATGCTGAATCTGAACTTGTACCTGCAAAAGAATATTTTATCTCCTTCGAACTTGATCCTTTGATGAAAATTCGCCAATCTCTTTGAAGAAATTCGAACTTTCAAAGCTGTGTGAATGATGAAAGGCGCCATGCTTGTTTAAATAAACAATTCGTACCATCATGCATGCATAATGCAACCCTAATTTAGAAAAAGGAAAATCGATTGGCTTCTCTCCAGTTGAACTGCCACTGTCTCTGAGTCTTCAGACTAAAAATAATATCTTAATTTTTAACACATGCAAAAAACTAAAAATGGCGCCAATATCTGTCTTTGAAGAAATTCGTCACTTTTCAATGCTCTGCATGCAAAAATATTTTTTTTATTTTTTGCCAAAAATAGCATCTTGCTGTGTTCAACACACTTCCCTGATTCCAAAAAGTCAAATTTTGATCTTTTAGGCTTCCATTTGCAAGAGTTATGAGATTTTTGAGAATCTCCTATTTTATAGCTGACTGCAAAGTTACAACTGACCCTGTTCAACTCTGATTTCCGGATGATTAAATGATCCTGCGACCGTGCTGAGATATCCACCGCGAAGCTTGTATGACAAGGATGAAATGTCTGCTGGGAGCAACAACTGCTAAAATCATCATCTGATACCTTAGAAAATTAGGCGCCTCTGATTAAATTGATGTTTTGACTCCAGACTTAGCCATTTCTTCATATTGCCTTCTGATGCTTCAAACTGCCGCTGACAATGAATAATGAACCCTACTGACTGAATAATGGATTCATTGCATGACTAGAAGTATTCTGCATCCAATGACTGTATATGAGGGATTTGAAAATTGTATTAGGAACCCCAAAAGCATGAGCGCCCCTATTCTGTGATAGCTCAAACACCATTTTGACAAAAGTGTGATTTTCAACTGAACACCATACTTTGACCCTTGATACCGAGAACTGGAATGCTCCGATATGCGTGTCGTCTGTCTTGCTGTACAGTTTGGTCAACTTGCAAGAGATGTTCTTGGAGATGACGAAGCCAGAAAATTGCTTTTAAGGCCTCTAAAAGAAAATCGCCTTTTTCAAAGAAAATAACATTCTTACACTTAGTCATTTTTTGAATTGCCTTCAATCAGCTCTTCTTCACAGCATTATCATCTTGACCTCGCACGTACGAGCATTCGCCAAATCCCGGAGGCTGTCGGCTAGACTCGTTGGATAGCTTGAGTAATTGCACACAAGTCTTGTGAAGACTGTAATTGCAAATAACCCCGTCTGGCAGGCCTAAAGGAGAATCGCCCCTAGCCTACAGTTGTGCAGCTTTGTGTAGCTACGCTTCACCATCCTCTGTTTTACGTGCTCGGTAGGACCTCTGTCACAGTTACTCAGAATATCGGATTGTCTTGTGAACGGATACACTGCAAAGCTGGACTGAGCTGGAAGAGATCTCAAGAAGACCTCAATTGCAAATTCATCCATCAAACCAATCATATTCAGGATCGCCCCTGGGCTATAGGGGAGCGGATTTGCATTCTGCAAAACTTCTTCTGACATGTATCCTGCTTGCAATTTCCACTTCTAATGCTGATAACCGGATTTTTGTACTGGATACGCTTTCGCTTGATAGCTCGTTGAAAAGCTAAACTAATTCTGCAAAGGCTGAAACCATCAAAACACACATGCATCTAGATCTGAGCCTTCAAAAAGAAAATCGCCCTTGGGCTAGAAGGGAGCGGATTTGCATCTCTAGATTGCCTCCGTGATGAAAACACTCTTCGTAACCTCTGCTTCTGTCTTCGTTTGCCGGAGTTCTGCAACTCGGATGACTCTGCTTCATGGCTAATCGGAAAGCTGACTGAAAATTGAACATAATGAATGTATCCTTTATCCAAAACACTCAAATCTTGACCTTCAAATGGAAGGGCGCCCCTGGGCTACAGGGGAGCGGATATGTTTTGAATTCATTGATTTTCACCATTTTATGCTTTGCAAACGCTGTATCCCTCCCCGCGGTTGACCATGTCGAAGCATTGTGACTGCTGAGGTGTGTGGATGACTATACTTCATCATTTTCACATATACGGACACTATAAAGTTGATTTGCACGTTGATTGCACAAGTGTCTACTACGTTACATAGTGAAAAGTTCCCAGACTTAGAATATTTTAGCACTTTTTGCCAATCTGAAAATCCCCTCCATCAAAAAACATCATTTCCAACATCTTTTATCGTAGAGCGTTCCTCTTTGAGTTTCAGGCTTAGATATTGATACCTGGTACTGGCCGACTGCCATTGATGACCCCGAAGATCCTAACTTTTCTCCTGAAAAAGTGAAAACTACCCACCAGCCTTAAACTGACTTTTAACTGAAACTGACTTCACCATGTGATTGTGATGTGAAATAAGCCAATCAAAATTAATTTCAGCCAATTCTGACAAGTTCCTATTTTTTAGGGTTTCGGGCTAAAAATAGATTTCAGAAACCCTAATTTTCAAAAATTTTCAAATTTTGCCAGTATCTTCCTGGCATCACACTGACTAAAAGCCCATACTTTATTTGCCCAAAAACTGAGTTTTGACCCCACTTTTACAAGGTTTAGACCATTTTAAGCAAAATGCCTTAATGAAGCAAAAATTTCGGTTTGGGTACAACATAGTTTTCCTGAAGATTGTTGTTACGTTTCTGTGAGGAGAAAAGAATATAATCCTTCCTAAAAGAAGAGGAAAGATTGCTGTCCTACCCATATTAATTTAAGTTAGTTAGTAGAAAAGGGGGAGCCTTCCCTAAATTAGGAGAGTATCATACTGACACACTGTGATTGAAACTATAATTTTGCATATCCTTAAGGTATACAAAATTTTCAACCAACACACTACTAAGACAAGAATTAGCTACACAAAGAAGGCACAGCCTAAAAAGTATTCATCAATTTCCATACTTAATAAACATCTAACAAAAAAGAAACAAGCATGTAGAACGAAGCCTACCTGGTGTCCTTTGCTTCGAAACAAAAGGGCAAAACCGAGGATAAAATCTAACACAACAATAACCTCTTCCCAAAAGGTCTGATCAACTTTCAAAAAATCCATTCTCTTCCCAAACCCAAAGACAATAACATGTATTATTCCAACAAATAATGTTGCAGATCCAAAATTTTCATTCGAAACCAAAAATCAACTCCCCCCCAAGCCTTTTCCCAAAATTGAGCATTATAAAAAAACTAGAAAAGATTAGTTCTCCCAAAAATTAAAAATCAAGCAATTATCAATTAAAAAGACCAGTTTCTATTTCGAAACCAATTTAGAGCTATGCATGTGCTCAAACTCGTCTTTTTCCATTTTGAACTTGCTTTTACATCTCGTTCAAAAATATCATCTTCTTTATTTATTTAAAAATCATATTACTTTTTCTACATTTAAATAATTGAACTCTCATGGTAATAAAATTATCAATCATTATTAAATATAATTTAAAACAAACAGTTTAATTTAATTATTTAACAATAAACGATATCCTTTCTATTTCACAATATTGATTTATATAATTATTGATTTTAATTCTAAATTTATTTGAATAACCCTGTAATTAATTTTAATTTAATTACACTAATTAAACAAGGTCATTCAAAATATTTAATTTACGACATAATTTCAATCACACAACAAACAACATAATAACAAAATCAACAATGGAACCTCACCAATAAACAACTTACACAAATGTCGAGGAAGGCCAATACGTAGGGGCACTACAGGATGACAAAAACCCTCCAAGATGATGAAGTCGACCCTTCTTCCAAAGTTGCCCCTGTTCTGGTAAGCAACATTAATAATAAATTATGGAGAGCTCTAATCCGCCATGGATACCTCCAAACATCATCGCCATTGTAATGTCCCCTTTTTCATGAGCATCAGTTTTCATAGGGTTTAGCCTATTCCTGACTCTTGTAGGCTAATGAGTGTGGTTAGAGGGTCTCTCGAGCCAGTTACCTAGTCAGTGGTTGGCTTCTTCTCCTGGATTTAGTGGTTTAGTGGGGGTTTCCTATGTTCCTTTGAATGTTGGAAAACATAATGTGTTATTAGGATATTGGAAAACATAGTGTGTTATCGGGGTGTTGGAAAACATAACGTGTTATCAAGATGTTTGAAAACATAATGTTTTGCCAACATATTTGCACTTTATGAATTATAAAGTTATATTTTAATATTATTATAAAGTGCAAATAAAATAATAATTATTAATGAATTATTAGAAACTTCTAGACTGGGCCGACCTCAAGAGGAGAACAGTAGATTAAGAGGGGGTGGGCTTGCTTCTAATCATCTAGGAATTGACATTTGATATTTGTTTGTCGAGATTGTTTGGTGAAGGAGCCAGCTAGGGTTTCTGCCATTTCCAGCCATTAGGAACGAAAACTCTCATTGACTTTTGAAACTAAAGTGCATTGCGTGCCCTATAATGGAGGGATTTTTGAACTGAATTAAAATAATAATAAAACTTCAGTTTTACTTCAAAATCTAATTGCCAAATACTCCATTACTTTTGCATGGCGCGTATTTTCTCTTTGCATGTTGCGTGGCACCTATTTTAAGGTTCAGTCTCCATTTTTGTTAACTGAATGAGGTCCAATCAGAATGCTGCATCTAAAGTTAGGGTTTTTACATGCTTGTGATGCCTTAACTGTCACGACCCCTACATAATTAAATAATGTACCTTACAAAATTAAATAAAACTTCTTTTTATCTAGGACTTATTTCTTATATAAAAATTGAGTATCGTTGCATATTATCGATCAAGGGAAAAAATGGCATAATTACTATTAATCGTAACCCATGCTTAAACTGTCAACAAATTGAGGAGATGCGTTGCACTAAAACGCCTCTCGTTTTTGCACCTGGACACAAACAACGTGACTCCCAAAAGCGTCACTCCAAAACATATACCAGGGAGAAGTGAACGAGGCTAAGCGGGGAGAGGAAAAGGAAAAGGAAAAAGAACGTGCAAAGAGGAGCAGGCTGTAGACGGATGCGACCACAGGTACCAAAGTTACTAGCAATGTCGATTAAGTTTCAGTCCATAATCCCTACATTCATAATAGTATTTGTGAAATCAAGAATATCGATTTAAATAAAGTCGAACTGGGTTTCTCCCAACGATGAGAAACCCAGATTGACTCTCTATCTCTTCTCATATAGGGTAATCTCCCCGAATACTCAAGTATACCGGAGTTGCTCTATTTGCCTCACACGGGTCCAGAATACCCGACTCCTTAGGACGAAGGGGAATGGGATTCTGGGAGACCTCTAAACCATGAGGAATCGCATGGTCACACAGGCCATGTTTCATAGCTATAAATGAATATAACCAAAAGAATAAACAAACATAATCATTAACAAATTAAATCAAATAGCAAGCACTATCACATTTCTGTATACATTTACTTCAGCTAGTAATTAAATAACATAGATCTACTTTTGATTAATAATACATCCATGAGTCTGGTTAAGCTAATGAATGAACACACTTCATAATCACACACTAGCAGTAAACAGTAAATCGTATGACCTCCACGTGAATGCTCAAATAATTAAGTTAAGTTTCAGAGATTTATGCACAAATCCAGTTATTTAATCAATTAAAATTAACATCGAATCCTACTCACAATGGTGGTTTCAGTCTTAAAACGAATGCACTTTACAAAAATAATATGATGAACTAATTGACCAATGTGTAAAGCAACTAAAAGATTAATTACAATTGCATTTCACAAATAGAATTAGATCACTTGCGGTTCCATTCTTCATGCATTTCTATTTGCTCTAATCTGCTTGCTAAGTGCCTGTAACTCATTTGGGAGGAAGGGCCTGAGAAGTGTGGTGTCTTAAAACCCTCCTAAGGATAGCCCCTAGGACCCTAGGATGAGGGTTGGGCTAGGGATGGGTAGTAGACCTAGGCTGCACATAAGCTTCGCTGGCTTCCCCCAAATAGGTTATGTGTTTTCGCGAAGAAGTGGCATAAGTGGAGTATGCAGTTACTAGTCACCTAGAGTGGGAGGTTGTAGGTTACAACCCCTCGGACTTGGCCCATAGCTTCGGGCGGATCTACGATTAAGGGTAAGAGTATGCAGTTACAAGTCGCCAAGTGAGGAGGGTTGTAGATTAGAACATCTGGACTAGGAACCATGGCTATAGACGGATCCACCTTTGACACCCTTATGTTTTCCTAGGTTTCATGCTTGCTTATGGAAAAGATTGCTTAATATTTATTGCTAATGGACTTGTGCTTTTGTGGGATTTGGCTCATTTCGTGGTTGCAAGAAAATCAGACCCATAGCCCCTACCTTAGAAGAGCCATTTGACGACATTTCCAATCCTTACCCAGGCCAGCCCCGATGAGATCAGGTACGGAACATTACAGTGGTATCAGAGCATAATCTTGCCAACCTTTGATGGACTCGTATGAACACACCTACCATAGAAGAAACCCAAGCAACAACATGCCCACAAATAACCTCACGGGTGACCCCTTGAGAGAGGAATTTAGAGCCCACCTGGAAGAAAGTAAGAAGACAAATCAAGCCATACTTAAAGCCTACAAAACGTGACTAATCATCATGAGAAGGAAATAAACTCTAACCACTTTGAAGCAAATAATCCCACACCCACAAAAACCTCAAACTCTAGGCCCACTAGGCCTGCATTCTTGCATAGGGAAGAACACATGGAAGTTAAGGGACCACACATAGAAAGTGTAGAGGATATTGCTGCAGCCTACTATAGACTTGATCCTGAAATTAGGGAAATCATCCCATTTAAAGATTTCTGTGATGCTAAACTTATAGCAGGCCCTAGGAGGGAAAAGGAAAAAAATAGTTAAACTAATAAGGACCTCAAAAATAGGGTCAAAAAACTTTCTCTTCCAAACTTTGAAGGGGAAGGGAAGATCACCGCACGTTCCTGGGTACAAAAGCTTGACACCTACTTGTCACTCAGCCCTATGACGGAAGAAAATCTAAGTTACCGGTTCGGGTTCGGGGATGGGTTCAGGTACGAGAACCCGGTACGTGGGTACGTGAAAATTTTTTTTAGGGGTTTGGGTACGTATGGGTACGTGTATATATATATATATGTATTATATATACAAAAAAAAAGAGAAATATATAGAGTTGTAAAACTAAATCATTTCATAGTATGATACTTGATCATTGATCAATGCCAAATGCCAAAGATAAATATTAAATGTCAATTGATAGTTGTATTTGACTGATTTGAAAGCAAATTGGGTACAAAATGGCATCCTCATGTGGAATGCGTTGATGTTGATATTCTTAAACAAAATGAAAATAGAAAATTGTTTTTGTAAAACTGAAAGTAAATACTATATTAATATATTTTACAAATTTACATCTTCCTCTTTCCCATAAAAATGAGGTGCAGCATGGAGTTTTGTATGGTTTCAAAAGCCTTAAATGCGATATTATAGATGAAGACTTGTAGGAAAACTATGGAAACTTGGACTTGGAGAGTACCAATTAAATTCAATGGGAGTTTGAGGGCAATGTCTCCAATGGGGTCGAGGGGCAGTGCCCCTTGTGGGGGTCTAGGGGCAATGCCCCAAGTGGGGTCGAGGGGCAGCGCCCCTGCCGCTAGCACCAATTTAAGGCTTTTGAAACCATACAAAACTCCATGGCGCACCTCATATTAATAATAATAATTAAAAAAAAAATGTTTTTATAAGTTCTGGGCCATGGGTTCTTCGAGGTACGCCCAGGTACATGCCTGGTACCTTCGGGTCCGCGCACCAAACAGCTGGATGTGCCCTGGGTACGCACAGGGTGCGTGCCCAGGCCTGTGGGTTCTCCCGGGTTCGCGTAGGGCGTACCCGCAGGCGAACCCGTACCGGGTTCGAACCCGAACCGGGTTCGAGGCCTCCAGGTATGCATCCGGTAACTTAGAAGAAAATGCTATCAATTTTGTGTACTACACCTGACAGGGATGGCCCATGATTGGTGGCATCATGGCCTCATAACACAAGGGCATAAACATGTATCCACTTATGATGATTTTACCCAAAGACTCATAAAAAGATTTGACCAAAAGCATCCTGAGTGGTATTTCTGGGAACTCAACCGAGTAAGGCAACAAGGGACTATTGAAAGCTATGCCACCGAGTTTCAAAAACTAGCGGTCATGTTGCCCGAGGTTTCCCAAGAGAGACTCACCTATCTTTTCCTAGAAGGCTTAAGGAGATCGGTCAAAAGCATGGTATGCGCCCATGAACGCAAGTGTCTTGATGAGGCCATCCAAAAGGCGATGAAATTTGAAGAAAACTTGCCAAGAGATAAACCCAAATCCTTTGCAAATATTTCCAAGGCCCCCCCTAAAGAAAATAAACCTAAACTGGAAGGGACAATAAGGACCTGCCCTTTTTGTAGTGAAAAAAGAGATCGTTTTCACATGTGCCCAACCATGGAAGACCTAAAGAAAAAAGGACTATGCTTCACATGCCACAGTCCATGGGAAGGACGTGATCATAAATGCAGAAGCCGAGCCCACATGATAGAAGCACACTCTAACAGGAATGAAGAACCTCCCAAGAAGAGGGCTAAGTGGAGGAAGGGGGTCACGTAACATTAGCCACTATCATCCAAGCCTCTAAGAATTGTCCATTTCGGATCAAAAGCACACTTAGGGGCCAAAAGGTCATCACTCTAGTGGACAATGGGGCGTCGCACAACTTCATTGATGAAGGGATAGTGAAACAAAGGAAGTTGACAACCATAGCTTTCAAGAGGTTTGAAGCAGCAATTGCCACATGGGCTAGAGTACAATGCACAAGGATAGTACCCAAACTGGAACTCACTTTGGGGAGCCATCCCATTCAGGAAGATTTCTATGTAGTCCCTCTTGATGCCGACATTATCCTAGGAACTCCATGGATATACTCATTAGGATGTTTTATGTTTGACCTTCCAAATCAAATAATCCGGTTCTAACACAAAGGGAAAAAGTCACCCTCACGGGGCTTCCCAATGGGGGCCCAAAAATGGTTTCGTGCAAAAGAATGGAATGAATTTTCAAAAAGGGGTAGGGAGAGTGGGTAGCCCAATTTATGATTTTGGATAAAAGCACCATCCATGGGAAAGCCATCCACATAGACAGTCAACCCATCACCCAGAAATATGGGAAGGTCTTCGAAGAAATTCCCCTAGGTCTACCACCAAAGCGAGTATTTGAATATACCATAGAGTTAGAAGAAGGGGTAAAGCCGGTTATCACCACTCCCTACCGCCATCCACACAAATTCAAAGAAGAGATTGAGAACACCATTAAAGAATTGGAGATGGGACACATACAACCTAGTTAGAGTCCCTTTGCATCATCAGTAGTCCTAGTAAAGAAGAAAGATGGCACATTGAGGATGTGCGTGGATTACAGAGCACTAAACATGAAAACCATCAAAAACCGATATCCAATTCCTCGAATCGATGAGCTTATTGACGAGCTTCATGGAGCAAGATTCTTTTCCAAAATTGACCTTCGGTCAGGATACCACCAAATAAGAATGAGAAAAGAAGATGTTCCCAAAACAACGTTCCGTTGCCATTATGGACATTTTGAATTCCTAGTGTTGCCATTCGGACTCACAAACGCCCCAGCCAACTTCTAATCATGCATGAATCACATCTTTCGCAAACAACTTCGAAGATTGCTCTGAGTGTTCTTTGATGATATCCTTATCTATAGCAAGACGTGGGAAGAGCACCTTCAACACATCGAAGAAACCTTAAAAATACTGGAACAAGAGTCACTATATGCAAAGGCATCCAAGTGCGAATTTGGCATGGAAGAGATCTTATATTTGGGACATTAAATAAATGCAAACGGGGTGAGTGTAGATGAGGAAAAAATTGTTTTCATCAAGGAATGGCCCAAACCAAAATCCCTCACACAACTAAGGGGTTTTTTGGGGTTGTGCGGTTATTATAGGAGGTTTGTGAAGGGCTTTTCGAAAATTGCTGCCCCCCTCATCAACTTAACTAAGAAAGGAGCCTTCACATGGAACGAAGTAGCACAACAAGCCTTTGAACGACTCAAATTGGCCATGAGTTCATGTCCAGTCTTAGCTATCTCAAAATTTTCCCTGCGTTTTGAAGTATAGTGTGATGCATCCGGGGAAGGAATTGGTCCCGTATTGATGCAAAATAAGCACCATATAGCCTTTGAAAGTCGCAAGGTTACTGAAACAAAAAAACATTATCCGGTCTATGATAAAGAAATGTTAGCCATCATGCATGCCTTGGCAAAATTCCGTCAATACTTGGTCTGCACAAAATTTCATGTAAAAACTGACCATAACAGCTTGGGATATTTTTTGAATTAGAGGGACTTGAATGATCGACAACAGAAGTGGGTTAGTAGGATTCAAGCCTATGATTTTGACATTGAATATGTTAAAGGAACAACCAATATAGTAGCAGATGCTCTATCCAGGTGCCCTCATATAAATACAATAACCTACATAGCAGCAGATTGGAGACATGACATTATTGCCGAATATGCGAAGGACCCCCAGGCTAGCAAAATGTTGGAAAACCACCTCCCTTCAAAAGAGTACAAGGTAGTAGAGGACCTCATCTTATATAAAGATAGAGTATTCCTAATACCAAGCTCCAAGATCAAAGAAAAAATACTTAAGGAGTACCATGACAATCCAGTAGTAGGGCATCAAGGATTTTACAAGACATAAACAGATAAGGGAGAAGTACTCTTGGAAGGGCCTTAAGAAGGATGTACATAGGTATGTTCAAGAATGTATGGTCTATCAAAGGAACAAAGTCGAACAAAGCTACCCGGCAGGGCTACTGCAACCATTACTTATTCCCAACCAAAAATGGGAAAGCATCTCCATGGACTTTATTACCGGGTTACCCAAGGCTCATGAGAAGGATTGCATCTTTGTAGTTGTGGACTGCCTCACTAAACATGGCCATTTCTTTGCCATATCCTCAGAATATAGGGCAACTCAAGTAGCAGAAGTATTCTTCAAAAAGATTTTTAGACTCGATGGCCTTCCTAGTAATATCGTTAGTGATCGGGATAGTCGGTTCTTGAGTCAGCTTGGCAAGAACTTTTTAGGTTGGTGGACACCGGTGAAATATTCTCTCTCAATTTTTTTCTTGTTTTTAGTGAACATTTACAATAGAAACAATCACCCATTAAGGTTAGCATAACCCAAAACGTACATGAAAGAACTCTAACCAAGAATGCGCCCTAAAACCACTTAAGGAGGAGGGGCGGGCATATGGTCAGAGGATCCCTGTTACACCCCGAAATTTGTATAGTTACTATTCTAGTAATGCTTAGAGCATTCTGATTGTAAGGAAGGTTTTGAATGAATAAAATGTGATTGAATGTTGTTATCAATTTGAGAATTTGTTTACATGTTATGATTGGCTCATTTTGTATTCTTGATTGATGTTATTCTTGGATAAGCAATGCATAGAGGAGAATAATTAGTCTTGTTTTATATATTTGATTTATATATACTGCAAATATTGTGAGCAATTGACTACCGTGGTTTTGTGCCATGGATGCAGGAACAAGAACTATTCCTCCAGGGGGAGGGGAAACATCACTCGGGAGAGGAACTTGGTCGGTTAACCAGTAAAGTTGATCATATGAGCATACACACTTCACTGAGGGTTTTGGGAACTGAGTCAGATTGAGTTGTCATGATAAGTCATCCTTAGGCTTAGGAGTTTTTGATTACTTATTTATGCTTTGTGAGTGGTGTTACTTGATTGACTGACTTACTGTTCTGTGAACCTTGAATGTGAAATGTGAACTAATAAGTTATACTGATGCCTGGAATATACAGTTAAATGTATATATACATGTTTGTGCAATTACGTGTATTAAGGGTACTCTGACTGGCCTATAATACACGTAATTGGATAATTGAATATAAACATGTATAGATATGTTTAAGTGTAAATATGGATATGTTTATTAATATATTTAAAAATATATTGATATATCTATTGTAATATTCAAATATTATATAGATATATTTATATATTTAAATAAAGGTAAATTAAAACTATAATAAGTTATATTAAATATAATACAAAATATACTAATAACATTTTAATATATAAATTAAAATGACTTTGCCTTGGAAATATTTGAAATGGACTTATATAGTCATTTGGTGATATAATACATTTATCATATGGAATAAAGGCATTTCGAAATTCATAAACCATTGGAAAATATGTGAGAAGTATTATTGGGGAAATTTATTCGAAATTTATTCACCATTGGAAGTACATGGAAAATATTAAAGGAAATTTATATGTTTGAAACTTTAGACTTTAAAAGATTTAAAGTAAAAGTTTGAAGAAGCTTAAAAATCGTGGATTTCTTCACGGGAAGAAAACGCACGACTGTGAAAAGCAGAAAACAATGGAAAATGGTGAGGAAGAATCCTGCGCCCAGCTCGCACGCCTTGGACCTGGTCGTGACTGCTAAAAACGCCACCATTCTGGGACGCGTGGGCGAAAGGAGGCCAGGTGCTGCGTGTGTAACCTTGACAATTTCGACTGTGAACTTTAAAACACCACTGTTCATTCATTCCGCCATTTTTGAGGGCATTTTTAGTGACTACGCCTGTAGGTGGCTGTCTCACGAATTTACCATGTGAGAGTTGAAGCATTCTTCGAAAATGAGGTTGATTCATCACTTATTTTGCTGAGTGTCTAGCTATTTGTTTGCCACTGCATATTTTGACAATGTCAATAGGAGAGGTGTCGAATTCTCATGCCTACAATGTAGTAAACATGAGAATTTGAAACCTATATAAGAGGTTGCTCTCATTGTTAAAATTACCACTTTCCTATCTGCATTTGCAATTACGAATTTCATGTTTCAAGAGCAGCAATTCATCATTACTGTTTAGTGTTGTGAGAGACATATACAATTTTTGCTGAGAGCCATATAAATTATCTTGCTGTGACTGTATTGCTAAGAGCTCAATTCCCTCTTTACTGTACTGCATTTACCTGAGAGTTATACTTGTTCATGTTGTGAGAAGTAGCTGGTAAAGGCTGTGAAGGATGGTGGAGGAAGAGCAGAAGCTACCGATCGAACTCACTCGCAGCAAGAGAAACAGGCATGAGAAATGTCTTTTTAGAATTTCTGTCATTTGAATTTAAAATGAGTTTGTTTGCTTGCTTTGATTATGCTTGCATTATGTTATAGCATGAAAGGAAAGTATTAGAAAGTCTCTATTTTCTAAGGAATTGTATTGAATTGGAAATAGTTTAAAGAGCTTGTTGAAATGAAATAGTTTAATTTCATTAGAAAAGGCTTATTGAATTAAGGAATAACTTGTTTCATAGTGAAGGCATGTTATGTAGGAATAGCTTAAGAGCTTGTTGAATTGGAAATAGCTTAAATTCATAGGGGAAAGCTTGTTGAAATGGAATAGTTTAATTTCATAGGAAAGCTTGTAAAAGGAATAGCATAAAAAGGAAATGTTTTGATTACTTTTTAATAGAAGTATATTATGATTCGTATTACTTGAATACTGCTTGAACTCCTTAAATAAAGGAAAAGGAACTAGTTATTGAATACTAGGACGAGGGTGGATTTAGTACCAAGGTAGTCTAAAGCTTTAGAGTTAAATAGGTTAACTAGAGAAAGTTATGTACTCCATGGATAAAGATTTCCATGTTAGGAGATACCAGAGGGACCCCTTGTTGACTGTACTCCATTTCCTGTTTAAGTAGTTGAAGTAGGAAGTCTAGGGTGATTGACTACCCACGGAAAGGACTCAACCTACTCGTAGGATAAGGCAGCCTTAAGTCAAACTGAACCTGACTTAGTGCAAGTGATAGATGACCGTCAGTTTAAGTACTGCCGAAATGCTTTGGCCAAAGTAGTGTATTATACCTAACGTCCACTTAGACTGTGAGACGAATTACACTGTCAGTTCACAGTAATCCAGGTTACATGCTAGATTGGGATTGTGAGGGCACAAGGATTTAGTTATGTAGGATTACACACTATGCTCAGTTGGTCATACAGAACCGGTTACCCAACCAATCTCTTCGTAGAAGGGAGGGCCGTCTACTTAACAGTAAACGTGCGGGGGACCGCAATATAAGTCCGTGGTTGGTGGAAAAGCACCTGAGTGATGTTTCTCCTCCACGGTAGACTTCTGATGAACCAAGGTTTGAAAGGGAACATCTTGGACAGTCTTATTCCTATTTGCTCAAAAACTTCCGAGCTATGTTTGAAACTTGTAAGATTCTTACCTTGCTTTTTATTTCAAGAAATGTAATCATGAAAGTGTACTCTGTTATTTACTTGGAAAATAGAACAATGATGTATTGTGTCATTTATTTCTTTATGATGAAATGTTCAATAAGAATGAAAAGAAAAGTTATTTACTTTGTCATTATAAATGTATTTCCTTGTATCTTATTAGTGAAAGTAGAAATTTTTTTGTTTACCCGGTTTTGGGGTCGTTACATGTGGTATCAGAGCTACGAGGTTTAGCTTTGGAACCTATGAGTTCACCAAGTTTTCCTTTTCCAACATTATCTAATGTTGTGAAAAATTCTTGTGTCAGGATGGTACGTGTTAGATTAACGGCGAGAAAGTCCATAATCGGAAATGAACGCTACCTAAAGGCCAAGAAGGAAAAGGAGGCAATTGTGAAAACAATTGAAGGAATCAACTACGACAATGCAGTTTGGTTGAGTGACACAGAAACCTTCAGTCACGCACTTTCTCGAACCCATGGTGGGAAGAGAAAGATGAAACTGGAGGCTATGTACAACTACCTTCCCTCCGTTGCACCCGAAGAGTCTGAACCCTTGTCTCTATCCAGAGATATGCCATTTGAAGAAAGTTCCAGCCCGACCTTCATATTTAGGGATCCTAGAGTCGTCCCAATGGCGGAAGTAATTATGATATCTTCAAGTAAAGAGTCCGAGGGATATACACCAAGGACCCCGCCAATGGAGAAATGGTCTCATGAACAAATGCCTGCGAAAGGCATGGACCATAAAGAAGAGGAACACTTAAAGGACACTGCATCCCGAATATATGTATCGGACAATAAATCCGAGGGTTACTATCCATTTTGGGATAGGGAAGACCAGATTAGGGAAGAATTTAATGAAAGAGATTTACAACTCTCTCAATCTGTTGGGTACACACCTCTTAGCTATGTATCCGAGAGTGAATCGGAAGGATATTCACCTCTTGACTATCTGAATAGTCACTCTATGTAAATGTTGTGGATTCTTTTGAAGTCCTCCTATCTATAAATAAAACGAGTTTTATCTATCAATCAAAATGTCAAATTTTTGTGTGAAAACATTTGTTTGTATGAAATGGTGTTTGATTATATAATAGTTAAGTAAAAGTTAGTGTAACTTGAAATTAAAATTTCAGGTTATAACTTCTTTAATATATGGTTCTAGTATACGAAAGAAATCGAAACAAATCCAGAGCGAATCAACAAGGAGATTTGTCACCAGCTGAGATGGAAGCTAAGCTAGACCAGATATTGGCTAGACTAGCCAACCTTGAGCAGGAAAAAGTCAAGGATAGGGGAGAAAAAGATATAACTGTAGAGGAGTTAGTAGAAAGTTCTTCACATCATGCAGAAAGAGAGAAATCACCTACTAACTCCATGGACAAAAACAAGAAGATGATATCCCGAGAATTAACAAGGGATATGAAGAAAATTTATCCACCCAAGTTCGATGGAACTGCTGGGGGTGATGAAGCCGAAGCATAGCTTGTCCAAATGGAAAAGTACTTTGAAATCTGGGATTATGATGAGGTTACCAAGGCTGCTTGGGGAGCCTACTAGTTAGCTGGAGAAGCTTCTAACTGGTGGATGAATAAAAAGTTGGAACTTAACCTAAGTTCATGGAAGTTAACTTGGAACGAGTTTGTTGAAATCTTCCGTAACCGGTGGTTACCTCAACTGTATTATGATCAGAAACTGTCCGACTTCCATGAGCTGAAACAGGGAACCATGACGGTTCACGAGTACTGGGAGAAATTTACTCGTCTTATCCGCTATGTGCCCATTTATCTCAAGGATGAACGATTTCGAATAAGGAAGTTCATTCTAGGTTTAAATCATCGGATAGGAAGAGAGGTTGACATGCATGGTCCAACCACTATGGACCTTGTGTATGAAAAAGCTATCCGTCAAGAACAGAAGCTTAGGGCAGATTCCTACCATCAAGATAGGAAGGATCATAGGAAGGACAATGATGTGGGCAGCAAGACAGTATCAAGGAAGGAAGACTCCACTTTCACTTCCAGAAAGCAAAAAGGGAAGCGACCTCGCTTCAATGGAAAAGATTTCAAAGGAGACCGAAAAAGGAATGACAACACCAACAAGAATGGAAATGGAACAAGCAAGTCAGGAGTAATTCCTGAAAAGAAAGGACCAAGGGATGGATGTTTTATCTGTAAGGGTGACCACTATGCAAGTGAGTGCCCTGATAGGACTTCTAGTTCTCAGTCTCGAGGAAATGCTTTGCCTTCGCAGCAAGCCATGTTCCAACAAAGGATTCATGCTGCAGTGGACGATCGGCAGACGGACTATCATATCACTCCGATCGAAGTTCAAGGTAACCTTTTTGGACTACCTATTTCTGTTTTAATCGACACTGGTGCAACTGAAAATTTCATTTCACCTAAGGTAACTAGGCAATTGTCTAGGAAGGCAGGATACATGGAAAAGGCATGGAATGTAGAGTATGCAAACCAAACAAGAGCAAGGGTTGACCAATGTCTATTTGAGGCTAGGTTAGAATTACCCAACTTTGCCACTGAGGTTAACCTATATGTCGCGCCACTAGGGTCCTATGATGTAATCCTAGGAATGAATTGGTTGTGGAGACATAGGGCTATTGTAGACTGCCAAGCCAAGACAGTAAGATGCCTTGATGATTTAGGAAACCTTGTAGAAATCAAAGGGATACCAAGGGAAGTGACTGTTCGGCAAATCACAGCAATGCAGCTGGTGAAAGCCAAGAAGAAAGGTTGTCAACTTTTCGCAGTCAAGATTGAGAAACTAGGGCAAGAAGACGGAAACTCTGTGTTTCAAAGTTCTCAAGAACTTGAAGACGGAGAAGTGGAAGAAACAGGAAGAACGGATATGGAGAAGTATCCTATCTTAAAAGACTATGTTGATGTATTTCCAGAGGAACTACCGGGTCTTCCACCGAAGAGAGTGTTCGATTTTTCAATCGACATTGTGCCAAGATCTGAACCGGTATCTAAAGTACCGTATAGGATGACTACAACTGAGCTCATGGAATTGAAGACGCAGTTGGATGAATTGCTGTCCAAAGGGTTAATACGACCTAGCGTATCACCATGGGGAGCACCAGTGATATTTGTCAAAAGAAGGATGGTAGATTACGTTTATGCATCGATTATCGAATGCTGAACAAAGCAACGGTGAAGAACAAGTACCCGTTGCCACGTATTGATGACCTCTTTGATCAGATGAAAGGTGCATCAGTATTTTCAAAGATAGATCTGAGATCCGGATATCACCAGCTGAGGGTGAAGGATGAAGATAATTTTAAGACTGCATTTAGAACGCGTTATGGACATTATGAGTTCACAGTTTTACCATTTGGTTTAACTAATGCGCCTGTAGCCTTCATGAATCTCATGAATAGTGTTTTCAGAGATTACTTGGGTAAATTTGTGTTGGTCTTGCTAGACGACATATTGATTTACTCCAAGAATGAAGAAGAGCATTGTAAACATCTTGAGATGGTGTTACAAAGGTTAAGAGAACACAAGCTTTATGGGAAACTATCCAAGTGTACTTTCTTTCAAGAAAAAGTGCACTACTTGGGCCATGTTATTTCAGCTGAAGGGATAGCAGTTGACCCAGCCAAGATAGAGGCAGTTATGCAATGGCCTGTACCCAAGAGTGTATTTGAAGTAAGAAGTTTTATGGGACTAGCTGGATATTATAGGAAGTTTGTGGAGAACTTTTCAAAGATTGCTTTCCCCATAACATCTTTACAGAAGAAAGGTAAAAGATTTGCATGGAATGAGAAGTGCCAAGAGGCATTTGATCTTCTCAAGGAAAAGTTGACCACCGCACCAATCTTAAAGGTACCAGATCCTGAAGGAAGCTTCACAGTCATAACTGATGCTTGTGGAGAAGGATTAGGAGGTGTGTTGATGCAAGAAGGACAAGTAATTGCTTACGAGTCCAGGAAACTAAAGCCATATGAAATGAATTATGCTTCGCATGATTTGGAGCTGGCAGTAGTAGTACATGCTTTACAGATGTGGAGACACTACTTGCTTGGAAAACCATTTGAGTTGAAAACAGATCACAATGGTTTAAGATATCTCTTTACTCAACCTAATCTAAATGCTAGATAGAGAAGATGGTTGGAGTTAATAGCAGATTATGACTTTAATATTAATTATATTAAAGGAAAGGAGAATAGAGTTGCTGATGCCTTAAGTAGAAGACGTCATATTGCATCTATTGTGACAATTCAAAGCGACTTCAAGGAACAAGTGCTTTTGAAATGCAAAGAGGATGAATTTTACTTACAGGTTAAGCAAGCACTCATTGAGAATCCTCTAGACTCTAGGTATGAAGGCGCCACCCTTTAAGTCCCTCTTTTAAAACAACTTGAAGTTAATTCCTTAGGCCAAGGGGTCAATTGCAAATTAGAACAATTTGCCCATTTAATGAAGAAATTCATTAACATAATATTTTCAAAAGGCCAAGGCTTAGTTCTGAGTAACTGCTCCAGATGACGTGATGGAATGAAAGCTGACAACTGCTAACTGCCAAAAATAGTATTTACTATAAATAGTAAATATTGAAGGATGACCACAAAACCTCCAAAACTGGAACCCTTTGAATCACCTCAATGAGCCTAGAGGATTCCGAAATAGGCTGATGAGCCACTGACAGGATTGCTGCCAAAAGGGGAACATTACAACCGGTCGCACCCCGAGTACCAACTATCATCCCCAAATAGACGGGCAGGCCGAAATCGTCAACAAATGGATAGAAGGTTACTTAAGAAACTATGTGACTGGACAACAAAATGCATGGACCAAATGGTTGCATATAGGGGAATATTGTTACAACACAACACACCATATGTCCATCCAGATGAGTCCCTTTAAAGCATTATATGGATATGAACCCACCACATTTGGAAATCTAATTACTCCAGAAAGTCAAGTGCCCCGAGCAAGGGACTTTGTGCAAGAAAGTATTGACATCTTAAACACCCTCAAGGACAACTTACATCAAGCCCAAAATCAGCAAAAAATGTATGCAGACCGGAACCACATCAAAAGAACCTTTGCAGTGGGAGATTTGGTATTCTTGCGATTACAACCATATAAACAATCATCCCTTAAATCCAACGGAGCAAAAAAACTCAGGCCCCGATTCTATGGGCCTTATAGAATTTCAAGAAGGATTGGCGAGGTGGCTTACGAATTGGAGCTTCCCCGAGGTAGCCGCATCCATAATGTTTTCCATGGATCCAGATTAAAGAAAGTTCTTGGACAACAAGTCATTCCCTGTGTAGAGTTACCACCTTTGGATGACGAAGGCAAATTGGTCCTTGAACCAGAGGCAGTCCTTAACATGAGAGAAAAGAAACTAAGCAATAAAACAATCTCCGAATTCCTGATTAAATGGAAAGGCCTACCAGAGGAGGATGCCTCATGGGAGAGTGAGGAAATCTTCAACCATCCAAACCTCAAGTTGCTTGAGGACAAGCAATGTAAGGGGGGAGGACTGTCACGATCGCTACATAATTAAATAATGTACCTTATAAAATTAAATAAAACTTCTTTTATCCGGGACTTATTTCTTATATAAAAATTGAGTATCGTTGCATATTATCAATCAAGGGAAAAAATGCCATAATTACTATTAATCGTAACCCATGGTGAAACCGTCAACAAACTGAGGAGATGCATCGCTCTAAAACGCCTCTTGTCAGTGCACCTGCACACAAACAACGTGACTCCTAGAAGCATCACTCCAAAACATATACCAGGGAGAAGTGAACGGGGCTGAGTGGGGAGAGGAAAAAGAATGCGCAAAGAGTAGGCTGCAGAAAAACGCGACCACAGGTAACAGAGTTACTAGCATTGTCGATTAAGTTTCAGTCCATAATCCCTACATTCATAATAGTATTAGTGAAATCAAGAATATCAATTTAAATAAAGTCGAACTGGGTTTCTCCCAATGATGAGAAATCCAGATCGACTCTCTATCTCTTCTCATACAAGGTAATCTCCCCGAATACTCAAGTACACCAGAGTTGCTCTATATGCCTCACACGGGTCCAAAATACCTGACTCCTTAGGACGAAGGGGAATGGGATTTTGGGAGACCCCTAAACCATGAGGAATCGCATGGTCACACAGGGCATGTTTCATAGCTATAAATGAATATAACCAAAAGAATAAACAAACGAAATCATGAACAAATTAAATCAAATAGCAAGCACTATCACATTTCTGTATACATTTACTTCATCTAGTAATTAAATAACATAGATCTACTTTTGATTAATAATACATCCATGAGTCTGGTTAAGCTAATGAATGAACACACTTCATAATCACACACTAGCAGTAAACAGTAAATCGTATGACCTCCACGTGAATGCTCAAATAATTAAGTTAAGTTTCGGAGATTTATGCACAAATCCAGTTATTTAATCAATTAAAATTAACATCGAATCCTACTCACAATGGTGGTTTCAGTCTTAAAACGAATGCACTTTACAAAAATAATATGATGAACTAATTGACCAATGTGTAAAGCAACTAAAAGATTAATTACAATTGCATTTCACAAATAGAATTAGATCACTTGCGGTTCCATTCTTCATGCATTTCTATTTACTCTAATCTGCTTGCTAAGTGCCTGTAACTCATTTGGGAGGAAGGGCCTGAGAAGTGTGGTGTCTTAAGACCCTCCTAAGGATAGCCCCTGGGACCCTAGGATGAGGGTTGGGCTAGGGATGGGTAATAGACCTAGGCTGCACATAAGCTCCGCTGGGTTCCCCCAAATGGGTCATGTGTTTTCACAAAGAAGTGGCGTAAGTGGAGTATGCAGGTACTAGTCACCTAGAGTGGGAGTTTTTAGTTTACAACCCCCTCGGACTTGGCCCAGGGCTTTGAGCGGATCTACCTTAAGGGTAAGAATATTTAGTTACAAGTCACCAAGTGAGGAGGGTTGTAGATTACAACATCTAGACTAGGATCCATGGCTACGGGGGGATCCACCTTGGACACCCTTCTTTTGTTTTCCTAGGTTTCATGCTTGCTTATGGAAAAAATTGCTTAACTGTTATTGGTAATGGACTTGTGCTTTTGTGGGATTTGGCTCATTTCGTGGTTGGAGGAAAATTAGACCTATAGCCCCTACCTTAGAAGAGCCATTTGACGGCATTTCCAATCTTTACCCAAGGCATCCCCGATGAAATCAGGTACGAAACATTACATTAAGTCATGGAAATTCTTTAAATATGCACTTGGGCATCCATTTCATTCATCACACGTTAAAGGAAAACACGTATTTCCTCATGCAAGCAAGATCTAAAGGCGCTATAGGTGATATTTTTCAGTGTTCTTCGCAATTACAGGACCAAATTACTCAGCAGAATAGTTTTGCATGCTTCATTTTTCGGGAAGATTCTTGGCAGATTTCATCAAATTGAGACAAGGAGGTGATTCTCTTGAAGATTGATAGAGGCAAAATATAATTTCTATCTTCTCTGTCTCATATTTCTTCTATTCTTGTCTTAGTTTTTCTCTCGCAAGTCCAAGTAAACGACATTTTTTCGCAAGTTTGATCATCTGGGTGGATTTGTTTAGCACGACATTCTCTTCAAAACCCATGTGCTAGAATTTTTCTTGAAAAATTGCCTCGTAGCTCACTTTTCGAAGCTTTGCTTTTTTCCAAATATTCCTTTGCATGGTAGTGAAAAAGTCGACATTTTGAAAAATGAAGAATTTGGGTTTTATCAGCTCTCAAGCGGCAACATAACCCATATGTTGGAATTTTTTGCAAGAAAAAGCCCTGCTGCCCCTACTACTTATATTCCAAAAAGTCTTTGTATGTCGAGTGAAAAAACATTTTTTCAAATTTCTGACGTTGTTGGTTTTCTTGGAATCATTTTCTCTATAAAACCCACGTCTCGGAATTTTTTCGTAAAAATTGCCCCTCGACAAGCTATATTTAGTCTCATCAGGAGCTTTTCTTAGCTTTTTGGAAAAAGTTTTCAGAACATATCCGTGTTTACAGTCAACAGGCTAGTTTTTCAGAATGCAGTTCACTCAGATTGAATTCAAGACCAAATCGGTCTTAATTCATGATTTCATTAGAACAAATGACACATTTGCATCAAGTGGATCTGGAGTTTGACTTGAACGCTTCAAAAATAGACCAAATCGCAATTCAAAACCTCGAGGAATCCGAATTGCTAGAAGTGGCTTCACTTCCCATCACAACACAGTGTATATAATTTGTAATGGCTTGTGTAAAGCATTACAACTCTACTACACGAGAAATTCACTTAGTGGATGGGCGAATGATATGCAGTCCCAAGCCCAAAGACATCGAGAAGTGCTTCGCTATTCCTTCGAATCCGAATAATTTGGTCATTTCCATGGTGGAGTGTAAGAAGGCGTTCAATGCTGACAAAGAAAAATGTTAGAGAAGAATGGTAGAGAGATGGCTCAAACAAAAAAGGACTAGTTTACCAAAGAATGTGGGTCGTGGAGAGTTCAGAGATGAATACGCGGTTATGATTACCCTACTCAACCATGTCACCGGTCAAGTAGATGCCAACAAATTTTATATGTGGATGTATTATGTCATGGCTCAGATCATCAACATAAAGGAACGATATGATTGGGCTTCTTTGATCAATGACGTTCTCCACAAATAGATGACCAACTTCTTGTTTGCTTACGAATTCCACATGTGTTCATACCTTGTGTATCTGATAGCCTTACAAGGCTAGTTTAGAGGGTTGAATACTGTGGGTATTCTAAGTGAACAAAGGGTTCATCAGTACTATGCATAGCTTGAATTCACACAGTCCAAGCAACACTTCAAGCGAGTGCAAGAAGCATTCTTAATGTACACCGTGAGGAATCTTGATCGTGAGTTACATGTGTGTATTTCAGCAGAAGCCAAATTGGCGATGGTAGAATGGGCAAATTGGTTCATCCAGTTCCCTACTTTTACCTACATCCGTGTGTATGGATACTCAGGTCATCTGGCCATGTTACCCCATTATCCCTCAGATAAGGTGGTGTACATGGAATTTCTACGACACCTGTACGAGGTCCACTCCTATTTGTGCAACAAACGCAAGCCAACTACCACTTTTCCATTACAGATGGGGATTTACAGGTGCAAGTCAGTAGTTGACGCCAAGGCTATGAGTCATGAGATGATGAGGCTTAACCTTAAGCATCTTGTCGAGAGATGCTCAGATGACCCTTGGGGTCACTTTTCAGCACACTTTGGTGGTTGTTCTTCACACAAGCCTTCTATGGAAGACTATTGGTTCAACTATGAGGACTAACTCGAGGTGCGAAGGCGCAGCTACAGCAGGTTCACCCTTTCATAGATTGCTGATTTCATGTCAGAGGATGTGGAAGGGTTATTTGATGATGATGGGGATGTCACACTTCCTCAATTCTGCCAGGATCAAATTGACACACAGCCGCTTCCGATCGTTGATTGGTACGGCAAAGAATGCACATCTGTAAAGGAAAGAACAAGGAGAGGTTTTAGAAATAGCATACTTTACTTGGATAGCAAGAGGACGTGGAAAGCAGCCATGCCAAACACAGAGCTACCACCGGTGGTCACTTCACTGCGTTCCACGTCAAAATCAAAGCCTAGATAGAAGATATGGAGTAATCCTCCTAAAGGAAGTAGGATGCCAGGACATACAAGAGGAAAAGCACCAGTTGCTGATTTGGACCAGCAAGAGCATCATATGGAGATAGCCACAAATACAGTTGAGAACATGCCTGAAACAGAGGCAAAACCTCCCATGCCATCACCAACACCACAACAGTCTTCGGTGCACATCGACTTGGAGCAAGACTCGACACCACGTAGCAATGCTTCAACGCATTCTCACTCATCAGGAATTCCTAGGATTAGCACCGATCCTTCTAGTGAGATTAGTCGAGATTTGTCTTGGATTGAGAATCTTTTGGGTAGGAAAAGGAGGCAGGCCCCCTATCAATTGGACTTTGTAGATTTTGATCATGTCTATCAAGACACGCCAATCAAAAAATGCAAGAAGCAGGTTCATGTTGAAAGGAATGTTGACAAAGAGATTGTAATTGAGATCGCTGCACCACTAGAGGATAAAAACTTGAATGAGGTAGAGGTTGATGACTTCACCTTGATATAGGTCAACCTTGGCAAAAGCACATGCCAAGTAGAGGTGAATTTCTTCGAAGTTGCAACGGAAAGCATAAAGGAGAGAGTAATAAAGGACGGTGAAGATAAAGCAGCCCTCAAGGCTGAAAACCAGCAGCTTCACCATATATCTCCAACCTTATGCACAACACTGAAAATGTCACCGCTTTGCTCTCGCAGATGTTAGAGTTGCCAGCAGAACAAAATCATTTAAGTCAGCTAGTTTTATATGGGAAGCGCCTGGAAGACTGGGAAGAAGAGTTCGTCACAAGGGGCCGCTTCATACTTTCAAAATTGCACTAGTTGAGGTACAATGTCCACGAACTTCGCCTATAGATTCACGAGTCAGAGCAAGACATAGCGGTAGACAAACCACGAAATGAGATCATGATCTCCCACATGAGGACGACATATGACTCGGTCACTGAAGAAGAGGATAAGGAAGCAATTTTTACTTGGAGAGAACAATTAATCTTTAAGGTAAAAGTATATGAAACAATTTCTGTAGAAATGACTGAGAGCAGAGAAAAGGTGGCAAGTGCTATCAAGTTCGTAAGAACTTTCATATCACAAGTCCCTTGCTAGTATTAGCGTGAGGACGGTCAATACATCGAGCTCGCTAATGTACAGTTAGAGTTTCTGAGGTTCATTCATGGTATTTTCAGTGGTGGTTCAGTTGGCTGTAAGTTGGATCAACTTACAGTCATGTCAGTATTATTTGATGAGGCGGCCAAGAGTAGAAGAGAATTGCAGAGTCAAATCACAGATGGTTAAGAGATGCTGTGAAGACATCAAACACTTTAGAGGAGTATTAGTGCTCCAGATGGTGATGCTATCAACAACCTTGTGGAGGGGTTAATTGCTTGTAATGTCCCCATTTTTGCCTGATGTTGTTTGCGGATGGTTTAGCCTATTCTTGACTCTCGTAGGCTAATGAGCATGGTTAGGGGGTCCTTTGTGGCAGATATCTAGTCAGTTGATGGTTTCTATTTCCTGGATTCAGTTGAATTGGAGAAATAAGGAGTTTTATTAAGATATAATGTTTAATTATTATTAAAGGTAACTTTAATAATAACAAGTATTTTAATTTTATGTTATAATTTGTTAAGTGCAAATATTATATTATTAAAAGAGAAGCTTCTAAAAGAATCGACCTCTCCCTAGGAAAAAGTATAAAGAGAGGGTCAACCAAGCTTCTAATCATCTAGGAATTGATATATGCTATTGATGTTATTGTTTGGTGAGGAAGCCAGCTAGGGTTTCTACTATTTCCAGCCATTGGGAACGAAAAATCTCATTGGTTATGCAATTTTGAGGATGTGAAACTATCAGTTGAATTATTGCTGATTGTGGGCTTCAATCAGAAGTTCAATTTGTGCTTGCATTGCAAATTTTGTGGCCTTTGGCCAAATTTTGAGATAGAGATTTCATATCAGCTTGTTGAAGCATTTTGGGGAAATTCTATTTGGTCTAGGAAGTGCACATTTTATCAATAGAGGCAAATCGATTGGGTACTTTAGCATTTCCAGATTTTATGAAGAATATATCAGTTGTTTGGCATCGACTTGGAGGAAGAGATTTGCAGATTTGTGGAGGTATTCTAGGTCCTTTTGAAAGGACGATTTTTGCATCAAGAAGGACGCCTTGATAGAGGGGATGATTAGAAGCTTTGCTGATTTGATATAAATCAGGGGTTTGACATATGCTGGGTGCTCAAGGAGGAGGGACGATTTTGTGAAGGCAGATTAAAATCCAAGAAAATTCAAGAAGCATCGTTTGGCATCAAGAAGTCATGGCGCTGCATTTCAGGAGCTAGAGACAGCCTCTTCAAAGAGAATCGATCAGTTTTATGTTGGCAGCCCTCTCATATCAGGTTCTTCATGTTAGTATTATATTGCATTTAGATTCATATTTGCATATAGGCTTATCTTGCTGACTTGATCAGCTCTTTGGCAATGTAATTACAGTCATATCATCATAATCAGATTGCTTATGTAATGCTGCAACAGTCTGATAATATAGTTACAGTCAAGTCTAAGATTGAGAAGGAAATTAGAGTTGCATATATATTAGTTCCATTTGCATTATATTTTCTATATTGTAATCAGCCTATGCATGTTGATAAATAATAGAAGAAGACTTGCATATCATTTACTTGTTATCTTGTACTTGGTTATGGATGCATGCCAAGTGTTTGCATAAATACCTAGCTGCTGTAGATGCACATTTTCAGTGCCTTATATGCATGAAAAGGTCAAAAACAGTTAGCATATCATTTCTATGACATTGTTAGTCAATCTTGCATCATTAGAAGCATTCAAAAACATCAATTGTAGCGTACAAACTCATATCAGCAAGTTCAGACATTGTATGCAAAGTGTTTGACGATATTCCTTGAGCCTCTAATCAGCATTTTGAGGTCCAAACTAGCAAGGCTCATTACATTGCTTGAGATCACGGCCAGTGAACTACAGATCAGGACGTCCCACCCTTTCAGGATAGACATTAGACACAACAGTTAACTTGATGCTTTTTTCCAAGTTACTCGTTGTCCCACATATCATGGCATGTCTAT
>CM021109.1:81762768-81803573 GCA_007115665.2 Sequoiadendron giganteum
TGTCTTAACACTGGTTGGATTATCTAATGTATTGTATTGATAAGGGTCAATAATATGAGGGAGTAATGATGATGTATCCTTAATAAGAATTTAGAATTGAAGTACGAATGGCTAGATAGTTCAAGATTGGAGTATATGCGAGATAATAAGTTTGTTGTTTCTGATATTGCTCGTCCAACTTTGGCAATTGTATGTATGATAGACCAATACCTTGGATGAGCCGTTATTTCTAATTGGAGCCCTCTATTCCAGTGATTTGTTCTATTTAGATATATGTGCATCTGCCAGAAGAAGATGTGATCCCTTTTTTCTCTTGAATGATTTCAATTTCCCTTATATAGTCATGGAGTGACATGGTGTGAGAAGTGGCGTCCCTCCCTCATGCCTATGCGACTTAACTAATTATAGCTTTTGTTGACTATATTCACCGCCCCTTTAATTATAATAATTTGGCTTGGCTCCACGTCAGATCTGCCTGACTGATACAATTTGAAGAGTAGGTAATATCATCAATAGCACTGGAAATAGTCATCGCTTATTGCTTCTTTCAAGCGTTATCTTTTGTTATTTCACTTTCATTGTATATTAACTGACCAGTCCTTGCTTGATATCAATGTCTCCTCCAATGATACTCCTATTAATGTGGAAGCCTCTTGAGGTAGCAAACAACCAAGGAGGTCCCGATAATGGTCAACCTCCATGATTTGATGCGCTAGTATTCGATGGATAATCTTTGATCATAATGCCCTGGAAAAGATTACGAGAATAGTGTAATCGGTATTCCTTTATCCCATTCTTTTGATACCGGGACCCCTCGATGAACACCAACTCGGCTCTCCTTCTCGTGCGTCTCTGATGGTATGATGTTATTAGAGAAATTAAGGAACCTGATAATAATTCTGTACTGAACGCCACGATACTCTTGCCGGCTATAAAATTTTGTATTAAAATATTGTTATTTTATGTATTATATGCCCCCTATTTTATAAATAGATTTTAATATTTATTTTATCATTTAAATTGTCAATATTTACATTTTAATATTTATGATATTATATATAATAATTATAATATTATCTCCTGATAATTATAATTATACTAATATTCAAATAATAATTATATACATATATATTTTAATATCCATTAATATCATATTGATTATAATATTTGAAATTGTTAGCATTTGTTATTTTAATATTGATAATATAGTTATAATTATAATATTGTCTCATGACAATTATAATTATATAGGTATCCGAATAATCGTATATTATTAATAATTTTAAATATATATTTTGTTATCTCTATTGTCACATTTTCGGGGACATGACATATTAGTATTTCAATATTTCCTATTTGGGTGTTACAATTTCGGGGGACATGATATAACTCAAGGAGATTTTAGGGTTTCCTACACCTTCGAGCTTCTATAAATAAGAGCACCCTTGCTCATTTGTACTTTAACTTTTGCTGTAATAACAAATTGCTATGCCCACCTTGCTGTGCAATATTGCTATTCTGTATTGGTTCACTTTGTTTAATATAAAGCTGGTTTGATTGTTCATTGTGTGTTAGGTCCTTCATGCAATTTGCTGTCCCAGATTTATTTGTTTTTAATAATCTTTCTTCCATAGTTACACCTCAGATAGAGTATTTTACCTCCTTGGGAATTTAGAGATAAAGATTATCGTTTGATGTCGTTTCTAGTAATCTTGTTTTTAGCCTACACCTCGGATAGAGTATTTTACCTCCTTGGGAATCCTGAGATCAAGCTTACCGTTTAAATGTTTGTTTCCAGTAACCTACTTTCAGTCTACACCTCAGATAGAGTATTTTACCTCCTTGGGAATCCTAAGAACTAGTTTGCCATTTGATGTTGTTTTCAATAATCTTTATTTCAGCCTACACCTCGAATAGAGTATTTTACCTCCTTGGGAATCCTGAGAACTAGTTTGCCATTTGATGTTGTTTTCAATAATCTTTATTTCAGCCTACACCTCGAATAGAGTATTTTACCTCCTTGGGAATCCTGAGATAAAGTTTATCGTATACCATTCCCTGCTCCTAATTCCTCTTGCTCTGTTTATCTAGAGGAGATAGGATAGTTTTAGCGTTAGCCTCATTGTAGTTAAGATTTGCAAAACTAGAGAAAACCTTAGCTGCAATGTATATGGTTTTATAACCTTGTGCCTCTACCAGTCGAGTCAAAAAGATAGGAATTAGATTACTTTACTTTTTACGCATATCAACAAAAGAGGGAGCTTCCCCTCCTAATTTGAAGAGCAGTTAATACTGTGCATAGTTGTCCGTTGCCAATATGCACTCCAAAGGTGCGAATTGTAACGCCAGGTTGCCAACACATTGACTAGCCAAAAAATTACACGATTTTACCTCGGGAATGTGTTTGGAACAAAAAGTTGGTGAACAAGAAGGGGAAACAACCTCTAGGAGTTTGTAGTCAGCTAGAAACACTAAGTAAATAATATTGTAATAAAAAAAAGTAAATAATTGTTAGAGATGGCAACAAAAAGCAAGAAGTTTCTACCTTCAAACCCTAGAAGCCATGCAATGATCTTCTGCACAGAGCTTGCAATTTCATCAATACAATATCCTCCTATAGGATGTTTGAAGGGATTGTTTGCTGTTTTAGTGGATGAAAAATGTTGTGTGGAAAATGTCAATGACAGATCTATAAGAAGATTTTTTAAAAATAGAATGTTCATTACTGATTGCTTGTGATTCAAGCATCCTATTTGTCAACTTTTCGCATTTTTAAAGTTTTGTGGATCGTGTGCAAAAGCAAGAAGTTTTTGCCTTCAAACCCTAGACCCACACAGTGATCTTTTGCGCAGAGTTTGCGACTTCATTGTACGATTCTCTTCCTTGGTTGCCTCCTGCCAATGGTAAAATCAGATTGTTGGGAAAATATAAAAATCTGAAAAAAAGACATTGAAAACGAAGAGAATAGGGGTTGTGAACAAGGACTATGCTCTCCTTTATGAGGACTACTTTGAATGCCTTCATCACGGTAAAGAGGACAGATCGTTGGTTCCGAATTAGGAAAGGAGTGGGAGCGAGGAGTGCCAAGGCCTGCAATCTAGTCTTCGATGGCCGAGGGCCATTCGGGTTTGATGTTCTTATCTTGTTCACTCTATGGTTTCCTTGGATCCTTTTCATTTGATGCATTGTAGTGCCTTATTCTATTTCAAAGCATTAAATTTTATTTATTTTTAGTTGAAAACTCTTTTTAAATAAGCATTCCCACATAAATTTTGGTGGCTCTTTCCTTGCATAGTTTGCATTTAATGTTCTGATGGTTGTACTCTGCCGAAAGTAATTAATCTTGTTTAGTCGGCGAAATAAGTAAATAAATAAATATTAATGTATGTAGCAAATGTTAAATATTATGTGTTGTTATTGGGATTTAAGTCCTCGACCATGGATTAGTTATATCGGGTAGTTTTCAACGGTTGGTGTTCTCAACCAATGTCGGTAACTACATATGTCTTGATTCACTTGTAGTCAGGGAGAACACAGACCTTTGTATACTATACTTATTGCTATTGAATGAATGAATACTACTTGTTATGTGCATATGCATTCGTGAGTACTTGATATGTGTATCTTTGTAAGTTTCTATTCTTGTTTACTCTGTCTGGTAGTCAAGTTACTTCCGTGAGTAAACATTTTGTGTTGTTGCCGATACAAATTGTCGTACACATCACATAGATGTGAATAATGGCATTGTAATGGGTCAGCCAGCCGAAGAGTTGGTACAAGCTAACGAAGAAAGAGAAGACGTGTTGACATATGATCTTGTGAATCCGTGGGATATCTTAGTGAAGGATCACGTGTGAAGGGAAGCTCTTAGGCGAGAGGTCCCTCAGGCTGTTATCTGGGACAATTTGAGTGTTAACTGAGAGGTCGACCACCTTCTCAATAGACTACTGAGAGTGCTTGCATGTCACTTCATCATACTTCAGGATCTTCAGACCGACAAGGGTTGAGAGCAAAGATGACAACAAATACTACAACGGGAGTAGGAAGAGTGCGGCACTAGTCGTAGGTGTACTGGAAATTAATGCCCATACAACCAAATAAAGACAAGAGCCGAATCCCAAGCAGTCAAGAATCATCAGAAGAAGGGGTATGAAGATCCTTGAGAGAGTAAAGGAACAATAAGAAAGACAAAAACGGATGAGAAGAATCGTCGAAGAAACAAACCAAGACCTTGCCAACGAAACAAACCAAAACCTTGCCGATCGATCAAGACAACCGTTTGTAGAGAAAGTACCAGATGATGTAGAACAAACAAACCCTGAAAATGAATTAACAAAAGACTATAAAAAAGAACTAAATAAAGAAATTGAAAATAGCATATGCCGTATTCGAGAGTTGTCCATATTAGAAGAAGAACCGAGAATTGGAGTTCGAACTGAAGACCCTTAGACGGAGGGAGTGCTGGAACGACCCCTAGGATACCTGAAGTGCAGAGGATGTTGAGAGTGGATGAGTGGAGGACTCGTACATGGCCGTGAGTGCAAGAGGCATTGGAACGCACCGAGCGAAATAGTCCAAACAAGTGCAATGCATAGGGAGAACATTGGGGAAGGAAAATGGTGACTTTGCTAGCCAGTTCGAGCATGGAAAGGAAAAAATTGTCGAAATTCATGGGGAACGGGTTTGAGGATCGAGTGAGACACTGTAAAACATGTGAAACTATATAGATAGCCAATGAGCAGGAAGATAGACTATTGACTAAGAGAATTTCCAACGATTCTCAGAGGCATACCAATCGAGTGATATACAAAACTAGAAGTAGCACATAAAGCCACATGGGAGGCACTAAAAAGAGCATTTTAGGATGAATTTAGGCTTCTGAGAAACGATAATGAGATTGTAGCTGAAATATACGACATGAAACAGGGAAAACATGAAAATGTATGAGCTTACAATCGTAGGCTCAAGGAATTAGTGGTAAAGTTGGAGAGCCAAATGGTGTATTTGACAAGAAACTGTAATCTACCTCTAAAACCGGGTAAACAAAAATTTTCTAACATTTCTTTCCAAACATATAAAAGTAACAAGTAACAAAGAATTGCAATAAAATTCTTCCTTTCTTTATTGATAAATACATGCAAGTTACAATATATATTTCCACATGAATTCCATTTTCATTGTAAATATAAATCAGAGTACAAAGTAAAATAAATTACATACATATCTCGTAAGCTTTTGCACAAATAGTAGTAAGATGGTCCAGGTTCCCTTCCTTTCAAATCTTGGTGTATCCGTCGCCTGCGGTGGAGGAGAAACATCACTCAGGCGCTTTTCCGCCAACCACGGACTGTTAATGCGGTCCCCCGCACATCTATCATTCGATAAATGGCCCTCCCTTCGAACGAAGAGATTGGTAAAGTAACCGGCTGCGACAACCCAACTGAGCATAGTGTTGTGTCCTATACATCTAGAACTTGCTATTTCACAATCCCGAACTAGCATGATGGATCACAATGAACTGACAGTGTAGTCTCAACTATCTCACATCTAAGTGGATGTCGTACCTTCCACTACTTTGGCCAAAGTATTCTCATTCAGTACTTCGAATGAAGGTCATCTATCATATACACTACTCAGGGCCGATTTGACTTAAGGCTATCTTACACTACGCGTAGGTTTTAGTCCTTCACTGGATAGTCAATCATCCCAGACTATCCTACCTCAATTACTTTAAACAGGGAATGGAGTACAGTCAACAAGGGGTCCCTCTGGTACTTCCTAACATGGAAATCTTTATCCATGGAGTACATAGCTTTCTCTAGTTAACCTATTTAACTCTAAAGCTTTTAGACTACCTTGGTACTGAATCCACCCTCATCCTAGTATTTAAATAACTAGTCCCTTTCCTTTATTTAAGGAGTTCAAGCAGTATTCAAGCAATACAAAACATAAGGTACTTTTACTAAGAAGTAATCAAACATTTCCCTTTTTATGTTATTCCTTTTCAAATTCTCCTATGAATTCAAACTAATTCATTTCAACAAGCTTTTAAGCTATTTCCAATTCAACAAGCTATTAAGCTATTTCTTAATTCAAAAAGCTTTTCTAAAGAATTTAAACTATTCCCAATTCAACAAGCTCTTTAAGCTATTACTTAATTCAATAAGCTTTTCTAAGGAAATTTAACTATTCCTAATTCAGCAATTCCATAGAAACATAGAGGTTCCTATTATTTTTCCTTTCAACTACAGCATAATGCAAGGCATAATCAAGCAAACTAATAACACATTTTAAAATCAATGACAGAAATTCTACAAAGATATTTCTCATGCCTGATTTCCTTTTGCGTATGAGCTCGATCGGTAGCTTCAGTTCTTGCTCCACCGTCCTTCGCAGCCTTCTCTCAGCTTGAACAAATACTACTTTCAGGTAAATGCAATTTGGTATGAGGAAAAGTTGCTCTCAGCAATACAGTCTCAAATTGCAAATGGCTTTCACAAAATGGTAATGGCTTTTACAATCTATCTCACAATCTAATTGCAATGATGGTTTGCAACTTACTGTAAATGCAACAGCAGTGTAGGTGAATAAAGCTCTCAACAAGAGGGAATTTTAACACACAGAAATACCACAGCACTGAAATTCGTGATTCCAATGCAAAGGAGAGTGAGTGAATGAGTGCTTTTCAACAATGAGAGTGAACCTATTTATAGGTTTCGAATTCTCATGCTTACTACATTGTAGGCATGAGAATTCGACACCTCTTCCTTTGATAATGTCAAAATGTGCAGTGGCAACCGAATAACCAGACACACAGCAAAATGAGTGATGATTCAACATATTTTCAAAGAATGTTTCAACATATCACTTGTGAATTTCGTGAAGCAACCACGTACAGGTTTAAACATTAAACTTGCCCTCAAAAATGGCGGACTGAAGAACAAATGGCGTTTTTAGTTACTGTTTGAAAATGTCAAGGGTTTCCCACAGTCGCTTATAGTTTCCTTTCACCCACACGTCCACAATGGTGGCGTTTCATACAGCTGCGACCAAGTCCACATTGTGCGAACTGGGCGCGGGCTTCAAATGCTGCCATTTTCCACTATTCACAGCTCAAAACAGTCGCGCAATTTCTTCACGGGAAGAAATCCGCGATTTTCAAATATTTCTTTTAAGTCTTTCAAAAGTCTAAAGTTCAAACTTACATTTCCTTCATTAATTTTTCATGCATTTTCAATGGTCTAGTAAATTTCGAAATTCCTTTCCTTTATTTAATACTTTCTAAAGTTTGAATATTTCAAAATTCCTTTATATGGTAATGCAAAATAATTACCAAAGACTTATACGTCTATTTCAAATCTTTCCAAGGGTTTAGTCATTTTAATATTCTCATTAAAATGTTATTAATACATTTTGTATTATATTCAATATAACATTATTATAGTTTTTAATTTACCTCTATTTAAATATATAAATATATCTATATAATATTTGAATATTACATTAGATATATTAATATATTATATTATCGGTAAGACTATAATAATATCGATATTAAATATATTAATAAACTTACCCAGTTTACACTTAAATATATCTATACATGTTTACTTTCAAATCTCCAATTACGTGTATTATAGGCTAGTCAGAGCACCTTTAATAGACGTAATTGCACAAACACGTATACATACATTTAACTGTAAATTCCAGGCATCAGTAACTTATCAGTTCACATTCAAGGTTCACAGAACAATAAGTCAGTCAATCAAGGAACACCACTCATAAAGCATAAAGAAGTAATCAGAAACTCCTAAGCCTAAGGATGACTTATCATGACAACTCAATCTGACTCAGTTCCCAAAACTCTCAGTGAAGTGTGTGTATGCTCATATGATCAACTTTACCGGTTACTCGACCAAGCCCCTCTCCTGAGTGATGTCTCCCCTCTGCCTGGAGGAATAGTTCCTGTTCCTGCATCCACAGACATACAATCTCGGCAGTTACTTGTTCATAACATCAACAGTATACAAAACGTCTAAGTTAGAATATTCTCAATTCAATACTTTGCATGCAACATAACATCAATAGAAGTACCAACCAAATGAGACAGTCATTTAAATAGAGAACATTCATTTTGATAACAAAACACATTATATTCATATCAAAGATTCACACAATACACTCATTTTCCCTATGCAATAGTAGCTATACAATCGGGGTGTAACATACTCCCCCCCTTATGATTCATCGTCCTCGATGACCTAAGGTTTTATTCAAAGCATAAAATCCTAACACTACATTTATTCCTCATTCTTGAAAGTTTCAAGAACGTTTGATCGGTGTTATTTGGACATCAGCTTGTCCATCATTCATGGCAACATGTTTCCTCTGCTGAAACATGGCCTTTTCAGTAGGCAGTGAGTTGTCATGTTGTTGGATACCAGATGTTTTGTTAGGGCACTCATTTGCATAATGATTACCTTTACAAATAAAGCATCCTGCTCTTGGCCCTCTTTTTTCCATGATTTCCCCAGTTTTATTAACACCTTCACTAGCTCTGCTAGTGTCATCATACCTTGAGTTGTCTCTCTTCCAATCGCTTTTGAATTCCTTTTCATTGAAGCGAGATCTCTTCCCCTTCTTCTTTGCTGCATCATGCGCAAATTCTTCCTTCTTGGGGGCAATCTTATCGGGGACCTCAGTATCCTTCTTTTGTTTTTCTCCTTTATACTGGGTTGAGTCTGCCTTAAGCTTTTGTTCCTGCTTAATGGCCTTTTCATACACAAGGTCCATTGTGTTCGGACCATGCATATCGACTTCACCTCCAATATTCCTGTTAAGTCCCAAGATGAATTTCCTAATCCGGAATCGTTCATCCTTATGATAAATGGGGACATATCGAAGAAGTCGAGTAAACTTCTCCCAGTACTCGTTGACTGACATGGTCCCTTGCCTCAATTCTTGAAAGTCAGAGAGTTTTTGGTCATAATAAAGTTGTGGCAACCATCGCTTGCGGAAAATCTCCACAAACTCTCCCCAAGTCAGCTTCCATGAACTTATATCAAGTTCCAACTTTTTGTTCATCCACCAATTAGAGGCTTCACCTGCTAATTGGTATGCTCCCCATGCTGCTTTAGTCACCTCATCGTAGTTCCTTATTTCAAAGTACTTCTCCATCTGGACTAGCCAAACTTTGGCTTCATCACCGCCTGCACTGCCATCAAACTTTGGCGGTATTATCTTCTTCATGTCACGAGATAGCTCTGTGGACACTTTCTTCCTGTTGTCGAAGACAATCAAACTCGTTAGGGAGGTCCAAGCGAGAGCATGACACAACCGTCAAGAGAACAAGCCACATACCTAATGCTACTCACAATGAACATTGGGAGGAAGCCTGCTCATGGGGAGGAAACTTTAAAACACCATAGTCGACGAAGGCTCGGGAGTAAACCAACTACCAGAGGAAACTTGGAAGTGTCTGGGGAAAACATCTCTCGGACCCCCAACATTCCACTTGGTAGGTGTTGACTAGCACGACATCAAAGCTCTCGATACACTAATGGCACAAAAAATGACGATCGACACACAACAATTCCTTCTGAATTTTATTGTCATCCCACTATAGAATAAGGCGTATGATGCATTACTCGGGAGAGGGTGGTTGATCGCTGCCAAGGAAGACTATAATTGGAAACGAAACACACTCTTGATCGAGAGCAATGGGAGGAAGTACGTCATTGACTTGAAGATCCAGGTTGTGAGTGAAGAGTTGGCATCCTTCGGATCACAGTCCGAGAAAGGAGAATCAAATGCAAATGAAGGGAGAAAGTTTTTGGAACCTAATGATGAAGGCGTACTTGACCTTGAGGGTTGCCTAGAGGACGAGATGTGTTCTCTCAATGGTTCTTTCATTGGAAAATGGAAGACTATGAGGTGTTCCATCCAGAGTGCAACATGCTATAGATCGGGGAGATTGAGGAAGAAGAAGATAAGGGTATAGCTAGTCAGACATTTTCGGCCGAGTACAAAGAATACAAAGAGGGAGTAGCAAAACTAGATGATATGCCATCCTAGAAGTTTGAACGAGATGAAATAATCAAGTACGAGGAACTAAGGATGAAAAGGGTGAACCTGGGGGAGGAAAACAAACCAAAGACAATCCTAGTCAGAGATGATTGGGACCCTGCATTGAAGGCAGATGCGTTGAAGATATTCATGGAGTACAAAGATGCATTCGCTTGGATGTACAAAGACCTCAAGTGGATACTGATAGAATTGTGTGTACGTAGGATACCTCTCGTATTGGGAGCGCAACCCATATGAAAGAGACCCTATAGAATGAATAAGAATTATGCCGCCAAGATACAAGACGAGATTGGAAAATGTTGGAAGTAGGTATCATTTTCAAAGTGGAAGTCAACGACTAAGTGTAAGGAATTTGAACAGATTCAGATGTGTGTAGACTTTTGGAGTTTGAATGTAGTAACAATTAAGGACCCCTTTCCAATCCCCTTCACCGACACAATCGTTGAATGTTGTGAGGTTGGTGGCTCTACAAGGTGAGTCACCACCATGTCAGTCAACTCTCGAGGTGGCTCTAGCAATAATGGGGGAGGGGTGTTTATTGGTGCACCCATCTCTCCCAGCCATGCGTAGAGCTCCTCATCCTTCTCAACATCATCATTGGTGTCAAGTGGTCTCCCTAGTGGTAGTGGCGGAACTGGTACTGCCATTGGTAGTGTTGCTGATTATATAGGTATGGCAGGTTGTGGCTATAGTGTTGGCTACACTAGAATTGCCTCCTCGATGTCCTCCTGCTTCTCCTGCCAAGGAAACTCATTTCCAAGGAAGAGGACAACTCAATGGCCTCACGATCATCTCCACTAGGCGTGGGCGAAAGAGGTGAATTGTCTGCCTGTTTCCTTCTCTTCGCTACTATTGGTGTTGGGTGGGGTGTCTCTTCTCTTGTCGTCTGTATCCCCAAATTGGCCTAGTAGAATATGATCGGCCAACCTGCATCTAGTTGGTTGACTGGCTGAGTTCTCTCCTAGTCATCTGGAGGCACTTGTATATATATGTCGTCCAGTAGTAGCTCAATGGCGAGTTGCATCATATAGAAAGATTTGTGCTTCAAGCACAAAAAATCTTGTATCCTCTCTAAGAGCAAGGTGTCCCAATTGTATACTTTGCCCGTACTCAGCCCCAACACAAGTGTGATCATCCGGATGACAATGTCGGATGCTCTACTAGTACCAATTAAACGACACTTGATCAAATCCAAGAGACACTTCCATTCGACCTTGGCGAGAAAGTTCTTTTGTAGCTCTTTGTTTCCAACACTCCATATACTGTCTTTCTCTTGTTGTATGAGGTCGAATCAACACACTATTGCCATAAGGTTCTCCTTCATTTGTCTTCACATTTTTCTCGAAGGCTTGGGTGTTGAAGCTCCTTGAGAGGGTATTCCAAATACCTTAGTGAACTCAAGGGAGGAATAAGAGATGGTCACTCGGCAGCCTTTGTAGTCAATGACAAACTTCTGGGAGTGTCTATCATAATGCACGATCATCTGTCTCGGAGACGGCTCAAAGTCTTGAGAGATGAAAAATAGCAATTGCGCTGCCTTGACCACTTGCGCCCATTGCAATGCTAGTTTCAGGATGTGATTGCCTTGTGTTGCCAGCCACCATGAACGAAATTTTCTATTGTGACATAACCCTTAGTCATGCTAATTGCTGCCCTTTGAACCTTTATTAGTGTGAATGATTCTAAAGCGCTATTTGTTGAAATTAGTTAGCCAAATGCTCACGACCATCTTGGTATAGTCCAGAGGTACTTGAGTGATTTGCAGGATGGTGAGGGTGATGTATGAAGTCGGAGAAATTGGGTAGCAACTAGACATTTGGCACGACCCCTTAGTTGCATAGGAGGCCGAGAGAATCTTGATGCTCATGTAGCAAGGGTGCGAGGGTGAGTTCTTTTGGTCCTTCACTTCACATGGGTGGCCAAGAGTGGAGATAGCCAAGATGTTGTTCGTCTAGCAAACAACCATACCTATTTCAATCGGGAGGCATGGCTGAGTGCTCGCAACACTCCACGACATTAAGAGGTGCTATAGGGACTTGTTCCTCAGATGGCAATGACAGATGGCTTCCATTGAGGAGGCCACACAGACGAGGGATAAAGCACTCACACAGGCCGAGAGCATTAGAGGAGAGCTAGCGGACCATGTCCGTAAGTCACAGGAGCAATTGGCTCAAGTGATAGTTGCAGAGCGTACACGTATCACAACTCTCGAGCAAGCAGTAGAAGAGGGACAAATTATTGGCCGAGCGGGATGCTTAGTTGGCCGAGAGAGATAGACTACTAGTCGAGATGGATGCCCAATTGATTGAGAAGGACAAAGAGTTGTAGGGAAAGAATCAAGAGCTGGAAAAGACAAAGACAAAGCTCATAGAGGCAGTACAGATTGTCAAAATTGTCAGAGAAAGGCAGTTGGCGGTGAACTAGAGACTCCAACATCTGCAGTAGTCAATATCCACCACACCCATATCCTCCATGCATCTAGGGGCGTCCTCTCACCTTCCTTACTGATAATTTTCTATTTTGTAATCCCTCATTTTGTTGTTATGTTGTTTGGAAGATGACTTTCTTTTTTGGGGGGGATAATGTAGTCTGTCCAAAGTAATTAATCTTGTTTAGTCAGTCAAATAAATAAATATTAATGTATGCAGCAAATGTTAAATATTATGTGTTGTTATCAGAATTTAAGTTCTTGACCATGGATTAGTTGCATCGGGTAGTTTTTGACGGTTGGTGTCTTGAACCAACGTCTATAACTATATATGTCTTGATTCACTTGTAGTTCGGGACAATACAAACCTTTGTATACTGTACTTATTGCTATTGAATCAATGATTACTACTGGTTATGTGCATATGCATTAGTGAGTACTTTATATGTGTATCTTTGTATGTTTTTATTCTCATTTACTTTGTTTGGTAGTCAAGTTACTTCAGTGAGTAAATAGTTGTGTGGTTTCATTGGGCTTCGCTGCATTTAATGGAGGGTGCCACCTTGATGATGTGGGGGTTGCAAGTGGTAACCCTAGCATTAATGAGGATGGGGTGAAGTTGTTTACAGATGTTGTTGTGGGTGGTGAAAGGTGTAGTGTACTAGAGGCTGAAAAATTTGTGACGGTGGAAAATGATGGACATGTAGAGAGCGGTGGTCGCAAAGTGGGGTAGATGGTAAGTGCCTGCTGTGTACACCTAGGAAGTTGGTTATTTCTCCAAACCCTAAAATGGTAGATGCTATGAATAGGGAGGAGAATAGGTTAAAACAAGTTGCTATATTTCTAGTCCCTCTTGATTGCAATAAACCGCTTGCAAGGAAATATCTTGATGAATGGATCAACAATGTATGGTTTATAAAACTAGGAATTCAAATTATGTTTTGTAGAATGATTCAAAAAGGTATATTCTTGATTTTCTTTAAAAATCAATCAATGCAGGAAATCGTCTCGAAAGAATTTTGGAACATAGGAAATTCTTTGTTTCATGTAATAAACTGGTCTCCTGAAATAATTCACAAGGAAATCTTAGCAATCTCTTACCCTAGGTGGGTCACAGTCAAGAATGTGCTTCCCCAAATTTGGGCGTTTCTGCCTCAAACACTTTCCCCATTAGGGAATGTGTTAAGAATGGAGACTAGGGTAATGCTAATGCACATGGATGCAAGGGTTCTTGTCTCTCTAGCACCAGGGATAAATATCCTTGAAGAAATAGAAATTGACACCCTTGAAAAGAAATTTTCCAGTTGGGTTGATATTATGGGTAGCTTCAATGCCAAATTTTTGTGCAAAATGGAAGGGCATGTAAGAAGGAACTTCCCTAAAATTAAAAGGAAAAGCGATGACCCATAAGTTAATCAAACTTCAACAAACCCTAACCCTAGAAATAAATCAAAGGGGAAGGAGAATATAGAAGAGGTGAGCAAAAATATTGGAGGAGAATCCCTCAAAATTGAAATAGAAAAAACATCGGAGAGCTCTCCTAGTGCATCCAAATGGGACACCAATATTACCAATTCTAAGACTGCAATTCAGGTATTAGAGGAAGACAAAACTGAAATGGGGAATGAATATCCACCCCTCATGGAAATCCCACACCAAAGATTGTGTGGGTCTGTCCTGGCTAATAAGCCTTCCATTAGTTTGAGGCACAAGAAAAATGCCCAAGAACTAGTGTTGGACGAATTAAAAAAGAGGATTGCTTAGAGCAATAACCTAAAAAAGGCTAATAAAGAAAAACAGCCTCTCAATAAACACGGAAAATATATCCAACAAGGAAATACATGAATGCTAATGGAAGAAGGAAACATATTAAATGTTGTAACCAATAGTTCAAATTTAAAAGACTGGAACATCACTATTGAAGTAGAGGAAAGTATAAAGAACCCTAGGGTACGTCTTTTGCCTAAGGCTAATACTGAGAAAAATAATGGTGCTCAAGACTCAGCCCTAGACAAAGATGAACTAGGTGAATCAAAAGATAATGACCAAGAGAACTCGAGCAAGGTGGAAAAAAATGGAAAATGTAAAGTAGAAAATAAACTCACTCCATCCTATTTATCCAGTTCTAATACTGGACAAGAATTAGTTTCTCATGGAATAGAAGTAAGGAAAAGAGTTGAAAAAAGTGATCAAGAATGGAGTATTAGAGAAAATGACAAGGAAGAAGAAATTAGTATGAAAAATTTGGAAAATTCTAAAGTGGAGAACATCCCCAATATATTCTGCTTGCCTAACTTCAATCCAAAGATCACACTAGAGGAAAGGAATGGATTAAAACAAGAATGAGGAAAAGAAGGAAGAATGGGAAAGAAGAAGGGGAACCTTATCCAAAGAGGATTGAGAGAAATTAGGCTTCAATGCTTTGGCAGATTTAGGAAAAATGAGGAGGAACTACAAATAATGGATATTTAATTGTGCTAGTTAGAATGTAAGGGGACTAGAGTCCCCTGAGAAGAAGTATTTAGTAAGGAGATATCTGAATTTGGACAAGCTCAAAGATGTGGTCTTGCTACAGGAGGTAAAGGTAGTAGACTTTACCCTTGAGACTAATCTAAAATTCATTTGGCATGAGTCATCCCAATTCTCTACTAAACATGATAGAGGCAAAGGAGGCTCTACCATTATGTTATCTAATAGATGGAAACAATATGTAACCGAACATGGAACATCCCCATGCAATAGGGCAGTTTGGATAATCATAGAAAAAGAAAATAGGAAATTTGGCCTTTGCTTATTATATGCTCCAAATGATTATAGTGAAAGGATAATGCTGTGGAAATGGATGTCTAACTTACATGACATCCCATGGATTACAAGGGGTGAATTTAACCTGGTTGAAAATAGTGAAGAGAAATTTGGGGGAACAAAATTGGGCTAGAAAGGGGATGAAACTTTTGGTATAGATTGAAAAGAAAATTAAAATTCTTTGATCCTATGGAAGGAATGAAAAAGGAAAGCAAAGTATTTGGTTCACATGGTGCAATAATGAGAAAGGCAATAAAAGAATTTACTCTAGGCTTGACAGGTTTTATGCCAACAAGGAATTCCTCAACTTTGATGTAATGGAAGGGGGGGATAGAGTAAGAGTATACCCTTGCACACTATCGGACCATCACCCTATCAGTGTGAAGATTATAATTGCAAAGGAAAAGCCTAAAGAAATTAGAAAAGAAGGAAAATTTATAATAAATACTAACCTATTAAAGGATGAGGATTGTAATGAAGCTATATTTACCTTTAGAGAAATAAATAAATGGTTACTAAAAGGTGAGCCAGCAATTGAGAGATGGAATTAAAATATCAAAGGATGGACAACCATTTACAAAACGATAAGAAAGAAAAAAGCTATGAATAGCAAAAAGATATGAAGATACCCGTCAAGAAAACCTATTCGAACTGGAAGCTAAGCTTCAGAGAGACCCTATAAATGAAGATTTGAACAAAGAATTGATAATCAATAGAAACACATTGAGAAAACTGCAAACTAGCAAAATCCAAGGGAAAAAAATAAGAGCAAAATTGAATTGGTTAAACAATGGAGACAAAAGATCTAAATTCTTCTTTAGATTTATTAAGGAAAGGAATGCAATAGATAAAGTAGAACCGATATGGACAAACAACAAACTGTTGAATGATCCAGAAGAAATAAAGAATCAATTCTTTGCTTTTTACAAAAATATCTTTACATAGAAAGGGAACAGCAAACAAAAACTCAATGCTAGAAATCATTGCAAAACTATAATCCCCAAAAAAATCACTGAAGAAGTTGTAGAAAGGTTAAAGAAAGAGATAACTAAGGAATAAATTATAAAAGCCATCTAGACCCTTAGTAATGACAAATTTTCAGGGGTAGATGGCCTACTTGTAGAATTCTACAAAAAGAACATCAACTGGATAAGTGAAGACCTAATTATGTGTACACTGAAGCCATCAAAAGAGGATCTCATAGAGAATATATCAAGAAAGGCATAATCCAACTGCTTCCTAAAGAAGGTGACAAATCCTTAGTTAAAAACTGGAGGCCAATCACTCTTCTAAATTTATCATACAAGATTATTGCAAAGGTCCTTGCATTGAGACTAGTTAATATCCTCCCTTCTTTTATCAGCTCTACTCAAATGGGGTTCATAAAAGGCAGATACATCTTAGAGAACCTAGTAACAAGTAGGGAAATTATGGAGCGGGTAAGGAACTCCAATTAAAATATAGGCATGCTCCTTTTGGACTTTGAGAAGGCTTATGATGGTGTAGAATGGGCTTTTCTATTGATGACTCTGGAAGCTTTTGGATTCCCAAATGAGTTTTGTCAAATGGTAAGCACCCTAATGCAAGATGTAGTGGCACAGGTTGATATAAATGGGGCACTATCAAACCAATTTTATCTACAAAGGTCAATAAGGTAGGGGTACCCTCTTGCCTCGAACCTATTTGTGATTTCCTCAGATGCTATCTACTATCTATTAAGAGATTCAACTAACTGGCCTAAGGTTAGAGGAGTAACCCTGCCCAAGAAAAGTGATTTGCTAAACATCCAATTTGTAGATGATATTGCCTTATTTATCCAACTTGAAAAAGAAAAAAATGAGAACTTAATGCATAAATTGGACATATTTTGTGAAGCCTCTGGAGCAAAAATATCCAAAGAAAAATCTATTGTGTTAATCTGGATAAATAATCTCCTCAAGTGGTTTAGCAATGTTGGGTTCCAATGAGGTGGATCAAATAAGCAGGTGAGATATTTAGGCATCCCATTTGCTGTCAATCCTTGCTTACAAGAAATGTGGAACTACGTAAAGGAGAAAATTAGTAAAACTATAGATAAATGGAACACACATTACCTTTCATTCGCTGGAAGGATACAGGTGTTCGAAAAATTCCTTTCCTCTTATAATCTGTATTAGTTTTCGTATGGATGTTTTTTAGTTATCAAATAGATGAAATCGAAAAAAAATCAGACAATTCTTGTGGTCTGATGGAAAAGGGAACAAGAAGAAACATTCTGTAAAGTGGGAATGGTGTTGTCTTGACAAGAGTGAAGGAGAATTAGGATTGAAAGATTTAAAAAAACAAGGCATTTCCGTAGCTGTTAAATGGATTGTTAAAGCCCTAAAAGGCGATGAACCTTGGAAAGTTCTAATAAGAAATAATATTCAATTAGCAACTCTGAAGCAACCAAAATCATGGAAACATCTCCCTCTTAGTGACTTACTATTTGGTACCTTCACTATTACCCTCGCTAGATCTAACATATTTAAAAGTCTTGGAAAGCTTGTGTAACGGTCTACTGCAAATTGTATATAATTTTTTTGTTTTGATTTTTACCAATCAGACTACTCTGGCATTTCATCAAACAGTTTCATTCTGCTGCTATGAATGTGTATTCAGATTGTTTCCAAGAAAGGGAATAAATGCTTGTATGGAGAGTTTACCAATATATATACATTCCACAAGTAACATATAGAACAATCAATATAATTCAACTATTCACAACATTCGATGTATTTAATTCAATGTTTGCAGCTGACATCACAATACTTCACAGTGTATTTTTCATATCATTCACTATATACATAGAGAAGTTAAACTATAAACACTTTGACCTGTAATCTGCTATAGCAACAAGGGAAAAGGCTCTTCCCGAAAAAAACCTGAACCCCTGAAGCCTTACTCTTAACCTGTCCTCCACAAGCTGTAGCAATACATTCAAATTCCCTCTATAATTGTAGATGTAGCAGTGACCAGAAGAAAAGAATTCGGTAGCATACAAAGATAGACTAGGCCCCACTTTTTTCTCAATATCCACATCTCCCTATTAGCTCATTCGATGCCTTACACGTATTTTTTGATATTCCTAGGAGCGGCTAGATACCTCCATTTTGGGCTCCCGTGGCTAATTTTACTGGTAGTTGTTACTTTTAATTACCACAACTATTCGTTATATCAACACTATGAGGAAGCGACAGAGACATAAATCATTGACTATTCAGGGGCATGAATCCTCTAATTAATTCACAAAATTACCAATTGGTGTAGCCTAGAAATAGTTTTCAAAAACCTTGTCTCCTTCTCCACGTAGTATCTAATGTTGGCTTATCATAAGCAATACCCATTCACCCAAGGCATGCGATTGCTAAGAAGATATTCCTACGTGGGTGGGTTGAAAAGTTTGACCAACATCTAAATCATAGTGCGCCAAATCACCAAATCCCTCCTCAGTTTTGCTGCGTTTATATTAATCCTGGCACTTGTAATAATCTTGGAGAGTACCGCCTTGGGTAATTGCCACGATTTTACAATGCATCAATTCTTCTTTGAAGAAAATGTCGAATTTAGATCACTGATTCATCTTCAGTATGACATGGCATCAAGCCTTAAGCAACTCCTGATATTATACTTAGCTTCCACGATTCTTGTCCATTCTTCCTGTTCATGATCCCTATATTCTTTTAAGACTCCGAAATTCATATTATTTGTATGTGACGACACATTCAATGAATAAACTTTAGCAGCAAAGATTTATTTCTAGAAACTCACGGCTTCTTTGATTCCTTTGAAATAGGAAATGATATAGACTCCATATAGATGACTTTAATAAAACGTGGACCAAAGAATTAGAGATGATGTTTAAAGAATAAACCGTTTCCAAAAGAAATATTCAGTGACCAAGAATTTAGAGACGACAATGACTAAGGAAGTTGAGTTTCTCATGACTTTGCCACCAGATAAGTGTTACTCCTTATTTGCACGCCCGAACATCTGAATAAAAAGTCTCCATATTGCTAACTTGCAAACATTCCGCCTCCTCCCCATATTCGAATCCTTCAATAACTTTATTTATTATCGACTGCTTTGAATTGTCAAAACCCGACTTCTTTAGAATGTAGCGACAAACTCTTATGAGATTCATGAGTTTTTTGCCCTTACCGGCGGTAGTAATAAGAATTCCACGGCGCTAAATTCAATATTAATTTCCTTCATTGGTATTGGCCTTCCTGTAGTAATTCCGCTTCAATAGTTCATTTACTCGAAATTTGCTTTTTTCATTGCTATCGAAATTCCCTCTAATATGCTAATACCATGACTTCAACGATTAAAATACTAACAAACACCTTTTAGAGGCTCCTTAAATCACCCGACTCCCTTGACAATGGATATATTATTTATTTATTCCACCTTGATTAGCAAAAGAAGCACGGTTGGAACTAATCAACTCCAATAAGAATATTTATTGAAGCTTCATTGAAAGATATTACTGACATCGTCCAATTCCTCCACCATTTATTAAACAGATAAAAATAACTCTGAATTTTGTCCTGTAATTTGTTTTTACAAGAAACTCTCGAAATTCGAATCTACAAATTTAAGCACAGCTGCGAAATCTGTGTGACTCCGCCAATTCAAGAATTGGGTTTTCTTCCAATCCTCTGAACTCGAGATTTTGCGTCCCCAAGCTCTTGAAAACCAAGTTTTTCAAACCAAAAAATATCCAAGCATACCTGCAAATGCGCTGACCAAAACTTCATTCTTTTCCCTCACTTAATTGCTCTTGTCTTTTTGAATTCTCCTTAATTCCCATTTTCACTTTTTAAATTTTATCTTTTGAGAAATGACCAAAAAGTAAATTAATCTAGTTTAACTTGTCTAATATTTAAGTTACTTTCGAACCATTAATTTAAGTTGTCCTTTTTAATTTGACATCTTTTCGACAACTTAAATTAATTATTCAATTTCAGGTTGACATAAAAAATTGGGACATTACAGTCCGCCCTTCTCAAATATTGCTTGTCCTCAAGCAATGTCAGCACAACCACAAAGCCACCCGAAACCAGCAGTGATTCCAGTTTCCCAAATCAGTCTTCGAAATAACCCATCAAGTTGCCACTGTGCCACTCTGATAAAAACCATCAACTCCTCATACCAAATCCAAATGGCTGCAATCAACAAAGTAAGATCAAAAGATACATAGACCAACCAATTGAAAGAATTGCCATAACCACTACTTAATATCATGAGAATACAAAAATTCTGAATCATATTTGAAAATTCTTTTGTACTTTGCTGCCATGTAATCATCAAATTCTGAAATTTAATCAACTCATCAGCCAAAATTGAATCATACCTGACTGTAGACTCCTCCCCAATGATAGAAATATCCTCAACATTTAATTCCCAAGTGCCATAGTGACAAACATGTGCACACCAATCCAAACAATCCGCTGCTAACACCAATGCAAAGTTTGAGAATTTTAAGATCAACACCATACAACAACTATTAAACATGAATGTGTAGGTAGGAGACCATCAAATTTGAACACTCCTTCCCAATTTGGTGCACATTGTTATGCATTTTCATGACGTGGAGAATACTATATTGATTATGAAGTTTCATGTCTCATGAGTGACTTGGACCCATAAACATTATCTAATCCTTATCCATAAAACTTTGAGTATCAACAAGATGAGATGTAATGTTCTCCTTTTGGCAGTGATCCTGTTATTAGCTCATCAGTCTATTCCGAAATCCTGTAGGCTCGTTGAGGTGTTTCAAAGGATTCCAGTCGTGGAGGTTTTGTGGTTCTTTCTCATTATTTACTATTTATAGTAAATACTACTTCTGGCAGTAAGCAGTTGTCAGGATTAAGCCTTGGCCATTAAAATATTAATATTAATGAAATGCTTCATTAATTGAGCAATTAATTCTAATTTGTAGTTGACCCCCTTGGCCTAAGGAATGAACTTAAGTTGTTTTGAAAAAGGGGTCTTTGAGGGTGGCGCCACATGAAGAAGTCAAAAGGTTTTAATTTTAATTAATTCCTCATTTCTCAAATGGGGCGTATTTTTGAAGAGTGGCTTCTCCTTTGGAAATATGAAGAGTCTTGACTATTGGCGTACCTTCTTGGGAGACTTGAACAGTTTTCTTTTGTCCTTTAAAAGTAAGGCTTGGCTTCAATATTGAGTATCCATTATGTTGCTAAAGTTATGCTGTCAAAATGATTTATCATTTTCTACTTTGAGGAATGCTGACCTCCTAGTTCTTCATTCAATTTCGTGTTTGTAAGACAACACCTAGTTGAATCATTGTTGCTTCTCACTCAGACTAGCAGATTGTGCTTCAAGGTGAATTATTGATGTATTTTTCCAGTTTTACAGTTGCTGTTTGCATATAGTTGAAAGTTGTTTTTGCACATATTTGATTGTACGAATTTTATATCATTATGGGCATTTGATAATAAAGTTTCTAAGGTCTAGGCGACCATCTCCAAGCAATTTCGGAATTTATTGTGAAGTGTGCTTTTTTATATTGAAAATCGCCCCTCTCAAGGGCCGTACCATTCATCCTTGCATTGGGAAGTGTGCCACTAGTGAATTGCAGGTATTTGGAGTTGTTTCAGTATTTCAACAAGGGCGCCTATCTCTCAAAGGATCAATGCTTCGATTTCACGCATTTCAGAGGTACTTTGAATGAGTTATGAACAATTTCGGATTTTCTGTAGTTGCTGATATACTTTTCCAGAATTGCAGTTTGCTGATCAGAATTTAAAACAGTCACTGTCTTCTATCTTTCTCCTTCGTTTCTCGTTATATTATGATAGGAAGATAATGTAAGACAATGTGCTTAGGTTTTGGGTGAAATGGGTTTTGTAAAATTGCAGCCTTCTCTTTGTATAAGCTGATAATAGTATTACTGTTTCAGTTTCATTATTGCTGCTTTAAGTAATTAATTTCACATTAGCACCCCTGAATGGTTTACCGCCAGTGAGGAAAATCTGTTGTAACACTTCTCATACCCACTTCAAGTGGAGAATTCCCACGATCAGTGGATGCCTGCCGTAGCAGAAGAAGTTTATTGTTGTAATCTTTTCCCCTCACTGTTTGGTGGTAGAGTGGAAAGTCATTGGTTGGTTATCTACCTTGTAGTTATTTCAGTTCAGCAATAGTACTCCACCATATGTTAGCACCTCGCCCGCAAGGGATCTTGAGTGCACATTCTTGGTGTCGAGTTTAAATAGTTCTCTTTCAATAGAATCTTGTACTTGTTGTTCAAGTAGATCCTAGGGATCCTCTGACCATATGCTCGCCCCTCCTCCTTAAGTGGTTTTAGGGCGCATTCTTGGTTAGAGTTCTTTCTTGTACGTTTTGGTTATGCTAACCTTAACGGGTGAATGATTCTATTGTAAATGTTTGGGTTAAAAATAAAAAAAAATTGAGAGAGAATATTTTATGAGATCCTTTACCATTGTCAAACTTAAGATTTTTATCTACCATGTCATGATGAACAAAATCATATAGGGGTAAAGGACTGCTGTTCGACATCATGAAATCAACATTTGTTACATACCTTTCATCGGTATCATCCCATATCTCATGCAAATCGTCATTCAATTCAAGATGTTCAACATTAATAACAGATTCATGGATAAATCACACTCATACAAAGACAATTGACTGCTGCTAACTCTCATAGAATCCACATTTTCTCTGTCATTTTCAATGGTGTCTTTGTATGTCTCATGCATACTTTCCTCCAATCCTGTATGCTACTCAATTACTGCTGATTCTTGAAATGTATTGTACTGAAATCTGCCATCAACATTTGTTACATACCTTTCATCGGTATCATCCTATATCTCATGCAAATCTTCATTCAATTCAAGATGTTCAACATTAATAACAGATTCATGGAGTAAATCACACTCATACAAAGACAATTGACTGCTGCTAACTCTCATAGAATCCACATTTTCTCTGTCATTTTCAATGGTGTCTTTGTATGTCTCATGCATACTTTCCCCCAATCCTGTATGAATAATTGCTGATTCTTGAAATGTATTGTACTGAAATCTGCCCTCATTATATCTGCTGTATTATGGCTGCAACCTGTACCTTCATTTGAAAATTGATCCTGAAAATTCAAGAATTCAGTTTTTTTATGTGGTTTCCAATCTTTGTTAGCATACTGAACCTCTCTAATGTGGGGAGTGCTGAAATCATTAAGCAACATTTCATTCCCATATAGCTCATCAATCTCTTCAACAATCTGTTTGATCTCTATTGTGCTTGTTTCACTTTCTTGATCCTTGGATGTGGCTGCAATAGAAATAAAATTTTCTGCTTTATATAATGTAAAGTGGGCCATACTTAACTGCAAACAAAGATCATCAGCCTCTTTTTCCTTGTCTTCAGCATACTTGAATGCACGATCTCTATCCATTAGCAATTGCAAGTAATCTGATTTCATCAATTCCAATGCTTCTCTAATAATATGCAATTGATTAAGAGTGACTCCTCTTGCTACTCCCTTTTTCCTCTCCTCAATTTGAGCTTCCCAAATGAGTTCTTCAACATATTTGTGAATATCATCTACCCTTGTTAACACTTGCACCACTTTTTCATCTGTAACAACCAGTTGGTCCTTCAAATCTTGCAATGCAAGAGCTTTTTGATCAAGCTCATCAATGTGACATGGGCTGCCATACAATCAATTTTCTGATATACTTTCATGTGTAGAAACCATATGATCTCCAAAATCAGTTTTTTCATTAGATGGTGTCTTGCAATCCTCAAACCAAGAAGATGGCATAGCATTATCATCAAAAATATTCATCTCCTGTCTTGTCCCCGATTTGGAGCAATAAGGAGAAATCATTAAATTAATTATTTGTAAGGTTTTCCAACATAAGGTTTGGTTTTCCAGCAAATAAACATTACAAGGTGGCCTTATATTTAATTAATTTAATAAAGTGATTAAAGCAAATATTATATTATATAGTCACTTAAATAATAAAATAATATTGTATTCTAGAAGCTTCCTGGAGGTGAGTGAGAAATCTATTTAAGAAACTGTTGGCTAAACATTTGGACACATTTGATTTTGGAATACATTTCTCATTACCTGCATGGTAAGAAGTTGAAGCTTAATGCTTAGCTCCCTCGAGGGTTTGAAGACTCGAGAGTGCCAGTTTCGATTGTGAAATATCAGTCCTAGCTGGAATAGTGAGAAATCCATCCAAGGTTTCTATTTGTGCTTCATTGGAGAGTTTGGTTGAGTACAATAGCTGATGTATTATTGTACAATTTTTGAATAAGGGTTTGACATTTGCAACAACTGATGTATTGTTGCATTTAGTTGAGAAGATTGTTTGGTACAGCAGCTGAAGTATTGCTGTAGTTTGATTTGCAAATTTGGTGAAAGACAATAAATCGATTAGAGAAGAAGGTATTCAAATTTGATTGAGGGCATCTTTAATTTACATCATTGGGACGATTTTGCTTGTGAAACATTAGCATTCTCATTTGGGTGTAATCGTGGATCCTAGAAGTCATTTTCTGCCATCGACCTTCACATACAGTCCTCAGATTTATGTTCATTACTGCTTCATCTTGCATCAATTTGTGCTGGGTATTGGAGCACTTCATTTGGGAAGCCTAGGCGCTGCTTTTAGGAGTTGTGTGGAGTTAAAACATGGTTGCTGCGAGTTTATTCCGAAGCTGCATGATCTGAACAGGGGTGGCTCTTGCTGAGGGTCGATTTACCTTTGTGGAAGCATTTTATTTGCTGCTTTGACTGTCACTTCTTCATCGATTTACATCAGCATATAATTCCAGGTTCTTTTGTCGAATTTATGCATGTTGCATTGTCTGGAAGGTTGTTGTCATAATAGGGACTGTAGCTACATATTTGATTAAGACATTGTAATGGCATTGTACTAGCATTCCTTCATGCTTGATGTAAGCCAAGAGTCTTGGCAATTGCATACAGTTGTAATCAGCCATTATATTCAATTAAGGAGAAATAAGGTTGCATATTAAGTGTTTGTCTTAATGCTTCATTGCTGTAACACTGTTTTGCACAAGAGACTTTGCATGTCAACTGTTTGACATAATGACTAAGTGCTGTAACTCATTATTTGCATGGCTAGATTGCATATCAAGTATTCGGTATAATGCTGATCGCTGTAGTTGCATTATTGCATAAACATTTCATTCATTTAAGTTGCTTGCCAAGTGTTTGCATTAATGTCCCTGGGTTGTAGATGCATATCAACTAACTCTTTGCATTACATATATATTGCATTGCATCTTAAATACATTTCAGTCTTTGGCACATGTTCATTGAGTTCATTGAATGTATAAAATCATTACTTACATTGCAAAATACCAAAAAGAACTTCAATCAGCCAGTACAGATTTTGCTTGGTAAGTGTTTGACAAAATTTCCAAGGTTCAAATCAACAAGTTTGAGGCCAAATTTAGCGAGGGACATTACATCTCCTCCCCACAAAGCTTATCAAATACAATCTCTACATCACCAACATAAAGACTTTTACACATCTCACTTGTAGGAGCATCAAGTGATTCTTTTTCCTCTTAAACATTAGGAACATTTTCAGCCACTTGTATCTCTTTTTCAACCTCTTCTTCTATGATTGCCTTTTCTTCTTAGACCTATTCACCTTTTCATCTGTGCATTGGCGGTTAGGCTCCCGAATTTCTCTACATGTGAAACAACGATTTTGTCTTCTAAGCTCATTCCTGCTGATTTCTTTTTTTATTGTATTGAATGATTCTTTTCCTTTATTCTTTGCTCTCTCCTCATCTCCAAATTTATCATTAACAGTTACATGTGTGACAAGGCAGTCATCCTGATTACAAAATCTACCACCCCTGTGTGGTCTATGCTTCCACCTAAGATCCCTGTAGACATGAAAAGATATTTCACTCCGAAAATCAGCACTTGATTCTTTCCAATCTTGTAAAATTTGATTGTCAAATTCTTGTCGTGCAAGATCATTATCAATTTGAAGGTTATTCCTTGGAGGAAATTTAAGTGAGGGGTTTAGAGTTGACTGTCACAGCTCTAGAACTCTGATTTGAACCCTCTGTAGTCTACAAAATCATTACCGTTTCTATAATTCCTTTCTTGCCCATTGTTCCCATCAACACATTGGGTCATTAAGGCACTGAATCAAGCTAAATCCTGCTGTAATTCCCTCTAACCTCTAACAAAATCATTTAAAGTCTCTCTTGTGTTTTGTTTCCTGTAGTCTCTATATTCTCTATCACCCATCACAACTTCCATACTTAAACACCTATAAACTGTTCATTCACATGAACCCACCAGGATGGCAGGATACACTGCTCTGATACCAATGTAATGGTCTACCCCAAATTGTATATAATTTTTTATTTTTTATTTTTACCAATCAGACTACTCTGGCATTTCATCAAACAATTTCATTCTACTGCTATGAATGTGTATTTAGATTGTTTCCAAGAAAGGGAATAAATGCTTGTATGGATAGTTTACCAATATATATACATTTCACAAGTAACATACAGAACAATAGATATATTTCAACTTTTCACAACATTCGATGTATTTAATTCAATGTTTGTAGCTAACATCACAATACTTCACAGAGTATATTTCATATCATTCACTATATACACAGAGAAGTTAAACTATAAACACTCTGACCCGTAATCTGCTACAACAACAAGGGAAAAGGATCTTCCCAAAAAAACCCGAACCCCTGAAGCCTTACTCTTAACTTGTCCTCCACAAGCTGCATCAATATGTTCAAATTCCCTTTGTAATTGTAGAGAGATGGGTTCTTGTGAACCACTACTCATGAAACATGGGTCAATGAGTTTAAGTCGTAAACTACACGGTTGAATCTTGATAGCAATATCACAATTTGACACGCTATGGAAAATACCTCCTACTTATCAATCGATGAGCTAGAGGGGCTCTATAATAAATGGTTCATAAGGCACAAGACCTGTTGAAGGTTTTGCAAATGCGGTTGCAAGATAAGTGGGCTTAACCTTGGGGAAAAATCTATGGTTAAGCGCGTTTGAGCTGGTGTAGTACTGGGATGGGTGACCTCCCGGGAAGGCCTAGTGCTTCACCTTTGTGAGCATCACCTAGATGCAATGAGTGCTAAGTGGATCATTCATTGTCATGAGAGATGGGTTCTTGTGAACCACTACTCATGAAACATGGGTCAATGAGTTTGACACGTAAACTACACGGTTGAATCCTAATAGCAATATCACAATTTGACATGCTATGGAAAATACCTCCTACTTATTAATTGATGAGCTAAAGGGGCTCTATAATGAATGGTTCATAAGGCACAACACTTGTTGAAGGTTTTGCAAATGGGGTTGCAAGATAAGTGGGCTTAACCTTGGGAAAAACTCTGTGGTTAAGCGCGCTTGAGCTGGAGTAGTACTGGGATGGGTGACCTCTTGGGAAGGCCTAGTGCTTCACCTCTGTGAGCATCACCTAGATGCAATGAGTGCTAAGTGGACCATTCATTGTCATGAGAGATGGGTTCTTGTGAACCACTACGCATGAAACATGGGTCAATGAATTTGACTCGTAAACTACACGATTGAATCCTGATAGCAATATCACAACATTGTATCAATCACTTGGTTGTCCGTTAGCAGAGGTTCAGTTATTGGTTCTTCATTATCACTAGATTCCAATTGGGCCGTAGCATGCACCATCTCATTCTCCCTTGAGACAATAGCATTTTGGAGTTTGTAGCTCGGCAAATGCAATAAAAATAATATTGTAATCTGCAAAAGTAAATAGTGATCAGATGTAATTAAGAATTAGTCCCTGAACGTTGGTCGATTATTGTTGGGTAGTTTCAGATGGTTGACGTTCTCAAGCAATGCCAACTGGCTATATAATTCATGTTTACACTTGTAGTTGGTGACCACACAAATTTTATATTATGTACTGATTGCCTATCCAATTTATGAGAATACAATAGATATATTCTGTGCATTGTTTGTGTAACTAATATGTTTTATTGCTGCTGTTCTATATTTCCATTTACTTTGCATTAATCGGTCAAGTAGCTTTAAGGAGTAAACATTTGGCGCTATTGCGGGAACGAACTCTGGTGATACACGACAAATAGATGAGAATCATGGCGTTGCAATGGGCTAGCCAACCGAAGAACCTGTACAAGAAAAAGAAGAAAGAGAAGACACATCGACATAAGACTTGATAAACCTATAAGACATCTTGCTAAAGGAACACGTACGAAGGGAAGCTCTTAGGAGAGAGGTCCCTTAGGTAGCCATTTGGGACAACCTAATTGCCAACCCAAAGGTTGATCATCTTCTCGATAGATTGCCTAGATATATTGCACATCACTACATCATACTTCAAGATCTTTGGGCTAACAAAGACAAAGAACAAAGATGATAGCAGATATTGCAAGGATACTGTTAACGTGTGTTTTATGACAACGCCAGCACAAAATAAAATGTCCAACGGCCACTCTATTCTCTCTTGATCAAAGTGTTCCGCATGCTAAGATTGCGTGAAAGTTCATGCGTTCGACTCCAAGGTTCCTTTAATGTGAATAGACTCAGTTGGTTGATGTGAATATGTTGGGTATTCCAAGGGGACTTACGTAATTGTTCGATTTATATGCTCAAGCAAATGAAGGATTTTGACTATGATGCTCTGGTATTTGAACGGATTGGGAAATGCTGAATTTAAAGGAGGCAGGGATAGGAATTCTACGATCTATTTCTACGGGTGGAATGCAAGGATTAGCTTTGACAGTCTTCAAACCAAATTTCATTTCGTCTCCCCTTCGGACAACTCTGACAAAGCTGGTGCAATCTTCAAAGGATGGATGAGATGTTCAAATTGAGATTCACCATGCACACCCCTTCACAATGAAGCAAGTGGGCACATTGAACACAATCGAAGTTAAGTGCTGAGATTCCAATTGACCACGTAGGAGCAGACTTATCGTCAGCAAGTCCGCCAGTGGTATGGATACGGGAAGATATGCCCAAACTAATGTCACATTCCACAATTAACTCTACTTGCATGAAAACAAATCTACTTTACTTTACTCTATTCGAATCGGAAAGACAAAAAGATCTCGTCAACTGCCCACAACACAAAATGAAGTCACCAAGACTACCTCAACTTCCTGATCGGAGATAGGAGGAATGTGATCCAACTGAAACTCTAAAACTGCAACCGTTTGCCCATGCCGGGCACATGATTTCTTCTAGGCAGCAAGGGCGTCCTGGGTGTTCTGTATGACACTGGAGAACGTGGCTGTGTTCTCGAAATCATCCTGTGTGAAGGTCTTCACCTCAGAGAAGAATGGCGCCAATCTGTCTTTCAATCCATTTACAGTTACCTCTTCAGCAGTCAACCTCTTGGCAAAGATTGCCTCCAATGTGTTGAGAATTCCATCTAAGATGTTCGTCATGGCCTTTCTGACCCTGACAGAATCTACCTGTGATGCATCATAGAATCCCCAGCTTGTGACTACTGAAGAATACCATCTGGCGAAGTCGTATCTATCTCCTTGCTGGATAATACCTCCCTCAACCAAAGTGTGTTGAGGTATGCTCATCAAAGCCCCTAAACGGAGAACAACTCTCGTCTGATAGATGCGAGCCTCACCCCAAGCATGGCTAACTGCTTCCACTCTAGCCATAATATCGGAAGCTTGCCCATAGGCATGTGCAAGATCTTCCATGAACTTTCTTGTTTCTGTACGCACGCTGACAACCCACTTGTCTGCCTGCTGTGCCATTCTCTTCAAATCTTCTAACCCACTGATTGACTCCCTGGAAAACTCAACTGGAAGCTCAATTGCCGGCTTTTCTTGCCCACAAGGACGGGACAAGTGTTGCACGTAGCCAATCAGTGTCTTGTGCTCTACCTTCAACCTTTTGTATTTGCCCTCAACATGGGACAATCTATCCTCGAGTGCTCGATAGGAATTATCGCACTCCTCTACCACTTGTGCTCCAGTAGGGCGGCCTAGTTCCATGGTTGTCACAACATAGTTCTCAGGAATGGCCTCGTCTCTATCACATTCTACCCGGGGAACTACCATATGCAAGGTTCGGGATCCATCCTCATCTGTGGATATTTTGGAGAACTTCCTAGCCTTTTTCTTTGCTGGAGGTGCGCTTATCCTCTATAATAATTCCGCCATCTCGGCTGCGGGATCGGTCTCATCTATAGGATCACGCCTCATCCTATCCCTTAGCCACTCTGGCACCTCCTGCCGCATGTCAGATATAATAAAAGGCTGTTCTACCTCAGCCTCTACCTCGTGAACCTCTTCTCTGCCATCGTTCTGACGAGGCTCACCGTCATCAATAGGCTCCGTGTCCCTTGAGCTCTGGGTATCCTGATCTGAAGTAGCATCACCCTCGAGAGCCGACTCAATTTCCTGTTGAAATTGAGTATCAGTAGCCGTCCCCTCATCTGTCTCTTGCTGATTTTCTTGCTGCTGATCCTCTTGGGGCATGTTGATGCTCTAACCCACTGATTCTCTACGAGGTGGCTGATTCTCTGCTCGCACCGTTTGCTCTACATCCAATCTCTCCCTCTGATCAACAAATAACGACACCTCCTATAAGCTTGGAGAGTTTGTCCGAGATGGTGTATGCATGGACTCCTCAACTACGATAGGCTCGGGGCGAACTGGCTCCTTTCCTCTAGGCTCTGGAGTTGGATTACTTTGTCTCCTCTGATTAGTTGTCTGCAATCTGCTGTCTACCATCAAATTGTAGGTAAGGGGAATTGACCTTCCCTTGAGTCGGCTGACATTCCTCTCTACCCAACTTCGTGTAAATGTCAAGACTGGGATACAAAGTGTATCCAAGTCAGTGATCTCTGGTTCAGAGCAATCTGGGAGTGGCAGAGGCGTATCTCTTACTGTCTCGTAGTCAGCCTGTACTACGTTTATATCTTCCTCAATTTGATCTGGCACTGGGATGATCTCACACTCTCTGACCATCACCAACGGTATCCGAGAGAACATCCTCTTTCTGACTTCGATCTCATCTACTGCACTAGCCCAAAAGTCTTCGATTTGCACCTTGTGCCTGAACTCTTCTGTCAATATCCACCTGATGTTTCTGTGGGGATCGTAGTAATGCCTGCTGGTGTGATAGGAAAGGTGGAAGAATTGGAGCTCCGCTTCTGCCTCTCTTGCTGCTTGCAGCGATGGGCAGATTCTGAATTTCCCATAGGAATCGGGAATCCAAGTCCACCTTTCTTCTTCTTTTTCTGAATCTTATCATAGGCAATCAGTTGCCTAGATACTTCCAGCATCACTATCCTATTTGTGGGATACCAAGGCAATCTGTATGGATAGGAGGAAAATCCTTGCAGCCTTATGTAGGTGAATTTTGGAAGTTGGATAAACCAACATCTGAATTTCTCAATCATTTCTTGTGCCTCCCTTGATATTCTGTGGTGGGTTCTCTGCTGCAAGGTCCTTGTGATATGCATTGTAAAGGCGTCATTGACCCTCTTGTAATTAGTTGTGCTTGTCAGATGCAACTGTGGACAAGCTTCATATATTTTAAACTGATGGGATCCGCAACCGATTGGTTCTTTGTAAGAGATCCTTCTGTATCTCGTCATGCGAGCCAGCATATAGACAAGGTAGGAGCCCATGTAAAATGTCTTCGTTCTCCTCACGCCACGAAGCTGCTCATGTATGTTATCATTGATCATCAGTGCCCAATCCATGTAATCTTTTCCCTCTAACACCAAGTTGACAAAATAGAACATCCAAGGTTCAAAGATGAACGCTTGGGGGCATCCTCCAACTTTGCTCAGCATCATAATGAGATCACCAAACTCTTGTCTCAAGTCATCTGAGACTATCTGCTTGGGCAATTTTGTGCGAGTTGGCTTGGGTTTAATCATCCACCTAGTGTTTATCAAATCAGCACACTGGTCTGTGGTGGATGAGTACATCTTTCCAGCTCTCTCTTTCGTCTTGTAGATCATCTTCTCATGAACTGGAATCCCGAATGCCTCTCCGATCGCTTCAGGTGTCAGGTTAGCCAGTACCTTGCCATCTGGCGAAGTGACCGTCCTCTGTTCTGCATTGTAGTGGTAGGCGCACTCCATGATGAGCTCTGGACATCGATAGCTGGCGGAAAGTTGGCAGCTGCATACAATCCACTTCTGACAATACTGTGCGAAATCACTGACGGGTGATGGCCTCCAGTCCCCATTATCCTTCTTCTAAATGCTTCTATGTTGAATGAGCCTAAGTTCATGTCAGCTAGCCTGCCGAGCTTGGATGAAAATTTGGATTCTGGCAAGAATGACTTGCCCAATTTCTTGATCACAGCCTATCTGGACTCGGTGTGGTTGTTTTTGCCTGCAGCTCTTCTGCTTGATTCGGCCATTCTGCAAAAAAGGCAAGAGAGTCATTAGAAAACAAGATTTTATAAAACAATATATCGCTTTTGAGGGTGCCAGTAGATTTTTGTTTTTTTTAAATAAAAAGGCTGCAACACTTTCACTTTCAATTGCAAACCTCAACTACACCTGTCTATTTCAACGTCTTTAGAAGTTTCTTCTCTGGTTGCAGCAACACAATGCCAAACACTTGGAAATGTTTGCTTGCAGCAATTTACTTTCAATAAATTTGAAACCTCCTCTTTTGAAGTTCGTACTTTTCCCTCTAACTTAGCAACTTTCAGCAACTTCAAACCTTCTCCTTAAGTCGTACTTCAGCATTCAGCAACTTCAGACTTTTGGCAAATTCGTACCTCTCAGCAACTGCAGCCTCAGCAAGTTAAGGCGCACTTCCTTCAGCAAATTCAACTTTTGCAAATTTGCACTTCTCAGCAATTGCAATCTCTTCAAAAATTCGTACTTTCACTTAGCCAATATTTTTTCATTCAGCAACTGGTGAGAGGAATGAAGAGGATTTGAAAATCTTATAGCCTGGTTGAATTCCTGCAAAGGCTATACTTAGCAAATTTTCGAATTCATTTTCCCTCTCTTTTCTCCGTTGTAACACTTGTCATCTGAGGCATCTTCTAGAATTATGAATTCATCACCTCTGCACAGGCCTGCCTCGTCGCTTTTGATTTCTTAAAATATTAAATCGTTCACTTCCTTGAACAATTTCGAAATGTTTGGCTAAGTCACTTGATCTTGTCTTCGCTTTGGCAAAATTATCTAGCGAAGTGCCTCTCATTCATTTTGTTCGTTCGCCTTAGAGAAATCTCTCAATTTTTCCTTAGGAATTTTATATAAAATAGGCACTAGGCAAAATATCCATCGAAACGATGTGGACATGGCATGGAGTAAGCTTGACTCACTTCTAAATTGCAAATGTTTAATACCCAGAAGAAAAATCCTTCCAGAATCCATCGTTTTCATATGTATTCGGAGGAAGGGGGTCTTTTAATTTTTATTATTTAAAAATAATAAAAATGGCTAATGTTTATTTCTTCCCCTCCGGATTTCTTTCACTCTTGCAATTTCAAACTCCTCTGCCTTGGCAATTTTCTTGATTTTCCTTGAAGAATTTTTTCTCTGAAGATATTCATAACTCTAGAGATTCTAGCATCATCTTCATTCGTACTCTCCATTTTTCCCTTTAGAAAATACCTTAGGAATTATTTAAAAATATAAACTTCATCTCTAAAGGGCGCTTATAGCATGTCATTTTCCATTTCCTCTCTTAGGCAATTCCACGCCTAGACATTCTCTTTCTTACTTAGCCATTTTCACTCTTCAAGTCCCCACATCTAGGCGCACTTCATATAGTGAAGAGGAAAAAATATAATCCTTGGTCTTTTAAAAAAATCACGCCCCCTTTAGCATTATCTCCCTTTGGCGTATGGTGACTTCTCACCTTCCTTGAGCGCATATGCCATAGTGGACTTCCACCTTCAAGCGCATTTCATCCTCTACGTTTTTAGCTTTCACCTTCTTACCTTTTACCTTGGAGAAGAGGAACTATCTTGAGCGCATTTACCATATGTGAAAGACTTTCCACGCCTTGACTTGACTCTTCACCTCCCTCTGGCGCATATGGGCTAGTAGACTTCCATTTTATCCTTGAGCGCATTCATCACATGTGAAAAACTTTCCACACCTAGGTGTCCCTTCACCTTCCTCAAGCGCATTTTGGCTATGTAGCTTCCTTGCCTTAGGCGCATTTTACATGTGGACAAGGAAAAAACTACGCCCATGGTGACTTTTCACCTCCCCTTGGCGCATTTAGCACATGCAACTTCCAAGTTGGGCGCATTTCACAGTGTTAGAGGAAATTTCCACGTCCTAGGTGACTCTTCACCTTCCCTAGGCGCATAAGAGGGTGTTGACTTCCTTTTCCAAGCACATTTTCCATATGTGAAAGACTTTCCACGCCTAGAGTGACTGTTCAGCTTCCTTGGGCGCATTTGCTAGTGTGAGGGAAATCTCTTTGCCTTAGAAACCTTCAGCCACCCTTCTCCCTTGAGGGCGCATTTGAGGATGCCTTAGGAAAATTTGATGTCTCAGTGAATATTTCTATGGCTTCGGGTGACCTTTCACCTTCCCTAGGCGCATATGGGGGTATGAGGAGGAAAATCTCTTGCCTTAGAAGAATTTCTATGCCTCTTGAAGGCGCATTTCATCCTTGCTCAAGGAAATCTCATACTTAGAAATTCTTGTATCTTTCATTTCTCCCGGGCGTGTATGAGGGTGTGTGCTTGTCAGCTATCATTTATGAATTTCCAACGCCTTAACCTTGTTCTGGCTTTCTATTTTTAGTAAAAATTAGGGTTTCATTGCGTTTCACCCTGCTTTGCACTGGAACTGGCGTGGTTGTGCCTCCATCTGGTGTTGCCATCCTGTTCACATCTTATCCGGCACAATACATGCTATTTTTAGCAAACCCTAGAATTGATCAATTTCCATATCTCTGTTTGCTTTGAAATTCGCTCCAGTTGCTTTTGATGCTGTGAGAGACCTGTTCATACTTGCTTCTGGTGGTGACGCGCTATTTTTAGCCACCTGCTATTTATAGTAAGTTTCAAAGTTGCCTGCTTCAGTAGCTCCGCTCGACCTGAAACTTGGTATGTCTGATCTTGATAACTTGAGTGCTCTGTTCATACCAACTTCCGGCGCAGACCTGCTATTTATAGCCGTGTTCTGACTTACTAAAAATAGTAAGTCCCTGAGGGATGCTGATCATGGTGGTGTGCTTCGTTTTGACATCTCTGCATTTCACTTCATCTATTTTTAGACATGGCAGGGAAACCCTAATCTAACTTGCATGTGCTCCCGACTGCCTTGGTTGCTCTGATTTCTACTGCTTGTCGTTCTGTTTGTTGGAATGAAGTGCTAGGTAGCTGCTGGACTGAAGCTGCTATTTATAGTAAGTGTCCCGAAAGAGGTCCATCAGATGTCGGACGAGTTTGCATGTCACAGTGCCCGTGGGATCTCAAAAAACCCAGAAAAACCCAAAAAACTAGTCAAAGTTCCGGCACTGGCTAAAAATAGTAAGTCCTTGAAAATTGATCCATTATGTTTGCATGTCACACCACTGCGGAGCTCTTGCAAAACCCACATGGAATATCCGAACATGCATTGAAAATTTTTGCATGCAAACCCTAAAAATAGCCTCAGAAGGCTGAACTCTGAAAGTCACCAATTTGATTTGCATGTTACATCATCGCGAAGGTCTTGGAAAACCCAGATCAATTCTCTTGTCATTTATCGGAGAATTGCTTGTCTAAACCCTGAAAATAGCCCCCGAAGGTTGAACTGCTAAAAATAGCTAGTTGTCTGAATCTGTTCAAATTCCATGTGTAGGCACTTTGAAGCTGCTTGATTGTGCTAAAGTAGTTAGAATCCCGAAATCTTGAGGAACAAGCCTTGAATAAGGCACTTACTAAAACTAGTAAGTGGTCAGATTTCAGTGAGATTTTAGGGGGATTCTGCCTTGAGCTTTCTGAATGTGTTGCTGCACTTAGATTTCACTTGAGTAACTCAATCTTGACCTCGAACGGGTCTAAAGGATAGAAACCCTAAATTTGTCAATTACTTCAACTGAGGTCAAACGGGACATCCCTGGAGGGACAAAAGACCAGAGACAGAGAGAACCAAAGCCAAAAGAACAGAATGGAGCGAAAATTAGGGGGTCCCCATCTTGGATGGGGTGATGTGTGAAAAGGTCACAACAGATACAAAGGACGAAATAAAGGAGAGGAAGAAGAGCATGACACTAACAAATGACATGTGCCAAATAATTAATGCCCTTAACTTTAAATAAAACAAGGAAATTAATAAAAGGCGGTCAAGAATCAATCGACCAGAAAACAAGATCATTGCGAAGAAAAGAACAAAGAGTATGACAACGATGATTGAGGGGTGAATTTGAAGAAGGCGAAGGGTTTCTAAGGGAAAGCTCGAGCCCACCCAGGAGTAGAAGCCAAAGTGTCAGTAGAAGTTGTAGTGGGAGAAATAGAGAACCGTCAAGACAAGAGAACATACAAAAGGAGATTGGATTGGAATAGCCATACACCTACCACTTCTCAACGATGAAACACACACTGATCTCGCTGACCAAGCTATAGAACCTTCCGTACCATCAACATTGGATGAAGGGTGAAGAAGAGAACACTTCCAAAGAATTGTACAGACCAGCACCGGTAGACGAAGAAGCATTGCTAAGTGACAAAATGTTCGCCGTCGAGCAAAGGGGAAGGCAAGGAGGGAATCACTAACCCGACTGACCAAGAACAATTTGTACTGGTAAAACCGGTCGAAGGGGAAGGCTAGGGAGAATCGACCAATGGTTTGATAGAGACCATATGCCAGATTGAAAACTATACATTCACGAGAGAAGTGAACATTAGAAGATCGAAGCCAAAATCACCAGGACAGAGGGAGCATCGAAGGGACCTTGAAGGCAGCCCAAGGGTGATGAACATTGACGAAGGATGAGTAGAGGATTGTGGCGTGTCTGAGAGTGCAAGGAATGCAATAGAACATACGAATCAAAACTCGCCAAATAGGTTACCGTCAGAAAAGGTGAAACAAAGAGGTAAGATGGTGACTCCAACAAGTCCAATTGTGGAGCAGCAAAAACTCCCCAAGTTCATTGGAAACGGGTTAGAGGACTATCACACATTGGAAGACTTGTGAAACAATTTGGGTAGTGAATGGTTAGGACGACAGGGCATATTGATTGAGAGCGTTCCTAGCAACTTTCAAAGAGATAGCCATTGATTGGTATACTGAATTGAAAGCGACTCATAAAAACACATGGGGAGCATTGAGAAGAGCGTTCTAGGAGGAATTCAAACTCTTGAGAGACGACAATGAATTAGTAGCAGAGATATACAATACAAAACAAGGAAAGCATGAAAATATATGAGCCTACAATCGTAGACTCAAAGAATTATTGGTCAAATTGGAAATTCAGCTAGCTGACAGACTGAAAAAGAGATAGTTCATCGAGGGATTGATCCACTCGTTGTGGAAAAAGATGAAAGTGGTACCTCTATCCTTGTACGCCAATGCTTACTATTGAGCGATGGACATTGAAAGTGAAAACAAAACATCCTCCCAAGGGAAGAAAAAGACAAATTACGATGAGAGTACAAAAGAAATTAGCGATGAAGAATCAAAGGTAGTCCAAGCCTTAAGGCGGGACATGATGCACATGATGAAAGAACTGAAGGTCAAAAAAGAAAACTCAAATAGAAATCAAAGAACTATGGTGCACCGATTGTAAAGTAGGTCACACTAAAACTATTTGCACGAAAAAATCATTTTGTGACATCTATCAGGTAATGGGACATTCCATCAAGGAATGCTTGTACAATTTTAAAACATGAAGCACACAAGTGCTCTTTACTCGAGGGGAACAATCAACCCCTTTGACCGCATCTCCTAAACCACAAAATAATAACAATAATGCATCTCTTGGCGGATACCGCAACAAAAGAGGAAATAGTGACTAGTACAATAACAATGGGTCAAGAAATCGAATCCAATACAACTCTAAGGGAAGACCCATGATCTAGTGCCGAAAATGTAGCTAATGGGGGTTACTTCGCTAGAGAATGCCAAAGTAACCAAAATAAAGGAGGAATGTTATGCAAATGGTGTGGATCAGGTGATCACGAAGACGTTGATTGCCTGAAACAGAAAGGTATTAATATGTTGGAAGTGGAGGACGAGGAAGTTCTAGCAATTACTAGAGCACAAACGAAGAAGGCAGTTTATCTAAACCCTCGTACGGAGAAGGAAAGACTTTGAAAGGCAAAAGTGGAAATAGAACATGTGATGGCCAAAGAAAGGAGAACCTCCAATGAAACAACATGTACATCATTGTAGTTGGAGTCGGAAAAAACATTGTACGACAGATGCTATAGACAACTGTACCTATCAAAGTGACAAACCTCCTACAGACAATGCTGCAATTGAGAGTAGCAATTACGAACATAGTTGGTGACAACCAAACGTGACAGGAAGGTCCAAACAAGGACATGGCAGTAGAACCAACACTAGAATGTGAAAAAATTGTTGACCCAATGTTGCTCACGATGAACATCAAGAGGTAGTCGACCATCGTACAAATGGAAATCAGGGGAAAGAAACTCACAAACACCATCGTCGATGGAGGTTTGGGAGTGAACATATTGCAAGAGGAGACCTGGAAGTGTCTTGGGAAACTAACTATTTGGCCACCAACATTTGACTTAGTAGGTACCGTTCAACATGTATCAAACCATTGGGTACATTGATGGTGCAAAAGGTGACAATCAACACAAACAATTTCTATTGAATTTTGTCGTCATTGCATTGCAGAAGGTGTATGATGCACTACTCGGGAGAGGTTGGCTGGTAGCAGCCAAAGCGGACCACAATTGGAAATGAAACACCTTTTCCATCGAGAGCAATGGGAGGAAGTACGTCATTGACCTAAGAATCAGGTGGTGATTGAAGAATTGGCATCCTTTGAGTTAGAATTCGAAGGAGGATATTCAAAGGTAGACGAAGGAAGAAAATTCATGGAACCTAATGACAAAGGGGTACTTGATCTCGAGAATTGATCCAAGGACGAGATAAGTTCTCTCAACGGTCTATTCCATTGGTAGATAAAAGACTACAACGTATTTCACCCCAAGTTCAACATGCTGCAAATTGGGGAGATTGAGGAAGTAGACAAAGTTACAGCTAGTTAGACATTTCCTTCTGAGTATGGGGAATATAAGGAGGGAGTAGCAAAGCTATATGACATGCCAACCCACTATTTTGAATGGGACAAAATAATTAAGCATGAGGAGCCAAGGATGAAGAAGGTGAAGTTGGGAGACAAAGACAACCCAAAGACAATCATGGTCGGTGATGATTGGGACCTAGTGCTGAAAGCAACAACATTCAAAATATTCATAGAATAGAAAGATGCCTTTGCTTGGACATACAAAGATCTCAAAGGGATACTGTCGGAATTATCTATACACAGGATCCTCCTTGTACTAGAAGCACTACTTGTATTGAAGAGACTCTAGAAGATGAACAAGAATTATACTACTGAAGTACAAGGGGAAATTGAGAAAATGTTGTAAGCGGGAATAATTTGTGAGGTGCAAACAAGTGAATGGGTCTCCCCCATAGTCATCTCTCTAAACAAGGAATCCGAACAAATTAGAAAAGTTTGAATGCAGTGACTATCAAAGACCATTTCCCATTCCATTCACGGATTCGATCCTAGAAGAGGTTGCAAATCACGAGAATACTCCTTTGTGGATGGATTCTTAGGATACAACCAGATAGTATTGCCAAAGAAGATAAGTTGAAGACTATGTTTGTGGTCGAAGACATAGTGTATGCATACAATTGGATGTCGTTTGGTCTATGCAATGCTCTGACAACTTTTCAATGGATTGTACTCCACATTTTTGATTAAATGTCTGTGGGAAATTTCAAGGCATTCCTCGACGATTGGTTGATCCATAGTGGCCAGGAGAAGTATCTTAAGGCACTGGGAGAATGTATGGAATGATGTAGAGCAACACGACTGGCGCTAAATCTGGAAAAGTGTTGATTCATGGTACCATAGGGAAAATTGTTGGGTCACATCATTTGTAGTAGAGCTCAAGACAAACCTTGACAAAATAAGGGTAATTGTATAAATCGATTCCCTGCAAAACATCAAAGAAGTAAAGTCATTCCTTTGGCATGTTAGCTATTACAGGCTATTCATCAAAAAATTTGCTTTAATATCTTACCTATTGGACATATTGACAAGGAAAGGCCAACCATTCGTGTGGGCTGATGATCAGGAGAAGGCATTTAGAGAGTTCAAGCTACGATTAATAAGCTCGTCGATCCTTGTATACCCAGATTGGAGTAAGGAGTTCCATGTACATGTGGATGCATCAAACTATGCAATTGGAG
>CM021109.1:81803673-81885733 GCA_007115665.2 Sequoiadendron giganteum
CCATATAGCTCATCAATCTCTTCAACAATCTGTTTGATCTCTATTGTGCTTGTTTCACTTTCTTGATCCTTGGATGTGGCTGCAATAGAAATAAAATTTTCTGCTTTATATAATGTAAAGTGGGCCATACTTAACTGCAAACAAAGATCATCAGCCTCTTTTTCCTTTTGTCTTCAGCATACTCTAAATGCACGATCTCTATCCATTAAGTAATGTAAGTAATCCACATTTCTATCAATTCCAATGCTTCTCTTAATAATATGCAATTGATTAATCACTTCTCTAAGAAAGATCAGTCTAGTTCATTAAGGTGACACATGGGCTGCCATACAATCAATTTTCTGATATACTTTCATGTGTAGAAACCATATGATCTCCAAAATCAGTTTTTTCATTAGATGGTGTCTTGCAATCCTCAAACCAAGAAGATGGCATAGCATTATCATCAAAAATATTCATCTCCTGTCTTGTCCCCGATTTGGAGCAATAAGGAGAAATCATTAAATTAATTATTTGTAAGGTTTTCCAACATAAGGTTTGGTTTTCCAGCAAATAAACATTACAAGGTGGCCTTATATTTAATTAATTTAATAAAGTGATTAAAGCAAATATTATATTATATAGTCACTTAAATAATAAAATAATATTGTATTCTAGAAGCTTCCTGGAGGTGAGTGAGAAATCTATTTAAGAAACTGTTGGCTAAACATTTGGACACATTTGATTTTGGAATACATTTCTCATTACCTGCATGGTAAGAAGTTGAAGCTTAATGCTTAGCTCCCTCGAGGGTTTGAAGACTCGAGAGTGCCAGTTTCGATTGTGAAATATCAGTCCTAGCTGGAATAGTGAGAAATCCATCCAAGGTTTCTATTTGTGCTTCATTGGAGAGTTTGGTTGAGTACAATAGCTGATGTATTATTGTACAATTTTTGAATAAGGGTTTGACATTTGCAACAACTGATGTATTGTTGCATTTAGTTGAGAAGATTGTTTGGTACAGCAGCTGAAGTATTGCTGTAGTTTGATTTGCAAATTTGGTGAAAGACAATAAATCGATTAGAGAAGAAGGTATTCAAATTTGATTGAGGGCATCTTTAATTTACATCATTGGGACGATTTTGCTTGTGAAACATTAGCATTCTCATTTGGGTGTAATCGTGGATCCTAGAAGTCATTTTCTGCCATCGACCTTCACATACAGTCCTCAGATTTATGTTCATTACTGCTTCATCTTGCATCAATTTGTGCTGGGTATTGGAGCACTTCATTTGGGAAGCCTAGGCGCTGCTTTTAGGAGTTGTGTGGAGTTAAAACATGGTTGCTGCGAGTTTATTCCGAAGCTGCATGATCTGAACAGGGGTGGCTCTTGCTGAGGGTCGATTTACCTTTGTGGAAGCATTTTATTTGCTGCTTTGACTGTCACTTCTTCATCGATTTACATCAGCATATAATTCCAGGTTCTTTTGTCGAATTTATGCATGTTGCATTGTCTGGAAGGTTGTTGTCATAATAGGGACTGTAGCTACATATTTGATTAAGACATTGTAATGGCATTGTACTAGCATTCCTTCATGCTTGATGTAAGCCAAGAGTCTTGGCAATTGCATACAGTTGTAATCAGCCATTATATTCAATTAAGGAGAAATAAGGTTGCATATTAAGTGTTTGTCTTAATGCTTCATTGCTGTAACACTGTTTTGCACAAGAGACTTTGCATGTCAACTGTTTGACATAATGACTAAGTGCTGTAACTCATTATTTGCATGGCTAGATTGCATATCAAGTATTCGGTATAATGCTGATCGCTGTAGTTGCATTATTGCATAAACATTTCATTCATTTAAGTTGCTTGCCAAGTGTTTGCATTAATGTCCCTGGGTTGTAGATGCATATCAACTAACTCTTTGCATTACATATATATTGCATTGCATCTTAAATACATTTCAGTCTTTGGCACATGTTCATTGAGTTCATTGAATGTATAAAATCATTACTTACATTGCAAAATACCAAAAAGAACTTCAATCAGCCAGTACAGATTTTGCTTGGTAAGTGTTTGACAAAATTTCCAAGGTTCAAATCAACAAGTTTGAGGCCAAATTTAGCGAGGGACATTACATCTCCTCCCCACAAAGCTTATCAAATACAATCTCTACATCACCAACATAAAGACTTTTACACATCTCACTTGTAGGAGCATCAAGTGATTCTTTTTCCTCTTAAACATTAGGAACATTTTCAGCCACTTGTATCTCTTTTTCAACCTCTTCTTCTATGATTGCCTTTTCTTCTTAGACCTATTCACCTTTTCATCTGTGCATTGGCGGTTAGGCTCCCGAATTTCTCTACATGTGAAACAACGATTTTGTCTTCTAAGCTCATTCCTGCTGATTTCTTTTTTTATTGTATTGAATGATTCTTTTCCTTTATTCTTTGCTCTCTCCTCATCTCCAAATTTATCATTAACAGTTACATGTGTGACAAGGCAGTCATCCTGATTACAAAATCTACCACCCCTGTGTGGTCTATGCTTCCACCTAAGATCCCTGTAGACATGAAAAGATATTTCACTCCGAAAATCAGCACTTGATTCTTTCCAATCTTGTAAAATTTGATTGTCAAATTCTTGTCGTGCAAGATCATTATCAATTTGAAGGTTATTCCTTGGAGGAAATTTAAGTGAGGGGTTTAGAGTTGACTGTCACAGCTCTAGAACTCTGATTTGAACCCTCTGTAGTCTACAAAATCATTACCGTTTCTATAATTCCTTTCTTGCCCATTGTTCCCATCAACACATTGGGTCATTAAGGCACTGAATCAAGCTAAATCCTGCTGTAATTCCCTCTAACCTCTAACAAAATCATTTAAAGTCTCTCTTGTGTTTTGTTTCCTGTAGTCTCTATATTCTCTATCACCCATCACAACTTCCATACTTAAACACCTATAAACTGTTCATTCACATGAACCCACCAGGATGGCAGGATACACTGCTCTGATACCAATGTAATGGTCTACCCCAAATTGTATATAATTTTTTATTTTTTATTTTTACCAATCAGACTACTCTGGCATTTCATCAAACAATTTCATTCTACTGCTATGAATGTGTATTTAGATTGTTTCCAAGAAAGGGAATAAATGCTTGTATGGATAGTTTACCAATATATATACATTTCACAAGTAACATACAGAACAATAGATATATTTCAACTTTTCACAACATTCGATGTATTTAATTCAATGTTTGTAGCTAACATCACAATACTTCACAGAGTATATTTCATATCATTCACTATATACACAGAGAAGTTAAACTATAAACACTCTGACCCGTAATCTGCTACAACAACAAGGGAAAAGGATCTTCCCAAAAAAACCCGAACCCCTGAAGCCTTACTCTTAACTTGTCCTCCACAAGCTGCATCAATATGTTCAAATTCCCTTTGTAATTGTAGAGAGATGGGTTCTTGTGAACCACTACTCATGAAACATGGGTCAATGAGTTTAAGTCGTAAACTACACGGTTGAATCTTGATAGCAATATCACAATTTGACACGCTATGGAAAATACCTCCTACTTATCAATCGATGAGCTAGAGGGGCTCTATAATAAATGGTTCATAAGGCACAAGACCTGTTGAAGGTTTTGCAAATGCGGTTGCAAGATAAGTGGGCTTAACCTTGGGGAAAAATCTATGGTTAAGCGCGTTTGAGCTGGTGTAGTACTGGGATGGGTGACCTCCCGGGAAGGCCTAGTGCTTCACCTTTGTGAGCATCACCTAGATGCAATGAGTGCTAAGTGGATCATTCATTGTCATGAGAGATGGGTTCTTGTGAACCACTACTCATGAAACATGGGTCAATGAGTTTGACACGTAAACTACACGGTTGAATCCTAATAGCAATATCACAATTTGACATGCTATGGAAAATACCTCCTACTTATTAATTGATGAGCTAAAGGGGCTCTATAATGAATGGTTCATAAGGCACAACACTTGTTGAAGGTTTTGCAAATGGGGTTGCAAGATAAGTGGGCTTAACCTTGGGAAAAACTCTGTGGTTAAGCGCGCTTGAGCTGGAGTAGTACTGGGATGGGTGACCTCTTGGGAAGGCCTAGTGCTTCACCTCTGTGAGCATCACCTAGATGCAATGAGTGCTAAGTGGACCATTCATTGTCATGAGAGATGGGTTCTTGTGAACCACTACGCATGAAACATGGGTCAATGAATTTGACTCGTAAACTACACGATTGAATCCTGATAGCAATATCACAACATTGTATCAATCACTTGGTTGTCCGTTAGCAGAGGTTCAGTTATTGGTTCTTCATTATCACTAGATTCCAATTGGGCCGTAGCATGCACCATCTCATTCTCCCTTGAGACAATAGCATTTTGGAGTTTGTAGCTCGGCAAATGCAATAAAAATAATATTGTAATCTGCAAAAGTAAATAGTGATCAGATGTAATTAAGAATTAGTCCCTGAACGTTGGTCGATTATTGTTGGGTAGTTTCAGATGGTTGACGTTCTCAAGCAATGCCAACTGGCTATATAATTCATGTTTACACTTGTAGTTGGTGACCACACAAATTTTATATTATGTACTGATTGCCTATCCAATTTATGAGAATACAATAGATATATTCTGTGCATTGTTTGTGTAACTAATATGTTTTATTGCTGCTGTTCTATATTTCCATTTACTTTGCATTAATCGGTCAAGTAGCTTTAAGGAGTAAACATTTGGCGCTATTGCGGGAACGAACTCTGGTGATACACGACAAATAGATGAGAATCATGGCGTTGCAATGGGCTAGCCAACCGAAGAACCTGTACAAGAAAAAGAAGAAAGAGAAGACACATCGACATAAGACTTGATAAACCTATAAGACATCTTGCTAAAGGAACACGTACGAAGGGAAGCTCTTAGGAGAGAGGTCCCTTAGGTAGCCATTTGGGACAACCTAATTGCCAACCCAAAGGTTGATCATCTTCTCGATAGATTGCCTAGATATATTGCACATCACTACATCATACTTCAAGATCTTTGGGCTAACAAAGACAAAGAACAAAGATGATAGCAGATATTGCAAGGATACTGTTAACGTGTGTTTTATGACAACGCCAGCACAAAATAAAATGTCCAACGGCCACTCTATTCTCTCTTGATCAAAGTGTTCCGCATGCTAAGATTGCGTGAAAGTTCATGCGTTCGACTCCAAGGTTCCTTTAATGTGAATAGACTCAGTTGGTTGATGTGAATATGTTGGGTATTCCAAGGGGACTTACGTAATTGTTCGATTTATATGCTCAAGCAAATGAAGGATTTTGACTATGATGCTCTGGTATTTGAACGGATTGGGAAATGCTGAATTTAAAGGAGGCAGGGATAGGAATTCTACGATCTATTTCTACGGGTGGAATGCAAGGATTAGCTTTGACAGTCTTCAAACCAAATTTCATTTCGTCTCCCCTTCGGACAACTCTGACAAAGCTGGTGCAATCTTCAAAGGATGGATGAGATGTTCAAATTGAGATTCACCATGCACACCCCTTCACAATGAAGCAAGTGGGCACATTGAACACAATCGAAGTTAAGTGCTGAGATTCCAATTGACCACGTAGGAGCAGACTTATCGTCAGCAAGTCCGCCAGTGGTATGGATACGGGAAGATATGCCCAAACTAATGTCACATTCCACAATTAACTCTACTTGCATGAAAACAAATCTACTTTACTTTACTCTATTCGAATCGGAAAGACAAAAAGATCTCGTCAACTGCCCACAACACAAAATGAAGTCACCAAGACTACCTCAACTTCCTGATCGGAGATAGGAGGAATGTGATCCAACTGAAACTCTAAAACTGCAACCGTTTGCCCATGCCGGGCACATGATTTCTTCTAGGCAGCAAGGGCGTCCTGGGTGTTCTGTATGACACTGGAGAACGTGGCTGTGTTCTCGAAATCATCCTGTGTGAAGGTCTTCACCTCAGAGAAGAATGGCGCCAATCTGTCTTTCAATCCATTTACAGTTACCTCTTCAGCAGTCAACCTCTTGGCAAAGATTGCCTCCAATGTGTTGAGAATTCCATCTAAGATGTTCGTCATGGCCTTTCTGACCCTGACAGAATCTACCTGTGATGCATCATAGAATCCCCAGCTTGTGACTACTGAAGAATACCATCTGGCGAAGTCGTATCTATCTCCTTGCTGGATAATACCTCCCTCAACCAAAGTGTGTTGAGGTATGCTCATCAAAGCCCCTAAACGGAGAACAACTCTCGTCTGATAGATGCGAGCCTCACCCCAAGCATGGCTAACTGCTTCCACTCTAGCCATAATATCGGAAGCTTGCCCATAGGCATGTGCAAGATCTTCCATGAACTTTCTTGTTTCTGTACGCACGCTGACAACCCACTTGTCTGCCTGCTGTGCCATTCTCTTCAAATCTTCTAACCCACTGATTGACTCCCTGGAAAACTCAACTGGAAGCTCAATTGCCGGCTTTTCTTGCCCACAAGGACGGGACAAGTGTTGCACGTAGCCAATCAGTGTCTTGTGCTCTACCTTCAACCTTTTGTATTTGCCCTCAACATGGGACAATCTATCCTCGAGTGCTCGATAGGAATTATCGCACTCCTCTACCACTTGTGCTCCAGTAGGGCGGCCTAGTTCCATGGTTGTCACAACATAGTTCTCAGGAATGGCCTCGTCTCTATCACATTCTACCCGGGGAACTACCATATGCAAGGTTCGGGATCCATCCTCATCTGTGGATATTTTGGAGAACTTCCTAGCCTTTTTCTTTGCTGGAGGTGCGCTTATCCTCTATAATAATTCCGCCATCTCGGCTGCGGGATCGGTCTCATCTATAGGATCACGCCTCATCCTATCCCTTAGCCACTCTGGCACCTCCTGCCGCATGTCAGATATAATAAAAGGCTGTTCTACCTCAGCCTCTACCTCGTGAACCTCTTCTCTGCCATCGTTCTGACGAGGCTCACCGTCATCAATAGGCTCCGTGTCCCTTGAGCTCTGGGTATCCTGATCTGAAGTAGCATCACCCTCGAGAGCCGACTCAATTTCCTGTTGAAATTGAGTATCAGTAGCCGTCCCCTCATCTGTCTCTTGCTGATTTTCTTGCTGCTGATCCTCTTGGGGCATGTTGATGCTCTAACCCACTGATTCTCTACGAGGTGGCTGATTCTCTGCTCGCACCGTTTGCTCTACATCCAATCTCTCCCTCTGATCAACAAATAACGACACCTCCTATAAGCTTGGAGAGTTTGTCCGAGATGGTGTATGCATGGACTCCTCAACTACGATAGGCTCGGGGCGAACTGGCTCCTTTCCTCTAGGCTCTGGAGTTGGATTACTTTGTCTCCTCTGATTAGTTGTCTGCAATCTGCTGTCTACCATCAAATTGTAGGTAAGGGGAATTGACCTTCCCTTGAGTCGGCTGACATTCCTCTCTACCCAACTTCGTGTAAATGTCAAGACTGGGATACAAAGTGTATCCAAGTCAGTGATCTCTGGTTCAGAGCAATCTGGGAGTGGCAGAGGCGTATCTCTTACTGTCTCGTAGTCAGCCTGTACTACGTTTATATCTTCCTCAATTTGATCTGGCACTGGGATGATCTCACACTCTCTGACCATCACCAACGGTATCCGAGAGAACATCCTCTTTCTGACTTCGATCTCATCTACTGCACTAGCCCAAAAGTCTTCGATTTGCACCTTGTGCCTGAACTCTTCTGTCAATATCCACCTGATGTTTCTGTGGGGATCGTAGTAATGCCTGCTGGTGTGATAGGAAAGGTGGAAGAATTGGAGCTCCGCTTCTGCCTCTCTTGCTGCTTGCAGCGATGGGCAGATTCTGAATTTCCCATAGGAATCGGGAATCCAAGTCCACCTTTCTTCTTCTTTTTCTGAATCTTATCATAGGCAATCAGTTGCCTAGATACTTCCAGCATCACTATCCTATTTGTGGGATACCAAGGCAATCTGTATGGATAGGAGGAAAATCCTTGCAGCCTTATGTAGGTGAATTTTGGAAGTTGGATAAACCAACATCTGAATTTCTCAATCATTTCTTGTGCCTCCCTTGATATTCTGTGGTGGGTTCTCTGCTGCAAGGTCCTTGTGATATGCATTGTAAAGGCGTCATTGACCCTCTTGTAATTAGTTGTGCTTGTCAGATGCAACTGTGGACAAGCTTCATATATTTTAAACTGATGGGATCCGCAACCGATTGGTTCTTTGTAAGAGATCCTTCTGTATCTCGTCATGCGAGCCAGCATATAGACAAGGTAGGAGCCCATGTAAAATGTCTTCGTTCTCCTCACGCCACGAAGCTGCTCATGTATGTTATCATTGATCATCAGTGCCCAATCCATGTAATCTTTTCCCTCTAACACCAAGTTGACAAAATAGAACATCCAAGGTTCAAAGATGAACGCTTGGGGGCATCCTCCAACTTTGCTCAGCATCATAATGAGATCACCAAACTCTTGTCTCAAGTCATCTGAGACTATCTGCTTGGGCAATTTTGTGCGAGTTGGCTTGGGTTTAATCATCCACCTAGTGTTTATCAAATCAGCACACTGGTCTGTGGTGGATGAGTACATCTTTCCAGCTCTCTCTTTCGTCTTGTAGATCATCTTCTCATGAACTGGAATCCCGAATGCCTCTCCGATCGCTTCAGGTGTCAGGTTAGCCAGCACCTTGCCATCTGGCCAAGTGACCGTCCTCTGTTCTGCATTGTAGTGGTAGGCGCATTCCATGATGAGTTCTGGACACCGGATGGCTCGTGGAAAGTTGGCAGCTGCATACAGTCCACTTCTGACAAAACTTGCGAAGTCCCTTATGGGTGATGGCCTCCAGTCCCCAATATCCTCCTTCTGAATGCTTCCATGTTGAATGAGCCTAAGTTCGTGTCAGCTAGCCTGCCGAGCTTTGATGAAAATTTGGATTCTGGCAAGAATGACTTGCCCAATTTCTTGATCACAGCCTGTCTGGACTCTGTGTTGTTGTTTCTGGCTGTAGCTCTTCTGCTTGATTCGACCATTCTGCAAAAAGGCAAGAGAGTCATTAGAAAACAAGATTTTATAAAACAATATATCGCTTTTGAGGGTGTCAGCAGATTTTTAAATAAAAAGGCTGCAACACTTTGTCACTATCAGCTGCAAACCTCAACTACGCCTGTTTACTTCAACGTTTTTAGAAGTTTCTTCTCTGGTTGTAGCAACACGATGCCAAATACTTGGAAATGTTTGCTTGCAGCAATTTACTCTCAACAAATTTGAAACCTCTCCCTTGAAGTTCGTACTTCTCCTTCTAACTTAGCAACTTTCAGCAACTTCAAACTTTCTTTTCAAGTCGTACTTCAGCTTTTAGCAACTTCAACTTTTGGCAAATTCGTACCTTCTCAGGAAATGTAGCAACTGGCAACTTGGGAATTCACGCCTCTCAGCAACTACAGCCTCAGCCAGTTAAGTCGCACTTCCTTTAGCAACTTCAACTTTTACAAATTGGCACTTCTCCTTCAGCTCTCTCACAATTTCAAACTTCTTAGCAATTTCAAGTTCCTCAGGAATTCGTACTTTCACTTAGCCAATAATTTTGTATTCAACAACTGGTGAGAGGAATGAAGAGGATTTGAAAATCTTATAGCCTGGTCGAATTCCTGCAGAGGCTATACTTAGCAAATTTTTGAATTCATTTTCCCTCTCTTTTCTTCGTTGTAACACTTGTCATCTGAGGCATCTTCTAGAATTATGAATTCATCATCTCTGCACAGGCCTGCCTCGTCGCATTTGATTTCTTAAAATATTAAATCGTTCACTTCCTTGAACAATTTCGAAATGTTTGGCTAAGTCATTTGATTTTGTCTTCGCTTTGGCAAAATTGTCTAGCTCAAAACTTCTAGCGAAGTGCCTCTCATTCATTTTGCTCGTTTGCCTTAGAGAAATCTCTCAATTTTGCCTTAGGAATTTTATTACTAGGCAAAATATCTATCGAAACGATGTGGACATGGCGTGGAGTAAGCTTGACTCACTTCTGAATTGCAAATGTTTAATACCTAGAAGAGAAATTCTTCCAGAATCCATTGTTTTCATGTGTATCCGGACGAAGGGGTTCTTTTAATTTTTATTATTTAAAAATAATAAAAATGGCTAATGTTTGTTTCTTCCCCTCCGGATGTTTTCCATTCCTGCAATTTCAATCTTCTCTGCCTTGGCAAATTTTCTTGATTTTTCCTGAAGAATTTTTTCTCTGAAGATTTTCATAACTCTGGAAATTAGCACCATCTTCATTCGTAATCTTCATTTTCCCCTCTAGAAATACCTTAGGAATTATTTAAAAAAAATAGAAAATTTCATCTCTAAAGGGTGCATATAGCATGTCCTTCTTCCATTTTATTCCTTAGGCAATTCCACGCCTAGACATTTCCTTTCTTACTTAGCCATTTTCACTCTTCAAGTCCCCACTTACTGGGCGCATTTCATGATGTGAAGAGGAAAAAATAAATAAATCTTGGTCTTTTAAAAAAATCACGCCTTCTTTAGCATTATCTCCCCCTTGGTGCATGGTGACTCTTCACCTTCCTTGAGCGCACTTCACATAATAGACTTTCACCTTCAAGCGCATTTCACGTTCACCACTTAACGTTTTTATCTTTCACCTTCTACCTTTTACTTGGGGCGCAAATGCCATGAAGAAATCTCACGCCTAGGGTGACTCTTCACCTCCTTTTGGCGCATTTTGACTATGTAGCTTCCTTGCCTTCAAGCGCATTTCCTTCACCACCCCACGCCTAAGACATGACCCTTCACCTCCTCCTGGCGCATATCACACACTAGACTTCCATTTTATCTTTGAGCACATATATCACATGAAAAGCTTTCCATGCCCAGGTGTCTTTTCATCTCCCTTAAGCGCATTTGCTAGTGTGAGGAGGAATTTCGTTTACTTTAAGTGACTGTTCAGCGCCCCTAAGCGCATTTAGGCCATGTAACTTCCAAGTTGGGGCGCATTTTGCATGTGGTCAAGGAAAATGTGATGTCTCCGAGTGGGCCCCTAGCGGAAGGTGACGTAGGTTTGTCTGCGTGGTTTGTCCTAGCCACGTGTCCGGGGTCCTCGTCGGGGAGGCCTGCCCTGGGGTTGCCCCCTTAACGCGGGGAGGTGCCATTCATTGACAGTCCGGGCTTTTGGTGCAACGGTTACTAACTTGGTATTAGAGCGGTTTCCTGCCAGCCTGAGGGATTTGGGTTTCATATGCAGCCACAAGAAATTGGACCTCACAGGTATTACACCCGCAGAAGAGCTGAACAGGAAAGGGATTGGAGAGAAGACAATCCATTTACAGAGGTACTAGCAGTTGAAATGGGTGACAGGTTTGCAGGCAGTCCACCTAGAGGGAACAGAGATGAGGAACAAGAAACTAGAGAGTTCTTCAGAACAATGGCTACAGGATAGCAACAGATGGCTCAAGCTATACAGGCACTTACTACCTTGGTTGAACTTATTAATCCACAGGATAGACGAAATCCAGATCAAGGGGATAACAGGAGTGCAGCGGGTTCACTTGGAGGCCAGAGGACTCGTTCTTGGACAGCAGATAGGCCAACTCGTCCTACCTTTGTTAGAAATGAGCCAGAGGTAGCCCCAGTAGAAGAAGCAGGTGAGGAGGCGTTCGCAGATGTCCTTATGGCTGCGAATGATGAATGGGAATTACTAACTCCACAGGTGCGTGAGAGGATGACTTTTGATAGGTTTGTGAATCAGAGGAGAGAACACTATCGTCTAGTTAGACAAGATAGAAGGCCTAGGAATCAAAACAGTGAACTTTAGCGAGCTACGAGCAAGCTTACTTTGCCTTCTTTCGATGGTAGTGGCAAGATGATTGCTCAAGCTTGGATTCATAAGCTTGATACTTTCCTAGCATTGAGACCTATGACAGAGGTTGAAGCTATTAAATATGCCACCTTGCACTTGGAGGGAGTAGCACATGATTGGTGGTCTCATGAGATGATCACTCTCTAGCATAATCAGGTGACAGCTTATCAGGATTTTGTGGATAGGCTCGTGGAGAGGTTTGATAAGAAGGATCCAGAAGTTTACTTTCGAGACTTAGCTCAGCAGAAACAAACAGGAAGCTTGGATCTTTTCATCAGTGAATTTCAGCGATTGGCAGTTATGGTGCCAAATATCTCAGAGACGAGATTAATAGTCCTATTCACTGAGGCCTTATTGGAACCGCTGAAGGGTTGGATTAAGGCTTTTGATCCTCCCTCACTATAGGAAGCTATGAGGAAGGCACGTAGCATGGAACTTGTAGCCCCATCTAGCAAGTTCAATTCTAGGAGTTCTTCTTATTTTAAGGACAGCAAGGGATTCAATAGGAACAAGGAAAAAACTGATTTTAAGAGTGACTCTAAAGGTAAATCAGCAGCACCCTTAGATCGAAAAACTCTTAACGATTTACGCAGGAAGAAGTTATGCTTCTACTGCAAGGGTCCTTATGACATAAATCACGATTGTCCTTTAAGGCCAAAAGGAAAGGCCAACAGGGTTATGTGGGCTTACTATGAGGGTTCGGATTCTGAAAATTCCGAACAGCAGGAGAGTCCTGAGGAGTCAGAGGCAGAGGCAGAGGCTTCAGAGCCTAAGGGTGAGACAGAGTTTCAGTTCCAGGAGGCACGGCTGTCTAGCATTCAGCAAGAGGGATCTTTTAGACTCTGCGCAGTCTTGGCTGGTCAAAAGGTTATTACCCTTCTGGATACAGGTGCCACCCACAATTTCATTGATGCCAGATTTGTGGAGAAGCGTGGGATAATGACCGAAGAGTTTGAGGGTCTTCGGGTTAAGGTGGCTGATGGTTACACTCTCAAGTGTGACCGCATGATTAAGGATCTCCCTTTGCGTTTGAATAATTATGAATTCAAGGCTGATTATTATGTGGTTAACATGGGTGATCTTGATATAGTCTTGGGCATGAAGTGGCTCCATTCTCTTGAGGAGGTTACACTTCGCCTTAAAGACATGGAGATTCGGTTTGAGGTGGAAGGAAAAAGTCACATATTGAAGGCCATTAGAGACAGTAGTGTTAAGACTATTTCCTTTCGGCGGATGGAGAGACTCATTCGTCATGACCAGATTGAGTGGGCAGCAGAGTGTACCTTGATGCCGACACAGGGGGGACAGCATAAGACCGAGTATCATCCTGACATCCAGCAGTTGCGGGTTAAGTATGATAAGGTTTTTAGTGACATTCCACCAGGGAGACCTCCAGATAGAGGGATAGAGCACATCATAGAGCTTGAGGAGGGCGCTAAGCCCGTCATGATTACTCCTTACCGGCACCCGAAGCGGCTTAAGGATGAGATAGAGAAGACAATCAAGGAGCTGCTTGCTATGGGTCACATTCGGCCGAGTAAGTCACCATTTGCTTCTTCAATTGTTCTAGTGAAGAAGAAAGATGGTACCCTACGTATGTGCATTGATTACAGGGTATTGAATAAGAGAACAATTAAGAACAGGTACCCCATACCCCGTATAGATGAGCTTATTGATGAGCTCCATGGAGCCTGTTATTTTACGAAGATAGATTTGAGATCGGGCTATCATCAGATCAGAGTCCGTGAGCAGGATATTGAGAAGACCGCCTTTCGTTGTCATTGTGGGCACTTCAAGTTTGTGGTTATGCCATTTGGGCTAACCAATGCTCCAGCTACCTTCCAGTCCACCATGAACAGGGTCTTCCACTCTCAGTTGAGGAGATATGTACTCGTCTTCTTCGATGATATATTGATTTATAGCAGGACATGGCAGGAGCACTTAGCTCACTTAGAGACTGTACTCAGCATTTTGGATAGGGAGTCCTTGTATGCCAAGGAATCCAAGTGTGACTTAGGAATGACTGAGTTATTATATTTAGGCCACATCATTAGTGCAGAGGGAGTGCGGATGGATCCTGAGAAGATCCGTGCTATCATAGATTGGCTTACTCTTGAGAACCTTACACAGCTGCGAGGATTCCTTGGGTTGTGTGGTTTCTACCGCAGATTTGTCAGTGGTTATTCTCGCCATGCAACACCTATGACGAATTTGTTGAGGAAAGGTGCATTCATTTGGACTCCTGAGGCACAGGAGTGTTTTATGAGGTTCAAGGAGCTTATGACTACATGTCCGGTACTGACTTTACCTGATTTCACAAAGCCATTTCAGTTTCAGTGTGATGCTTCTGGTGAGGGCATAGGAGCGGTGCTAATGCAGGACAAGCACCTGATAGCTTATGAGAGCAGGAAACTCAGAGGACCAGAGAGGATTTTCAGCATATATGATAAGGAAATGCTGGCCATAATGCATGCCTTGGCCAAATTCAGGCAATACCTAGTAGGCAGCAAGTTTTGCATTAAAACTGATCACAATAGCTTGAGACATTTCCTTGGACAGCGGGATTTGAATGACCGCCAGCAAAAGTGGGTGAGCAAGTTACAGGCATATGACTTTGACATTACCTATGTCAAGGGAACACAGAATGTTGTTGCTGACGCTCTTTCTCGCCGGCCTCATCTGAGTTCTATGGTGCACATTACAGAGGATTGGAGGCATTTGATTGTGGCAGAGTATGCCAGGGACACTTGGGCATCAGGTATTGTTGAGAGGTCCATAGTAGACACCAGGTACACAGTTGTAAATGAGCTGATCATTTACAAGAACAGGATTTTCTTGGTCCCAGGTTCTGAGATGAAGAACACCATTATGCGAGCTTTCCATGACGTACCTACAGCAGGACATCCGGGTTACTTTAAAACATACAGACAGGTACGAGAGCGGTTTACATGGAAAGGCCTTAAGGCTGATGTTCTTCAGTATGTGCGTGAGTGCCCTGTTTGTCAGCAGAACAAACAGGAGAACACATTTCCGGCAGGATTATTGCAGCCCCTTCCGATTCCTGATAGGAAGTGGGAATGCCTGTCGATGGATTTTATTACGGGCTTGCCGAAAGCCCAAGGACGTGACTGTATTTATGTAGTTGTGGATCGGTTGACGAAATATGCTCACTTCTTCCCGATCACCACCACTCACACAGCTACACAGGTAGCAGAGATTTTCTTCCGTGATGTTTTTAGATTACATGGTTTGCCACGGAGTATAGTCAGCGACAGGGATAGTCGGTTCTTGAGTCACTTCTGGCAGGAGGTGTTCAAACTTTGTGGGACCGAGCTTACCCCGAGCACCAGTTACCACCCGCAGACCGATGGTCAAACGGAGATTGTGAACAAATGGGTGGAAGGTTACCTCAGGAATTATGTTGCAGGGCAGCAAAAGGCATGGGTCCGATGGATACATTTGTGTGAGTATTGTTACAATACCACATATCACATGACCATCCAGATGTCCCCTTTCATGGCGTTGTATGGTTATGAGGTGCCTAGCTTTCCTGATTTGCTTCTGAGCGACAGTAGGGTGCCCAGTGCAGGGGACTTATTACAGGAGAGCCAGGACATTGTAAAGGCTCTTAAGGAGAACATAGCTAAGGCATAGAATCAGCAGAAGCAGTATGCGGATCAGAGGAGGACAGAGAGATCTTTTGAGGTGGGAGACATGGTATACCTCATGCTACAGCCCTACCGACAGTCTACTCTCAGGAAGAGTGGATCAGAGAAGCTCAAGCCACGATATTATGGTCCTTTCCGGATTACCAGGCGTATTGGAGAGGTGGCTTACGAGCTAGAGCTCCCAGCTGATAGTAAGGTCCACAATGTTTTTCATGTATCACGCCTCAAGAAGGCGTTAGGACATCGTGTGGTACCTTCAGCAGTATTACCTCCCTTAGATGATGAGGGAAAATTGATTTTAGTACCTGAGTCTATTCTGGAGTACAGGGAAAGACAGCTTCGCAGGAGGACTATCAGGGAATATCTGGTGAAGTGGAGAGATTTACCTATAGAGGATGCTACGTGGGAGAGCGAGGAGATTTTGCAGCATCCGGAGTTGAGATTGCTTGAGGACAAGCAATTTCAGGAGGGGCGGACTGTCATGTCCCCTTCTAGTTGACATCTCTTTGCAGTGAAGAGTTAGCCTATTATGCGACCTCCGTAGGCTAATGAGGAGATTAGGAGGTCTTGTGAGGCATGGCTCAGCCTCGGTTAGCGGAGTTTCTTTGCTTGGCTTTCGTTCAGGGTCAATTGGACATCTTTTGGCTAGACTTACTATTTTTAGTAAGTCATGGGAGCACCCTGCTATTTTTAGAATCTCAGTTTAGTCACATGTGGATTTAGTCTCTCGACTCCTGGCTCAGACGGCTTAGCAATCAGATAAGTAAATCAAGAGATATTAAAATTTAAGTGACTCAAGTGATTTATTTAATATTTTAATATTATTATAAAGTTATAAAGTAACTTTATAATAATAAAGTAACTTTATAATAATAAAGTCACTTTAATATAATAAAGTGCGTTAAGTGAATAATTTAATGTGGGAATAAATCTTTTATCCCACATTGGCCAGGAAGGTGTTTGAGCTCTCCTAAGGAAAGAATAAAAAGAGACTTAAGAGCTCATTCTCGGCATCCATTGTTATTGCTATTATTTTGAAAACAGGTTTTGTGCTCTGAGAAGGGTTTCAGCCATTGCCATTGAAGAACGTAGTTCTTCTGTGAGTCTCCATTGGAACTGGTGAAATATCCAGCGAATTTGGTATCTAGAGAGTTTCATACAGAGACTCTGATTTGTGCCTCAGCAGTTGTGAAGAAGATTCAAAGATTAATAGGGGTTTCATTGCAGATCAGAATATTTAAAGATTAATCCTTTGCTTATTAAAGTTTGTACCTGCTGCTACAGTACGGCCGTGAATAGTAACGTGTGAATAGTGTCATGTGAATAGTGTCGCATGAACAGTAATGCATGAATAGTGACGTGTGAATAGTGTCGCATGAATAGTAACACGTGAATAGTGACGCGTGAACAGTAAAATGCTACAGTGCTGCCATGAATAGTGAAATGCTTCAGTTCCAGTTGAAGGCAAGGCAAAAATCAAATAAAAAATCAGGTTCCATGTTGTTGCCATTGTTTTTATTTTGAAAATAACGTAATTTTCCATTCTCTCGAGAAATAAAGATTAATTGCAGCAGTAGATCAGTTGTTTCAGAAATTTCAGATTATTGTAATAAGTTTCAGTTTTATGTTATTTGCTTTTTATGTCAATAAACCCTCAAAACACAAAAAAAACGATATATCTATTCAAAACAACAAAACAAATTGAGACAGTGCATTCAATAGCAAAATAGTATAGAAGCAGAGAACTAGTCGGGTTCTTACAGAAAACCCACGCTCAGAGTGACCTTTCACCTCCTTCTAGCGCATTTAGCATGTGCAACCTCCTTCCTTGAGCGCATTTGAGGAGGCCTTAGGAAATTTCGATATCCCTTGAATATTTTCATGCTTTGGGTGACCTTCCACCTTCCCTAGGCACATTTGACCTTGGCAACTTCCATTTTAGGCGCATTTCATAGTGTTAGAGGAAATTTCCACGTCCTAGGTGACTCTTCACCTTCCCTAGGCGCATATGAAGGTGTTGACTTCCTTTTCCAAGCGCATTTTCCTATGTGAGATGGAAAACCCACGCCCAGAGTGACTGTTCAGCTTCCTTGGGCGCATTTGCTAGTGTAAGGAGCAAAATCTCTTGCCTTAGAAGAATTTCTATGCCTCTTGAAGGCGCATTTCATCCTTGCTCAAGGAAATCTCATACTTAGAAATTCTTGTATCTTTCATTTCTCCTGGGTGTGTATGAAGGTGTTTAATGCCAGTTATCATTTATGAATTTCCAACGCCCTAACCCTGTTCTGGCTTTCTATTTTTAGTAAAATTAGGGTTTCATTGCGTTTCACCCTGCTTTGCACTGGAACTGGCGTGGTTGTGCCTCCATCTGGTGTTGCCATCCTGTTCACATCTTATCCGGCACAATACATGCTATTTTTAGCAAACCCTAGAATTGATCAATTTCCATATCTCTGTTTGCTTTGAAATTCGCTCCAGTTGCTTTTGATGCTGTGAGAGACCTGTTCATACTTGCTTCTGGTGGTGACGCGCTATTTTTAGCCACCTGCTATTTATAGTAAGTTTCAAAGTTGCCTGCTTCAGTAGCTCCGCTCGACCTGAAACTTGGTATGTCTGATCTTGATAACTTGAGTGCTCTGTTCATACCAACTTCCGGCGCAGACCTGCTATTTATAGCCGTGTTCTGACTTACTAAAAATAGTAAGTCCCTGAGGGATGCTGATCATGGTGGTGTGCTTCGTTTTGACATCTCTGCATTTCACTTCATCTATTTTTAGACATGGCAGGGAAACCCTAATCTAACTTGCATGTGCTCCCGACTGCCTTGGTTGCTCTGATTTCTACTGCTTGTCGTTCTGTTTGTTGGAATGAAGTGCTAGGTAGCTGCTGGACTGAAGCTGCTATTTATAGTAAGTGTCCCGAAAGAGGTCCATCAGATGTCGGACGAGTTTGCATGTCACAGTGCCCGTGGGATCTCAAAAAACCCAGAAAAACCCAAAAAACTAGTCAAAGTTCCGGCACTGGCTAAAAATAGTAAGTCCTTGAAAATTGATCCATTATGTTTGCATGTCACACCACTGCGGAGCTCTTGCAAAACCCACATGGAATATCCGAACATGCATTGAAAATTTTTGCATGCAAACCCTAAAAATAGCCTCAGAAGGCTGAACTCTGAAAGTCACCAATTTGATTTGCATGTTACATCATCGCGAAGGTCTTGGAAAACCCAGATCAATTCTCTTGTCATTTATCGGAGAATTGCTTGTCTAAACCCTGAAAATAGCCCCCGAAGGTTGAACTGCTAAAAATAGCTAGTTGTCTGAATCTGTTCAAATTCCATGTGTAGGCACTTTGAAGCTGCTTGATTGTGCTAAAGTAGTTAGAATCCCGAAATCTTGAGGAACAAGCCTTGAATAAGGCACTTACTAAAACTAGTAAGTGGTCAGATTTCAGTGAGATTTTAGGGGGATTCTGCCTTGAGCTTTCTGAATGTGTTGCTGCACTTAGATTTCACTTGAGTAACTCAATCTTGACCTCGAACGGGTCTAAAGGATAGAAACCCTAAATTTGTCAATTACTTCAACTGAGGTCAAACGGGACATCCCTGGAGGGACAAAAGACCAGAGACAGAGAGAACCAAAGCCAAAAGAACAGAATGGAGCGAAAATTAGGGGGTCCCCATCTTGGATGGGGTGATGTGTGAAAAGGTCACAACAGATACAAAGGACGAAATAAAGGAGAGGAAGAAGAGCATGACACTAACAAATGACATGTGCCAAATAATTAATGCCCTTAACTTTAAATAAAACAAGGAAATTAATAAAAGGCGGTCAAGAATCAATCGACCAGAAAACAAGATCATTGCGAAGAAAAGAACAAAGAGTATGACAACGATGATTGAGGGGTGAATTTGAAGAAGGCGAAGGGTTTCTAAGGGAAAGCTCGAGCCCACCCAGGAGTAGAAGCCAAAGTGTCAGTAGAAGTTGTAGTGGGAGAAATAGAGAACCGTCAAGACAAGAGAACATACAAAAGGAGATTGGATTGGAATAGCCATACACCTACCACTTCTCAACGATGAAACACACACTGATCTCGCTGACCAAGCTATAGAACCTTCCGTACCATCAACATTGGATGAAGGGTGAAGAAGAGAACACTTCCAAAGAATTGTACAGACCAGCACCGGTAGACGAAGAAGCATTGCTAAGTGACAAAATGTTCGCCGTCGAGCAAAGGGGAAGGCAAGGAGGGAATCACTAACCCGACTGACCAAGAACAATTTGTACTGGTAAAACCGGTCGAAGGGGAAGGCTAGGGAGAATCGACCAATGGTTTGATAGAGACCATATGCCAGATTGAAAACTATACATTCACGAGAGAAGTGAACATTAGAAGATCGAAGCCAAAATCACCAGGACAGAGGGAGCATCGAAGGGACCTTGAAGGCAGCCCAAGGGTGATGAACATTGACGAAGGATGAGTAGAGGATTGTGGCGTGTCTGAGAGTGCAAGGAATGCAATAGAACATACGAATCAAAACTCGCCAAATAGGTTACCGTCAGAAAAGGTGAAACAAAGAGGTAAGATGGTGACTCCAACAAGTCCAATTGTGGAGCAGCAAAAACTCCCCAAGTTCATTGGAAACGGGTTAGAGGACTATCACACATTGGAAGACTTGTGAAACAATTTGGGTAGTGAATGGTTAGGACGACAGGGCATATTGATTGAGAGCGTTCCTAGCAACTTTCAAAGAGATAGCCATTGATTGGTATACTGAATTGAAAGCGACTCATAAAAACACATGGGGAGCATTGAGAAGAGCGTTCTAGGAGGAATTCAAACTCTTGAGAGACGACAATGAATTAGTAGCAGAGATATACAATACAAAACAAGGAAAGCATGAAAATATATGAGCCTACAATCGTAGACTCAAAGAATTATTGGTCAAATTGGAAATTCAGCTAGCTGACAGACTGAAAAAGAGATAGTTCATCGAGGGATTGATCCACTCGTTGTGGAAAAAGATGAAAGTGGTACCTCTATCCTTGTACGCCAATGCTTACTATTGAGCGATGGACATTGAAAGTGAAAACAAAACATCCTCCCAAGGGAAGAAAAAGACAAATTACGATGAGAGTACAAAAGAAATTAGCGATGAAGAATCAAAGGTAGTCCAAGCCTTAAGGCGGGACATGATGCACATGATGAAAGAACTGAAGGTCAAAAAAGAAAACTCAAATAGAAATCAAAGAACTATGGTGCACCGATTGTAAAGTAGGTCACACTAAAACTATTTGCACGAAAAAATCATTTTGTGACATCTATCAGGTAATGGGACATTCCATCAAGGAATGCTTGTACAATTTTAAAACATGAAGCACACAAGTGCTCTTTACTCGAGGGGAACAATCAACCCCTTTGACCGCATCTCCTAAACCACAAAATAATAACAATAATGCATCTCTTGGCGGATACCGCAACAAAAGAGGAAATAGTGACTAGTACAATAACAATGGGTCAAGAAATCGAATCCAATACAACTCTAAGGGAAGACCCATGATCTAGTGCCGAAAATGTAGCTAATGGGGGTTACTTCGCTAGAGAATGCCAAAGTAACCAAAATAAAGGAGGAATGTTATGCAAATGGTGTGGATCAGGTGATCACGAAGACGTTGATTGCCTGAAACAGAAAGGTATTAATATGTTGGAAGTGGAGGACGAGGAAGTTCTAGCAATTACTAGAGCACAAACGAAGAAGGCAGTTTATCTAAACCCTCGTACGGAGAAGGAAAGACTTTGAAAGGCAAAAGTGGAAATAGAACATGTGATGGCCAAAGAAAGGAGAACCTCCAATGAAACAACATGTACATCATTGTAGTTGGAGTCGGAAAAAACATTGTACGACAGATGCTATAGACAACTGTACCTATCAAAGTGACAAACCTCCTACAGACAATGCTGCAATTGAGAGTAGCAATTACGAACATAGTTGGTGACAACCAAACGTGACAGGAAGGTCCAAACAAGGACATGGCAGTAGAACCAACACTAGAATGTGAAAAAATTGTTGACCCAATGTTGCTCACGATGAACATCAAGAGGTAGTCGACCATCGTACAAATGGAAATCAGGGGAAAGAAACTCACAAACACCATCGTCGATGGAGGTTTGGGAGTGAACATATTGCAAGAGGAGACCTGGAAGTGTCTTGGGAAACTAACTATTTGGCCACCAACATTTGACTTAGTAGGTACCGTTCAACATGTATCAAACCATTGGGTACATTGATGGTGCAAAAGGTGACAATCAACACAAACAATTTCTATTGAATTTTGTCGTCATTGCATTGCAGAAGGTGTATGATGCACTACTCGGGAGAGGTTGGCTGGTAGCAGCCAAAGCGGACCACAATTGGAAATGAAACACCTTTTCCATCGAGAGCAATGGGAGGAAGTACGTCATTGACCTAAGAATCAGGTGGTGATTGAAGAATTGGCATCCTTTGAGTTAGAATTCGAAGGAGGATATTCAAAGGTAGACGAAGGAAGAAAATTCATGGAACCTAATGACAAAGGGGTACTTGATCTCGAGAATTGATCCAAGGACGAGATAAGTTCTCTCAACGGTCTATTCCATTGGTAGATAAAAGACTACAACGTATTTCACCCCAAGTTCAACATGCTGCAAATTGGGGAGATTGAGGAAGTAGACAAAGTTACAGCTAGTTAGACATTTCCTTCTGAGTATGGGGAATATAAGGAGGGAGTAGCAAAGCTATATGACATGCCAACCCACTATTTTGAATGGGACAAAATAATTAAGCATGAGGAGCCAAGGATGAAGAAGGTGAAGTTGGGAGACAAAGACAACCCAAAGACAATCATGGTCGGTGATGATTGGGACCTAGTGCTGAAAGCAACAACATTCAAAATATTCATAGAATAGAAAGATGCCTTTGCTTGGACATACAAAGATCTCAAAGGGATACTGTCGGAATTATCTATACACAGGATCCTCCTTGTACTAGAAGCACTACTTGTATTGAAGAGACTCTAGAAGATGAACAAGAATTATACTACTGAAGTACAAGGGGAAATTGAGAAAATGTTGTAAGCGGGAATAATTTGTGAGGTGCAAACAAGTGAATGGGTCTCCCCCATAGTCATCTCTCTAAACAAGGAATCCGAACAAATTAGAAAAGTTTGAATGCAGTGACTATCAAAGACCATTTCCCATTCCATTCACGGATTCGATCCTAGAAGAGGTTGCAAATCACGAGAATACTCCTTTGTGGATGGATTCTTAGGATACAACCAGATAGTATTGCCAAAGAAGATAAGTTGAAGACTATGTTTGTGGTCGAAGACATAGTGTATGCATACAATTGGATGTCGTTTGGTCTATGCAATGCTCTGACAACTTTTCAATGGATTGTACTCCACATTTTTGATTAAATGTCTGTGGGAAATTTCAAGGCATTCCTCGACGATTGGTTGATCCATAGTGGCCAGGAGAAGTATCTTAAGGCACTGGGAGAATGTATGGAATGATGTAGAGCAACACGACTGGCGCTAAATCTGGAAAAGTGTTGATTCATGGTACCATAGGGAAAATTGTTGGGTCACATCATTTGTAGTAGAGCTCAAGACAAACCTTGACAAAATAAGGGTAATTGTATAAATCGATTCCCTGCAAAACATCAAAGAAGTAAAGTCATTCCTTTGGCATGTTAGCTATTACAGGCTATTCATCAAAAAATTTGCTTTAATATCTTACCTATTGGACATATTGACAAGGAAAGGCCAACCATTCGTGTGGGCTGATGATCAGGAGAAGGCATTTAGAGAGTTCAAGCTACGATTAATAAGCTCGTCGATCCTTGTATACCCAGATTGGAGTAAGGAGTTCCATGTACATGTGGATGCATCAAACTATGCAATTGGAGCAACATTGGCTCAAGTAGGACTTGAGGGATTGGACCATTCAATATTCTTTGCCATTCGGTTGCTATCAAAAGTAGAAAAGAATTATAGTACGACAAAACAAGAAGCATTGGGGATGGTGTACTTGGTCCAAAAGTTTAGACACTATTTGATGGCAACACCATTCACCTTTTATGTTGATCATCAAGGTCTGATGTACTTGGTGAACAAGCCCATCATCTAGGGATGGGTAAGTAGGTGGCTCTTGCTGTTACAAGAATTTGCATTCACCATAATTGTTTGGCTAGGGAAGAGCCATGCCATTGTTGAGTAGTTGTCTAGAATTCAGTGTGGTTAACCACCTGAGGGAGTGAACAAAGATTTCCCTGTGCTCATTTGTTCCAGATCGTAGAACTACTGCCATGGTATGAGAACATCGGTGAATATCTGTCCACATCCACCTTTCCAAAGGAGATGCCACTAGGACAAAGACATAAGCTAGCACTAAAGAGTAAAACCTTTCATCTTATCAATGGTTTGTTGTATAAAATGGGGTCTGACCATGTGTTAAGACGATGCATTATGTAGGAAGAAATTCTAGGAGTACTTGAGGAAGCACACAAAGGTCTTTTTGGAGGGAACATGGGAGTAGATGCCACATCTCAGAAAGTCCTCTTGGCAGGGTTGTGGTGGCCAACCGTACATATAGATGCTCGAGGGTGGGTAGTAGGATGTGATACATTCCAGAGGGTCGACAAACTTGTCAAGAGAGATTACATGCCTTTGTTCCCCTCGTAGCCGCAAGAGCTCTTTGAAAGGTGGGGGTTGGATTTCATTGGCTCGGTCAAAGTCAACCAATTACATTGATGCTGATACATTGTGGTAGCTACAAAATACTTGACAAAATTGGTAGAGGCTAGAGCACTCCTAGACAACACGACGATCAATATAACAAGACTTATATATGAGCAGATTGTCACATGGTATGAAATACCCATATAGATCATGAGTGACTGTGGGGGGCACTTTGTCAACCACGTCATTGAGCTCATGATGATGGAGTTCCAAATCTTCCACTATCGAGTCCGTACTACCCAAGGGTGAATGGATGAGCAAAGTCGACCAACAAGGTGTTGGTGTTCGTTATCCATAAAATATGTGGAGTCGAAGAAGCAGATTGGGAAGAAAAGTTGCCTATTTTATTGTGGGCATACCATACGACATACAAGGTGATTACGAGGCACACACCATTCTAGTTAATATATGGCCAGGAAGCAATAGTGCCAGCTGAATATATGGTATCGAGTTTTTGGATAGCGGTAAAGAACAAACTTGGTGACACGGAGAGTCTGAAGGAACGATTATTCAAACTCAACAAACTAGATGAATGAAGAGTATTGGCACAATGGGCCACAAAGGTAATGCAGAAAAGAAGGAAGTACTGGCATGACAAACATCTTCGTCGAATGAAATTCCATCTTGGCCAGTTAGTTTTAAAATATAATGGCCTCAACGAAATCAAGCCTGGTAAATTCAAGGTAAGATGGCTTAGACCCTTTAAAATCCGAGAAGTTGGTGATAATGGAGCAATTAAACTTGAAAGGTTAGACCAAACCCTGTTGCAAGACTCCATCAACGAATCAAAGCTAAAACTGTACTAGGAAAGAAAGGAAGCGCTGATTCAAATAAACATGTTGGGCTACACAACAAAAGAGTATTGGATAATAAGCAAAAATGGTATTAAAATATTATTTATTAATTAGTTAATGCTGAATACTGTAATTTATTGTAAAGTATATTGATAAGATCTTCTTTGATCTTATCTGAAGTTTCGTTTTAGAAACTTCCTGTTTTTTGTAAATACCTTGTAATTATTTATTGAGCGTCTCGCTCATTTGTTAATACATCAAATATTTTACCAATTACTTCTCGTAATATAGTATCAGAGCTTAGGTTGTTAAAAATTGATTTTTTTAAAATTTGGAAAGAAATTTTTTAAGAATCTTGAAGATCTTTTTTTTTCTGCTCTAAAAATTGCAGATTTTTTTAAGGATAAATCGAGGATTTTTGTTTGAATTTTTTCTCATTTAAAAATTGACCCTCCTGTTGCTAAATCTGGGCACCGTTTTTAAGCACGAATCTGTGTTTCTGGGCCATGTGAGGATCGTTCTGGGCATTTTCTGGACGTGATTGGGCACGATTTACAGTCGTTTTTTGCTCGTGTTTTTCTGTCTAGTCGCATTTCTCTCCTTGGACATGTTTTGATCCTCTTCTGGACACGATTTTTAGAGATTTTATGCCCTTATGGTCTCGTTTTTGGGGTGAACGGTTCACATTTTTTTTAAAGACGCGTTTTTGTGCCTTTTAGGGCTGTGGTTTTTAGAGCTTTTGTGCAGTTTTTTTTTTGGACGGTTCTTTATTTGCGTTTTTGGCTCTATTTTGAACGCGTCTGTCTCCTGTTCTTGGCCGCAGATTTCTTCATTTCGGGGTGTGTTTTTTTGCAATCTTTTGAGCACGATTCTCTGTTTTGAAGCTGCGTCCTTCCTGCTCGTGCTTTCTAGGTGGCTATACTCGTGATTTCTAGAATTTTTTTGCATTTTTTTGGGCTTTGCTTGGCATCTAGGGTTTCTGTTTTTTTCAGCTAGGGTTTTGAGCCTTCATTTCAAGTCAACTTTTTTTCCTAATTGCAGATTATTTGTGGGTTTTTCGAGATCTTTTCTGGGTTGCCTTTAGATTTTTCTGGGTGTCGAAATATGTGCCTCAAAAATTTGTGTCAATAGATTTGCCTTGAAATATGTGCTTGTACTTGCTTGAGTGCATTGAAATTTGTGCCTCAAGTTTCGTGCATCCAACATCTTCTCAGTACCTCATTTTTTGTGCCTCGGAAAGCACGAAGATGGCTTCTTTGACCAACATTTTGTTGGAAGGCAGTTAGCCTTTTGACGACAAAAATTATAATACCAAGAAGCAGCGAATGATGACAATCTTTGAATATCGCTGCCTTGATCAGATGATTCTAGGCAATACTACTTGTCCCACAATGACAAATAAATCCCAAGAAAAGTTTGACGAGTAGAATCGTGAAGCGGTGATGCTCATTAAACTTTCAGTTAGAGATGATTAGTTGCCTGAGATTTTGATTGGTAAATCAACAAAGGAGATCTGGGATCTAAAGGGTCTTCATGAGACTTTCGACAAGAGCCATGCGTTCTTCCTGAAGAACATGCTGTTTTCTATCATGATGGATGAGAAGACAACTTTGCAGGTGCACCTGAACAAAATCTAAGAGATCAGAGATCAGCTGGAGGCTATTGGTCGAAAAATGGAGGAAGACATGGTTGTGATCACTCTGAAAAGTCTACCTAATTCTTATGAACATTTCATAGAGACTTTCAACATTACGTTTGCTAATGTTGATTTGAGGTTTTCGGAGCTTTGAACTATCCTCTTGCAGCAGGATCACTAGAAACAACAATTTGGTAGTAGTGCTTCATCTTCCTCTATAGAGCAAGCTTTTGCAGCCAAGACTCAGTTTAAGAACAAAGGGAAAGGTCAGCCTTTGCAGCAAAAAGGCTTAGGACAACCTCATGATAGCTCTAAGAAAAAGAAAATTCACTGTAATTATTGCCACTAATTTGGTCACATGAAGAAGGATTGTCGTCAGCGTTTGGCTTCTGAACGAAAGAACCAAGGAGGGTCTCAGCAGAATGCACATGTTGCCGAGCACACTGAGTAGAAGGAATTTGCCTTTTACGCTTTTATGGCTAAAAGGCTTGCAGATCATGTAAAGTCTTCTGCCTGGTACATTGATTCAGGTGCTTCACGCCATTTCACTCATTGGCGTGACTGGTTTACAGACTTCTCTTCGTTTACTAACTCAATTATTTTTTGAGGAGGTGAAGAGTACATAGTTGTCGGTAAGGGCATTGTTTAGATTCAGTCTGGTGGGAGGAATCTCATATTCCTCAATGTCTACTATGTTCCTGGCATGGAACTTAACCTTCTCTCAGTCAGTCAGGTCATGCGGTAGTCTCCTCAGCTGGATGTAGTATTCAGTACTCACAGATGTTCCATTGTTGATCGGGAGACTTGCACTACTGTGGCTGTTGGTATTGAGGATCATGGTCTTTACAAACTTGTGGATATAGGTGATTCTCCGGAGTTAGCCATGGCAGCTAGAAACTTTGCTATTATCACCAGTCTTTGGCATCAATAGTATGGGCACTTAAATGTGCACCATCTCTCTTAGTTAGCTCGGGAGGGACTTGTAGCTGGATTACCTGACATTCCGACTCAACATCATGGCGTTTGTGGAGCTTGTCAGGTTGGGAAGCAGCACGGGACACCGTTCACAGATGGTGACTCATGGCGAGCCTCTAAGGTACTGTAGTTGGTTCACACTGATGTATGTGGACCAATGTCTACACCTTCTGTTACTGGTTGCAGGTATTTCTTTCTTTTGGTTGATGATTTGAGTCATAAAATGTGGGTGTATTTTCTTAGACAAAAATCAAATGCATTTACTGTATTTTAGAAGTTTAAGGCCTTAGTGAAAAAAGAGTTTGGTTGTTGTATAATCACTCTTAGGTCAGATAATGGGGGGGAATTTTGTTCTACTGCTTTCTCTAACTTCTGTGATACACATGGAATCAAACACCAATTAACTACACCCTACACTCCTCAACAAAACGGTGTTGTATAGTGGCGCAATCGTACAATTGTTGAGATGGCCCACTCCATGTTACAACACAGGAGTGTACCTAATAAATTTTGGGCAGAAGCAGTCTTCACTACAGTCTATCTTCTTAATCGGTCTCCTACACACGCTATTGAGGGGAAGACTCCTAGGGAAGCTTGGACTGGTAGAAAACCTAGGATCAGTCATTTGGAAATCTTTGGCTCTTTAGCATATGTATGGATTCTAGATGCCAAGCACTCAAAGTTGGATTCCAAGAATCAAAAGCTTATGTTCACAGGGTACTGTTGATGGGTGTTTTATGACCGCACCAACACAGAATAAAGTTTCCCAACGGATACTCTATCCTCTCTTTATCAAAGTATTCTGCATGCTAAGATTGCCAGAAAAATCATACATTCAACTCCAAGGTTCCTTATGTAGGGGATACTCTCAGTTGGCTCGATGTGATTTGCTGGTTATTTCAAGGGGACTTACATGAGTTGCTCCTTCAGAAGAAAAGGATTCTCAAATTTCGGGAGATTTGTCAGTGACGCTCAGGTTCTTAAACTAATCGGATAATGCTGAATGTAAAAAGATGTACGGATTAGAGATGCTACTATCTACTCCTAAAGGCGAGATACGAGGATCAATTTCAGCAAGCTTTGAACCAGATTCTGCTTTGCCTCCCTTCGTACAGTTTCTACAAAATCGGTGCAATCTTCAAAGGATGGAAAGGATATTCAAACTGTTACACGACATGCACATACCATCACAACGATGCATATGGACATACGAGTCACAATTGAAGTTAAGTTCAAAATAATCCAGTTGACCACACAGGCCAAACTCACCGTCAGCGAGCTCGCTAGTGGTATGGATGAATGAAACTTGCTCAAACTAAACAACACGTTCCACAGCTAACAACTACTTGCATGAAATAAAATCTACTTTACTCTAATCTACTTGAATTGGAAAGACGAAAAATTCTTGATAGCTACTCACAATAAAAGATAGAACCACCAAGCAATGATAAACCTTTGTATTATGAGAGTTTTCCACAACAACTTCTTACAAAACTTTCAAAGGGAAAACTTTTTTTCCTTTTCAAACTAAGCTAACTTCTATGCTAACTTATAGGCTTATCTCTACTTTCTATTTCTCTCTCCTCTATTCCTATTCTAATTCTAATAATTTACAAATGAGGGGGGATGCCCCTTTTATAGTTGGCCCAGAGCGGCGGACGACTTAGATTCAATTACAAAGAAGGGCTCAAATCGAGCCACATATGCCCTAATTAGGGTTTTTCCCTAAAAATCGCCACAGAGAGGAGTGGGGTAATAAATGAGTACAAAAGATTCTCTACTACTCTGCAGAAGCCACCATGAGCAATTAATGCCCACTATCATCAAAAGATTCTCATCCAGGAAGACTTTCTTTGTTCTGCCTGCTAATTCTGTTGCATTAGAAGGAGGCGCAAGCATAAAACAAATAATGACTGGAGCAATGTGATCTTTCCTCGTTCAACCCTCCTGTTGTTTTAACTCCTGGATGCACTTCTTCCTCGTAACCTTCATATTTCTCTAGCCCACTGCCTTGGGCGCATATGCCTCTTCCGCATCACGTTCTTAATGCCTTAGCCTCGGTGTTCATCCTACGAAACAAAAAGAAGAGCATCAGAACACTTATAATATAAATTCACTTCACTTACCTAATTTCCATGTTTCGATTTCCAAGGTTTGCTTGACCTCCAGATTTGATAAAATTCATCACTTTTCTAGCAAAGTTTCATCATGGGTGCATGGTGTTCATTTCATGAGGTCTTCTTCAAGGGTGCAACCGCCACCTTGTGCCTGGCGTTTGTGCCTTAGAAACTATTTCACTTTGAGGACGCATTTGAACGCTTGATGTTCGAGCTTTATTTCATCTTCAAATTCTTCATACCTTAGACAAATTTCACCTCTTCCTTGCGAGTGTATTTGACGCCTTGTTGTTTTCTTTTCCCTTTCCTTAGACAATTTTATCTGCTTTATAAATTTCATCCACTGTAATCAAGGCGCTCATTTTGACATCACCAGTTGAGGTATTTTTGGTAAAAACATTTCTTTTGTTTGCCTTAGAAAATTTATTTTCGCCTAGGAAATTCATCAACAGGCGCTAGGCTAAAATCTTTGCTGAAAAATCTTGAGCGAGGTGTGGAAAATTTTAAAATCATCTCCCAGTGGGAAATGTCCAATACCTAGAAGAAATTTCCCCTTAGAAATCATCATTTTCATGTGTATCCAGACGAAGGGGTAAATTTAATTTTTATTATTTTTGAAAAATAATAAAAATTGCTAAGGTTTATTCCATTTTAATTCTAGACGCACTTCACACCTGTAGCCTTTACTTTTCATGCCTGGGCGTTTTTCTTGTTTTCCTGAAGAAATTCCCTTCATGCTCATGGGCACATTTCATCTTGTACTTGGAAATTTTGATATTACCTCCCCTGGGCGCATTTCTCATCTTACCTTAGGAAATGCCTTAGAAACCTTCTAACTTAATTAACTTACCTTGGGCGCACTTCCTAACATATGCTTCCACCTTTATCTCCCGAGCACTTCCACGCCTTAGCAACCTTTACCTTACGCTTAGCAATTTTCCCAACTTCCTTAGAGCACATTTGAGGGTGTGGAGGATTTGTTCAAGCTTGGGCGCATTTTGCATGTGGTGGAGGAATTTGCTCAAGCTTGGGCGCATTTCACTTATGCTACTTCCATTTTTGATGCCTTAGAAACTTTTATCACCTTCAGGGCGCATTTTGGAAGGCCTTCTATTTTACCTTGCCTTGGAAATTTCTCCACCTCCATTTGATTGCTGGGCGCATTTGAGGGTGCCTAGTTTCATTTTCCTTCACTTAGAAATTTCTCACCTTACTCCTTTGGTTGAGGGCACATTTTACTCCTTGTACTTCCATTTCCATTGCCTTAGGTGTTTTCCTCTAACTTGCCTTATGAGATGGGCGCATATGGAGAGGGATGCTTTTACTTTGCTACACTTAGAAAATTCTCAACTCAACTTTAATGCCATCATCCCTCAAGGGCACATTCTAGGGGTAGAGCTTTCATTTTGATACTTAGAAACTTTTCCTCATCTTCACTACCCTCAAGGGCGCATCTCAGCCCATGAGCTTTCATTTTTGATGCCTTAGAAACTTTTTGAGTGACCTCTTCATGTTGGGCGCATTTCACCTATGGAGGAGGAACTTTTATTCTTAGAATATTTTCCTTCACTTCGTTTTCTCTTTGACTTGCAAGCTTGGGCGCATTTCCCATGTGGTGAAGGAATTTGGTTGTGCCTTGGGCGCATTTCCCATGTGGAGGAGGAACTTCCTTCTTGAGGGCACATTTAGGCATGTGAGGAGGATATTTCAAACACTTAGAATATTTTCCCAAGCCTCTTCTTCTTGAGGGCGAATTTTGAAGGGGGAACTTCCATTTTATGCCTTGGAAATGTTTCACACTACTTACTCCTTCCTTGGGCACATTTGAGGGGTTGTACTTCCATATTCTCAGACTTAGAAGAATTTTGAACATCTTACTTGCTTACACCTTGATGGCGCATTTGAGAGGTGGAGGAAAATTTTATACTTAGAAACTTTTGATGCCAGCCTACACTCTTGGGCGCATTTCATACTTCCTCCTGCCAACTTCCATCTCTGGACTTGGAATATTTTTTAACGTCCAGCTACCCCTACCACTCTATTTTTAGTAAATTTCGGAGAGGTGTGAATCTCCATGGCTTTTATCTGTTCTGAATCTGGAGCTGACGTGATATGCCTCCTGTGGCCCTGCTACCCTGTTTATACCTGTTGCCCAAGCTCATCTGCTATTTTTAGCCCGCTTGCTATTTTTAGCAAACCCTAAAATTGCTTGACTTTTGCAGCTCCGTTTGACTTGAATTTTTCACCACGTGGTCCTCATCACTTGGTGAACCTGTTCACACCTGCCCCTCGTGCTGACCTGCTATTTATAGCCCTGTTTCGGAGGTGACTTACTATAAATAGTAAGTGCTCAAATTGCGCCCAAATTTTACCAGTAGATCGCTTGAAGGATGCTGATCATCGTGGGATTCCCTCGTTTTTCAAAATTCTGGCCTTTTACCCCTCTTTTTAGGCACAAAAGTGGGAAACCCTAATATGACTTGCATGTGCCTCGAATGATCTCCATCTGACTTGATTTCTGCTGCATGCTGCTCTGTTCGTGATACTGAAGTGTCGAGTGGTTGTTGGAGTGAACGTGCTATTAATAGTAAGTGTCTGAAAAGTGACCAATCCACTGCCGGATGAGTTTGCATGTCATAGTGCCTGAGGGATCTCAAAAAACCTAGAAAAACCCAAAAAATTGGTCTGCATGCGTGCACTGGCTAAATATAGTAAGTCCCTAAAAAATGATTAATTCCGCTTGCATGTCAGATCGTTGCGAAGCTCTCGAAAAACCCATAAAGTATATCCCGACATGCATTGAAAAATCCTGCATGTAAACCCTAAAAATAGCTTTTAAAGCTCGAACTGCTGAAAGTCATCACCCTAGCTCGCATGTTATATCATTGCGAAGGTCTTGAAAAACCCAGAAAGATTCTCCGGACATGCATTGAAAAATCATACATGTGCACCTTGAAAATGGCTATTGAAGCCTGAACTGCTAAAAATAGCAAGTTGTCCAATTCTGCTCAAATTTTACGTACGAGCATCTGAAGGTTATTTGGATGTGATGGTGTAGACAGAATTCCAAAATCCTGAAAAAAAGGACCCAGATTGAGTACTTACTAAAAATAGAAAGTTGCTAGAACTCAATGAAAATTTAGTGGGATCCTGCCTGAAGCGTTGTGATCATAGTATTAAGGTCAGATTTCAATTTGACGACTCAATTTGACCTTCAATAAGCCTGAAGAATGAAAACCCTAATTTCACAAACTTAGCCAAAATTTCAACCAGGTCAAACGATGGGACATCCCCAGAAGGATAGAAAGATCATAGAGAGAGAGAGAGAGAGACGCAAAACCAAAGCCAAAAGACCCAAAACCAAAAGACCAGAAAGGAGCAAAAACTAGGGGGGTCCCATCTGGAATGGGGTGATGTGTGAAAAGGTCACAACAGGTACAGTGACAACCATAAGGCTTACCAATTGATTGACGTAGAAACGAATCGTCTTGTCTTCAGTTGGGATGTTGTCTTTGATGAAGAACGAGGGCCCTTTCACATTTCCTCGCCTATGCAACATTCTGAGGATCAGCCTTTGAAGGCTTCTGATTTGGGTGTCCGTCTTCCGTTAGGTCTACCTGATGGGAGGGATGATGAAAATTCTATCTTTGATGATGCTCAACCTGATTTTCCTTTGGATGATATTGATTTTCTACTTGTTGAACCTGTTCCAGATCCACAACCAATTCCAGCTCCTCCTGTTGCATCTAATGTTGGCACTTCTCCTCATAGGCCTAAATGGTGGGCTAAGACTTTTGTTGATCTTCATGATGATGAGCTCATTGAGGGTAGATCATCTAGAAATAAGAGCAAACAACAACATATAGTTAATTTTGCTCTCATGGCTAACATTCACAGTGTTTATGAGCCTCAGGCATATGTAGAGGCTAAAGGAATTCTTGAGTGGGAAAAGGCTATGGAGGTTGAATACTAGAGTCTTCAGAAAAATCACACTTGTGTCCTTTCTGATCTTCCTCCAGGGAAGAAGCCCATTAGCTGCAAATGGGTGTATAAGGTAAAATACAAAGCTGACGGAACCCTTGTTAAGTACAAAGCTCGTCTAGTTGCTAGGGGGTTCTCATAGAAGGCATTGACTATGAGGAGACTTTTGTTCGTACAACCAAGTTGAGTACCATTTAGCTTGTCCTTGCCTTTGCAGCCCAGTTTGTTTGGAAAGTCCATCAGATGGATGTAAAGAGTGCTTTCCTCAACGGTGAGTTGAAGGAAGAAGTCTACATGACGCAGCCTCCAGGGTTCAAGGTTGCTGGTAAAGAACACAAGGTGTGCAGATTGGTAAACACACTCTATGGCTTGAAACAGGCTCCTCGGGCATGGTACATCAAGATTTACAAGTACCTTACAGATCATGGCTTTCAGAGGAGTCCATTTGACTCTAATCTATATGTAAAACACATTGGTAGTGAAATTCTCATTCTTGTTGTTTATGTGGATGACTTGATCATTACTAGTAGCTCGTCACATTTGATCGCTGAGATCAAACAAGATTTGTGCAGCAGATTTGACATGACAGATTTGGGACTTTTGCATTACTGTTTAGGTGTTGAGGTTTGGCAGACTGAGAGAAATATCTTCATCTCCCAGTCCAAATATGCTTGAAGTCTACTTGGTAGGTTCCAAATGCAGGATTGCAAACTTGCCTCCACACCCATGGAAAAAGGGCTCAAGATGTCAGCTAAATCAGACTAACCTACAGTAGATGAATCCTTGTTCAGGCAACTAGTGGGCAGCCTCATCTATCTCACTGCCACTAGACCTGACCTCAGTTTTGTAGTGAGCTACATTTCATGCTTCATGACAGCCCCCAAGGTTGATCATTTTTTGTAGCAGCGAAGCGTGTGCTGCTTTATGTGAAGGGCACTTCTGATTATGGACTCTTGTATTCTTGGAGTCATGATCCTAGACTCACTGGTTTCACAGACTCAGATTGGGCATGTTCAATTGATGACTGGAAATCAACCTCTGGGTATGTGTTCAGTTTGGGATCTGGTGCAGTCACATGGACTAGTAAGAAGTAGCAGGCAGTGGCTCTCTCCTCGACAAAAGCAGAGTATCAAGGAGCAGTTAATCCAGCTTGTGAGGCAATTTGGCTCCGCCAGATGCTTGTGGATATGCAAATATCTCAAGCAGCTTTGACTCCCTTATTCTGTGATAATCAGGGGGTTCTCAAACTTGCCAAGAATCCGGTCTTCCATGAACGCACCAAGCATGTGGAAACTCATTGTCATTTCATTCGCCAGCTTGTTGAAGACAGATCGATTCAGTTGCTGTATTTGCCAACAGAGGAGCAGACAATAGGTATTCTCACCAAGTCGCTCAGTCCAAATAAGTTTGTAATATTCCCGGAGCATCTTGGTGTAGTTGATAGATTGAGCATTAAGGGAGGGTATTAAAATATTATTTATTAATTACTTAATGCTCAATAGTGTAATTTATTGTAAAGTATATCGATAAGATCTTATCTAATCATATATGAAGTTTCGTTTTAGAAACTTCCCGATTTTTGTAAATACCTTGTAATTATTTATTGAGCATCTCGCTCATTTGTTAATACATCAAATATTTTACCAATTACTTCTCGTAATAAATGGAGCCATGGAAGAGGACTAGGTAATAACTGGGAACTAGTTTGCAATAAAAGAAGACTAGGCAGCAAGAGGAGACTAGAAAATCGTGGAGGAGAGATTGGTCAAGAAACTAGTAGAAGGAATTGCAGTACCAAGAATCCACAAATAATTGACAAATGCTTTGTTCGGAACACCTGCAATGTGGAGGAGAGTATGGGGCCACTGGAAATTATATGCACCTTACGAAGGAGAAAGAAGAGGATATGTGGTCTATGAGCTTGATAAAGAAGACGAGAACGAATGAAAGAAAGAAGAGGTCAAATATGAAGTTGAATTGGATGAATATCTCGAGGAGGAAGGACCTAGCCTTAGGGCCATAATAATGGCGAAGGATATATTCATTGCCAAGTGATCGGGACAAATTGAAGATGTGATCAAATATGCCATCGAACATAATCTGGAGCCCCCTCCATTGCCAACCTCTAATGCATTGTGGTAGGCAATACCTAATCCAATGGGTCCATCGACGGTCAAAGGAGAGAGTCAAATGGTATCAATAGTACAGAGGGAGATATGTCGATGATAGCTACAAAGGTATTGGACCCTCTCCTCTTGTAGACAAATTTTTTGATTTAGAGTATTTGGGGCATGTTGTGAAAATTATTGTTATAAAAGACCCCCATTTACTTGTATGTGGTGGTATGCTTCGGAAGTGAAAACAAGAACACCAGAGGTAATAAGAGGACAAAAGAGAATTATACAGTGAAGAAGGAAAGAATAAAAAGAAAAAAATTAAACAATCATTAGAGTTGAGAAGTAGTAAAGGTCGGGAAAAAAGAGCAAAAAATGAAAATTCCAAACAAGAAAAAATTGAAGTGAAATTGGGAAAAATTAAAACAGTACAAAGTTGGAAAATAAAAAAATATTAAAACATTGCCAAAAGAAAAAAATAAATTACACCCCAGAATTGAATGACCTATCAAAGGGAAAAATAGAAGCAAGGATAATTTATATTGGTGTCATAAACAGGAACGACCACTCCCATCCGACACCGTATGACAGTTAAAGAGAAGGGTCGGCATTAAGGTGGTGTAGATAGGAGGCGTACGATTTACATCACATTCTTGCACGGTACAGTGGAGAATCGTATGGAGGAAGGACATACGATCATCGTCAGATTTCTACAAGGCACGAAGGAGAATCGTATGGGTGAATAAAGTACGATGCAACAACGTATGGTCAGCGTTGGATTCCAACATATGACAAAGCCAAAGGAATCAAAATATTATTGCATTGGAGTGATACCGACGATCAATAATGAGAATTGGACCTGACCAAGTGACTTACTATAAAAGACACTCTCTCCAAGAATCTTGGAAAACACACCAAAAGCTGAAAATATCTTCAAAACGTGTCATCTAAGTCCTCTAGATCATTTGACCTCATTGGTATCATCAAATAATCCCTCTGATAAGGTTTACACACACATCGAGAAGGTCAGAGCCAACTACAATGCAAGAAAATCTAAAAATGGGGACATAACACCAACCCATAGGAGACACCAATCCCCATTACTAAGCACCAACTTAGCAAGAGACACCAATCTCTTCTTTTAGGAAGCACCAACCTCCAAAGTTTTTGCCTTCTTTAATATTGCTTCTTCAAATGAATGACAATCTTTTAAATCTACTTTATAAAATCTGCTCTGAATGATCAATCATTTATTTTTCTCTCCATAAGAATCTGCTTGTATTTGAATGAAAAACATTTATTCCACACACTCAACTCCAACTACTCTTCTCTTGTTTTATATCCCCTTTATGCCTCTTCATGAAGGGAGGCGATCTCTCCCAAGGGAATCATCCTTTTCAAAAGGAGGAGTCCCTTCTTTTTATTTATTTCTTTAAAATGGGATGACTTGTACCTAGACTTGGGCACCAAGGTGAATGGGGTTGGCTATCCCAGCCCAAAAAATTCAAACAAAATATTTTTCTTTAGTAATTAATTTCGACATAATTTTCCTCCTTCGACATTAATAATAAATTATCAGGACATTAATTCCCCTTTGACATCAATGACATTATTTCCAACAAAGTGCAGGTGTTGATCCAAATCAAGACAGATTAAAACTAATGCCTACTCCTACATTAGCAATTCATAGAGAAAAAAGGGAAGGAAAACGATTGAAAGGGAAAGATGTTGATGCACCAAGACTTGATTTAGTTCTTTCCTTGCTCACAACAACACATGAAACCTATGGAAGGCTGCAAAATCAGACAAATCTATGTTTTTATGAACTCCTACAAGTGTATATGAAGGTAAGGGGTTTGAGAAGCACTAAGAGGGAGAAATATAGCCATAATAGACCTTGTAATAGGCTTAAAAGACTGAAAATCCACTAGTGGCTTCTATAACTAAGCATACACAACTTACATGAAATGTTCCTCAATAGTTTTTTTCAAATTTTAACATCATCAAGTCACCCATCAGCGTTAGCAAACCAAACCAGTGCTGAAATGTAACCCTACACCAAGAATGTACAACAAGATCCCAATGACGAGCGAGGTGTGAGCATATGGCGTTGGGGATCATTAGCTTGAAACCAATATTGAAAGTAACCCTATACCAAGAATGTACACCAAAATCCCAATGACGGGCGAGGCATGGGCATATGGCGCTAGGGATCGTTAGCATCCAAAACTGAAAGAAGTATAGTGCTGGAAAGTAAATATGCAACTCGACCACTTATTCAGTGAGAGTGTATTGACGGCTCAACCGATCAGCAATATGAGAAATGAAACTCAACCACTTATTCAGCGGGAATGAATTACAATACTGAAAGCAAAAGACGACGAGGCCTGTCTCTTCCACTAACGTGGGAATACAAAGAGTTTGCAAAAAGAAGAAAGTGTTGGTCAGTACTACTGAAACAGTTTACAATGAGAAGAAGAAACTGCAATATCCAAGTAGCTGCAAATATTATCAATCAATCTCCAACCTTCAAACTCATCAAATATGAAAAACCACTCCAAAAATCCTAACTTCTACAAACTGCAAGATAAAATAAATGGCTCCACGAAAAAATCCCAAAACTTGCACAAAGGCGCTCCCTGTGCCAAGGAAATGAATGGGCCAATACCCAGAAGCCAACAAATTTCACCTAAAGAGCTGCTAATGAAAACCTACTTCAGCCACACCAAAATCAGCAAAATGAAAAACTGACAAACACATCAAAAACATTAGAAAACATCATAGGACCCCATTACAATAAGCTCAATCTGTCCTTTTAAATAAAGAATAGTCTTCTCGTTTAGCTAGTTGCTATCTTTCAAGCAAGAAACCAAGTCCAAGCTAGGAGGTATGCATTCCTCGAAGCAAACCACTCACCATTTCGACAACATAACATTATAATTTCTTCATGGATGAAAAACAAAGAGCCCAACACTCTTATTTATAGCCTTCTGTCTCCAAATTCAAATTCAAATTCCCTCCAAGATGGGCGCCTAATCCAAATTCACATTCATCCTACAAATGTCTGTCAAATTGCATTTCATTTCATCTTCTTCCCAAGTCGTCCACTTCATGAAGACATAACACTTTCTAAAAAATATCAATAAAGTGTAATGTGGTGTCCAAAAGGTAATAAAGTGAGACACTTTATAAAATAATATTTCTCCTCAAAATATTATCTCATTTGCATTTCATTTCCCCATGTCTCCAAGGCGTCCAACATCAAGAAAGTAATGTACTTTATTAAATTTGCTAATAAAGTATAAAATGGTGTCCAAATATAATAAGTGAATGACTTTAATAAAATCACTTATTTCTCCTAAAGGCGTCCACCAAGGCTTATCAAAATTCACTTTATTAAAATATTTTACCTCCATAAGTGAAGTGCCCAACTCAAGCTCAAACCTACCAAAAATAGCTCAGAAGTGCTGAAGACTCAAACTGCTCCAACTGACTTGCTAGAAATAGTCTTGGAACTGAACTGTTGCTAAAAATAGAACTGCCAAAAATAGCACCAAGGGTGTTGGAGACCAAACTGCTCAAACTGACTTGCCAGATAAAGCCACAAAATTGAACTGCAAAAACCTTGCTAAAAATAGCACTGCTAAAAATAGAACTTACCTAAAAATAGCATCTGCTAAAAAGAGTAAGTTGTTTCAAACTCATTTCAAACACAATCCGAGCAGCTATCTTACTAAAAATAGTATGTTTGAAAAAGTCCTCTGTTGCAGTTGCATGTCACACCACTGCAAAGCTCTCTGAAAACCTTGAAGGAATCCAAAATCCAAACTGCAAAACTCCAACATGCAGCCATTGTAACTTACTAAAAAAAGTAAATCCGAAAAAGTTATCTGATGCAATTGCATGTCATACCACTGCGAAGCTTTTTGAAAACCTAGAAGGAATCGAGAATCCAAACTGCTAAACTTCAACATGCAAACCCTTGAATACTCAAAAGAAACCACCAAGCAACTGAAAACCCTAATTTTGCCTCTGACTAGCCTATGGGCATTCGAGGATAGGCTATCAATCACTGGAGAGTGCAGTGCTAAAAATGGGGACATTACATTACATCTCTTAAAAGAGGTAAACGATCATTCATACATGAAGGTAAGAACACTTAATCAATATAGCAAGGGAAGTAGAAGGATGCATGACCTATGTTGATAAATGAAAGAATACACAACATATAAGAATTATGAGAGAAGGTGAAAGCAAAACAACTTGTTATTGATTACAAGGCATTGTGTCAGTTTTTTACAACTTCAGAATAGGGAAAAAATATGTTACAAAGAAATTTCTCTTTTGTCTATCTTTCAAAAGAAACACTGAGAACTAATTGTTGAATGGGGACTGCTTGGTCCTTAATACTCTTGGAGGAAGGTGTTACATCCCTTACATTGAGACTATGAATTTGGTTATGTATTTCGGATGCAAAGTTAGTTGCAAGTAACTGATTTCATGTGATTGTGAAATTATGAATGGAATAGCTAGTCCTTTATCGTAACTATAAGTTAACGATCTATTTATTTGCAAGTGAAGTCCTTGTTCCCTTGAAATTGAATGTACTTATGTGTTGATATTTAAATACGTATTTTTATAACTGTTGTGAACATTCTAACCATAATACCTGTCAGTGGATGCAGAATTGACGACATCGCAACGGAAAAGGAGATGTCATCAGGGAGAGGTCGTGGCTGACAAAGGATCGGAAATTGTCATCTTGTCTCGAGTCGGTGTGCTACAAAGTATCTAAGTCGTAACTTGGCCATAAAGAATTTAATTAATTTATTTATCCTCTAAGTCAATTCAAATATATATATATATGTACCTTTTATAATTTTAAAGGAGTATGCAATGGATTAATAAATAATATAATTAAATATTATAATATTGAAAGTGGAGCGAACCAATTTTGTTAATATATTTAGCAATCAATATTGCATATCGAATTAACATTTGGAAACTTAATTAACGTCGGATCCTTATGGCGGGACTTTCCGCAACTCACCATCCACGTTTGGGGAAATGCCCAAGATTGGGTAGATGAAGAGTTCTTGAAAACCGTCGGGGGAATTCGAGCTTTCGTAAAAAGGAAAATGAGAGTTTCATTCAGCTCGCTCACTCAACTTGGCTTCTTTCGGTATTCTCTCAGTCAGTCGATTAATTCATGTATTGTCGTTCTTAATCTCTATTGCAAGTATCGATGGAGCTCTATTCCCGTATTGCATATCACTCTCTGTGTTAAGTCTTCATTCTTCCGTTTAGAAAAACTCTTTTCCTTTGTAGTCATTGGCTTTCAATGCGTTGGAGTTTGACCTTACTCATCTTCAATCCGGAGGAGTGGAGTCGATATCGCGTCGCATGCCTTGGGTTTCCTTCCTTGTCTGAAAGCATCGGTGCTCTCTTGGCTTACTTGAAGTTCGAAGTAAAGAGCATTGTTTCCAATTTCAACTTAAATGCACAGGCAAGTACCGAGTATAACCCTCATTGATATTGTTATCGATAAGTAAATATGGAGATTATACTGTTGTTGCTAGCTGGTTAGTGTCACCCGCTTGGGATCGTAATTTCCTCTGTGTTTAGACTATCTCGATTTACTTTTCTTTCCTTAAGTTAATAACGAATGAATGGTAATCACTGGAGTGATGGAATCCGAACTGGGTTTCCTTGTACTAAGTCTTTTGTATGCAAACGTTAACCTTCGTGGGGGGTCTGGGCAAACCGACCTTGAAGTCAATCTTCAAATAAACTATATTATGTTTCCCTCTGTCGGTTATGGGTTAAATTGAAATCTTGATTCCCTGTAGTGGAACCTGATATGATATGGAATCCTTAATCCATTCATGCCAGGGTCTAACCTTGTCTAGAAAATCAAGGATCTGCTGGGTTGTATTATGAATTGGAGTGAATTGTTCTTCTCTATAGCGTCTTTGGTTCGGAACCCAATTCTTGCTTTTCTTCCTTTTGTCCGTGTTTAGACCTGTAATCATTATCAACTAGAAGGCAAAATTCTCCAACACTCTTATATCCTATTTTACACTGGCCTTGAATTAATTTTGAACTCTAGTTTTTCCCTATTGAATAGGAGAATGGGAATCTCTGAACTTTGCTGGTCTCTGCTGTGGTCTAGTTTTGACTCCGATTTAAGAAGTCTTATTGTAATTAAATCTTGAACTAATTTGGCTGAAACCTTGGAATCAGAATAAACTCGGAGGAATCTTTAGCATGAGTTCTTCTTTTCTCTTAAGTCGAAATAAGACTTGTTTATACTTCCTTGATTTTCTTGGAAACCCCTTGGAAATACTTTATATCGAATTAAGACTTGGTCTGTCTTCAACTGAATTCTTTGAAATACATTTTCACTTTGGTTAAGATCTAACCAAATATAATAAGAGAAACTTAATCTAATTTGATAATTTTTTAAAACTTAAGACATTGTAATCATGTTGAGCAAGGGTGAGAATGCTGATGGCACAGTGGTGCCAGAGATATCGGCACAGGAGCGCTAGCGATATTAAAATCCTTGGCCAAGGTACGATGCTAGATTCAACATCTGTCAGCTATCAAGCACTAGATATACCACTGATCAGAATGGCCTTTCTAGTTGGGAGGTACCCTTAGTAAGGTCGATCAGGAGGTATAGGTCCTTGACACCAGGCTCAGAGACATGATGACAAACGATCCTTGTTGATTACCCTCGAGAAGGGACGGGTTCCTTCAGTTGAAGGAACACGGGAGACCAGTAGGTCTTTGGTTGGGCGGTAAAGCCCCTGATGATATCCTCCTTTTCCATGAAGATAGTGGCAAGTTCATATGGTTTCAGCTTCTTAACTATAAACTCCTGGAACCCTCTCTCTCTTATAATATTTGAATGGTTAATTAGCTTGAATAGATCAGTAGATATCTTTTAGTTAATTCAGTTAGATGTTCTTTTCAGCTGAAAATGAAACTTAGAAGTTAGTTGAAGAATTAGATTTTATGTATTTACTTTAATTTGAAATTCTTTCAATTTATAATGCTAGAAGGTAACCCTAGTTCTTATCAGTCAATGAAAGTTGTGAGTTAGTTAATGATGCCCTAGCAGTTATTCTCTTTTTAGTTCGTTATCTATATTTTGGAAAAACCCTAGATTGTTAGTTATTAAGTTGCCTGTCAACAGAAGTTGAAAAAAGTAACTGTTTTTCTGTTAATTGTAAGATGTTAGTCATTACAGAAGGCACCAATGCTGCAATAAATTACACGATCCTTCGTGGGTATACTATAGAGAGCATGCCCATATCCTAGCTGTCATTTTCATCAATGTTGTGCAAAAGAATGTCCCTTCAAAATTTGATCTTATCACCTCAAAATGTGGAAAGAACATCCTTTGTACCCCTAGCATACGTCTGAGCATTGATGGTTTGTGGGATTGAGTGCAAGGACAAGAAAATCATTTGTGAAATCTGCTAAAATCGTGACTTGAGTATGCGTATCAATCATTGCGTTTTGTAGTAATAATTGTTTTATGGATTGAGCATTGTTTTACTCCTTTGAATCTATGCTAATCTTCATAAAAATGATTTTTGGGTGCCATTTGATCTGATTTGGTGGTTGGCAAGCATTATAGATGCATTAGTGGCATTTCTGGGTCGTCCTTCTAGTAGGAAGGGCTTTCTTGTTTGAATGGCAAAGTTCCAACATTTGGCATACTAGGGGAGGAAGGTATTATACGTATGTTGGGAAGATTGGGCCCAAAATTCTGAAAAGGAGAGGTTGGGCTATCGAGATTGAGAAGTTGAGGATGGTAGGAAAGTAATTCCATGGGAGAGTCGAGATGGGAAGGTTGACAAGGGATACCCAATAAGGGAACCTTGGTGAAGGGATAGGCTTTTAGGATGTCGGGATTGGAGTTTTGGACAGGGTCTTCACATGGTGCCAAAATAAGGAATGGTTGAAAGTTTGACTCCAAAGGGCTTTATAGAGGAATCGATAGAGTTTTTGACTTTTAGGGGATCATGGAGATGGATATCCAATTAAGGGTAAGGTTGAAAGTTGAATGGAAGGTATTGGGGATCGTGAAGTGGAGATGAAGGGGAATGGATGCCAAGGGAAGGGATTGATGAGTAAGTTTGAAAGTTCGACGAGTCCAAGGGACTTAGAATCCTTTTTGAATTTCAAGTTTTTGGGATTAGGGATGCCAAATATTGCACGCCAAAGGATTGGTATTGGGGGTCGAGAAACGTCAAAACTCCAAAGAAAGGGATTTAGAAGGGAAAAGTAGGACTTTGGACTTTCAAGGAAAGGCATGCCAGGGGTGCCAAGCCGAAGAGGGATTCTAAATTCTGAAACTCCGACAAAACGCTTGGGCGAATTTTGACAAGGAACAAAGTGGGGTGTCGAGATCGGTAGGGAAAGCATGTAGGTATGAACAATCTTGAAATAACCTTGACAACTAAAAATCACTAAGGAAAATGTAATGTCCCCTTTTTAGTGATGACCTTGTTATGAACTGTTAGCCAATTTCCGGAAATCTGTAGGCTATTCAGTTAATTAAATTAGGATTTCCAGTGTTTCCTGCTCAGCTTGGTTTACTGTGGTTTTGATGTGTTCCTACTATTTTTAGCAGTGGCTATTTTTAGTAAGTCTATTTTTGGCAGTATCTTCATCAATAGTGTTGTGCAGTTCATTATCCAGATTTTGGTAATAGCTTAGTTTCCAATTTGATGGTGGTTTGTGCCTTGGACTAAGTTTCATACTTAGTTAAAAATGTGTTTTGGAGTTGTACCCCATTCCTAGCTTAATGACTTTAAGTTGTTTTTAAGTTGGGGCCATAAAGTAAGATACATTTAATAATTTATTAAATGTTTATTCATTATCTAAAGTGGGACGACTTGAAGAGTGGAATAAAAGAGTTTTTTTGATATTTTGAATGAAGCCTTTTTGGAGATTGGCGTACCTTTTGGGAAAATGTAGAGTTTCTTTGGAAGTTCAAATGTTTCATCTTCTCTTGGTAAAAGCTTATATTATTGGCGCTTTTCTCTTTGTATCTCATCTTGGAAATTGGAAAGTAAAATTATGCTGCTGGTTTGAATCCAAAACCTGGCTAAGGGGAAGCTTAGCGAATTCATTCCATTCTTCGGCCCTGAAACTATGGCTCCCTAGGTGGATCATCATGGCTGTATTTCACCTTGAAACACAGATGGAGCTTCAATTGATAGAATCAAACAGGTTGCTGATGTAAAGCCTGTTTTTGCAAGTTGCTGATTTGGCCTGGCTGAAGTGTGATGAGCCTAGCTAGCTCACTGTTCAAAACCTGTCTTTTCTTAAGAGTATTTGTGTTTTTGAGTTTTTTAGAGAAATTTTAATAGACATAAGAGAAGGGGTGCATCATATAAATGCTCATAGAATGAAAACTTGAGCTATTCTATTCAAACTGAAATTGCAGAAGGTATTTATTTGCATCAACAATGGATTTAAAACATACAAACATACCCAAAAGCCTCCAGTTTTTTTAATTAATAAATGAAGCCAGTTTGCCAGTCTATACATCAAAATCTGACAAGATTCAGAATAGGATGAAACAAGGTCTGAATCCAACTGTGAAATTGAAGCTATAGAAGAGGGAATACAAAGTGCTGAAGATGAGGAAGATAAACCCTTGAGAAGTTAGACGCTTCTCTAGGGAAGAAACACGCCTTAGCTCAAATTCAACGCCCCTCAAGCCAAAATAAATCAGAAACCCTGCAGAAGGTACGCCCAAACAACTTTGATGCCTGCTATGCTGAAGGAAGAACACCAACATTCAAACCCTCTGATTTCTGATGAAGAACACTCCAAAAATCTGTTGAAACATTATAGAACTCCTGAAATGAAGCTCTCTAAAATAGCACCAATTTAGCTGATCTCTCACAGCCTCAAAAGTGCACTCACTGAAGAGATTTCGTTCTCCAATGGTGGATTTGCAGCAACCTGATGACAGGAAGGAAGCAAGGTAGAAAACCCTTAAGGCAAAGTTGAAATGATAAAAAGAATATGAGTTTCTCATTGCCCAAGTCTCTTTTATAACCAAGGAGGTCAAAACCTAAAGAGGCCGTACATTTTAGGGTTTTGAAACATTTAAATTTATGGAATACAAACTAAAGTCACTTTCCATAGTTTCTCTTTGATTTTTGGCACCTCCTTTAGTGAATTAAAAGAAATACAATAAAATATTCACTTTAGACTTATTTAAGTGAAAATTAGAAATATTAAAGTCAATTTCTAATAAATCACTTAAGTAAGCCTATCTCCATCCATACTTAACCGAATCCAGTGCCATCAGAAGCAACTCAGACTCGAGTACTACCAAGGCACGCAATGAGCCCATCCACGATCTCAGAAAATGAAATAGACCTAACTCTCCAGAAGGTACCACTGACCCTCTAACCAAACCAGTTAGCTCACAAGGGTCCAAGAAAAGGCTAACACACTGCATCAGGTGATTGACTAGAGTGGGGACATCACCTGAAGCTATTTTTTGTTCATAGCTTCAACATTGATTTTGGTTTCGTTCTGGGTGTTGGCCAAAGCTTTTCTACTATGGAGGGTGCCCCTTCCTGCAAATTTGCAGATTTAAATATCAACTTCCTGATTTTTGAGAGAAAGTCGACCTCCTTGAGGGGCTGTACCATTTGGTACTTGCATTGAAATTCGTGCTTGCTGTTTCCACTTGTTTCTGGCTCGAATTTCCATTGAAGTTTGGACGCCTAGCTTCCAGCTATTGATCGACTGTGGTATGGAAGCATTCAGAGCTGTTTCAGAGGAGTTTCGTCCAAATTGGTGAATCTATAGCTTGCTGGTCTGATTTTTTGTACCTTTTGTTTCTGATCAGATTAGTTAAGTTTATTATTATTGCTGTTTTGAGCTTCATTTATTCATCTATTCAAGTTGTAAATGCTAGAGGAAGTGATACTCTAACCATTGCTTATTTTGGGAATTCATGGTTGATACATTGCAACTGTTTAGTAATTGTTTGTAAGCTGTTTAGTAGTACTAACAGCAATTTGTTTACTTGCTGCAATTTAGTTTGTTGTATTCCCCCCACAAAAATAAAGTGGTTGTGTGGATTGTATACCCCCCACAGTTTAAGTGGAAGTGTGGTTAATTGGTTAGCTTGCCGCCTTTAAGTGTTTGTAATAATCACACCCACGAAATAAGTGGAGTATTCCCATTGCTTGTGGATGCCTTCATCAGCAGAAGAAGTTGTATTTCAGTTTAATATTTAGCACTCCACCATATGTTAGCACCTCGCCTTGCAAAAAGATCTTGCGTGCACATTCTTGGTGTCGAGTTTAGCTCTCTATTTTCAGTTGTTATCAAGTTATTAGATCCTAGGGATCCTCTGACCATATGCCCACCCCTCCTCCTTAAGTGGTTTTAGGGTGCATTCTTGGTTAGAGTTGTTTCAGCTGTGTTTTGGTTTAGAGCTAATTCTTAACGGGTGCATGATTTGCATTGTTGTGACTGAAAATTAAAGTGAAAAATTAAGGGGTATATTTCAATGGTATCAGAGCCTGTTTTCCTGCCATCCTGTATGTTCAGTGCTTCAGTGACAAATGAGTGACAGAGAATTACGTTGCTACACCAAAGGAAACAGAGTTCAGTTTCAGCTTCCTGAGATTGACACTTTTTCAGAGGTTTTGAGAAACCATGAAACATAAGTTGACAGTATGGTTGGCAAGGGTAAGGGACCAGTCAATGAGACTAAAGATGACAGTGATTCTAGAGTTGAAAAGAAGTTTGATGTAATGCTGGACATGATGTCAAGACTACTTGCAAAAATGGATCAGCAAGTAATCACACCCCAACCAAAGCTAGGATTCGATTCTAGTGGTTCTAATTCAGAACCAAGAGGTAGAACAGTTGGGAAACATGTTGCCAATTTATGGGAATCAGCCCCTAGACCTCTCCTTCCTTCCTTCACTCCTAGGGTGGAAGCTTTTGCCGAGTCCGAAGTCCCCATGGCAGATGAAGTAAGACAAAGTTACATGGAGTATGTCTCTCTTCCCTATGAAATCAGAGAGAATTTAACTTTTGATCAGTATATGAATCAGAAGAAAGGAAGAGGCGGAAAAAGGATTTTCGAGCTCCTTTGGGTCCCAAGATGGACTACCAACAAGCGCTTGCCAAAGTCACCTTGGTTCATTATGATGGAAGTGACAAGTGCACAACTCGTTCATGGGTCCAAAAGTTGGACAATTATCTATCACTTAGGCCTATGCCAGAAGAAGATGCCATCAAATTTGCAACATTGCATTTGGATGGAGCAACACACGAGTGGTGGTACCACAGTTTGGTCACTCTTGGCCATAACCTCATTCATACATATAAAGAAGTTACCAACAAGCTGATCGAAAGGTTTGATACCAAGGATCCAGAAATCAAGTTCCGTGAGCTTGCTCAGTTGAAATAGTAGGGCTCCTTGGATTCTTACATTATTGATTTTCAAAGACTTTCCATGATGGTGCCCAACATCACTGAGAGAAGGCTTGTTGTTTTGTTCTCTGAAGGTCTGATGGAGCCATTGAAAGGGTGGGTTAAAGCATTCGATCCACCAAGTCTTGAGGAAGCAATAAGGAAAGCTAGAAGCATGGAATTGGCTGCTCCAAGGCCTAAGTTTCCTTCCAAACCATTTGTTCATAAGAAGAAAAAGAAACAATCTCCTATTCCATTCAAAAAAATTCCACCTAAGATGGATGAAGAGCTGCATGAAAAGTTAAGAAAAGAGGGGGTTTGTTATACATGCCGTGAACAATGGTCTAGAGGGCATAGATGCTATGGTAAAGGTCTTTCACATCACATGGGAGCTTATTCTGATTATGAATCAGAATTGGATTTTCCAAAACAACAATATGAATATGAGTATAGTGATAAGGAAATAGTTCCTGAAGAACCTGAAAAAGGGCAAGGAAGTGGAGATACCTTTGCTCAATTAGCTAGTTTCCAGAAGAATGAATCTTTCAAGGTTCGTGGTATGCTTAGTGGGCAGAGAATGGTTGCTCTCATTGATACTGGAGCAACACATAACTTCATTGATGAAGGGCTAGTTGCAAGGATAGGGCTCAAGACTAAAGAATTTGAAGGATTCAAAGTTATGGTAGCGGATGGATTCACAATTTCTTGCAATCGAAAGATCTCCAACCTATCCATGCAATTGGGAACTTATGAAGTCAAAGACAATTTCTACGTTGTAGGAATTGGAGAAACTGATGTTGTGTTTGGGGTTCAGTGGCTGCGATCTCTTGGTGAGATCACTTTGAACTTAGAAAGAATGGAATTGAAATTCCAGGCGGAGGGAAAAATGGTGGTTTTAAGGGGATTGTCTAATGGAGGTCCTCGAATTGTGTCTTTCAAAAGAATGGAGAAATTGATTTGGCATGATCATGTTGAATGGGCAACTGAATGTTTAATTCTGCCCTCTAGTCCAGTGGAGGACAAAAGACACTACCACTTAGATGTTTAGTTTTTAATTACAAAGAGGAGTAAATTTTTTGGCAGTATACCTCCTGTAAGACCACCTGAAAGGGGGGCTGAACATATTATTGAGCTTGAAGATGGGGCTAAACCGGTTATTACTACTTCCTACCGGTATCCCAAGAAGCAGAAGGATGAGATTGAAAAAGCCATCAAAGAGTTTTTGGAGATGGGCGTCCAAGCAAAAGCCCTTTTGCTTCAGCTGTAGTTCTTGTATAAAAGAAAGATGGTACCATGCGCATGCGTGTTGATTACCATGCATTAAATAAAAAAACTATCAAGAACCGATATCCTTCTTATAATTGATGAGCTTCTTGACGAGCTCCATGGTGCAATGCATTTTTCTAAGATTGATCTCAGATTCGGGTACCATCAAATCAAGATGAGAGAAGCCGACATTGAGAAAACTGCTTTCCGATATCATTTTGGGCATTATGAATTTCTAGTCATGCCGTTTGGTTTGACTAATGCACCAGCAACATTTTAGTCTTGCATGAACATAATTTTTCAGAAGCAGATGAGGAAATTGGTGTTGATCTTCTTCGATGATATTCTCATCTACAACAAGTCTTGGGAGGAGCATCTCGAACAGTTAGATGAGGTACTTAGTATTCTTGAATCAAAATGCCTCTATGTGAAGGAATCAAAGTGTGAATTTGGAATGACATAACTACTCTACCTTGGCCATATAATCAGCTCTAAGGGAGTTAGAGTTGATCCAGATAAAATCAAGGCAGTCCTGGATTGGCCTCCACCTAAGAATTTGACACATCTGAAGGGATTCTTAGGACTCTGTGGTTTCTATTGACGGTTTGTCAAAGGATACTCTCACATGGCTGCTCCTTTGACCGACCCCACTAAGAAGGGGGCATTTTAAGTTGTTATCAAGTTATTAGATCCTAGGGATCCTCTGACCATATGCCCGCCCCTCCTCAAGTGGTATTAGGGCGCATTTTTGGTTAGAGATGTTTCAGCTGTGTTTTGGTTTAGAGCTAATTCTTAACGGGTGCATGATTTGCATTGTTGTGACTGAAAATTAAAGTGAAAAATTAAGGGGTATATTTCAGAAAATGCCAGGAAGAGCCCAAAATTAGAATTTTATGAACCCTTTTTGCCTCTTTTGACATTTAGGAGACCCATTTAGGACATCTCTTATCGGTTACAAATAATGGGTCAAATAATGACAAGTAATGGCCAATAGGGCATGAAATGACAACAAGAACTTATCTCATTTAAAAATATAAATATTTTCCATGGATTCATAGAAGAATGAAAACAAAACAAGAAAGTTAATTTGTTAAAAAAATGGAGAAAAAAAGCCAATTTTTTTCTATTTTGCATATTTTTTCTCTACAATCTCCTTTGCAATGAATGATCTCTTGCATAATTGTACGAATAGCTAATCAACCATTTTGGAACATTAATTGATCTGTCTTCACAACAATGGCAAGCAAGCATGAAAGTTCAACAAGGATGAATGATATTTGTGTTTTGCATTCATGTAAGGGAAATTAATTTGTTTTGTCTTTCAAATGCCTTGAAATGCATGTTTTAGGGTTAGGGAGGTGGTTTAAGGCATATAAGTTGAAGTCAAATGCATAATAGAATTAGAAAAATTAGAAATATATCATAAATCGGGCAGGTTCATCACTGCAATAGAGATAAATAGTGAAATTCATGATGGGTTCGCTTGGGTTTGTCTAAGATAAATAGAAGAACTTTGCTTGTATCCCTTGTTGAATTGAAGTTGTAGCCAAATTTGGGCTGGATCAAAGCCAAATTGGGAGGTCAAAGGGGTTGAAAAAGTAAATAAATATTCATTGTAGCTATTGCATGTTCTTATTAGCTTGGGAAAATGTTGTTCAACTTTTGTTTTTCTACAATTGCATTAGATTAACATTTGTGCTTTCATGAATCCAATAATAAAATAGTTTCTCATGTACTCTTATTTGATTGTTAGTTGTGCTATTTACAAAGGAGGATACATTCAAGTTGTTTCATTAGTTATTTGAAAGGATAGATAACATTGGAATTGCATTGATGACTATATCTTTGTTTGTAGCTTGGATCTGGAACTGCATTGCCAGGAGTAGTAGCAGCAAAATTAGGCGCTAATGTCACTTTAACTGATGACTCAAATAGACCTCAGGTATACAAATAAAATATTTCGGTTTACTTTAAGCTTGATGAATCAATTTGGATTTTTTTTTTGAAATGATCAATGTTTGTTTCAATATAGTTTGTTTTATCATCATACATATTGTTCTTTAAAACATTAGAAGGATTTTGTTCAAACATGTGACTTGTGACATTAATTACAAAATCTTTTGGAGCAATGGTAGTCCTATGTTTTGGAGATGCATAGAATTTGGCTATAATGAGAAACTAGGTGTTCATAAATATCATGTAGCTTTTTTCAATACAATGTTTAAAAGACTTAAGATTTTAATCAAATATGTTAGAGCATATTTGTGTTTTTGGTGTATCACACCTTGTGGGGCCCTTAGAGGCTTTGGTTGGGAGTGTGCCTTGAGATTCTTAAGGTTCATGGAATTGTTTTCCCTTGAGGCCTTGGCTTGTGATGTTCCTTAGAATTATTTGGCTTGGTCAAATAATTGTGGCTTAGCTTTGTGTATGAAGTCTAAAGATGAAGGTAAAGATTAGCTTATTTTTGTGTATGAGACCCCCTTGTGAAAGCTTGTGAGTGAATTGTTTTTCTAATTTTCATATATGTTATTTGATGAGTTATACATACCCTACTCCTTTATAGATTCAAAATAGAAGGCAACATTCCACCAAGTTTTCAACATACCAAGTTTGCAACAAACGATAGAGGAAGTTAGTGTTGGTTTGCTTTGATGGTATCCTCGTTTATACTAAGAATTGGGAGGACCATTTGAGACATTTTGACGAATTGTTGGGCATCGTGGAAATACAAACATTATTTGCCAAAGAGTTCTAAGTGTGAATATGGAATGAGAGAGATCTTTTATTTTGGTGATGTTATCAATACCTAGGGAGTTTAAATTGATTATGAGAAGATACGAGTTATCTTGGATTGGTCTCTCCTAAAGGCTTTGACACAATTGAAGGGATTCTTTGGACTTTGTAGTTAGTATACAAGATTTAGTGAGAGATTCTCACAATTGAGAGAACCCTTAACTAATTTGACTAAGAATGGGACTTTCACATCGAAAGATGCAACACTACAAACTTCTGACAAGCTCATAGAGGTGATGAGTCCATGCCTTATGTTGGTTGTTTCTAATTTCTATCTTTTGTTTGTGTTGGAGTGTAATGCATTTAGAGAAGGGATTGGAGTAGTGTTGATGTAGATCAAGTGTTTAATATCATTTGAGAGTTGCAAACTCAAAGAAGTAGAAAGAAGGTATTCAATGTATGGCAAACAAATGTTGGCTATCATGCATGCATTGACCAAGTTCACATAGTATCTAGTGGGTGGGAAATTTGTGGTGAAAATGGACCATAACATCTTGAAGAATTTTCTTAGTCAGAAGTACTTGAGTGAAAGATATAAAAAATGGATGAGTACTTCAATCTTATGATTTTGATATTGGATACGTTAAAGGAAAAAACATACTAGTTGTGAGGCCTACCATTTGATACACCCATTTGACTACCTTTTGATTCGACCATGTTGATACTCTATGTGGTTTAGATTATTTTGGATAATCATGGACATTGGATTTTATGATGGTTCCTGTTATGATTCTTATGAGGATTATATGCATGTGGTGTTTTGCTTATTGATATGTTCATGTTTGTCTGATTATCATGGTAGGAATGGATAAGTGTTTATGATATATAATTGATAAGATGTTAAAATGGAATTAGGTGAATATGAGACTCCTTGATAATGCCATGACTTGAAATGAATTGATAGAATGTTGTTGCTAGATAAAGAATAATTATGGATGTTGAACTTATTGATTTGGGAATTGATTGTGTTATTATATGTATATGGAATTGTTGATTTAATTGTGGATTATCTCGCATTGGATATATTGACAAGTGGAAATTGAGTGTATAGGTACACGCCCATGGCTAATGGGATTGGAGGTAACCAAAAGTACCCGATTGTGTTAGCTAAGTGAAACCCACTATGGTCCATTTGGAGAATGGACCATAGCCTCTTGGTGCTGTATTTTATCTTGTGATTAAAAAAATTTAATGTTGAATCTTGTGACTGGTTTTAAAGTCAATTAAACTTTTGATGTGGGTTTTGGGGCATTTTGGAAATTCTTTTATTATGTTTGAATTTCAAATTCTTTTTGAGGGGATAAAAAGGTTGAATTAGTCCTTAGATTGGATTAATTGACTTTAATTAACCCCTAGGATTGTTGCCTATGGGTTAGGGGTCAAATCAAGCCCTTTTAAAAATTGCAAGTTGTGACCATTCTTAATTAGCCATTAAGAAGGGTGATGGATTTTGGGGATGGGATTGGAGTGTTGGCTCCAAAATCCCATTTATGAGATTTGAAGGCCTTTGTTGAGTGTTGAACACTCTTTGGTCTTTCACTTCTCGAAGAGTTCTCACATATGTGTGAGAACTTGTGGGGAGGTGTTTCCATAGGAGTGAATAGGAGATTGACATGTGTCACTCTTTTCTCCAAGGGTTTTTAACCCTCGACTCCTATTTCAATCCTTTGGGAAAGCCAAAGGAGGGGGTTCTTTTTTGGCTTTGTGCTTGGATTGCTTTAGGGAAGGGAAATTTGGCTTGGGCTTGGAGGAGTAGAGATTTGGAGTTCATCTTCAACTCTCCTGAAGAGCACAAAGATATACTGAGAGGGGGGTGAATCAGTATATCAACAAACTTTTACCCTCTTATTTTTTTTATCAACTTAACTTCTAACACAATATCAACGATGAAATATGACACAATATGATCAAGTTGACATCAACAATTGTATTTTATGTTTTTAAATGAAATTACAAAGATTGTAGGCACCAACCTACTTGAATCATCAATTTGTAGTTTAGTAGGCACCTACCTACAAGGAGCACGAACCCCTAATGTGCAAGGCACCAACCTTGACTTGACTAAAAATAATGGATGTAAAGTAACTGTCTTCAAACAGATCTGCACTTCTTCTATCCTCAATTCTGCTTTGTGATGTTTGCTATCACTTAAAAGCCCACATGAGAGAATAGATTCTCTAATTTGACTTGCACACACTACTAACACCAATCTACAAATCTGATCTGGATGTCAAATATATAGTTTGCTCAAGGATTGCAACTATTTGATGAAAGAACACATCAATCAAGACTCTGCCTCTTCATATTTCAAACACACCTTTTCAGATGTGTCTTTTATTTGCCTTAACTTAATCGATCTCTTTTAATTCATTGATTTTCTGTTTATAAACAAATTGATACTCCCTTTTAGAACTGTCTTTTTTTTTTTGCCTTGTTAAAAGCAATCACACCACTTGACTAATCCATGTATCTCTTCAGAAAATCGTAGCACTTCACATGTAGATCGCATCTTTTTGGTTCAACTCTTTTTAAAACACGTTTTTTCAGTTTATCATTGTTTAAAGAAGATAAACACATCTTTTCAAATCACATTATATGAACACGTCTTTTAGAGAAAACATGTCCTTTAAACACATCTTTTCAGATCGCATTATATGAACACGTCTTTTAGAGAAAACACATCCTTTGAATCGTATTCCTTTGTGAAATGCAATTAGTTAATACTCAAGAAAGATTTTAATGGGATTGTTTTTGTTAAAACAACAATCTTTTTTTCCTCCCAGATTTCATTGATCAATACTTTGATCAAATCCTTTTTAGTGCGATGATCTGATTAACCATTCTATAATCTGTTTCTTGACATCAATAACTTCAACAATCTTATCAATACTTTCTATAATATGTTTCTTGACATCAATCGACTTTGATCTGATTGACCTTCTATAATCTGTTTCTTGACATCAATAACTTCAACAATCTTATCATCTTTTCAAAGTCAGGTCTGATCATTATCTTATTATCCAAAAGATTTCTGATCTATCATTCAAAGTCAGGTCTGATCTATTCATTGATTGACATGTTTATCTGATCTGTGCTCTTGCTCATGAATCTTTAGTCATGCATTTGCTTGACAATAATGACAATTTTTCAACACCTCCTTCATTGTTGGCTTGGATTTGAAGTAGGTTTTCTCTACCTTTATGTATGCTTCTCTTTTCTTTTATCTCTTTGTATGGAACTGTGAGAAGATGGTTTATGTGGATTGTATGTTCATTTGCATTTCCATGTGTTTGGGTTTGGGGTTGTATAGGATAAACTCACCCAATGTGGGAAGAGCATCCTTGTGGGGGATAGGAATGAGTAGGAACCTCTATGGGTAGATTTTTCCTCCTTTGAGAAGGAGAGGCAAAACAAAGGGGTATGAGTATCCAAATTTGTTTCATGATAGTATGGTGTATTGGGAGATTGTTGTATGGAGGCTGTATGATACGAAGAGCTTGATGAATGGGTGGATTGGAAAAGAAGAAAAAATGTGATTTTGTTTACTTGTCGAGTGCTACTTGTATTACAGAGTAAACTAATTTGCAAAATAACATTGAAAGCATAGAAATCATTTACAAAACAATTGCACAGAAAGGTGTTTCAGATTATTATTCAGATGGCTGCAGTATTACAATTCATCACATCTATGCCAGTCCCCAATTACAATGCACTCGGCGTTATAAATAGTTGGCCGACATTGGTTGAGGATACCAACTGTCGCAACTACCCGAGTACTAACTAATGATGATGACTAATTCCCGACAAAACATTATTCTTTTATTTTATTTATTCTATTTGCTAATTAACTAATTAAGCTGATTACAGTTGTTTGGTCATTTCTACTTGCTAACAAGTCTCCCCATATAGAAGTGTTGTCCTCCTCTATTCCCATCGTTGGATTTTTGAAAAATCCCTATGTAAATGTGCTATCTTGGTTGGGAGTTTTGGTTTGAGTGTTGCGGTTTGGAATGACTTATTGTTCTATTGTTGTGTGTACTTGGTAGCTTGGTTATCTCCTAGCTTGGGGGTGGTTGGTTTTCCAACCCAAGGTTGGGAGGTGAACACTCCCTATTGGCCATGAAGAGAAATGTATCTTTAGTAAACTTGCAGGTTTCATATTGGACTTGAAGAAACTATGTGTCACGTTGTGGAAGAAAAGAAAGAAGCCTTGTGTTGTAACCTTCAAGTGAAATATGCCCTTGAACTAAATGTAAGAGTCTTGAAGGACTGCTATAGAAGTTTGCGTTTGTAATTGTAGTGTGAAATTGAAATCACTTTACGTAAAACATGTAGATTTTTAATGAAATCTGTCCTTTTTCATTTTTGAGTATGAAGGCTTGGAGTCTATGTACATGAGTATACTTGTAAAAAAATTGAAATGCTTTCTTTTGTTGTGCATCTTGAAATAAAGTATAAGTTGTTGGTCTATAAATGATTGTCTATGTTTTATACAAAGAGAAAGTGTCTTTTTACTTCCTTTCCTCCTCTCGCAATAAAACATAACCCAACTCAAATAAAATGCAAAATAGACTGGTGCATGAATGTGTTTTTGTATGACGTCGGTACAAGCATAAGGAGAGTTTAAAGAGGTCCCTATATCAATTCTGCCAATTAAATTGTGAACTATTGTGTTAGAAACTTAATGTGAATTATTATGTAAAAGAGTAGCTGAGAGGAAATATTCGTGCCACCTTTATGTTCATTCAATATATAGGACAACTATATTAATTTTATTCTCCATTGAACCACAAATGAGTATTCTGTGTTGTATCAAAAGAAAAAGCTAAATGGGTTTTAAAGTTTTGTGCATTACCTTTCTATTTGTATTTAAATTAGTAGCTGGGTGTAGAAGATAAAAAGGGGATGAAACCTGAACACGGTATGATTATAATATAAAACAAAATCACTGGGGCAGACCTCACACAGGGCGTGATACTTCTCTAGATCAGGCCGTTCTAGGCTTAATCTCTTGCATTCATCAGGGTGTCCAGGATAGCTAAGAAAACAGGGGACTAAATGACATATTTTGGAGTTACCATTTGGCATGTGCAAGCTAGCAAGAGTCGTACAAACCAACAAGTGTTTTAAAGGAGAACGTTTGGGGTTTTAGGTTGCCAATTCATTGTCTTGAGGCGTCTAGCTTCAATCACTCCATCAACATTAGAAACTAGTTGAAAAAATGAGCAGCTTGAAGTATTGCATTCTTGCATCCGATTGTCGTGATTGTCGTCGAAAAATCCAGGTTCCAAATTATAACATTTTTCCTTATGGGTAATGTCTTATTATGTTTTGAATAAATAAAAACTACTGGGTTTCCATTTATTTATGCATTTTACCTTCAATTATTGTTTTATATCAATTCTTGAAAATTGCTGGCATTGTTGTGCGATAGCACCAAAAAATAAAAAAATCAGATTTTAACAAAAAAGCCAAAAGACAGTTTTGAAACCCCAAGGGGACATTTTAGTGGTATCAAAGCACAATAATATCTTGCTATCCTGTGCAGTTAATTCATGAGTGAGAAAGAACAATCTTATCATAGGGTTTCACGGTCGTGGCAGCCTCAACAAGTACTAGAGGGAGAAACCATCTCAGAGGTTTTAGGCATTCATAACTCTTCGGATATACCAAGGACTCTATCCAGTGACAGTGAAAGTATTGCAGGTACCATGGGAGATAGAGACAAAGCACATGCAGGTTCCATTAGCCCAGATGTCAGGAGAGAGCGAAAGTTTGATACTATGATAGACATTGGCCGAGAGGTACCCCCGTTTTTGTTTTTTGTCATTTGGAAGACGACTAATTTTGTGGGGGGGATGATGTAGTTGACCATAGTCGGTCGTTGGTGATAGTTGGCCACAGTTAATTATATTTAAATAAAACTATAGTTGTAGTATGAATAATTACTGTAATAAATGTCATGTAATTAAGTCCCAATTAGTGGTCAAGGGTTGTTATGAAACGTCACGACAGTTGGTTGCTCAACCACCGCCGAGCGTTATATGTACTGAGTCCTTGTAGTCGGGAAGATATATCAGGATTGATGATACTGTGACATCGATATTATTGTACATGTTAATACTTACTGCAAATGAATAGAAGCATTCCATATTTCAAGCATCTTGTGTTCTCGAATATGTAGTTTTGTTCTATGTTTTATGTATACTCTAGTTTACTTCTGTAGTACGTTGAATTACACCCAGTGAAGTAAACATTTGGCGTCGTTACCTAAGCTGACTAGGGAATCACTCGTCATTATGATGGTAGCGTAATGGGTCGACCGGCGGAGGAGCCCATGGAAACCAATGAAGAAAGGGAGGATGAGTTGACACACGATTTGGTAAATCTGTGGAATATATCACTAAGAGATCACATACGGAGGGAAGCCCTCAGGCGAGAGATTCTTGAGGCAGTTATTTGGGACAGACTGGAAGTGAACGACGAGGTTGATCATCTTATCAACTGTCTGCCTATATTGCTGGCCCGCCAGTTCATCATCCTATAGGACCTTGGGGCGGAGGAGGATTAGGTACGCCGAAGGCACCAAATATTGCAGCGGTATGAAGAACGAGCGAAACGGGAAGAGGAGGAACGAGACACTAGCTGAAGACGTACCCCCGGTAACCAACAATGATCGCGTGAACAACCTGTAATGCCCATATGGCCAAACAAAGACAAGAACCAAATACCAATCGGGCAAGAAACTGAGGAGAGGGTTCCGCGATCACTCAAACTATAGGAGCAAGAAAAATTGCGACAAAGACTAAGGCAAGTTGATAAAGAATTGAATGAAGATCTAATTGAAATAAACCAAAGTATAGAAAGAGCAGTTGGATGCCGACTACACTTGAAGAGACATTGGTCGAGAGGTAACCCCGTTTTTGTTTTTCGTTGTCTGGAAGACGACTACTTTTGTGGGGGGGATGATGAAGTCGGGCATAGTCAGTCATCGGTTGTAGTCGGTCATAGTTCGCCGCAGTTAATTATATTTAAATAAAACTATAGTTGTAATATGAATAATTAATGTAATAAATGTCATGTAATTAAGTCATGATTAGTGGTTAAGGGTTGTTATGAAACATGACGACGGTTGGTTGCTCAACTACTGCCGAGCGCTATATGTACTGAGTCCTTGTAGTTGGGAAGATATGTCAGGACTGATGATACTGTGACATCCACATTATTGTACATGTTGATACTTACTGCAAATGAATAGAAGCATTCCATATTTCAAGCATCTTGTGTTCTCGAATATGTAGTTTTGTTCTATGTTCTATGTATACTCTAGTTTACTTCTATAGTACGTTGAATTACACCCAGTGAAGTAAACTTTGGTACATAGTTTACATACTCGGACTCGGAGAGTACTCGGCAAGCCCAAAATTTTTGACTTGGCAAATACTCGGCAAATACTCGACAACTTAAAAAGTAGCAAAATTTCTCATGAAAACACTTTTTTTTGCAAAATTCAATTACAAAATGCATCAAATGAGTCTAAAAACCATGAGGGAGTGTTTTATATTAAATTTCATAGTTCAATACATATGGATTACAAAATGGCATCATTATACGAAGCCACATAGTGAAACTGGTAATAACTATAATGAATTTATGATGATTGTATTTGAAAATCATCATCATAAATTTCATATCTAGGCAATTACAATTTCCTCTTCCCCAACCTAGTGAAAAATTGGGAGGTAGAGGGTATGGTCCTTGCACTCGATTCTGGCTCCCTGCTTGCCGTAGAAGATTGTGGCAGTGGCTCCACCATGCTGGTAGGTGGCAGTGGCTCCTCCTCCACCACATCAATGTGAGACATTTCATTTAGTATGCTATCTGTTCTAATTTCAGTTTTTTTATTCTTATATTTTTATTTTTTGTTGGATGCACATTGATTTAATTTACTTGTATGCAAATTGGCATTGCAGTCCTAACTCCTAACTCCTAACCTTGTTGGTTGTTGCAAATTTGCAGGTGGGAGCAGCAGGTTATCTGTTATCATACTGTATTTAATAATTTATTGCAGATATTCCACAATAAAAGTACTTTGAGACTTTTGATCATAGTTTGCAGATGGGCGAGTAATCTCTTATTCTATGTAGATGAACAAAATTTGTGTGTATGTGTGTGGATTGTCATTGTGCAGCTACATCAACATATGGATATGAGTTTTTCAATTTTCACTTTAAACTTTTACAGTTTTACTCATATCCATATGCTGATGCAGCTGCACAATGACAATCCACACACATCAGAAAAACTGTAAACATGCTGGTGTTGTCTATATCAGATTTAATATTAAAATTTAAAACTTCATTCTTAATAATTTATTGCAGATATTCCACTATAAAAGTACTTTGAAGTTTGAGACTTTCGATCATAGTTTGCAAATGGGCGAGTAATCTCTTATTCTATGTAGATGAACAAAATTTGTGTGTATGTGTGTGGATTGTCATTGTGCAGCTACATCAGCATATGGATATGAGTTTTTCACTTTAAACTTTTACAGTTTTACTCATATCCATATGCTGATGCAGCTGCACAATGACAATCCAGATTCCACACACATCAGAAAAACTGTAAACATGCTGGTGTTGTCTATATCAGATTTAATATTTATTATTATTTTAATTTTTAAATGTAAAATTTCATATATTATTCTATTATTATAAATTAATAATACCATGGGAAAATTGTAAATAATAATATCATTTTTGACATCAAATTTATGATTTATTGTAATTTGTTATTTTAAAACTAAAATTTCATATATTATTTTATTATAAATTATTATAATATCATGGCAAATAATAATATAAAAAGATATTATTATTTGTCATGATATTATAATTTATAATAAAATAATATATGGAATTTTAATTTTAAAATAATAATAAATTATTAAATATGATGTACAAAAGTGAATATTTTATCATTATGAATATTAAAAATTAAGACTCCCATGATATTATTATAAATTTATAATAAAATAATATATGAAATTTTGAAATTTTAATTTTAGAATAATAATAAATATTAAATTGATGTAGAAAAATAAAAAAATTTAATATTTTTATTATTTTATACATAAACGTTTGGAAGCATATATATAAAATAATAAAAATATTAAATCATTTCCAGGCATATGTTCATTTAATATTATCATTTTTTCAAACATATACTATGAAGTATGAAGTATGAAGTTTTAAATTTTAATATTCAGGCATATGTTCATTTAATATTAGCATATGTTTGAAAAAATGATAATAGTAAATACCCACGACCTGGCACAGGCGCCGCACAGCCAATGCGAACAGGAACTAACCTGGAAATCGCGCAGACTCCAAGTCGCGCAGCCACCACTGCAAATCGTGGAAATAAATCACGCAGCCAACACTGCAAATCGTGGAAAATGAAAAGGGTAAATGTAAACTGCAAATCGTGGAAATAAATCACGCAGCCGACATTGCAAATCGCGGAAAATGAAATGAACGCATCCAAAACGCGGAAAAAATGTGTAAAAAATCCCGCGAAAAGGTAAAAACGACTTGAAAAACGTGTCAAAAACGTGTTACGTTTTCTGTGCCGATTATTTTGCGAGCAAATAGAGATTAATCGGCGAGTACTCGGAAAAAAACAGTAAAAAAACTCGGCTAGGGTTTCTTGCGAGTAAAAGTCAAGATTACTCGCCCAGCCAAAAAACATGCGATTACTCAGCTGCTCGGCGATTAATCGCCGAGTATGTATACAGAGCTTTGGTAGACTTGAGACTAGAGCACCAGAGGGCACTAGAGATCTCCAATAGGTGGTGAGTAAGATTACATCGGAACATTTTGATGCAGGGCATCGTTGTACTGCACGTAGTTGGGTTCAGAAGTTAGATAACTTCCTCTCCTTGAGACCCATGCCTGAAGAAGAGGCAATCAGGTTCGCCACACTACATTTGGATGGCATAGCTCATGAGTGGTGGTATCGCAGTTTGGTTACTTTGAGTCACAAGTCAATTATATCTTATGATGAGTTCACTAACAAACTCATCGAACGATTTGAAAGGAGAGATCCAGAGGTTTCCTTCCGCAAACTTGCACAACTTAAGCAAGTTGGGACATTAGAGGCTTATATTTCAGAGTTTCAGCGAATATTAGTGACGGTCATTGGAATATCAAAGAGAAGACTAGTTGTGCATTTCAGTGAGGGTCTGAACCCTTACGTGGATGGATCAAAGGCTTTGATCCACTTTCTTTATATGATGCTATGAAGAAGGCAAGAGAAATGGAGCTTGCTGCCCCCAAAAGCAAGTTTTTGCCAAAACCATTTTCTTCCTCAAGGGATAGAGTACCAAACAAATTTTCAGACTAGCAAAGGAAACCCTTTCAAAAACTTAGTGATGAGACCCTTCAAGACTTAAGAAAGAAGAAATTATGCTTCACTTGGAAAGGGCCTTGTGAAAAGGGTCATGTGTGTCCACTTACGGGTAAAACAAATCAGTTAGAGTACTATTATGCAGATGAAACAGATTCTAAAAATTCAGAACAGCAGCTTGATTAGGAAGGGAATGATGATGATGGTGCCTCAGAAGAGTCAGAAAAAGGATGGGGAGAAGTTTCACCTACAACTCAATTCTCGAGCATTCAGAGGGAAGGATCTTTCAGGATTAGAGGAGTCTTGGGTGGGTAGCATGTAATTACCTTAATTGATACTGGAGCTACTCATAATTTCATAGATGAGGGCTTGGTAGCAATGCGTGGACTCAAGACCAAAGAGTTCAAAGGATTCAAGGTGAGAGTAGCTGATGGGTTTATGTTTAGTTGTAACTGTATGATTCCAAATCTCACATTGCAGCTGAATGATTGAGTTCTAGGCAGATTTCTATGTGTGAAATATACCCCTTAATTTTTTGCTTTCAAATTTCAGTTACAACAATGCAAATCATGCACCCGTTAAGAATTAGCTCTTAAACCAAAACACAACTGAAATAACTCTAACTAAGAATGCGCCCTAAAACCATTTAAGGAGGAGGGGCGGGCATATGGTTAGAGGATCCCTAGGATCTAATAACTTGAATTACAATTGGAAAAGAAGAGCTAAACTCGACACCAAGAATGTGCACACAAGATCCTTTTGCAAGGCGAGGTGCTAACATATAGTGGAGTGCTAGATTAACTGAAAGTAAACTTCTTCTGCAAATGCAGACATCCACAAGCGGTGGGAATACTCCACTTATTACGTGGGTGTCATTATTACAAACAATTATAGGCGGCAAGCTAGCCAATTGACCTCACTTCCACTTAAATTGTGGGGGGTATACAATCCACACAACCACTTTATTTCGTGGGGGGAATTACAAACAAAGTAAATTGCAGCAGATAAACAAACTGCTGTTAGTACTACTCATAGTTGGAAAACTCGGCATTTTCAAGTACTCGGCAAGCCCGAAAAACTCGGCTCGGCAAAAACTCGGCAAAAACTCGGAAAAAACTCGGCAAAAAACTCGGGAACTTAAAAAATTGCTTAAACTTCACTAAAAACTCATTTTTTTTGCAAAATTCAAAGATAAGATGCATCCAATGAGTCAATAAATGAGTACATATAAGAAACAAGCTATATTTGATTGATTTGAAAGAAATTGGATACAAAATGGCATCCTCATGTGGAATGCTCAATGTGCTGATATGATAATAGTCTGAAACAAAATGAAATAGCAAATTGTTTTTGTAAAACTGAAAGTAAATACTACATATGTCATAAACATTAATATATTTCAGTTTTTACAAATTCACATGAATCACATCTTCCTCTTCCCATGTCTAGATCTCAATATGGGACCGGAAGAGGGTGTCCGTGTAATCATAGGACTCCGCTCCTGCTGTGCCTGTGGCTCCTCAACCTCCATCCTAGATGTAGATCCTCCTGCAGCTGTTGGTGGTGGCACTGGCAATGACTCCTCCTCAGGATCATCCTCAAGGTCATCCAATGAGAATGTAAATCCACCCTCCTCCATTGCCTGTCGCTCTAAATCATAAATCTCATCCTCGGTAAACAATGGAGGTTGCTCCCCTCGCCCTGTCCAATCACTGTATGGATCTATCTCCTCCAAATCAATTGGATCATCATATGATATCTCCTCTACCTTTTTTATGCGCAATCGAAGATTATATTGCACATAGACAAGGTCATTGAGGCGTTTTTGAGCGAGTTTGTTCCTCTTCTTTGTGTGGATGGCCTCAAACAAACTCCAATTGCGCTCACAATTGGATGAACTACAAGGCTGGCTCAAAACACGGAGGGCAAAGTTTTGAAGATGTGGGGTTTTTCCACCCCAATGTGTCCACCAAACATCTACAAAAAAAAGAAGAAAAAGTTAGAAAATTGTAACTTGTAACTTGTAACTATCAAATTTTCATTTTTGTAACTTGTAAATTTCAAATTTTATACCTGGTGGCAGCCTAGATACTGCTCTCTTTGCCAAGTCTGAAGAGAAGAGTACACCCCTTTTTTCCCTGTAACTTTGCAATTCATTAACAATGCAGTCTGCCTCATCAGGCGTGGATGTCATCCGCTGAATGCAAGTAGTGAGGCCCTCCATAACCTCTCCAGTAGGATCTGTATAGGTGCCTGAATGGATGAAACGGGGGTTCAAGAAGTACCCTGTTGCATGGATAGGTTGGTGGAGTTGATTGTTCCACCTCCTGTCAATAATCTCCCAAATGGGATCAAACTTGAGGCTGTCCCCCTTATAATAATTTCTAATAGCCTCCTTGGCCCTATCCATGGCCTCATAAAGATAACCCATTGGGGTTTGATCCCCATCCACCAAACGGAGCACTCTAACCAAGGGCTCTGACACCTACAATATAAATTTAAAAATGCAAAAAACTATTAGAGTTACAATTTAGTAATTTACAAATTTACAATGAAGGACATTAACTTTAAGAAAATGTTCAATTTGAATTTAGATTCAAACTCAAAGTTTTGAAGTTACCTTCACAATCTCTGTTGCTTTTTGTGCAAAGAGGGGCTCGAAGACAATGCTTGCAACTCTTTCTCCTTCCGGCTTCTTTGAATAAGGTGAGTCTATCCATGCTTGACTCACAAACATTTGTTTCAAAGCCGTCAATGCGCCAAGAATGCTTTGCAACGTTAAGAAAACCGTTGCAAACCTTGTCACACCAGGTCTCACCAAGTCTCTCCCATTGGTGTGCTCCCTCATCAAGCTCAGAACCCAAGGGTGATTGTAGATGTATTTAGTGATCCTTCTTCCATCCTCTACAATCGGTGTGACCCAATGTAATTTTCCTATGTCCTCCAAAAGAAGGTCAAGGACATGGGCAGCACATGGTGTCCAAAAAATTGTCTGGTGTCTATCTTGGAGGATTCTTCCTGCTGCCACATATGCCGCTGCATTGTCAGTTATGATTTGCACGACATTTTTAAGCCCAACCTCCATGCACACTTGCTCCAACATTCTAGCCAAATTTTCTGCATTTTTTACTATGTTGGAGGCATCTACGGATTTCAAGAACACCACCTCATTTTTGCAAGAAACCAAAAAATTTATGATGGTACGGTTTTTTCCATCCGTCCACCCATCAGAAAGAATAGTGCAGCCATATTGTTGCCATTCTTCTTTTTGTTCTTGTATCACTGCCTTTGCTCTTTCAGTAGCATTAGAAAGCAACCTACAAGTACAAAGTGAAATTAAGTACACAATTTTAATTTGTAAACAAAAAAATAACTTAAATTAATCATAAATTAAACTTAAGAAACATAAAATTAAATTAAAGAACATAAACTAATTTCTAACCTTCCACTCAATTCTTTGCGCGAAGGCGCCTTGTAGCCTTTCCCTGCAACTGTCAATGCGGTCACCAAATTGTCCCAATAAGGTGAGCTTGCCACATTGAAAGGGATGTTGTTGAAGTACCAAAAATCGGCACAAGCAACATCTGCATGCTCACGCACCTCCTTATTCCACCCAGTTGCCTCTAAAGAAGGTTGTGCACCAGGTGTGTTTCTAGGCACAAAAAAATCACCAATGTGTGAACCTGTGGCTCTAGGTGTCTGTGTTGATCCTGCCACTGGTACTCTAGTAGATAAAGATGAAGGCATGGTGGTGGTGGTGGGTTGCCTTCGCACACATGGACCACGAAGAGAGCCCGCTATGTTGGCTACTACATCATCATCATCTGACAGTGAGTGAAGGTTGTCTGCACTTGCAACACCTTGAGAAGAAGCTATGGCAGCTTGCATTGCTGCTTTTGCCTTCGCTTTTTGCATCTTTTTTTCTTCTGCAGCGGAAAGTATTGCATTCATTTGTCTTTTGATTTCCTCATTGGTGTTTATGCAAGCCTTAGCATCACGTCTAGGGATGCCTGCAAGGTGGTATTTGAGGCGATTGATGCCTCCACGGTAAATTTCTTTACATCTAATGCAATACACTGATCCAGGTTCTGGTCCTTCATATGCATATCTCCAAGCGGGATCTCTAGCTCCTTTTGGACGAGTGCCTACATATTCCCCACTCCTAGGCATGGATGGGGCTGAGGTAGGGGTAGAAGCGGATTCAGAAGCCATGATCAATTAACCTGTTACCTACACAGTACACACACAAAGTGAAATCAAAACTTGTTAGTTTTTTGATAGAAATTTTAAAAACAAGCTAAATTAGATTAAATCAAAATTGAAAATTTCAAAATAGATTCTAAACTAATCTAAGATTCTAAATAGTAAACTAATTTAAGATTCTAAAGTCTAAACTCTAAACATTTTCAATTTTTCATCAAAAAAAATGGATTAAAAAAAGAAAATAATAAACTAGGGTTACAAAAAAATGTAAAAATTAGAAAACTACTTTAAATTAGTAACAAATTAAGCTAATATATAAATTTAAACATGTTTTCAACAAACAAGAAGAATCAAAATTACAAAAAATAACTAGAATTTGAAGAAAATTTGAAAAAAATGAAAAAAACTGCAAAATATATTAAAAAATCATAAAAAAGTGTCACAAATTCTTGTTTTGTTGAATCTAAATCTTCTTTTAAACATATAAATGTATTTGAATTTGTTTTATAGTTCATTCATGATGTTTTTTAAACATACAATCAACAAAAAAGAAGAAAAAATGAAAAAAAAAGAAAGAACAAGAAAAATTAGAAAACCTACCTGGAAATCCAATTTGCCTTCGAAATCTGATGAAAATCCCCTTCGAATCTCGTCCCCTCGATGCCAAATCACAGATAAATAGTGCAAAATGCTTTGGGCAAGTTTTTTCCTCTGCTAAAAGTGAAAACAAGTGAAAAAATGAAATGACAATGACATTTTGGCCGGCCGCGGACATAAGACACAGGCCGCGCGGGTTTTTTTTAAAAACTCGCCGAGTTTTTGCAAAAACTCGCGAGTTTTTCCGGCGAGTTTTTGCAAAAAGTACGGACTGTACCTTCTGCGAGTAAAACTCGTAAAAACTCGTTTCTGAAAAAAACTCGCGAGTTTTTCAAAAACTCGCGAGTTTTTGGCGAGTGAGCCAACTATGGTACTACTAAACAACTTACAAATCATTAAATAACAACTGCAATGTATCAACAAGAATTCCCAAACAATCAATGGTTAGAGTATCACTTCCTCTAACACTTACAATATGAATAGATTGCATCAATGAAGCTCAAAACAGCAAGATAATTAAACTCAACTAATCTGATCAGAAACAGAGAGTACAGAAAATCAGACTAGCAGGTTATAGAATCACCAATTTGGACGTATCTTTCCCGAAACCACTCGGAAAGCTCCCAAACCACAACCAAACAATAGATAGGAGATGTGCGCCCAAACCTCAAGGAGAAAACGAGCTAGAAACACTAGCAACAGGAGGCACGTTTTCCAATGCAGCCAAGTGAGATGGTACGGCCTGCCAAGAGGGTCGACCTTCTCTTAAAAATTCCACACTCAACCGAAAATTACGAAACTTTCCAGAAAGGGGCGCCCTTCACAATAGGACAACATGGACGATCACCCAGAATAAAAGAAAAATCCATGTTGAAGCTATGAATAGAAATCAGCTTCAGCCATGGCAAATCAGCAACTTCAGAAACAGGCTTTACATCAGCAACCTATTAGATTTCATCAAATTAAAGCTCCATCTGTATTTCAAAGTGAAATACAGCCATGAGAATCCACCTAGGAAGCCATAGTTGCAGGCCCAAAGGATGGAGTGAATTCGCTAAGCTTCCCCTTAGCCAGGTTCTGGTTTCAAAGCAGTAGCATAACACTACTTTCCAATTTTCGAAGATACAATATAAAGAGCAAGGCATCAATATATAAGCTTCAAATGGCAAATGAAGCAATCTGTAACTTCCAATCAAGAAACTATTCAATTCCTCCAAGGGACGCCATTCCTCAATAGTCACTTTATTTTGATTTTAAATAACTATTAATCCTCACCTTTTTGGCGTCCAACTTTAAGTTGCACAATAACATTTAAAAATAACATTTAAATGCTTTATGAAAATCGACCCCCTTATGTCCCCGTCATTAAGACAACTTAAAGTCATTAAGCTAGGCGAGGGGTACAACTTCAAAATACAATTTTAACTAAGTATAAAACTTAGTCCAAGGAGACAATTATCACCAAACTGGAAACTGAGACATTACCAAAATTTGGATAATGAATTGCACCATGCTGCTGATGAAGACACTGCCAAAATAGACTTACTAAAAATAGCCAATGCCAAAAATAGTAAGTTCACTGCAAACTCGACAGAAGGCCAAACTGAACAGCCACACTGAATTGCAAAAGGCTGAACTGTTGCTAGAATGATACTGCTATAAATTGACTTACCAAAAATAGCAACTGCTATAAATAGTAAGTTTGTAAAACATCGATTGAACAACAACAGAGTAGTAAACAAGACTAACTATAAATAGGAAGTGTTTCCAAACGCCTTCTGAGCATAAACCAGGAAGTCATCATGACTTACTATAAATAGTAAGTGCCTGGAAAGGTTATCAAATGGAGATGCATGTTACACCATTCTGAAGCTCTCTGAAAACCCAGAAAACTCCCAAAAACACACTTCCAATCTCCTGCATGCCAGCCTTAAAAAATGCATCTAAAACCTCCTATAAAATAGGAAACCCTAATTTTCCATTCTGCTTAGCCTACGAGTTTTTGGAAATAGGCTAAAACCTCAAGAAGAGCGTAGGGTTGAAATGGGGACATTATAGTCGACCCTTCCCAAAATTGCTTGTCCTCAAGCAATGCCGCCACACTCCAAGAAAACCGTTTGATCCTTACTATGCCAAGTAGGATCCCAAGGTTCCAAGTCCATCTCCAAAAAGACCCACCATGTTGATGCTATGCCATATTAATCACACAATCAAAACCATCATACCAAAACAACACTGTCCTCCTCTGAAACCTTGAAAGATTACAAAACATATGACTCGAACTGAAAGACCAAGAGGAACAAAAATCAAAACATTGCAACATCTCACACCCCAAAGTCTTTGAGAAGTTAATATCATCAATGCCAATGATCAACATCATTTGGAGCACAAGGAAAAATGATCTAAGCAACTCAAAATTATTCTCATTAGAAAATCTCCTCAAAGCATCAAATAGAATCACAACTGCAAAGGTGACTCCAACAAGGATATTCATAAAGAGGGAAACAACCCTTTGCAGATACATAGTAGACCCATCCTCAAAGCTCTTCAAGGATGTCCAATGCCTTCTCTGAAGATCACAAACATATACAAGAAGACACTTGAAATCTTTCACAGCTCTCTCTCCAAAAATCTCAGAAATACGAACCAAAACAGCCCAAGGTTCACTGCCTTGAACATGAGTACCAAAGAATGTTCACAAGTGACTACTGGAAAGAACTCCAACTCTATTCAAAGACTGGTTTGGATTAGTCCGAATCACCATTCTTCCCATTTGAAGCCAAAAATCATCTTTGGAAAGAGATTGTGAAGTGAAAATATGAGCGTTCCAGCTGCCCATTAAGTCAAAATTGAATGACTCAACATCAGATTTAAGAGAAATCAGCATGCTGGGAAAGGAACAGCAGCTGCAATTCTGAAAATCCTTGTCCATTTGGACAATTCTGATCACATTCAAAGTTGGAAACACCCACTCTAACAACTCCATCATAACAAAGAACCATTCTTTGCTCCCATTTCCTCTCCAAGCCAACAATAGATGATCAAATATAATCATCAATTGGCTGATAAAGAAGGTAGCAGCACCTCTAACATTGAAATTTTGGCACTTATCACTCCAACATACCTTCTTTTCACACATGATAATCTTCTTCAGAACATGCTGAAAATCCCATACTTGGATAATCAACCATGAAAATTTTCCAACACACCAAAACACTGCAACTAGCCCTTCATCAATGAAGTTATGTGTTGCTCCAGTATCAATGAGAGCAACCATTCTCTACCCACTAAGCATACCACGAACCCTGAAAGATTTATTCTTCTAGAAACTAGTTAATTGAACAAAGGTATCTCCACTTCCTTGCCCTTTTTCAAGTTCTTCAAGAACTTTTTCCTCATCACTATACTCATATTCATATTGCTGTTCTGGAAAATCTGATTCTGATTCATAATCAGAATAAGCTCCCATGTGATGTGAAAGACCTTTATCATAGCATCTATGCCCTCTAGACCATTGTTCACGGCATGTATAACAAACCCCCTTTTTTCTTAACTTCTCATGCAGCTCTTCATCCATCTTAGGTGGAATTTTTTTGAATGGAATAGGAGATTGTTTCTTTTCCTTCTTATGAACAAATGGTTTGGAAGGAAACTTAGGCCTTGGAGCAGCCAATTCCATGCTTCTAGCTTTCCTTATTGCTTCCTCAAGACTTGGTGGATCGAATGCTTTAACCCACCCTTTCAGTGGCTCCATCAGACCTTCAGAGAACAAAACAACAAGCCTTCTCTCAGTGATGTTGGGCAACATCATGGAAAGTCTTTGAAAATCAATAATGTAAGAATCCAAGGAGCCCTACTGTTTCAACTGAGCAAGCTCACGGAACTTGATTTCTGGATCCTTGGTATCAAACGTTTCGATCAGCTTGTTGGTAACTTCTTTATATGTATGAATGAGGTTATGGCTAAGAGTGACCAAACCGTGGTACCACCACTCATGTGCTACTCCATCCAAATGCAATGTTGCAAATTTGATGGCATCTTCTTCTGGCATAGTCTCGAGTGATAGATAATTGTCCAACTTTTGGACCCATGAACGAGCTGTGCACTTGTCACTTCCATCATAATGAACCAAGGTGACTTTGGCAAGTGCTTGTTGGTAGTCCATCTTGGGACCCAAAGGAGCTCGAAAATCCTTTTTTCGGCCTCTTCCTTTCTTCTGATTCATATACTGATCAAAAGTTAAATTCTCTCTAATTTCATAGGGAAGAGAGACATACTCCATGTAACTTTGTCTTACTTCATTTGCCATGGGGACTTCGGGCTCGGCAAAAGCTTCCACCCTAGGAGTGAAGGAAGGAAGGAGAGGTCTAGGGGCTGATTCCCATAAATTGGCAACATGTTGCCCAATTGTTCTACCTCTTGGTTCTGAATTAGAACCACTAGAATCGAATCCTAGCTTTGGTTGGGGTGTGATTACTTGCTGATCCATTTTTGCAAGTAGTCTTGACATCATGTCCAGCATTGCATCAAACTTCTTTTCAACTCTAGAATCACTGTCATCTTTAGTCTCATTGACTGGTCCCTTACCCTTGTCAGCCATACTGTCAACTTATGTTTCATGGTTTCTCAAAACCTCTGAAAAAGTGTCAATCTCAGGAAGCTGACACTGAACTCTGTTTCCTCTGGTGTAGCAACGGAATTCTCTGTCACTCATTTGTCACTGAAGCACTGAACACACAGGATGGCAGGAAAACAGGCTCTAATACCACTTAAATATACCCCTTAATTTTTCACTTTAATTTTCAGTCACAACAATGCAAATCATGCACCCGTTAAGAATTAGCTCTAAACCAAAACACAGCTGAAACAACTCTAACCAAGAATGCACCCTAAAACCACTTAAGGAGGAGGGTTGGGCATATGGTCAGAGGATCCCAAGGATCTAATAACTTGATAACAACTGAATATAGAGAGCTAAACTCGACACCAAGAATGTGCACACGAGATCCTTTTGCGAGGCGAGGTGCTAACATATGGTGGAGTGCTAAATATTAAATTGAAATACAACTTCTTCTGCTGATGCAGGCATCCACAAGCAATGAGAATACTCCACTTATTTCGTGGGTGTGATTATTACAAACACTTAAAGGTGGCAAGCTAGCCAATTAACCTTACTTCCACTTAAACTGTGGGGGGTATACAATCCACAACCACTTTATTACGTGGGGGGAATACAACAAACTAAATTGCAGCAAAGTAAACAATTGCTGTTAGTACTACTAATCAGCTTACAAACAAATAACATACAGCTGCAAATGAGAATGATATGCTTCCAAAAACATTTAATGGTTAGAGTAACACTTCCTCTAACATTTACAATGCCAAAATGATATAGAAAGTAACTCAAAACTGCATTATAACAATTTCTAACTAATCTGATCAGAAATATGAAATACATAAAATCAGTTCAGCAAGGTGAGAATTCACCATAATGGACGTATCTTTTTCAATTCAACTCGGAAAGCTCTCAAACCACAGCCAATCAACAACTAAGAGCTAGGCGTCCAACCTTCATTGAGAAAACGAGCCCAAAACAGAGAGAAACAGTTGGCATGATTCCCAATACAATCAAGAAGAAAGGTACGGCCTCTAGGAAGGGTCGACCTTCTCTCAAAAATTAGAAACTCTGTGATAAAATCTGCAAACTTGTAGAAAGGGGCACCCTCTAGAGTGGAACAGCATGGGCCAGTACCCAGAACGATAGAAAATTTGATGGCGAAGCTACGAACAAAAATTCGCTTCAGCCATGAACAAACCAGCAACTCAATAACAGGTTATACAACAACCTGTCAAATATCATCAGAAATAAAGCTCCATCTGCACTCTTGTGTGAAGTATAGTCTCAAAGACCCACCTAGGAAGCCATAGTTTCAGGCCTGAAGGATGGATTGCAAAATGCTAAGCTTCCCCTTAGCCAGGTTCTGGTTTCAAACCAGCAGCATAACATTACTTTCCAATTTTCCAAGATACAATACAAAGAACAAGGCATCAATATATAAGCTTCAAATGGCAAATGAAGCAATCTGTAACTTCCAATCAAGAAACTATTCAATTCCTCCGAGGGACGCCATTCCTCAATAGTCAGTTTATTTTGATTTTTAAATAACTATTAATCCTCACCTTTTTGGCGTCCAACTTTAAGTTGCACAATAACATTTAAATGCTTTATGAAAATCGACCCCCTTATGTCCCCGTCATTAAGACAACTTAAAGTCATTAAGCTAGGCGTGGGGTACAACTTCAAAATACAATTTTAACTAAGTATAAAACTTAGTCCAAGGAGACAATTATCACCGAACTGGAAACTGAGACATTACCAAAATCTGGATAATGAATTGCACCATGCTGTTGATGAAGACACTGCCAAAATAGACTTACTAAAAATAGCCAATGCCAAAAATAGTAAGTTCACTGCAAACTCGACAGAAGGCTGAACTGTTGCTAGAATGATACTGCTATAAATTGACTTACCAAAAATAGCAACTACTATAAATAGTAAGTTTGCAAAACATCAATTGAACACCAACTGAGCAATAAACAAGACTTACTATAAATAGTAAGTGTTTCCAAATGCCTTCTGAGCACAAACCGGGAAGCCGACATGACTTACTATAAATAGTAAGTGCCTGGAAAGGTTATCAGATGGAGATGCATGTTACACCATTTTGAAGCTCTCTGAAAACCCATAAAACTCCCAAAAACACTCTTCCAAACTCCAACATGCAAGCCTTCAAAAATGCATCTGAAACTTCCTATAAAATAGGAAACCCTAATTTTTCATTTTGCTTAGCCTACGAGTTTCTAGAAATAGGCTAAAACCTCAAGAAGAGCGTAGGGCTAAAATGGGGACATTACAATGTGGTTGGCATGGGAGAGTTGGATGTTGTACTTGGCATGAAGTGGCTTCATGCTATTGGGGAGTTTACCCTCAACTTGTGGGTTATGGAAATGAAATTCGAAGCCAATGGAAAGAGGCATGTTTTGAGGGGTACATCAGATGGGAGTCTTAGAGTTATCTCACTTAGGAGAATGGAGAGATTGATCAAGCATGATCAAGTGGAGTGGGTAGTAGAGTGTTATACTTTGCCATCACAGGTTGAGCAGCAGAAGCATGAGTATCCACTTGACATACAGGAATCGAGAGACAAACACATTAAGGTGTTTGAGAGTCTACCTCATTGGAGACCACTTGATAGAGGGTCTGAGCACATTTTAGAGCTTGAGGACGGTGCTAATACGGTCGTTATTACTCCCTACAGGCATCCCATGAGGATGAAGGATGAGATTGAGAAGACGATAAAGGAACTCTTGGATATGGGTCACGTCAGACCAAGTAAAAGTCCCTTTGTGTCTTCCATTGTCCTGGTGAAGAAGGATGGCACCTAGTGGATGTGTATTGACTACAGGGCATTGAATAAGAAGACCATTATGAACAGGTACCCAATTCCATGGAATGATGAGTTGATTGATGAGTTGGACGGAGCCTTTTTTTTTTCTAAAATAGATCTTCGACCAGGTTATGATTAGATTCGGGTTAGAGAGGAGGATGTGGAGAAGATGACATTTTGTTGCCATTATGGACATGTTGGTGTGTGTTTTGAGTACGCCACCGAACACAGAATAAAAATGCCCAAAGGACACTCTTATCCTCTCTTGAAAAGTGTTTGCAAAAATCTAGTAGACAATACAATAACTCCAAGGTTTCTTCGGTCAGGTCTTGACATGTGGATAAGGCTAGTGGGCGTTGTGATTGCTGGTAATCACAAGGGGACTTACATGAAATTCTTTTTGCAGGTTGGAGACTTAGACGGTTTTATCCTTGAAGGCTCTTTTGGTGGGTATCTTCAGATTTTCCAAAAAAAATAAAAAAAAGGATAAGGGTTTAGAGATCTAGAACTACGCCTAAGAATTCCAGAGACAGCAGTGAGTAGACAAAATGGGTAACCACACTTCGTTTCGCCACCTTTGGACAACTACGCGAAGCAGGTGCAATCTTCAACGGAAGTGATAAGAATTTTCATATTTGAATCGGTAATTGAAACAAACGGAAGTTAAGCATCCACGATTTAATGGCTCAGACTAACTTTACACGTCAAATGCAAATCATCCACTCGACAAAAGTATGAGCAAAATTTTATCCGCCACTGCGATCAAATCTATCATTCATCTAACCAACATGTAATGAAATGCTATTCTAATTCTACTCTAAGTGTTGAAGGAGAAATATTCAACCTTGCATACTACTTGAAAATAAAAGTTGTTCTTAGCAAATCATGCACAAGAGCTTTTATAAACGGAAATAGTTTCGTCGCAACAATCTTTTATTACTCACTTCACACCTTACAAATGAGGGCCAATGAGTTTATATAGAGTTTCATAAATGGAATAAATGGCTCAGATTAAAAATGAGCCGACGGTCCAAGATTTAACAAACGAAACCCTAATTAGGGTTTCCCAAAATAACTTCAGTTAACTGGCAATGAACAGCAATGAGTTGGCAATAGGAGCTATTTTCAAGGGACTGTATCCCGATCCTCTCAAGCTGCCATGTATTCGCCGAATCTGGACACGATCGAGGCAACCTCGTCCATGGTAACCTGCGGAAGCATGCCGATTTTGAATTCAAGCCCATCCATGCTCTCGGCGCATCTGGCGAAGGTCTCCTCCCACTCTGGTTCCGTCTTCTCAAAGGATTCTCTGATGCTCAAGAAGTTCGCCAATTTGGCCCAGTCCTGCCTCAAGATGGGCCCAGTGATGTAGAAGATATTTTCCTGGACACTTTTCTTCAAAACTTCCAACTGCAGGTCATTCTCTCGCAGTGCCTCTTTGTCCAGGACATCGGCAATTATGTTGAGGATTTTGGCCTGAACTTCCTTGACCTGTTCCTCCAGTCTGATGCCGTCAATCTTAACCCTCTCCAAGACTTCACCTCGTGCCGTCAAGGTCCAATACCAAGTGTGGAAGTCATAGGCTGCTCCCGCTGCGATGACGCCTCCCTCTATCAATTCTTGCTTAGGAACTCCTTTCAGAATCCTAAGGCAAGGGATTATTCTATCCTGCACGTCTGGAAGGCTGTCCCATACTTCTGCCAAAGAAGCGAACCTAGAAAGCAAGGCAGTGGCCTGGCCATAAACCAAAGTTAGCCGCTCCACAAATGTCTCAGCTTCAGTCCCCTTTACGGCTATCCATTCTTTGGCCTCTTGAACCGTGAGCCTGTTTTCTTCCATCTCTTTAATGGCCTCCTGCGAAGAGTTCGGAAGTAGAGGAGCTGCCGTAGTGTCCTGATCAAGTGGCTTGATCAAGTGCTGAATATATTCCCTTAAGCGCTCAATCTCTAATTGGCACTCCTTCCTTCTGGCTACCTCCTTCGCCAACCTTGATTTGATGGCGGACACAGAATTGTCCAAATCTTCCATTTCTTGGCCCTTAGTGGTTGGACCCAAGTCAATGGTCGTGATGGCGTAATCCTGTGGAGCCATATCCTCCCGTGGCTTGTCCACTGTAGGCACGGCGATTTGCACTGTCCTGTTGCCGGCCTCGTCTCTATGTATGCTGGAGAATTTCTTTGCCGACTTTTTGGGCACGGTTTGAGACAGTCTGGCCAAAAAGTCTGCCGTATCATCCTCTTCTGGTTCATCTGCCGGCACTTGTACCTTTAGCCTCTCCTTCAGCCAATCCGGTATCGTAAGCTGCTCAACACCGTCTTCTTCCGGCACGCCTTCTCTATCAGGAACGTCTACAATTTCCCTAAGGGCTGAAATCATCCCTTCCCGAAAATCCTCATCTTGGGTGCCCACATTGTCGTCATCCGACTCCAATATTTCGGTGCCCGTGGGAGAAGGTGGCGCATCCTCATCTGGCTGCAGCTCCGCGTTGTTTTCAGGAATCGGAGAAGGATCCCTCATATCTGCCAGTGAAGCATCGGCGGTAGCCAGTATCTCCTCAATATTTCTGGAGGCGGCCGATTGAGAAGGTTTCATCTTTACCTGTTTCTGGACCGGCTCTTTGCCTGCAGCTATTTCTTTTCTTTTCCTAGATGTGGTGGCCTTTATCACTGGGAGGTCCTGTGATGCTCCCGCATTGGAAGAATAAGACTCTACCTCGCTTAGCATATCATAGGTCAGGGTTATCTTCTGGCGCCTTAATTCTTGAACCCGTTGATCAACCCACCACTGAGTAAACTTGATGACAGGCCTCATCAAGACGTTCAAGTTAGCATGCTTTGCTTCTGACCACTGGACAGCGGGCAAAGCTGAATTCTCATCGAAGCGCGGTTGCGTCTGATTCTCGTCCTCTTCCAACTGATCTGGCACGTGACAAAATTCTGTTGCCCTGATCAAGCTGAGAGGTAATCTGGACCACATCCTCCGTCTGACCTCAAATTCATCCGCAGCATTTGCCCAATAGTCCTCCAGTTCGACCCTATGCTTGTACCTCCTTCCATCCACCATTTTGATGTGGTGATGGGGGTCGTAGTGATTTCTGGCCGGATATGGAGAGAAAGGGTAATGCTGTATCTCGATTCTGGCACTGTCAGCTGCCTGTGATGATGGACACGACTCCAGCATGTTCCCTATAAAGAAGGGAAAAGTAACTGCCGCCTTTTGCTTTGCTCTTTGAAGACCCTGAAAATCTTCCAACTGCCTTAACACTTCGAGCAAGACCATCTTATTCGTGGGGAAGATGGGCAGACGGTACGGGCTTCCAGTGAATCCTTGAATTCTGATATACGTAAATCTTGGATACTGGATAAACCAAGACCCGTATTTACCGATTAGGCTTTTGGCTTCATGTGTCAGCCGCTGATGCGTCCCTCCCTGGAGTATCCTGGTGATGTACATCAGGAACGCGTCGTGGGCTCGTCTAAAATGCGCCTTCTCCCTCAGCTGGAGTTGTGGGTAACAGTCATAAGGTTTTAGCTCGTTCTCCTTACTGCCAACCGTGCCTTTGCAGATCAAGCCTGCATATCTGTAAGTTCTGGCCAACATATAGACGACGTAAGAACCCATATGAAACGTTTTGGTCTTCTCTAGATTGATAAGCTGGTGGTGAAGATTATTGCTTATCATCCTAGCCCAGTTGAACATTTTGACACCTTCTGTGAGGTCCTCAATGAAGTAATACATCCACGGCTCAAAGGGTGCTCCCGAGGGACTGCCTGCCACTCTGTTCAGCAAGATAATAATATCTCCATAGTCCTCCTTGAAGTCCGTGCGCATCAACTTCTTGGGCATCTTCTTAAAGGACGGCCTAGGCTTGTCCAGCCAAAATTTGTTAAGGTTGGCGGCACAAAGATCGGGATTTTTGTCATATAGCTTCTGAGCATCTTCCTTGGTCTTGTAGACAGTTTTAGGATATGCCGGAATGCCGAAGGCTTCCTGAATGGCCACCTCTGTCAGATGTGCCAACACTCTCCCATCAGGCGCCACAATCCGCCTTGACTCAGCATCATAGTGAAGTGCACACTCCACCATCAGTTCAGCACAGCAAAGTGCAGGCTGGAATCCGGCAGCTTGAAATATGCCGTTTCTCACTATCCTTCTAGCTGCAGGCGTTGGTAAGGGTCCGTTGTGTCCATATATCCTCTTTTTAAATTCCACGAGATCGATGTGGCCAAGATCAGTGTCTGAGACATTTTTCCACTTAGACTTTATTCTGGTCTCTGGCTGCGATCCTTTACTTGCAAACTTCATCTGTGCCTGCCTGGATATTTCGCTTTGATCGATCGGCAGCCTGCAAGCACAAGATACTTAACATTAATACAATATCATTTAAGAATTAATGAGTTTCGGGGTATAGCCTAGACAAAATCGCACTTTCAGCCTTATTAAATTAAAAATTTCTGTCAAAAAGCAAGCTGAAAGTAATTAAATTCGCCTATCATGAATGAAATTTGTGCCGGAAACGAAGTAGAAGATAGAAACACAGCGCAAATGCGTTGTCGATTAACTTCCAAACCTCAAAGATCACGTTGTGGCTGCAAATGAATTTAAAAATTCAAAGAAATCTGCCAGAAGAAGTGCGCCACTATGCTGGAAGTACGATTTCAGCCAAGAAATAAATTACTTCTCTCAAAAATCACGCCTTTCAATAAGAGAATGCTATCTCGATTCTCACAATGATGTTATTCTCACAAACTTCTCCTTCGAGAATGTTTTCCTGAAGATTCGAGAGAGATAGTTGCTTCTCAGCCGGAATTTGTGAAGAAATGAGTTGCTGAAACTCATTTTATGGCTGAGAAGTGCGATTTTCCTCAAGGCATTGCTTTCTTTCTTTTGATTTTCTTCCAATTTTTAGAAACGTTTTCTCCTCGGATTAGCAAACTTCTAATTTCACTTTCAGTTATCGAGGCAAGTTTCTAACTTTCGTCTTTGTGCCATCTCTGCTGAGATTTTCGAATTTTCTCAAGGAAAATTGACTAAGTGTTGGAAAATATATTAAATTAATTGTCCAAAAATTATTTTTCCAACGCGTTTTAAATCCTCCGAACGTGGCAAAGTTTAAACTTATCTAAGGCAGACTAGTTTAATCTTCCAAATAATCTCCGGATTTTGAATTTTTAATTAAAATTCCCTAAGTGTCAGGGAAATAATTAAAAATATTAAAATATTAAATTCCAACCCGTTCAATCTTGATACATGGCTAATTTCGTTCGTCAGAGGCAAAATATCTCTTTTTTAAATTGTCTGCCTAGCCAAAATGTGCTCAATAGCTCATCTGCCAAATTTTAATTCTCTAGGCGGAGTTCTGACCTCTCTGGACATTTTTATTTTAGCCGAATGATTCATCTTCTGGGTTGGGCGAACCTGGAGACCTCTGCCACTTTGCCATTTTTTTACTAGCGCTTTAGGAATTTTCCAAGCTGAGAGGGGCGGACTTCATGTTTGCTCTGCCAAGCACTCTTCATTTTGTGCCAAAAAATTTCACTCCGTTGTGCTGGGGCGTGATTTTTATGCCGGCCAAAACCTCTTCTTCTTCTAGACATTTCTCCGTTTTTCATGCCTTAGGATAATTTTCTCTTCAAGAATTGGGCGAATGTCTTATAATTCCTTGCCTATGGCGTATTTTATCATCCATTGGTCTTAGATTTTCCTTGCCATGGCGAATTTTATTTGTGCCTTGTCCAACGGAAAATTTCACTTGTTTCCATCATTTAATTCAATTTTCAATGAATTATCTTGCAATTTTACCCCTTTCCAAACACCTTGGAGCGCACCCCTTCATGTTTTACCCTTCTCCACACTTCTTGGGGGCGGACTTTGTGTTTTTCATGCCATTTCCTCTAAGGCTGGGCGGACTTCATGAATTTTATGCCGTTTTCCTCTAAGGCTAGGCGGACTTCATGAATTTTATGCCATTTTCCTTAAGGGCGGACTTCGAACCTTTTGTGCCATTTTCCTTAGGCGCACTTCCTATCTTGCTGGGCGGACTTTGAGTTCCTTGTGCCAAGGGCGGACTTTGCAACCTTCATGCTTATGGCGGACTTGGCAAACTTCATGCTTATGGCGGACTTCAGCTTCTTTGTGCCATGCGCCTCTCCCCATCATCTTGGGCGGACTTTGGCTTCCTCATGCCATGGCGGACTTGGCAAACTTCATGCTTATGGCGGACTTCAGCCTCTTTGTGCCATGCGCCTCTCCCTATCATCTTGGGCGGACTTTGGCTTCCTCATGCCATGGCGGACTTGATGAATTTCTTGCCAGTGCCTACCTTTGGCATGCCAAAGGTAGGGCGGACCTTGACTTTTCCATGCCATTCCTCTCTTGATGGCGCCATTCTCAGACTTAGACATTTTTCAAAAATTCCTGCCATTTTTCAAACTTTTTCACTTTACCTTGATTTTCTTGATTTCTGGAGACATATTGATTTTCTGCTCTGTGGGATCCAAAAATAGAAACTTTTTCCCAAAATAGAAACTTTCCAAAAATAGAAAAAGCAAAAAGCATCCCTAAAAAATAGGGACTCCAGAATGGCCTAAAAATGCCAAAAATCAAAAAAGCAAAAAGCAAAAAAGCAGATTCCCTAAAAAATAGGAAGTGTCAGAAACGACCGAAAGCAATGGCGATCTTCGTCCACCGGGTCTTCTAAGCACTTCTATGACGTTAAGGCCCAAAAACGAGTTCAAAATCTCAACTTAGCCAGACTGACTTTCAAAATTTTATCCAAATTCAAGACTCTCAAAGACGTTGCGCAGAGGGCGGAACCAAACTTGGGGGTCCCCATTTGCGATGGGGCGATGTGTGAAATAGGTCACAACAGGACCATTCAAAATCAAGGAGATATGCGACAA
>CM021109.1:81885833-81922845 GCA_007115665.2 Sequoiadendron giganteum
GCGTCTTAACTGTGGCGTCCGAAATTATAACATAGACTTTGCTTCTCAAGATGTAGTTCCTGAATTTCTTAATTGCCTTTACCAAAGCATAAGCTTGCTTCTCCACACTTGGATACCTCAATTTTGCGTCCTTCAATGGTGCACTCATGAAAACTATTGAGTGCTCATCCTTTTCTTCTGTCCTCTGGGTCAACACCGCCGCACAAGTATGTTCCGAAGCAAAAGAGTATAAATAGAATGGCTTGGAATAGTCCAGGCTGACTAACACTAGGGCATCCACTATTGCCTGTTTAATCTCATCAAATGCTTTTTTGGCTTGAGGAGTCCAATCGACCTTCGCATTTTTCTTCAACATTTCATTCAATGGTCTTACAATTTCCGCAAACCCGGTTATAAACTTTCTCACAAAATAGATTTTGCCAAAGAATGATCTCAACTCTTTCTAACTTCCTGGTAAACCAATCTTTGAAATTGCTTCAATACGGTCCGGATCAATTGATATTCCCTTTTCTGAAATAACATGTCCCAATAATATTCCTTCAGTAACACCGAATATGCATTTCTTCAAATTGAGAGAAATGCCAAACCTTCTACATCTTTGAAAAATCTTTCTCAGATCTTCAATGTGATCTTTTCTTCTTTTAGAAAACATAGTCAAATCATCCATATATATAATTATACATTTTCCAACTAAATCCTGGAAAGCAATGTCCATAACCTGCTGAAATGTGGCTCCGGCGTTGATCAAGCCAAAAGGGATTCTTCTGTATGCAAAAGTTCCCCACTTGGTGGTGAAGGTTGTCTTCAGTCTGTTTGCCTCCTCTACCATCACATGGTTGTATCTAGAGTAGCCATCTAGGAAGGACATCATTTGGGAGCCATTAACAATCTGCAATACTTCATCCAGCGAGGGCAAGGGATAATTATCCTTTTCGGACGCTCTGTTCAAATTGTGAAAATCAACGCACAACCTTATTTCACCATTCTTCTTTCAAAATGGGACTAGATTGGCGACCCATGTCGAGTGCCTTACCGGAAAGATAATTCTAGCTGAAAGGAGCTTTCTGACCTCTTGATGAATCAATGGTTCCAGTAGTGGGTTTACGGGCTTCTGCCTCTGTCTAAATGGTTTACTTCCTAGCTTTAATGGGATCGTGTGCGTAATTTAGGAAGTATCATATGTTTTCAAATCTTCATAACCCCAGGCTATTACATCCGAGAATTCTCTCATTGCCTGTAAGATATCTTGTTTCTCTTCCGGTGTACAAACCTTACCAACAAAAACATTCTTCGTTTGCCCAACGGTCCCCAAGTTGATGGCCTCGCATTCATTTCCCTGAGTGCTCTGATTTTTACTCAACCTGTTGGGATCAAAGAGCCTCTCTAATTCAACCAAACCTTTGGGAATAACATTTGTCTTTAAATTCAAGATCCCTTCGGCATCAAATTCTGCTTCTTGGGTTTCTTCTTCATCTATGATTTGTGCCTCGAACACACCCGTGCACATCAGGAAATCTAGAATCTGCTTGTCATCATCAAACACTTGAAAATTCTTTATATTGTCAAGGATTGAGGGGGTAGAGATCAATTCTACAGTACACTTCTTCAAACCCTCCATGGTCAAGGGCTCCAACGAACTAGCTGCTTGTGCGAGAGAGTTGGCAACTGGATTTTTGGACTGGTAAACCTGCTTGATGTTGAATGCATCGAAGCTCTCAATCAGGTCCCAGACTCTGTTACAGTAACGGCCCAATCTCTTATCATGACAAGCATACTGCTTCCTTACTTGGCGGACCACTATATCCGAGTCTCCATAGGCATGTACAATTTTGGCTCCTTTCTCTATTGCGAGGATCAATCCATGAATCAATGATTCATATTCAGTGACATTGTTGGTATAGGAGAACTGGAGTCTGTAAGCCCCTAAATATGCTTCTCCGGCTGGGCTAATAAGCTCAAATCCAGCTCCATTTCCCTTCTTAGATTTTGATCCATCAAATCTTAAAGTCCATACTTGATTCTCCATGTGAGTACTGGAAGGTTGGATATGTGTGCCCTCTCGAACTGTTGGCTTGATTTTCTCATCCTTTACCAATTTCTCCACGGAAGAGCCTTCTCTTTTATCAACTTCTTCACGTCCTTCCAAAGAGACTTGTGGAACCATTTTTGAAACTTGTTTTACAACGATCTTGCACATAGCACATGTAATCTCTGAATGGAAAGCCTCGTGAATTCTACACCAATGGGGCAGTAACAAATTTTTGATGGAGGCATCCTTTCCCAGTTCCATCTCTCGTTTTACGTTCTCTAACACAAAATTTCTGAAATTCTCGAACATTCCTTCATTTTCACTTGAGTCATCTTCAACCAACACCTCAGTGGAGGAAGATGCATCCTCTAAAAGTCTTTCTTTGTTCGAACTCTATAACATGAGGACTTCTTGCTTGAAGGGCCTATATGAGCCCAAATTAGTTTCCATAAACAAAACCTCATTATCTTCCATATTATGTGATCATTAGCCTAAGTCGTGGTGTGCTTTCAACTTTTATCTGATTTGGAATTCCTCTCCAAGGTAACCACATGTGAGAGAAGTCAGTTGAAATGTATCCATTCAGCTTTCTAGACCAATCTCTGCTCAGCAACATGCCGTAACCATCTGGCATATCCACCATTGATATGTCAATACAACTCTGAATTATGGGATCGGTTGCCAGCTGCATATGAATATTATTCAATTCTCCCATAATTGGAACTTCAATCTTATCGAGTTGAGTCACCTTCTTGTTGGTGTGGAGCGAGATTAAACCCAACCTCTCACATACCTTCAAAGGCATGACATTACTTGATGCACCGGAGTCGATCAAACAGTTATGTAATAACTTTCCCAAAATTCTGATAGAAACCAAGAATGGAGTTGGTTCATCCTTCCCCTGATAAAACACTAGTAGCTTTCTTCTTTCATCTGCCAAATTGTTCTTTTTCTCATCGGTTTTGTTCAACTGAACTTGATTGTCTTGAGCAACACCTTTTGAATTCTGTTTCGCGGTAGCATCAGGCTGGGTACTCCTCTCTACATCGGTCTTTCCAAAAGTGTTTGAAGAATCTAGCACCATACCTTCAAAATTTTGAGATCGTTGTTGCGCTTCCCAAGTGTTAAAGGGTGTCTGGGGCACATCTTGTACCACATTCGTGTTTTGTGCGGGATGAGACTGTGTGACAACAGGAGGATTTCTAGGTGCATTGGGTCCTTCTTGGGAAGTATTTCTCATGATAGGAGTTTCATTCCACATTCCCAAAACAGTGTCCCCAATCTCTGGAATCTTCATCAACTCATAGAGGAGAAGACTAACCTTTATCTTCTTGAATTCTTCTAACACGTAGGAGCCAAGCCTCTTTACATCTTTCTCTAGGAAAATTTCCTTTTTGTCCACGTTTAGCCTGGTAAACAGGCTGTTGAGTAGCCTGTTGTCCACTTCTACTTGTCGTTGCATTTTGTTGTCTGTACTCTGGAGAATCTCATGGTAAACTTGGAGCATTACTCGCATTTGGATGTGGGGGAGTTGTAAAATTATTTGGAGGCATTGATGTAGTCAAAGGTTCATGCTGTGGATAGTTCCTCTGATAAACTCTAGGAGCTCCATTTCCAGTTGACTGAAGAGCTTGTACCTCTCTTATTCCTTCTACTAGGACACTATTGTTGAGAGGCGGAAAACTATAACCATCTCTGCTAAGAGGCTCTTCTAGTGATGCATATGTGGCATGAGCTTTCGAAGGCATTTGAAACTCCGACATCCCCACAGGACCATTTGCTGAAGCTGGCGGAAACTTCTGATTAACTGGTGGGGGTGTGTAACTTTGAAATTCAGGTGGGAAATTGAAATCTTCTAAGATCAACGCCCAATCATATCTGGGTGCCGGGACCAACTCATATCTCATAACTGGAGGATTCTCTGTGGCCTCTGTATTTTTCGCTTCTCTTAAAAATCTCAACCGCAACTTGGAATTCATGACACTGAAGCTCGGAGTGCTGATTGGTGTTATGTAGCCTACACCATCCTGACAAAGCGGCCTCAGCCAAGTAGACTCTATCTGTAGGATTGTTCTCAGGAGGTGGCGGATTGTCCAGCGGTGAAGGGACACCTCCATTATTAGGCCTCGTATTCCTGGATCTCTTCTAAAATCCATGATTATTGTTTCTATACCCATGACTATTTTCATGATTGTATCCTTGATGGGTTTCTTGATGATTTGGAGGATTATTTAAATATCCTCGATTGGCACCTTGATGTGCTTGATAGTTTCGCTACATGGCTTGAATCTGATTGTTTTGATTTCTGAGGTAAGTCACCTCAGATGACAGCCTTTTCACTTTTTCTGTCAATTCTTTCATTTCATCTTTCTCCTCTTGGGTTTTTGCTGGTGGCACTATGTTTTGGAGATAAACAGGCTGCGTTGCTTGTGCCTAGGATAAAGGTGTCCTGGGATGGAGAACTAACTGATTTGATGGTGTTGATACTGGATAAGTTGGCTAAGGAATTGCATTTACCGCGGGAGCTTGTTGGTTCCATGCTGAGCCGAGTGTTTGCATTTGATTGTTCACCATAGTTAGGCCAGCATATAGTGCAGGACCAGTTACGTTCTGCCCCATGTTTTGACTTACTTCAACAGCTTTAGCATAGGCTAGGTTCATATTAGCCAGAGCGGGGTGAGCTTGCCTCACAAACATCGAAATCAAAGGATCCAAGGCTGCGTAGTAATTTTCCCTGGCATCAACAATAACATAGGGATTAGCCTTGTGAGAGCCTTCTGAAATCTATTGTTGAAAGTGTGAATGGTCTCCTTGTCCTGCCTTCTCACTTCTACGAATTGACAATAAAGCTCCACGGGAGTAATAGGTATGCCAAATTTTCCAATGAATGCGCTTTTCATTTGCTCCCATGACCTTATTGATCCAACCAATAGGTGAATGAACCAGTAATGAGCTTCCTCTCCCAAAGAATATAAAAATAGTCGGCAAGCCACATCCCCATATGCAATCTGTCTATTGCGTAGATGATCTTCAAACATCTTAATGTGGTTCTCAGCAGCACGCTTTACATCATTAACATTAGTACAAAAATTCTCTGGATTCTTCGGCATGTCGTTGTAATCATTGAATTCTAGTGGAGACGGGTTGGTAACCAACCAGGTAGCACCATTAGGAGCCGATTGAGCCATTGCTTGGACCGGTCGTCGCCGCTAATATACAATAGCTTGGACTGGTTGTTGTTGTTGAATAACCACCGGTATGGTAGCTTGAACTGATCCCGATCGAGCAAACCTTGAAACGCTGGGTGGAGTTCTGAATAAATTTGAAATTTCTTCTCTGCTTGGTACTTCTTCACTCGATTGAACTTCTTTCTTCTTCTACCTTGCGCTAGTAGGTGGCTCTAACTCCACAAAATCCTTGGATGAACTGGGTGTAGACCTCAAGATTCTTCTAAACTTGTTTGGCGAGAATGAGCTAATACACTCCAAGATGTAGCTGCTCCTTTTATTGGCGTCGTGCGGGAGAGAGTGGCTGTCTCTGATTAAGCAAATCTCTCTCAATAGCAACTTGAATCTGAATAGCCTTTTCTTCTTCCTCCTCTAACACAAAGGTCACCCGCATATACTCAGCTACACTCCTCTTTGATTTCCACGCGAGATTGTTCAATCCTAAAAGAATATCTTCCTGATCGTCGTTGAATCCCAAATTTGGCTGCAATACTGGGAATATATCTTTATGTGGTAGCACCATCTTAATTCATGATACTTTTCTCCAATAAAATTCTTTATGATAAGACCTTTTTCTACTTCAATAGCCCTCCTAGCGCCAATTCTGTTGCATTAAGAGGAGGCAAGCATATGGATGATACAAAAGTGGTGGAGCAAAGATTTCTCGTTCAGCCCTCCTCCTAGCACCAATTCTGTTGACGGGTGTTTTGTGACCACACCAACACAGAATAAAGTTTCCAATAGTCACTCTATCCTCTCTTGATTAAAATATATTGCATGCTAAGATTGCAAAAGATCATGCATTCAACTCCAAGGTTCCTTCATGTAGTGGACGTAGACTCAGTTGGCTCGATGTGATTTGCTGGTATTTCAAGGGGACTTATGCAATTGTTCATTCAGGAGAAAAGGACTTTCAAGATTCGGAAGATTTACCAATGAAGCTCAAGTTTCCTATACTAACCGAAAAATGCTGAATTTAAATGGATGCAGGGGCTAGAAATGCTATGGTCTACTCTAAACGCGGGACATGGGGATCAACTCTTCAAACTTAAACCAAGCTCTGCTTTGCCTCACTTTGGACAGCTTCCACAGAACCGGTGCAATCTTCAAAGGAGTAACTTGAGATATTCAGATCACAACTCAACATGAAGATACCATGACAACGACGCATACCAACATATAAATCATAATCGAAGTTAAGTACATAATATTCCAGTTGACCACACAAGGCTAACCCACCATCAATGAGTTTGCTAGTCGTATGGATTAATCAAGCTCACTCAATTTGACCACCACATTCCACAACTATCTACGTGCATGAATTAATATCTACTTTACTCTAAGCTCTACTTTAAGATTCTACGTGAATTGGAAAGACAAAGAAATCTTGCTAGCTACCCACAATAAAAGATGAAACCACAAGCAATGATAGGTCTTCTTATTATAGGAATGTTCACAACAATCTCTTACAAAGCATTCAAGTTGAAAACTTTCCTTCCTCTTCAATCTAAGCTATGCTATTAATCTATGCTATCTGTCTCTCTCTATTCCTATCTTCTAATAATCCTCATTATGATGTACAAATGAAGGGGAATGCCCCTTTTATAGATGGCCAAACCCAATGGATGGCTCAGATTGAATTATAATGAAGGGCTCAGATTGGGCCACATATGCCCTGATCAAGATTCTTCCCTAAAAACCGCCACAAAGAGGAGTGGGTAATAAATGAGCAAAGGATCCTCCACTCTCTCCCGAAACCATGATGAGCAATTAATGCCCACCATCATCCTCTAGAAGGTCATCATCCAATAAAGCATTTCCATTCTCCTTCTCCTTGACCACGAATTCGACGAATCGGGCTAACACTGCCTCAACCTCCTGAACCGAAATAGGTGGAATATTGTTGAGCTGAAATTCAAGCACTATGACTGTCTTCCCGTGTCGAGTACAAGATTTTCTCCAAGTGACTAAGGCATCCTGGGTGTTCTGAATAATGTTGGAGAAAGCTGAAATATTTTCAAAATCATCCTAAACAAACGATCTCACACCTGAGAAGAAAGGTTCCAACCTACTCAAACCATTGGCAGTCAACTCCTCTGGAGTCAATCTCCTAGCAAATATAGCCTCAAGCGTGTTCAGGACTCCATCCAGAATATTCCCCATAGCCTTCCTGACTCTAGCTGAATCCGCTTGTGCTGCATTGAAGAAACCTTGCCTCGTGACCACTGAAGAATACCAACTGGTGAAGTCATATCTGTCACCCTCCTGTATCACGCCTCCCTCCACCAAAATTTGCAAGGGAACGTGCATCAAAGCTTCTAGATGAAGAATAGTCTTAGTCTGATAGATATGTGTCTCGCTCCAGGCTTGATCAATGGTGTCCATGCGCGCCAGAATGTCAGAGGCCTGTCGATAAGAATGAGCGAGATCCATCATAAATTTCTTTGTCTCAGTGTGAACATTGCCAACCCATAAGAATGAGCAAGATCCATCATAAATTTCTCTGTCTCAGTGTGAACATTGCCAACCCACTTATCTACTTCCTGGGCCATCTTCCTCAAGTCCTCCAAACCACTAACCGATTCTCTCGGGAGTTCTGTTGGAAGTTCAACTATCGGGTTCTCCTGCCCACATGGACGGGCTAAGTGTTGCACGTAACCAACCAATGCCATATGCTCCTTCTTCAATCATTTGTACTTCCCTTCGGTTTGGAGCAACCTGTCCTTGAGTGCTTGATAGGAGCTATCACACTCCTCAATCATCTAAGCCCCTATAGGGCGGCCTAACTCCAAAGTGGTGACCATATAATTTTCCGGAACAGCATCATCCCGATCACACTCAATCTTGGGAACGGCCACATGTAGTGTGTGAGAACCATCCTCATTCGTAGAAATTTTTGAGAATTTTTTGGCCTTCTTCTTCTTTGGTGGTGCACTGATTCTACTAAGGAATTCTTCCATCTCAATTGTAGGGTCAGTCTCCTCAATAGGATCTCTTCTCATTCTATCTCTTAGCCAATCCGGCATTGCCTGCTGCGGGTCACCAACAACAAGTGGTTGTTCTTCTCTTGCTTCTTCTTCATGCACTTCTTCTTTATTAACATTTTGATGAAACTCACCAATTTCTATTTGTTGGGTGCCTTCTCTTGAAACTTGAGCCTCCTATCCTGCAATAGTCTCATCCTCTCAAGCTGCCTCAACTTTCAGTTGGAAGAGAGTATCCATGATTGTTTCCTCTTCTCCCTCTTGTTGGTTGTCTCTTTTTGGCACATTGACACTTTGACAAACTGCCTCCCTACGAGGTGGCTGATTTGCTTCCAGTAACTCTTGCTCTTCATTCAATCTATTTCTTTGATCTGCAAATAATGAGACCTCCTATACACTTGGAGAGCGAGCCCGTGATGGCGTGGATGATGTTTCCTCAACTCTCTGAGGAATCTGCTAAACCCATTCCTCCCTCCATGGTTCTAGGACTTGGGAGACTTGCTTCTTCTTTCTGATTGTTAGCGGCCTCTGGTCACCCATCAAGTTGTAAGTGAGAGGAATTGACTTGCTCTTAAGCCTGTTTACATAACTTTCCACCCAATTTCTTGTAAATGTCAACAATGGTATGCATAGTGTATTCAAATTTGTAATCTCTGGCTCCGACCAATTAGGAAGAGGGTCTGTTCTATTTCTCACTGTCTCATAATAAAACTGCATAACATTCACGTCCTCATCTACTTGGTTTGGGACTAGAATAATCTCGAACTCTCTAATCATGTTCAAAGCTACCCTAGAAAACATCCTTCTCCTAATCTCAGCATCATCAGTCGCATTAGCCCATAAATCCTCGATATGTGCTTTATGTCTAAATTCCTCTGTCAGCACCATTCTGATATTCCTGTCGGGGTCAAAATCTTGCCTGCTAGTGTGGTACGAGAGGTGGAAGAATTGCAACTCATCCCTGGCTTCCTTGGCTGCTTGCAAGGTGGGAAAAACTTCATCTGAATTTCCCATGATGATAGGGAAGTCTAGTCCTCCTTTCTTCTTCCTTTTTTGAATTTTGTCATAGGCAATGAGTTGCCTAGATATCTCTAGCATCACTATTCTGTTCCTGGGGTATCTTGGCAATCTGAAAGCATATGATGCGAACCCTTGCAGCCTTATGTATGAGAATTTTGGAAATTGGATAAACCAACATCCATATCTCTCAATCAGCTCCTGAGCCTCCTTTGATATTCTCTGATGAGTTCTCCGCTAAAGAGAGCTAGTTATGTACATAGTGAAGGCGTCATTAACTCTTTTGTAGTGAGAGGTGTTGTCCAGGTGCAAATGCGGGCAAGCCTCATGAATCTTGAACTCCTCACTACCACACCCAATTGGCTCCTTATAGGATATTTCCCTGTATTTTGTCATTCAAGACAACATCTAAATCACATATGAACTCATATAAAAGGTCTTTGTTCTTCTCAAATTTCTAAACTGTTCGTGTATATTATCACTTATCATCCTTCCCCAATCTACACGATCTTTGCCTTCTAGTACGATGCTGATGAAATAAAACATCCAAGGATTGAACATATAGGATTGGGGACTTCCATTCACCCTGCTGAGCATCATAATCAAGTCACAATATTTTTTCTTTACATCATTTGAAATTATCTGTTTGGGCAACTTGGTGCGAGTAGGCCTGGGCTTCTGCATCCAAACTGAATTTATTAATCCTACACATCTCTCAAAAGAAGAAGCATACATATTTTCAGCCATTTCTCTTGTTCTGTAAATCATCCCTTCAGAAGCAAGAATTCCAAACGCCTCCCCAATGGCTTCAAGCATGAGATTGACAAACAACTTGCCATCAGGTGAAACAATTGTTCTCTGCCGTGGTCTGTAGCAATTGGCGCACTCCATAATCAACTCTGGACATCAAATGGCTGGTTGAAAACCAGCAGCTGCATAAAGACCACTCTTCACAATGTTCTGTGCTGTGACTGATGGAGGATAGTCACCTATCCCAAGCATTCGACTTCTGAGTGCTCCCAGATTGAACGAGCCAAGATTTGTGTCGCTCAGCTCTCCCAACTTCGAAGTAAATTTTGACTCCGGAAGAAATGGCTTGCTCAACTTCTTGATTATTGCCTGTCTGGATACACTGGCTTTGCTGGACTCGGCATTTGCAGCCTTGTTTGCTCTTGCAGTCGCTCCTCTATTTACTTCAGCCATCCTGCAGAAATAAAAGACGTTTATTAGAAACTTAACTTAAAAAAATTATTAACCTCATGATGCCCAAAACATGGAACGAACTTTGAAAATGAAGAACTCCAACACTAAAATTCTGACATCAAACCTCAACACTTCTCAGCAATATCAATATCTCTTCCGATACTTAGAAACTTTCTTACTCTTTCAACAACTTCTCCCAATTTTGATTGTCTTCTCACCCACAGAGTCTCAAACTCGCACTTGCAGCTGGTGAGGAGAAATGAAAACTTTCATAGCTTTTATAACTTAGTCTAAGAATATTTCGACTTCTAGAAGGAGGCTTATTTTAGCAGAGACTTGTTTAATATCTTCTCCACTACTCTACAGAAATTCAAAATTTTCCCTCTTTTGGCAATTTGCAACAATTGTTATTATATTTTTGAAAATTTCACCCCATTATTATTTCAAAAAAAATCATCTTTCAGGCATAGGCGTACTTCACCATGTAAGCAAAAATCACACCTTAGAAAATATTCAATCATGTGCCTTGAAAAATTTATCTCAAAAGACTTAGGTGCATTTTATTTTATTTCTCTGTTTTTAAAAAAAAATATTTCATATCTTCTAAAAGATTTTATCAATTGTAAGCCAGGCGTCCATTTTAAAGTCATAAGCCAAGGCTCGATATTTTCAAAATTTATTTCCTCCTTAGAAACTATTCAAGACCCCCTTAGAAAATATTTAAGACCCCCTTAGAAAATATTTCTCAACTCTATTATTCGTGGGCGCACATGAAGGGGTTCACTTAATTTATCACCCTTGAAAATATTTTCCACTAATGTTTATTTTAACCTTTCCCATCTTGGGTGCATTTGAAGGGGTCTGCTTCACATTCCCAGTGCCTTAGAGAAAAATTCTCATCTTCTTCTTCATGATGGTGCATTTGAGGGGTCAAGCTTCCATTCTTCATTACCTTAGAAAATTTCTTTCATCTCGCCCTCTCTTCTCAACTTGGGCGCATTTTGATGGGTATGCTTTTATTTTCTAGACTTAGAAAATTCTTAAGTCTTCTATGTCTCTTAAGGGCGCATTTAGAGGGTCAAGCTTCCATCTCTCAATGCCTTGGAATATTTTCAACTCATCTTCTCCATGATGGGCGCATATTGGAGGGTGTACTGCCATCTCTCATGCCTTAAGAAAAAAATTTCTTGCACCTCTTCTCAACTTGGGCACATTTTGATGGGTATGCTTTTATTTTTGACTTAGTAACTTTTTCGCACCTTTAGCTACCGTGAGGGCGCATTTGAGGGTGTGAGTTGCCATTTCTTTATGCCTTAGCAAAAATTTCAAATCATCCTTACACCTTGGGCGCATTTTACCCCTTGAGTTTTTATTTTACATGCCTTGGGCATTTTCTTGACATCCTCCTCTTCATTTTGCCTTGGGCACACATGAGGGGTCCTACTTCCATTCTTGTGACTTAGAAAATTCTCAAACCTCCTTGTTCATCATGGGCGCATTTCCACTCCAGAGCTCTAAAAGCTCATGTCTTAGACAAGTTTGTGCTTTCCTGTCTCCCACCTTGGCGTATCTGAACACTTAGCTTATTTTCAACCTACTCGCCCTCACTTTCTATTTTTAGTAACTTCTTGATTCTCAAACTTCTGCAACTTCTCCTGTCTTGATATTTTCCCAACGTGATCCTCATGACCTATGTGACCTGTTCACACTTGCCTTTCGTGCTCACCTGCTATTTTTAGCTCTTTTCTGGAAGTGACTTACTATAAATAGTAAGTATGTAGATTACGCTCAAATTTTACCAGTGGACTCCCTGAAAGATGTTGATCACAGTGGGATACATTAGTTTTTCATTTTTCTCGAGTTTTACCCCCCCATTTTAGGCACCAAAGTTGAAAACCCTAATTTCACTTGCATATACCTGAATTGACATCCGTTCAACTCCGTTTTTGTTTTGAATTGCTCTACTCCTGAAACTGAAGATCTGGGACTGTTGGAGTGAACTTGCTAAAAATAGTAAGTGCCTGAAAAAGTGATCAACTAATTGTCGAACTTGGTTGCATTTCGTATTGGCCAAGATATCTCAAAAAACCCAAAAAAACCCAGAAAACACGTTTGCATGCTGGTATCTGTTAAAAATAGAAAGTCATCATTTTGACTTGCATGTTATATCATTGCGAAGCTCTCAAAAAACCTAGAAAGACCATGTTGATACGCATTGAAAAATCATACATGCAAACCCTAAAAATTGCTCCCAAAGCCAGAACTGTTAAAAATATAAAGTTGTTAGAATTTACTCAAATTTTGTGTGCAAGCACCTTGAAGTATTCTAAACGTGGTGAAGTAGTCAAACTTCCAAAATGTTGAGGAAAAGATCCCAAATTGAGTACTTACTAAAAATAGTAAGTTGTCTGAATTTCGTGAAAGTTTAATGGGAACCTGCCTAAAGCCTCCTGAATGCAAGGCCAAGCTCAAATTTCAATTTGCTCAATCAGTTTAACCTCAAACCAGCCTGAAGAATGAAAACCCTAATTTCACAGACTTAGACAAAATTTCAACTTAGGCCCAAAGATAGGTGCATCCTCGGAAAGATCACAAGGAACAAAGAGAGAGAGCCACAAAACAACCCAAAACCAAAGCCAAAAGACCAGAATGAAGCAAAAATTAGGGGGTACCCATTTTGAATGGAGTGATGTGTGAAAAGGTCATAACACGTTCGTCAACCTAAATGGCATGACCAAGAACTCATAATGCCCATAGTGACATCGAAAGGTTGTCTTGTGTATATCTTGCTCTCTAAGTCTGATTTGATGGTACCCTAAGCGAATATCTATTTTGGAAAAGTATATTGCACCATGTAGCTCATCCAATAGCTCATCAATCTTGGGTATTGGGTACCTGTTCTTAATAGTCTTCTTATTGAGAGCTCTATAGTCGATGCACATCCTCATCGTTCCATCCTTCACCAGGACCACAGAAGAAGCAAATGGACTAGAGCTTGGTCGTATATGCCCCATGTCTAGCAATTCCTTGATTGCTTTCTCAATCTCATCCTTAAATTTCTTAGGATGATGGTAGGGGGTCGTGATGATTGGTTTGGCCCCCTCCTCCAACTCAATGGTATGCTCAAATCCTCTGTCTGGTGGCCTCCCTAGAGGTATCTCCCCAAACACCTTGTCATGTTTCCCCAAGAGCTCCTAAATGTTAATGTGATATTGTCATGTTCCCTTCTAGTTGACATCTCTTTGCAGTGTAGAGTTAGCCTATTATGCGACCTCCGTAGGCTAATGAGGAGATTAGGGGGTCTTGTGAGGCATGGCTCAACCTCGATTAGCGGAGTTTCTTTGCTTGGCTTTCGTTCGGGGTCAATCGGACATCTTTTGGCTAGACTTACTATTTTTAGTAAGTCATGGGAGCACCCTGCTATTTTTAGAATCTCAGTTTAGTCACATGTGGATTTAGTCTCTCGACTCCTGGCTCAGACGGCTTAGCAATCAGACAAGTAAATCAAGAGATATTAAAATTTAAGTGACTTAAGTGATTTATTTAATATTTTAATATTATTATAAAGTTATAAAGTAACTTTATAATAATAAAGTCACTTTAATATAGTAAAGTTCGTTAAGTGAATAATTTAATGTGGGAATAAATCTTTTATCCCACATTGGCCAGGAAGGTGTTTGAGCTCTCCTAAGGAAAGAATAAAAAGAGACTTAAAAGCTCATTCTCGGCATTCATTGTAATTGCTATTGATTATTGCTTCTTGCTTTGAGCTCTGGACAAGGGTTTTCAGTATTGGCCATTGAAGAACGTAGTTCTTCTATGTGTTCATCATTTGAGCCAGTGAAATACCTGGTGAATTTGATACTTCAAAGAGAATCTCATACAGAGGTTCTAATTGTGCTCCAACAGTACGTTTTCAGTATTCTTCTATTTACAGAACAAGGGAGAAAAAGTTGCAGCTGTGAATAGTGCGCGTGAACAGTAAAATTGCAGCTTCATCAACAATCAGCAATCAGCAGCATGGTTGCATTCTGGAGACAAACAATCAGGTTTTAATCATTTCGTACAAATGCTTTTTATATTTTTTTATCAGCAATACACTGTGTTTCAAAACATTAGCAGTCATATGGGAATAAATGACTTTGATCAATATTGCAATCAATTTGAATTTTAGTTCAGATAGATTAGTTTTCAATTATTGTTTTTGCTTTGTCAAAACCCCTTGAAAACACAAAAAAATCAGAATATTAAACAAAAAATAAAACACATCAAACGGCACAGCGGATAGAGCCTGCGAAGGGTATCTCCCCAAACACCTTGTCATGTTTCCCCAAGAGCTCCTAAATGTCAATGTGATATGGCTGATCTGAATCTGGAGTCTCCTTAGTGGTGATCAAACACTCTGCTGCCCATGCTACATCACCCCGGCGAAAGATGTTCTCCATCCGTTTAGCTGACACTATTTTTGGTGCCCCAGTAGCCATACCTCTAAGCACCACTCTCTTGCCATCTGCTGCCCTGAACTTGAGCTCCATGGTCTGGAAATTTTGTGAATACTTCCCCAATGAATGTAGCCACTGAATACCAAGGATGGTATTTGTGTCACCTAAGTCCACCACATAGAAATCATCTGTGACTGTGTAATTTTCCAATGTGATAGACAACTGTGGAACACTCCGTGTACATGACATATTATATCCATCTGTCACCATCACATTAAAACCCTCAAAGTCTTTTGCTAGTAACCCCTGCTTCACCACTAGGGTTGCATCAATGAAGTTGTGGGTTGCCCCACTATCAATCAATACTGTGATATGATGTCCCTGCAGAACTCCTCTGACCCTGAAGAAGTTAAACCTTGGGGTACCTAATAGGGTAGCAATAGTGCCACTCTTGCCTTCCTCCTGAGGCTGCTCTTCATCTGAACTACTATCCTCAACACCTTGTTCAATCTCACCATCCTCGCTGTCCGACACAACTTCAATGAAGTGTACTTTCCCTTTTCCCAAACAATGATAACCAAGCTCCCAGTGCTCTTTGCAATGATAGCATATTTGTTTTCTTCTGCACTCCTGGCGATCCTCTTCCTCCTATTTGCTCCTCTTAGTCCATTCTTTCTGAGCAGTTTTATTAGCCTTGTCTTTCTGAGAGGAAGAACTGTGAGGTGGATATTTGTTCTTTTGATTGACAGAGAACTTATTCTTTTGATTGCTAGACTCCATGTCTCGAGCCTTCTTGATTACCTCCTGTAATGAAGTAGGGTTGAGAGCTTTAACCCAACCTCTCAAGGGATCCATCAAACCATCCATGAATAGAACCAACAACCTTCTCTCTAAAATATCTGTTACTAGAATAGCCAACCTCTAGAAATCAGCAATATAAGTATCCGATGACCCCCACTATTTTAGTTGAGCTAACTCCTTGAAATGGAGTTCAGGATCCTTGACATCGAACCTCTCAATCAATCTTTTTATGAATTTTGCATAGGAGGCGATTTGGTCATGGCCCATTGTGACCAATCCGTGATGCCTGTTTACTCGCTACGGGTACAATGACGTACGGAGTAAACAGAGATATAAAATAACATTGACATCATATGATAATCACATGGCAATCGCATAGAACATAGATATAATTCTTTATTCAGTATTCGGCAATTACATCATAATGTCTCCAGACAGAACATAGCATAGCATAGTAGAACCATCTCCCTTCCCGACTACATGACTCAAGTACATATAGTACGCTGGCGGTGGTTAAGGTACCAACCGTCGCGTCCCTTCATTATAACTAATTACTTCATCAGGAACTGTTCCCGAGACAACTAACCAACATGACACATACATAAGTACATGGATTATTAATATTAACTAATATCTTATTTACTTATGGCTCACAACCGACCAAGTACACTCTCGGCCAACTACCTCGACTCATGGCCGACTACATCATCCCCCCCCACAAAGTAGTCGACTTCCGGACGACTGAAAACCAAGAATGCCAACTGATCCTTCTTTGCCAATTGATTGTCACTCTCACCCAATACTCCATCTCTCTCCGCCAATTTCTCCTCGAGAGCTGCAACTCTCATCTGCTCGGCAGCCAATTGCTCCTGTACTATGATGGCTGGTGGCACTGCAATTTGGCAATTCCAATAAATCTGATGGGGGTATGGGGGCAACGCCCCTAGCAGGGTCAAAGGGCAGCGCCCCTTGTGGGGGTTTGGGGGCAACGCCCCTCGTGGGGGTCTGGGGGCCAATTTAACACTTCTGAAACCACACAAAACTCCATTCGGCGCCTCATTTTCATGAATTTCCAAGAGACACCAGCCAATGCTGATACAACCAAAAAATACAGATTTTGCATTGTTTTTTTGAGACTTCACTTTCTTCAGGTCGATGATTGGTACAAAATTGCTTCATATGACCCGTACTAACCTCCCCCAACTCACATGTACGGACTTCTGCTCCCTCATGCGTACGACCCTTTTCAACTGTACGAATTCCTTTTGATTCAGCCATACGGTTCTTCCCACCACCTCCAGTATGGATTTCGTGTTAGGCGTACGGATTTCCTGTTTTGCCGTACGGTTTTCTCTTTACAGCGTACAGATCCTTCCTGGTTGGGCCGTACGGCTAACTGTCTCCAGCGTTCGGGCTTCTGAGCTTGGCGTACGAACTCTTGGGTTTGATGTACGGATTTTTGAGTCTGGTGTACGGTGATCTCCTTAGTGTGGCATATGAATTTTTGTCTTTGGCGTACGGATTTGGCAAGTACCGTGCCAACTTTGTCTTCTCTTCGTCGTACGAACTTCTCCTTTTGGCGTACAGATTTTGCGAGTGTTGTACCAGCTTTGTGTTCTCTCTGTTGTATGGGCTTCTCCTCCCGGCATACGGACTTCTTCCTCTGGCGTACGGATTTTGCAAGTGTCGTACTAGTTTTGTCTTCTCCTTGCCATACGGACTTCTTCCTCTAGCGTACAGATTTTGCAAGTGTCGTACCAGTTTTGTCTTCTCCCTACCGTACGGACTTCTCCTTTTGGCGTACGGACTTCTTCTGGTGTACCAATCTCCTCTGTTGTACGGTTTCCTTCCTCCAATGTACGGATCCCTTCTCTCTCAACCGTACGGCTAATTGCTCCCAGCATACGGATTTTTGTATTGGTCGTATAGATTTTTGTAGTAGCCATACGGATTTTTGTATTTTCCGTACGGACTCCTAGCGTACGACTTCCTGTTTTTTGGCTCAAATACAATTTTTCTATCTCATACTTGTTCCTATTTGTGGGCTGGTGTATCGTCCAGTTTTGATATTCTTTCTTTGTACTCTCCATACTCGGCCAGAAGTGTCTAGCTAGACATGCCTTGTTTCTCTTCTTCCTTGATTTCCCCAATCTGTAGCATGTTACACTCTCGGTGGAACACTTCATAGTCTTCCAACTGCCAATGAAATAAGCCATTCAATGAGCTTGTCTCATCCTTTGAATAACTCTCAAGTTCCAGTACACCCTCAGCATTAGGTTCCATTGTCTTCCTTCCTTCATCAACATCCGATTCCCCTTCGTCCGACTCTGATCCGAAGGAAGCCAATTCTCACTCACGGCCTGGTTCTTCAAGTCGATGACGTACTTTTGCCCGTTGTTCTCGATTGAGAGTGTGTTTCTCTTCTAATTATGATTTGCCTTGGCAGCTATCAGCCATCCTCTCCCAAGTAGTGCATCATACGCTTTCCTCTGTAATGGGATGACGACAAAATTTAGCAAAAATTGTTGTGTCCCGATCATCACCTTCTACGCCATCAGCGTCCCCAATGGCTTGATACCATGTTGATCGGCACCGACGAGTTGGAATGTCGATGGCCAGAGTGTAGGCTTCCCCAGGCTCTTCCATGTGTCTTCGGGCAGTAAGTTGACACCTGATCCTTTGTCGACGATAGTATTTGTCAAGATATTCCCTCCGATCTCCATTTGCACAACTGTTGACATCTTCCCGATGTTTGCCGTGAGTAGTACAGGATCAATGGTTTGTTCACTGTACATTGATGAATCTGGTACTAATTCTTTCCTTTGGTCCTCCACTCGCGATTGCTTGACATCCCCAAGGACGTTTGTCATTGCCAGTCCCAACTGCGGCAACGTCTGGAGAAGGTCAGTTACTTTGATCGGTATGGTGGTCTGCAGTACCTGCTGTACAATGTTCATTTCCGCCTCCGACCGCCGAGAGGTCTCTGGCTTCTCCAGAGATATTTTGTTCTCCTTCACCATAGCCAGTTCCATTTCGGCTTTTGCTTCCTTCATCCTTTGTTTTTCCGTACGTGGATCTGGGTAGGTTGCCTTCTTTGCTTGCGCTCTAGTGATCACCAGTACCTCTTGTTCTTCTACTTCTAGCATATGGATACCCTTCTCCTTGGGGCATTCACTATCTTCATGGTCGCTTGGTCCACACCACTTACACAATCTTCCTCTCGAACCTTGGTCGTTCTGGCAATCCTTGGCGAAGTGACCCCATTCGTTGCACTTTAGGCATTGGATCATGGGTCGTCCTTTACCGTCGTATTGTATTATGTTCCTCGGACTCATGTTGCTCTGGTAACCTCCAGGGGATGCATTGCTATTGTACTAGGGCTTTGGTGGTGTGTTCGGCGATGTCGACAGTTCTCCTTGAGCGAAGAGTACTTGTGCACTTTTGGCTTTTAAATTGTATGGGCATTCCTTGACGGAATGTCCCATCACTTGGCAAATATCGCAGAATAACTTCTTCGGACAGTTCGCCTTCGTGTGACCTTCCCCATTGCAGTCTGTACACCATAGTTCTTGTGCTTCCCTCGTACTCTCTTTGTCGGCCTTCAATTCTTTCATCATTCGCATCATATCTTTCTTGAGTGCTTGTACAGTCTTGGATTCACCGTTGTCGTCGTCCGCACTCTCCTCCTCGTCCGTCTTCTTTTTCCCTTGGGAGGATGTTTTGTTTTCAATTTCTATATCCATCGCCCGATTGTATGCTTCAGCGTACAACAACAAAGGCATGACTTTCATCTTCTTCCTCAACAACGGAAGCAAGCCTTCAATGAACCATTGCTTCTTTAGCCCATCGGCCGGTTGAACCTCCAATTTTCCCAACAAGTCTTTCAGTCGCCGATTGTATGTGCGCACATTCTCATGTTTTCCCTACTTCGTACTATAGATTTCTGCTACAATCTCATTGTCATCCCTCAGGAGTTTGAATTCGTCCTGAAAGGCCTTCTTGAGTAATCTCCATGTAGCTTTTTGTGCTTGGTCCAACTCTAAGTACCAATCGATGGCATTATCTCTGAGTGTCGCTGGAAAGGCTTTCAACCAATGATCCGGGTCCTCTTCTCCACTTGCTATCCAGATTGTCTCACATGTTTTGCAATGTCGAACTGGATCCTTTGACCCATTCCCCATAAACTTTGGCAACTTTTTTCATTCTGGAGTCACCATCCTTTCCCGCTATCCTCCTTGTATATTGGACCCGACTGGACCGGTTTCCCCGTTACGTTCCGATGCGTCACTTGCACTCTCGGCCACGTACGAGTCAATTTCCCGTCCTCCGTCAGCGTCCTCTACACCTTGAGTTTCCTGGGTCCCACTCCGGTGCTCCCTCTGCCAAGGGGTCTTGGGCTTAGATCTCCCTAGCCTCAGCCCTTCGTCGTCATCCGATATGGACAACTCCCGAATGCGTTGGATGCTATTCTCAAGTTCTCCGTTCAATTCATCTTCATTTTCTCAGTTTTTATATTTTTCTACGTACAGGGTGATGAAGGGTTCCTTGTCCCTCCCTTCCACAAAACTCTGATGTGCTCTACTTAATCTTTTCTGCCGGTTTTCTTGCTCCTGTACTCTCAATGATTGCCAAATTCTTTCCTCCTCCGCTTCGTGCCTGAATGGTATTCGGTTCTTGTCCTTGTTCGGCCGTACGAGCATTACAGGTCTTTCACGCGATCATTGTTGGTTGCCAGGGTACGTCTCTGGCTAGTGTCTCGTTCCTCCTCTTCCCGTTTGGTTCGTTCTTCATACCGCTGCAAGATTTGTTGTCTTCGACGTTCTTGATCCTCTTCCGCCTGAAGATCTTGTAAGATAATGTAGTGGTGTGCTATCAGTCTTGGCAGTCTGGTAAGAAGATGGTCGACCTCTTTGTTGACGCGCAATCTATCCCAAATGATTGCTTGAGGGATCTCTTGCTTGAGAGCCTCCCTCCGTATGTGGTCCTTTAACGAGATTTCCCACAGACTGTAGAGGTCTTCCGTCAGAGCGTCTTCACGATCCTCGTTAGCTTGTACCAGCCCTTTGGTCAGCTGCCCCATCACAACGCCATTCCCTTGTCTAGGTGGTTACTGAATTCGCTTAGGCAACGGCACCAAATGCTTACTCGCTATGGGTACAGAACATAGCATAGCATAGTAGAACCATCTCCCTTCCCGACTACATGACTCAAGTACATATAGTACGCTGGCGGTGGTTAAGGTACCAACCGTCGCGTCCCTTCATTATAACTAATTACTTCATCAAGAACTGTTCCCGAGACAACTAACCAACATGACATGTACATAATTACATAGATTATTAATATTAACTAATATCTTATTTACTTATGGCTCACAACCGACGAAGTACACTCTCGGCCAACTACCTCGACTCATGGCCGACTACAAAGCCACCATTCATGAGCAACTCCATTTAAATGTACGGTAGCATATTTGATTGCTTCATCTTTAGGCATAGGATTAAGTTGGAAATAAGTATCAACTTTCTGCATCTAGGCTCGTGTTGATGTCTTCCCTGATCCACCAAAATAAGGCAAACTTAATTTCCCTACCTTCCTTCAGAGTTCATTGTGTTGCTCTCGATTACCCCTGCCGGGTTTGTGTCTCATTTTAAATCCATGTAGTCCCAAAGAGAAATATCATGTTGCCTAGACCAGCATCAAGTTAATCTTGTCTAAGCTGCTCCTGCAGCCCGATCAATGTGAGTTCATTATCTTCTTGTGGCTCTTCTTTGGTTGGGAAGACCGGCATCATGGGTCTTGACCCTGTTTGTGTAGCCCGATGATTAGGAGCCCTATTGTTGACCAAGTTGTCTCTTTGTCCATTGTTACCTCCATTAACATTGTTATTGTTGTTGTGCATATTTCTTGTCATAAAATCCATCATCTGTGCTAACCTTTGATTTGTTGTCCTTTGTTCATTCAAAAATGCATTCATGAGTGCTTCCCCACTTGGTTCTTCTCTTCTCTGTTCTTCTCGATTTGGACTACTACTTCGCTTGTCACCCATTGTGCTAGATGAGCTCATCTCAATGTTATCTTTCCTTGCTGCTATTGCAGCTGATGAAGTATCCTGCTCTGGATAAGGTTGAGGTAGCTGATATTGCTTTATTTCTTCTCTTGCTATGTACCTCTTATGCCTGTCACTCATGAACCCCTATAGGCTGGCAGGAACAATAGCTTTGGTACCATCGTACGGACCCTTGCCAAATCTGATCCTTATTTTCTGAATTTGCTGCTTGGGAATTTTAACAAACAGTTGTCTTGCAAACTCTTCCAGCTGATGTTTGATGTTTCTTTTTGTGTTTTTGTGCAAATAATGATGTCAAATGCATAAAAGACTTTAACTGAAATTTACTAATGACTGAAATGAAAAGAGAGATACAATGCAAAATATATTTTCTGACTTTTTCAAGACTTATATAAGACTGAAAATGAAAGTATCTAGCATCTACAGCTAATAGACATTATGACAAACAGTTGTCATGAAACCCAAACTCCTTTGTATTGCTGCTAAGAAGCTCAAATAATTACAATGATGATCGCCCTTATGAAAGACAACATGTAATGCAAGATAAGACAAACCCAAACCTAACTAGCAGCGCTATGATATGCTGATATGATTATCATATGAATGCAAAACTACATGAATATTGTCACTGTATGACAATGATTGCAACTATTACAGACCAGCGATTTAGAGAAATGAAAATGCCACTACAATGCAATGTTTACAACTGAAATGAGGAACCTGATTTGATGCTCTGTTAGAGTGATGCCAGCAATGCCAAACCAAATCGACTTCTCCTAAAATCGTCTTTCTTTGTGCCAAAAATGCAACACCTATATTCCTTGATGGCCTGCGACTCCTCTCCAAGCAAAATCGATTTTAAATATGCCTTCAATCTTCAAAATTGAACCAGCTGTGATGAAAGATGCCACCCTATGATTTATCCAGCAAAGTCGTCCTTCAAATGCTAAATGCGATTTGCCACCAAACTGAAAATTCTCATCAAGAGCTCCCCAATTATCTTCCGAAATCAAACTCACTTATGACTGGAATTGTTCTTCAAAATCTGCAAATATCTCCTTCAAAAATCAAATTCCTTGACTCCACCAAAATTTGGTCATAGACAATTAAATTTTGCCCAAATAGGAAGATTGAAATATCTCCATCTCAATCTCTAGCTCGGGTTGATCTTTCACAACCAAAACCCTTGGATAATGCAAGCAATCAAGCTCTCACCAAACAGGTATGAAAATAGAATAACTCAAGACATGATGAAATGGCTTGCATTGAGCTCCTTATAAAGAATTCTCTTTCACCTTCAAGAAGCTTCTAGAAAATAATATTATTTTATTTCCAAGTGACTTTATGATATAATATTTATTTTAGTCACTTTATTAAATTAATTAAATATAAAGCTATCTTATGATATTAATTTATTGAGATAACTTTACAACTAATTAATTTAATATGCATTCCCTTAATTCTCCTATTTAGCCTTCGGGAATAAATGAAGGCTAAACGATCTCCAGGTGACTATTGAGAAGGGAACATTATACAACTCCTGCACTTGTTTGTTTATCTCATCATTCTCTATTGGGATTATTCTATATGGTGTTTTATTTGGCAAACTCACACCAAGTATTAAGTCCATACAATGACTTATACTCCTCATGGGTGGCAACCCATCTGGTAACTCCAATATTTTTGAATAGTCATTCAAAATTTCTTGAATTTCCTTTGGAAATCCTTCATTTTTCTCCTCTTTCCTAACCTTTGCAAGCTTAGGAATGAAAGAAACACATACCTTCTCCTTCGTCAAATCCTTCAAGAATTGTTTCCCAATCACCAAACAAACTCTAGGATTATTTTCTACCTCCTCATCCCTATCTTTCATGGGATTCAAGACATACTCTTTCCCATTCTTATTTGCTTTATAACATTTTTTTTTGCCATCATGAAAGGCTTCTCTATCATGCTACTACGCACTGCCCAACAGAATACAACATGCATCCATTGGCATAACATCACACAGTATTTCAGCTTTATAACTATCAATATGGAAATTTAATAAACAATGTTCACTTACCAATAATTGATGTCCCCTTTGCAACCAAGAAACTTTGTAGGAACTAGGACGCTTCATCCTTTTCAACTTCAACTTCTCCACCATCTCCTCTGACACTAGATTGTTAATGTTGTCACTAACTATAATGAAGCTGCAATACTTTCCTCTAGCCTTACATCTAGTTCTAAACAAATTCCTCCTTTGCACTGTTTCTTCTTTCTCCTTTTCTATTTTTAACAACACTCTTTTCATCATTAAGGATTCTCCATCCTTTGATTCTTCTTTGTGCTTTAGTGAAGCTACACTTTCTTCATCTGCTTGTGCCACACGAACCCTTGCTTCTTTTCCTTTCCTATCATTGGGTTGTGCTTGAGGACATTCAAATGCCCTATGCCCAATTTCTCCACATTGGTAACATGTACCAATGAATCACCTTCCTCTACCTCTTTCAAAATATCCTCGGCCTCTAAAATAATATCCTCTACCTCTAGAATAAATTCCTCTTCTTCCAATTTCCTGAGAGGTGCTAGCTTCCTCTTGCTTAGTTGAATACCCTCTTCCACTACTGGATTGTCCTCTACCACATGAGTTTCTTCCCCTTCCTATTGAATTATTCTGATGTTTTCTTGCTAATTTATCTTCTGCCTTCAAGGCATAGTGGTAGGTTTCTTCCACACTTTGTATTCTAATTGGACTAATCTCATCTTGAATTGACAAGCATAATCCATTCAATACCTTTGACACCTTTTCAACATCATTAACAATGTGTCCACTCTAGTACTCAATCTATAGAATTCTTCTGTGTATTCTTTGACACTTAATTCCCTTTGCTTCAAATTTTGCAACTTCCAAAAGAAACTGAGTTGATAATCTACTGGTAGGATTTGGCCTTCAGTTTGGTCACAATTTTGTCCCACGATTTGATCTTTTCTTTGCCTCTTATTTGTTGCTCAGTCTACAAGTAACACCACCATAGGGATGCATGTCCTTTTAGCTTCGTGAAAGAAAACTTCACTTTCTTAGGATCTTCAACTGATTCAAAGTCAAAATACTTTGTTATTTCAGATATCCAATCTACAAGTTTTTCAAGATTCAAACTGCCATTATAACTAAGAGGGTCCAATCTTGGTTTACTACTCATTTTGGACATTGGTTTTAAGAAGCGCTCTTCTGCTTGGCCCAATTCACCTTCAATCGCTTCATCTTCACTGTCTACAACTTCTTCATCCTTGCTAACATTTTCAACCGATACCCCTCTTCTCTACTATACCTCCATCACATCTAATCTTGCAATAATTCCTCTTAACATTTCCACAATCACCATATCACCAACCCATGGTGCTCCTCTTTGTCCACGTCCTCTATGTGCCATGTCTCCACTCAAGCCCTCTATAGTTGTAGGGTTCCACTCTTTCACTTTCCAACAACAAATTTCTTAGGACTCTTCTCTTGACACGATCACAACAAACCTGTTCAAATACAACTTGGTGCAATTGTGGTTAGGGAACCTTATTAGGCAGCCCAATCACATAGCCAATACAACAATCAGCTAAAAAACAATATTGCACAACGAATTTAAATTCTTATTATCATCTGACAATATTCATTACAGAAGTTCCGTAAAGAAGTACAAAAATATTTAGGTTGCAGGTTATGATATTATTTCTTTGTTAATATCTTATTTCCTTAAAATTCTCCCCAAATACATCGATTCCCAACCTCTTATACTTCCCATGGGAGGAAGTTCAACTATTGAGGAGAGGAGGTTCAATTGTCGCACCAACAACTCAAATGTTGCAATCAAAAATCTGTCATGTGTTGAAAATTTATTTGATGTTCATCTTTGCTTCTTCCTTGTCAGCGGTTCCCACCCCAATGGGAACCAAGGAATCGACCACCTTTGTCAAAGGTTCCTACCCCTTAGGGAACTATCCAAAGAGTTTGATAACTTGCCTTCTGTCGAGGCTCCCAACCCCATTAGGAACCAAGAATTGACCAACTTGTCAAAGGTTCCTACTCCACTAAGAACTTTTGAAATATTGGACAACTTTGACTTTTGTTAGGGGTTCTAGCCCCATTCGGAGCTAGGAACTAACCACTTGTTGAAGGATCCTGCTCCACTAGAAACTTTCAAAATACTTACCCAACTTTGTCTTTTGTCGAGGGTTCCAAGCCCATTAGGAACCAAGAATTGAGCACTTCATCTAAGGTTTCTGCTCCATTAGGAACCAACTGAATTCATTAAAAACTCTATAGAAAAATCTAAGGGTCGAAGACTTGTCCGAGGTTCTACTAGGAACCAGAACTCTTGACAATTCCAATAGGAGCAAGAACTGTTGAAGGTTCCCATGGTTCCTGGAATACCTCAAAGTTTTGATGAGTTCCTACGAAAGACTAAAGCTCTAACCTTCCATAATGTCATGTCCCCAATATCCTAACCTATTGAAATACAAACACTAAATAAAATAGATACCAAAATTATAAAATTTCAATTTAAATATTATTATAATAATATTATATCATAAGATAAATACAAAATACATATTAAAATTATAAATATTAGTAATTTAATTAAAATTCTCACAAGATAATAGTATAATTAAATTACCAAATGCAATGTTGTAAATATTAATATGTAAAACAATTTAAATATTGTAATCATAATAGATGATAAAATTAATATAAAATACACAGTATAAAGTATGAACTAAATAAACAAATAACAAATATAAAAGTAAAATAAATAACAAATAAAACTAAATATGAAAATGTAAAATAAGCAACTATAAAATATAGAATAAACAAATGACAAATATAAAGTAACATAAATAATAAGAATAAATCAAAGCATTGGTAATATATGAGCGATGAGTGTGGTTAATAAATAAATAACAAAGACATTATCTATCTACAAAGGCAGTGATTCATTTAGCTTTCCAAAAGGCAGCAAATCACAAAGGCCACGTCCATAGGAAAGGAGAAGATGTGACTTTTCAAACCACAACAATATTTAAAGGGAATCATCTCCAAAGCAAGGGGGGGAATAGAATATGAACCATGAAATAAAAAAGAAGATAACAAATCTGAGATAGATATTTCTGAGTAAACAGCAGATTTAGGAATGAAATAAAGTAGTATGAATCAAGATATGAATACAACAAATCAGTTGGAAATAATAATATATAAGTATAATATAAAATCATATATATATATGTATGTATGGGTAAGTATGTATGTGAATCACTTGTGAATATACAATAATGATGCTTGCAGCAATTATTAAGCCTTATAAGTAATGGTGACTCTTTAATATAAACATAAGTAGATTATGTATATTTATGAATTGTCCTCATCCTATGACCAATCCAATATAAGGTTGCAGGAGGCGAGTAGGGAGCCAAAAAACATGGAAAGATACAACAACTCAGGTGATGTACTCACTTAGCAATAATATTTAGCATATTTCAAATATAAGAAACAAATATTGCTAATTGGATTATTGGTGTAATGCTTTCTTTAATATTATCATGATGATAATAATGTTGATATTGACTTCAAGAATCAGTAATAAAAGCAAATGTATTTGATTGCTAAAAGATTGTCTTCTGAGTGTTTGCAAGCCTACTAGGGAGGAAGGGCTTGAGAAAAGTGGTGCCTAAAAACCCCACTTAACAATCTGCTGCGGCCATGGAGGGGTGGTAAGCCCGGAACCACTTATAAGTTCTGTTGGCTTCCCCCAGTAGGTTGAGTGTCTTCTGAGGTGATGGCACGGGTAGAGAAAGCAAGTACAAGTGTTTCCTCTAAGCACGCCACTCTGAGACGTTCATGCCGCTCGGGGCCAAGGGGTGGGTTGTCTTGATAAGATGCTTGTGCTCTTGGGCTAAGATGGATAGCTTCAGACGGCTCTACCCATGCCACTCCTCAAATGTCTTTATTATTGATTGGTGCTTATTTATATTTGGATATCTAGATATTAATGCTAATAGATATATGGACATGTGGAAATATTAAATGCAGATTTCAATCCAGGATTACTTAGTCAAAGAGAACATTCATTTGATAAACAAGAAACCCTAAATATAATCAACAAGCGAATTCTAGGGCGAAGTTGGGTAAGGGACATTACACATAACTTTATCAATTTTCATCCAATTTCCTCCAAATTTGAACTGGTGATACCCTTTTGGATCCTCTTCAAGTTGAAGTCTTGACTTAACTAAAATCAAACTTATATATTCCTTTTGAAATAAATCACCAAAAACAACTATAGCACAATAAAAATAAGGCAAAATTGAAAATAAAACAGAAAATATTTCTGGTTGATACAAGATTGCTCATGAACCTAGATGCTCCTGCATAAATAAGTATGTTGTTTTACAAACTACAACCCTAATAGATGTTACAAGGAACCAACTGGAAGCTATCTTGGTGGTCACCAAGAAATGAACAAGGTTGATCAATAATGATTCTCTCCTAAAACATAAGAGGACAACTTCCCCTCCCAAAATCATTTACTTTGGAGACTGTCAGATAAACATAATCCAAAGATTGTTCTTTTACAAATGGCAGTCCTAAGAAATGTTGTAGGGAACCAATCCCAACTACAAGCTACCTTCGTAGGCACTAAGAAATCCAAGTTTGATCAATGATGATTCTCAGCTAGAACATAAGGGAATTCAACTTCCCCTCAAAATCATTTGCGTCGAAGATTCTTGGACAAATATAATCTGAATATTGTTCTTTTAAAAGAAGCTTTGCCAAGATCAATATATTTTAGGTCACTTCTCTTTGACTCAACCTAGATATTGTCTTGTTCTCAAAGACTCACTTTAGCAAGACCAAAACAAGGCGATTTCTTGGTGCATGCATGAACATTGCTTTCTCATGCACACATTCTTTTTGCATGCATGCATGAGAACCTAGATATTGTCTTGTTCTTAAAGACTCACTAAAGTAGGATCAAAACAAGGCAATTGCTTTTTGCATGTATGCACATTGCTTTCTCATGCATGCATGCATGTATATGGACATATTGCATGCTTCTTGAAGAGCATGCCTACCCTTTGAAATTATTACATGCAAGGTCTATTGTTTTAGGTAGTTGTTTAAGAAGGTAGTTACCTTCTTCTCAACATGTTTAGCTTTTTTCACATGTCACTTGTAATATTGGGACTTCCTCCCTCTTTATCATATTTTTTTTCTTAAACTTTATCAAAAAATAACATTATTATATCATGTTTAAAGTGAAGAGCCACGAGAGATATATTTATTATTTTATATAATATAATAATATATCCATTAATAATTAATATTATTATTAATTTATTACTCAATAAATAAATATATTATATTATATAATAATATTACATTTTAATTTTTAATTATAATAACATTATTATATAATATAATAATACTAATACTACAAAATGGAAAAATCTCTCCCCGGCAGATCTGCACCTATATAGAGGAGGCCAAAACGCTAATCAATTTTTTTGAAGTCATATGAATAAAGCATGTTATGCGGGAATATAATAAGGCTGCCAATTGATTAGCCAATCTTAGCCTTCAAGAGTGCTTGTATTCCTTCTTGCATGGGAGTATTGATTCTTCTGAAGGGAAAAAACCTCAATCCTCTAAAGATCATTAACAATGAAGATAGAAACTATCTTAATATAGATCCTCTTGCTATTTCCATCCATGACAGCAGCTGGGGGTGCAAAACTATTTTTTCTAAGTCATCTGCTAATCCGAAAGGATGGACTTTTGGCATTTGAAAAAGATCAAACCAAGGCAATTGCTTTTTCCATGCATAAATTTTTGCATGCATGCATGTGTTTTTTACATAAAAGCACTACTTTCTCATGCATGCATTGTCTTTTTTGTATGCATGTATTGTTTTTCATGCATGTGTGCTTTATTGCATATAAGAATTGGTTTCTCACACAAGCATTGTTTTCTCATGCATGCATGCATTTGGGACACTTTGCATGCTTATTGAATAGCGTACATGGCATTAGAGACTCCTACATGCATGGCCTTTCGGTTTAGGTAGTTTTCTAAGAGGTGGTTTCATTGTATGTAATTCCTAGAGTATGGTGTAGTAACCTGGTCTATTTGTGTATAAATTTATTTAATTTCATCAATTGAATTACTCGGGTATTTCATCAAACAGTTTCAAGTTTGTTTTGATTAGGGGTAAAAAGCAGGTTTTGATGGGGCCCGAAACCCAGTACAAAGGAAAGCAAGCTGCAAAAAAGATAAACCGTAAACCATCAGCAGCACCCCAGCAGCCTCTAAAAGATTATCACTACACACTGTGACTATCAAGCAAGCAAGGACCTGAGACCCTTAAACAACTTGGTTTTAACCGGGACTAGAAACCCTTTTAGCAACACAAAGAACCTGCCTTCATCTGCCAGGCATCAACTTACTAGCCTATGTCAGCTAGGCAACAACAAACCAACCACTCATGGATAACACCATTGAGCCAAGAAAGATAACCTGCTTAATGGAGTAATCACCCATCAAGCCCCTAAACAAAACACCAGCAACTCCAATAACCCCACCTAAATAGAGGAAAAGGAGAGCTCAACAAACCACTGGGCAAAGAAATGTCCACCAAGTCCACTACCGCCTAAAGACTCCAACACCCTCAACCTCCACCTCCATAGGAGAAGAGTCCACCTCAATAGGATCATCAATTGAAGAAGCCAGAGACAATCACCTCCCAACTCCACCTCCATAGGATTCGAGAGAAAGACCAGCGCAGCAACAAAACAAACAGCCATACTGCCCAAAGGCAAAACCTGGTAAGAGGCCAACACCCATAAACAACAAGCAACAAAGGAAAACCATTGATCCTTAAGGATCTCAACCCGCTGGGACAAAGAAAGGAACTTAGAAAACCACCCAACCTTTAGCAAAAAAAGATAAGTTAGAGAAACCAAAGCTTCCAAGGACACCTCCATCAGCAATAACACTTTCGAGCCAGTCAACATCAGCACAGAGGAAGCAGAAACAAACTCCAGAACCACGTAAGCAGACAAAGGCTATGAGCCACGGAGGAAACCAAAGAGTCAAGCCAGGCATGGGAAACCAAAAAACAGAGAGAAGGGCAAGAGAGCAAAACCATGAAGCTCCCCATCCGACCCACCAAGGTCTAAGAGAATGCATACTCCCACCACAAACATCCCCATCATAGTCCACCTACACACCACACTCAGCACCAAGAAAACCACCGAAAAAACCAGATCCAAAGCCAGCATGCCACAAGGGCAGCCAAAAAGCAGAGCCAGGCTAGGGAGACCGAACAAAAGAGAAAGGGGTAGAAGAGCAAAACCATGAAGACCACCTTCCGACCCTACAAGGTTTGAGAGAATGTAGGCTCCATCCACCAACAACCCTTTCACAGTCCAACCACAAGCCACACCCAACACCAAGACATCCACCCCATTACACCGAATAGGACTATAGATAGGCCATTCCTCCAACCAGTCCAACTCATGGGAACCCGCACAGCCACACACCACCGAAAACGCAAAGGCAGGAAAAGCACTGGCCATGCACTTCCCCCACAAGCACCTCCTAACAGGAAAGGGCCAAAAGACTAACCCCTAGACACCAAAAGCAAGAAGCAACCCCCATAGAAGGGCACTCGCACTAGTCAAAACATCATCCTCACCCCAGTCAACAAGGAACTGGCAAAGGATTTGTAAATAATCCAAGAAAGACCCCCAAGGATTGAACAAAAGCAAGCAGCAGGGGAGCAAGAACATCCAACGCTTACACAGAGGAGGATCACCAGCAAGAAAAGCACCATGAGAGAAGAAAACCTCATGTGCGCCCAAAGAAACCATAGCAACACCTCTGGTAGCAGATTCACCATGTAAGCCAGCCCCAACAAAGAACCCGCAGCCTTCCAAAATGTCATCAAACGCAAAAGAAAGAGGACCAGGAGGCCACACAGCCCCACAGCCTTCCAAAACGTCGCCAAATTCTAGACCAAGAGGCCACACAGCATTCCCAACACCTCCATCTAGGTCCTCATCGTCACCCCCACCATTGCCTTGTCCAGAATCCTCATCCGCGCCTTCTGCAGATTTCAAAAGATCGCTCCCGCCCACCGCTCGCACTCTCGCCATGCGGACGAAAATCTTGATAATAATTTTATTGTAACAGTTTCAAGTTTGTTGCTACAGTTTATTAATGACTTATTTACCATGAGCATTTTGCCGAACAATTCCATTGTGCACTGGAATTTAACCACCGTGTGCAAAGCCCACTATATATATAAATATATATCTTTGCTTTGGTACACATAGACTTCAATTAAGCATTTATAAACATAACTTTACCATGGATGTATAAACTAACTGAATAAGTTTTTTTTTTAAATAACACCCAAGGTACTGCTAACTAACACAACCCAATCAGAAATAAGAATTGTACAGGCTGACCTTTTTAAAAAACAGTTGTAATTGATTGGTAAGGCACAACAATACAGAACTGGTTTTGCACAGCAATACAATAAGATTCTTCTGAAAGCACTTTATCACTGCTAGAAGAGGGCTGATTAAATGTCTGATTAGTTGTGTTTGAAAACTCCAATTGTCTCTTGTAGTCACACTAACCCAACTTGACCCACAAGCACAAAATTGCTCAAAATTGTTATTTAAAGGTGCTATTGTTAGAAGATAGATTGAAAGTTTACTGCCTATAGTGGTTCCCAAATCTGTAATAGTCTCGATAAACTCCCATGGTTATCTCTGTACATCACATACCGTTCAGACCAACTTAATCACACGTTCTCCCAACTCTGCCATACGACTCCTTAATAATCATGCCAAGAGTTTGTCCTGTTTGTTTCTGATTTCTCCACGTATCTTCTCCATGACGAGTCATCATGCATAGTCTTTCGGGTCATTTACTGCAATGTCTATATGAGTGACGTCCCTCTTCAAAACATATAAATTATTTGATTCTCGATTTTTTCCACGATTTCCTTTGAATGGCGCTATCTTGAAACTAATGAGTCGGCAAATCATGAGAATAGCCGGAAAGGTAAATGCTACGTTTTCCTTTGAAGAAACGGTTTCTTGAACATCTTGAATACTTGATATGATTTCCTTAGATCCTTCGACTGGGCAATTCTATTATGATTCAATGACGAAATGAAGAAAATTTTAGTAAATGTTTTGACAAGTCGCAACTCATCTATTAATCTTTTCCGACAACGCCTGAAGATGCATGAATAGCGCTCAATTTTGAATACCCCCTTAAGTGCGACAGCTAGAAGATATGTTGTGATAATGTCCTATCCTCAATCGCCCGTTTCATATAAATCACGACTCCATTATTGGTATCGGCTCAATATTATCATTTATATCGAGCTCTCCAAGAAGTGATGGCTCTTCTTCATAACATTCGATTGCCCAACAATATAAATCAAAGTCTCCCAACTCCCTTGATTATCATTGCAAATTCTCAGTATATGTTTGGTTGAGATTGTTTGACAACAACCTTGACCCCCTTCACATTTATCACACCCTCAAATAATCGCCATATCTTCCGATTCAATTAATTTACCTTTAAAGGCGCCTTAGACAGAGTGCCGCTAGTTAAAGGTTCTTCATTCTTTGAAAGAAACAGCAAATAAGAATTCTTCTTATGATTTTCGATTTTCCTCAACAAATGAAATCGTCCCTCTTCGAATATAATCCATCTCTATCTTCCAAAATATTAAGAAGCTTCTTATCTAGAACACATCAGCCTCCAAAATTAAATATACATTAACTGCCAATATACCTGAAGCGATTTTTTCTTTCAAAGTCGTGGCTCCAAAATAAGAACAGCTCCACACTGAAATTCAAATAACTTGGAAACAAGCATCAGAAACTTGTTTCCATAGAAGACTCCATAGATTACACCAAAACTTAGTCGTTAATTCCATGTGCGAGATCTGAGTGACTCTGCTAGCAAAGGAATTGGGTTTCCGTCCAATCCTCTAAACCCGAGGGCTTGACTAACAAAACCAGTTCTCCAAAACCAGAAAATATCCAAGCCTCATGTCATGAACTCTCATTTCTTTATACAGCTTATTCAAGGAAGAGAGAATACCGAAAAGTGCTGAGTACTTGATAAAAATTCATAGTAGAAGATCCACAATTCAGAAAGAAAGGGGGATCAAGTAATTGCTGGGCTGTGGTTTCCTTTTCGGGTTGTTGTAGTGTTCCATTTTGCTACCGATCCATGGGTGCCATAGGCTGTTTGGCCTCATGAACATTATTAAAAATCTTCATTCATTCTTTTGCCTTGACTTTTCGTTTTCTATTTGTCTAACTGTTCAAATTTCTTTTCTCTTTTAATCTTCAAATTGTGACTTAATTTTGAATCTGCATTTAATAAATCACTTTTAATATAATAATATTTCCTTTTGAATAAACATTTGGATAAAAATATTAAGTAATTAAAATAATATTATATTTTCTCCATGTAGTCAAAAATAGGATATTACACATGGTAATATATATTAAGATTTACTATATTATAAATATTAATATATTTAAATTTAATTATTAATGTAAATAGAAATAAATATTGTATATTATACATTAAAACTTATTATTAATTATATTAAAATATTTATTATTATATATTATATTATTGTGTGCACTACCACCCCCCGTCATCCCCAAATTTAGGTCCTTGGTCCCCCATCCCCAACACCTATCCCCTCCATCCCCCAATTCTGAAACTCCATAGAACCATGCAAAAAGTATAGAAGTGGCAGCGTTGAATACTTAAGAATCATTTATAGAATTGTGCTAAAGTTGCTGTTTAGACTCAAGATAGGGCACTTTTTGAGATCTTGTATGCTCATTTTTATTTTGTAAATCGTTTTTATTGGATTGTTTATCTTTGTTGAACCCCGAAATTGTATAGCTACTATTATAGCAATGCTTAGAGCATTATGTTTGTAAGGAAGAATTTAGATGAATAAAATGTGTGAACCTTGTTATCAATTTAAGAATCTTTTTACATTTTATGATCGACTCATTCTATGTTCTTGATTGATGTTATTCTTGGGTAAAACAATGCATGAAAGAGGATAATTAATCTTGCTATTTGAAAATGTTGATTTATTTACTGTAAAATGTTATGAGCAAGTAACAACCGTGGTTTTGTGCCAATGGATGCAGGAACAGGAACCATTCCTCCAGGTGGAGGGGAGACATCACTCGGGAGAGGGGCTTGGTCGGATAATCGGTAAAGTAAATAAGTTGAGCATACACACACTTCACAAAGGGTTTAGAGGAACTGAGTCAAATAGGTTTATCTTGGTAGTCATCCTTAGGCTTAGGAGATTTGGATTACTTCTTTGTCCTTTGTGAGTGGTGTTACTTGTTAACCTGACTTACTGTTCTGTGACCTTGAATGTGGAACGTGAATTGATATGTGTACATAGGCAGGATGTATATGTGTATACATGTATCTCTCATATGTATGACATGGCAATACAGATGTATGGTGGGCAAATTATTATGCCATACGCCTATGTCGACATGGCATACATACACATGATGGTATAAATGGATTATACACATCTACAAACATATACACACTACCTATGATGTTTAAATTATAACATTATTATATTGCCTTGAATTTACAGTTAAACATATACACATATTTGCACAAATAAATATATTGAAAGTATGTTGAGTGGCTCGCAATACACGTATTTGAATGATTTTATGCAAATGTGTATATGTATATTTAAGTGTATATATATATATATATATATATATATATATATATATATATATAAGAATTTATATATAAAATCTTTGGGAAATAAAAGACTTAGCATTTTAAGTCATTTGGTAAATATCGAATAAATTTTACCATGAGGAATAAAAGACTTAGCATTTTAAGTCATTTGGTGAATATCGAATAAATTTTACCATGGGAAATAAACTTTGTTTTGCATTGAAATATATGGAATTCTTTCCACCGTGGCTAAACTGGGAAATACGCCAAAAGGTGTCAAATATTTCATAAGGCAATAGTCAAACTTTTGAAATAGAAATAATTTTTGCGCTGCTGCAAACGCGTGCACGGGAAAGACCAGGTCGCGAGAATGATAGAAACGCAGCTCCAAAAATAAAAGAGGGAGCCTGAAACTAAGGCGAGGTGGGACACATTTGTGTTGGGAGACTTTCCCGCAATGAATAACAATCTGCCAGTTTTGGACGCCATTACAGGAAGACGTCTGTAGGTGTCACTCTGTCATTTTACCATGTGATGTTTGAATCATTATTCACAAATGGAGGTCAACTCACATTCAGTTAGCTGAATAAGCTTTTGGAATGCTGCCACCACGAGTTTGACATTTTCAAATAAATGGAGGTGTCAATTTTCATGCCAAAACTGTAGCCTGGCATAAGAATCCGAACTCTATAAATTGAGCTCATTTTCTTATCATTATTACCAATTCACAACTTGCCTTTTCAAAATTCTGAATTTGCCTTTGAGAGCCACAATTCACCATTGCCATTTTGTTCAAGCCTTGAGAATTTCATATGCTGCATATATACATGTACGCCCCTGCTGTAGAAATCAATATTGAGAAAAGTAGTAACCAGCATTACCAAAAATTATACTCCAGTCATTCTGAGCTTCAGCTGAAGGATTAGAATCTGGAAAGAACAGTAAGAGAAAGGGATTAATTAAAGAAAGGAACAAAGGAGTTGCTACTAACTGAATTAGAAGCATTCACAAGCAGCAAGGAGGCCAGCTTAAGGAAACAGGCATGAGTGTCGCATTCTTTAATATCTTTGTTTTTAGTTTATAAATAGATGAAACTATATGTTTACTTTATGCATTAAATTGTATTATAATATAAGTAGACCAGTCAAGTAAAAGAGAAAATTTGTTTCCTATTTATAACTGCATAGACTAAAGGGAATGATTTGTCTGCATTTTAAAGGAATGGCTTGTCTACATTTTAAGGGAATGTCTTGGGTGCAATTTAAATATAAGGGAAAAAGGGGAAACTGTTGTTCCACTTCATTTAGGAAAGGGAACTTGTTTGGATGAAGTGCATTTGTGTGTATACTGCTTGATCTCCTTATATAAAGGAAACGAGGGAACTAGCTATTTATTACTAGGACCAGGATGAAACCAGTACCAAGGT